>OX336388.2:1932990252-1933738182 GCA_946902985.2 Meconema thalassinum
CCTTTAAAATTGGCCTATTTAAGTGATATTTTTGAAAAACTGAACATTTGGAATAAGTGTATGAAAGGTAGTGTTTCTGATATGTTCTATGTTGAAATGAAAACTAACGCAATGATTGCAAAAAATCACCCTTTGGGAAAAGGAACTGAAAAACAACTATATTTTATTTTATTAAAATATCTTTCCTTATAAAATTACAAACGTTAAACCATACTAACTAAATACATTTTACATTTATAATAACCATTATTACTAACAGGAAAGGTTAGTAGGGGGTACGCAAGATGTTTAATTTTTTAAAGGGGTACGATGGATGAAAAAGATCGATAACCCCTAGTATAAGGATTTACTGTACCAAGTATCACTGCACTCGGATGGTTGAATTGCGAGAAACGTCCATATGAATATTTATACTTCGAGTCGCCGCCATGTTGGTTTTGTGATCACCAGGTTACTGAAGGTCCTATAGGTGAACTTATGTTCAAAGCCCCCATGAACATAAAAACATTCAGTTTGATCGCTGTAATAGATTCGTAAATTTTGAGAACCGTCTAAATATTTTGGATGGTCGCCATGTTGGATTGTTATATGTATAGGTCATAGAGTCATCTACCATTAAATGAAAATTATTGCGTAGGTTCATTATTCAAACTTTCACTTTGATCGCATGATTACGACACAATAAATAAAAACTTAATTTTAAAATTCGCACAGCCGCCATCTTGAGGTTATGAAAACAATTGTGCTAAATTAGATACCAGTGCATTATAATGTGTACACGCATATGCTGTACCAAGTTTCATTGCGTTTGGATCATTCAATCACGAGAATAGTCTATTTAAAACTTTCAAATTCACTCGGCCGCCATGTTCGTTTTGTAGTTAACCGATTTTTGAAAATCTCACAGATGAACTTCCAGTAGTGCTCTTTATCCCTGTACAAAATTTCAGGGTGATACCGGTAATAGTTTCAGAGATATAGAATGCCGGTGAAATATTTTGCACAGCCGTCATCTTGAGGTTATGCAAACAAATGAACGAAGTTAGATGTCGGTGCATTGCAATGTGCATAAACATATACTGTACCACGTTTTATTGCATTTGGTTGATTAAATCGCGAGAAACGTCTATTTAAAAGTCGCAAAATCGCTGGGCCGCCATGTTGGTTTTGTAGTTACCAGGTTTACAAAAGTCCCCCTAATAAAATCTAAACGGCAGGAGCGATTTCAATGAAATTTGGTAAGGTAGTACTATTATGTCCGACTCCGACCGTGTCCTTCGAATTTTATTACGTCTCACCAATCCAACATGGCAGCTGTGCGGAATATTTCACCGGCATTCTATAACTCCGAAACAATTATTGATATCACCCTGAAATTTTGTATCTTGATAAAGGCCACTACTAACCGTTCATCTATGTGGCATTCAAGAGCCTGTTATGTACAGACTTTCCTCGCGTTTTAACAATCCGATCGCAGTGAAACATGGTACAGCAAATGTATGTACAAATTTTAACGCACTGACATCTAATTTAGTTCAATCGTTTACATAACCTCTAGATGGCGGCTGTGCGAAATTTCAAAATTAAGATTTTATTTCTTGTGTCCTAATCATGCGAACAAAGTCAACGTTAGAATAATGAACCTGCGCAATAATCGCCATCCAATAGCCTACATATATAAAAATTCAACATGGCGACCATCCGAAATATTTAGACAGTTCTCAATATCTACGAATCCATGACAGCAATCAAACTGAAATTTTGTATGTTAATAAAGGCTACGAATATAAGTTCACCTATGGGATTTTCAATAACCTGGTTGAGCACAAATCCAACATGACGGCGACGCTAATTTTAAATATTTAAATGGATGGTTCTCACGATTTTACAATCCGAGCACAGTGGAATTCGGTACGGTAAATGCTTATGCAAATTTTAATCAGCTGTCATCTAATTTATTTCAGTTGTTTTAACCACAAGATGGCGGCTGTTCGAAATTCTAATATCTCGTTGTAAGCCTATTTTGAATTATGAAAAAATAGGCTTATGAGATTATCTTTTGTCCGTGTGTGTGTATGTGTGTGTGTGCGCGTGTGTGAACCCCCCCCCCCCTCCCTCCACCCTAATCAAATATAAACGACTGGAGCGATTTCAATGAAACTCGGAAAGGCCGACCCTGACCGTGCCCTTCAAATTTGATTATGTCTCACCAAACCAACATGGCGGCTCTGCGAAATATTTCACCGGCATTCTATATATCCGAAACTATTAGGTAGGCCTACTGATATCACCGTGAAATTGAGAACGATGATATAGGGCACTACTAGAAGTTAGCCTATGTAATTTCAAAAACCTGTTAACTACAAAACGAACATGGCGGCCAAGCGAATTTGAAACATTTAAATAGACGTTTTTCGCAATTTAACCGTCCGAGTGCATTGAATCTTGGTATGGTAAATGCTTACACAAATTGTCATCCACTGGCATCTAATTTATTTTGTCTTCATAACAACGAGATGGCGGTTGTGCGAAATATTAAAATCTCTTATTTTATTCCTTGTGTCCTAATCATGTGATTTAAGTTTGAAGAATACACCTACTCAGTAATCTTCATGCAATAGGCGTAGTACATAACTCTAAGGCCTACATATATTAAAATCCAACATGGTGACCATCCGAAATATTTTTACGGTTCTCAATATTTACAAATCTATCACAGCAATCAAACTGAAATTTTGTATGTTGACAGAGGCAATTAACATAAGTAGGATATATGAAAATAGGCTATATAGTTCTTCGCGGAGCTACTTGTTCTTTATGACTCTCTACTGGAAAATGAAGCCAACGTGAATTATTTTTCTGATGGATGGCACATCAACATACAGTGGGGGATGTGAACAATCATACGGAAAATAATGGATACGAAGAGTATTGTCAGATATAGTTCTCTCACTTTCGTCGGTAAGGAGCGGCGTCTCATATGTTAGGCATTAGCATGCGTCGTTAATAACCATTGTCCGTTGCTGACCAATAGCATGCTTGCTCTATCTCTCCACGTGGAGTGCAGACTCCGGTCTTGGCTACCTGCTCGCGTGTCAGGTATCCAGTGTTGCACAGTCGCACGTAGTTCTGTCAGTCTCGCTGCTTGCTCTCAGTGTCTGCAGTGGAGAGTTGACAAAGCTGTGCCTCGAGCTGGAAAAGCTGCGGCTCCCCCGCAGACATGGGATGTAAACATATCCGCCCAGGTAGGTTTCGAAGAATGTGAGTAAACTACTATACGAGGTATTGCATTGACACCGTCGAGATGTCACCAATGTCCCGTGGCTTATGATCTCGAATTTAACGGGCACGTAAAACTAAAATCTTATTTCCTTTTATGTCAGCAATATCATGATTTTCTGCAAACAGAAGTCCTTCTATCTCACACACTGAGAGAGGGAGGTGCAGAAAATGTTGGGAAAAGATGGATCAATATTGTACTACCTTTGATGTGATGAGCATGTCAACAGTGACCTATAAATAAATGGAATCAAGCTACTGTCAAAAGAGACTCTTCCTTTAGAAATAAGTTATAATAAAATGACGGTTGAAGGAAGAAAAAATCCCATTGATGTTTTTCAATCTGTAATGTCAACGTTCAAACGTGACATGAAAAGTAAGTCGCTTATCGAGATCGAAATCATTATCGTTAGTTGCTTCAAAGTGCTCCAAGTAGAAATGTTTAGTTACTCTAACGAGCCTACATGCATGAGCCAATTCATTACTCTGAAGCGCTGTGAGGCGCCTCAAAGCTTGCTATGGTAATTGTACAAAGTCAGAGCTATCCAGCCTAACAAGAAAATCACTGACAGTGCTCAGCTCTGAGCAAGAGAAGTGAACAAGCGTGTTAGGAACAATCAGTGCGCGCTAAGTCCACAGTTATACGGTATCAATATGTTTGGAGTTTCAGTATGTGCGTCTTACCCTCTCTCGTGCCCCTTGACTTGTATTATATCGGAAGATGCATATTGATGGCCTTGATCTAATACCACGTAAGTCACTCTAATTGAGAAAGGACAGAAAGCCTTTTACGGAAATGTTCCTGACCCTACAACAAAATGAAGCAAAATCAAATGCCAGTTACGAATCAGAGCTATATTTTCTGCGATGTAATTCTCAGTGTTCGGCAGCACGCTCTATCACAGTAGAGGGTCATCTAAAAATAATGCCAACATTTCAAAAAATTGTAGCATCGAAACCCTTTATGTTAAACGTGTAATTCTTTCACTGAACGCCAGCTGGTTAAAGTAAGTTTTGTTTTGGAGGGGACCGGACCTTGCTATGCGCACACTAGATGCGCAGTAGCCAAGGTCGGCCAGGGGCGCGCGCGCCAATGAAATCCCGACCTCACCCCTTTGGATTTTTTTCTGGGGGTACATTAAAAACATTGTGTATGAAGAAAAAATTCGGGATTTGGAGCACCTGCGGGAGCGAATTTCTGCCGCCATCTTGACAGTTACTCCTGAAATGATTGCACGTACCAATCCAGCCATTGGGAAAGCGTGCGTTCAATGCTGATGTTGGAGGTCGGTCTGGCCTAGATTTTTTCTCTACAGTCCCTGTTTCCTTAAACTGATTAAACCAGCTTTGTCATCAGGTGCAGTTTGTCGGATGGTGCAGTCATTGGAGCACGCGCCCCCGGCCGACCTTGGCTACTGCGCATCTAGTATGCGCATAGCAAGGTCACGTCCCCTCCAAAACAAAACTTATTTTAACCAGCTGGCGTTCAGTGAAAGAATTAGACGTTTAACATAAAGGGTTTCGGTGCTATAATTTGTTTAAATGTTGGCATTATTTTTCGATGACCCTGTATATGGACTGAAATGTAATCGATATTCACAGGTGATGTGTGGGCCAAATAAACGTACACATCGTTAGCAGTACACTCTAGAGATAACCTAGTGCTTGGTATTCCTCAATACCTGTACCAAGCTGCAGTATAGCACACATGTGTCATATTATGTGTCAACACGCAAACAAATATCTAAAAAAAAAAAAAGATACGAGCCTTACAGTAGTGGCATATGATGTGTAACATGTTATCCTACTATGAAATTGAGATGAAATGTATGTGAAGTCATCTGACATGTTATCCTACTCGTATACTGCACAGCTTGGACATTCTTAAAATGTTAATTTACGCTCCGTCTTCATACTAGTAAGTTACTGTGATGAATGTATAGATTGAATTGGAGATATTCTACTTTCACACTTGTTTGAACAAACATCACATATTATATTGTAAATTAATAGGTGGAATGAAACCATAGTCTCTAGCCAATCTTTAGACTACAAAAATAATGTTCAATACAATCAAATATCCCAAATCCTGCTTGGTGCAAACTATTGTAATTACAATTAGATAAATCGTAATTTCATGTAGATTCTGTTAAAATGACGCATAATATTATGATAGATATCGTTTAAATCGATAATCCGTTAGCAGAAACATTTGCCGGGACTGGGGATCGAAGCCGAGACCTCATGATTCGCAGACACTGGGGCTAGCCACACAGCTATGACAACCACAGGAGTATAGAGTTCAAGACAGTTACTTATTTTCACGCGTCGGTAATAATATGGAAGTCATTTTTTATGCTCCATTAATATTTTCCTTTTTTTCGATAATGTCCCTGCGTGGAATTGAGTTTTAAATTAGTTATGAATACGCCTACTTGACAGTAAAGGGAATTCCTATGAAAGGCGAGCCCATTTCCCATATAAAAATCGATATAAATTATATTGATCACTGCATTACCGCAATGTGGGTTAATATACGAATAGCAGAAACATAATACCGGCTTAGTAGTTACAATGTTTCATTTATAAAGCATATCATATTTAAATAATGATACGAAGATTTTGAGCATGTGGTTTGCGTTCAAATCAGTTGACACCAGAGTTCACACGAGTGTTTACCGTTCAGTATGAAAGTGTTGATCCAAAGTTACTCGGGGAGTAACCATCACTTTTATCCAGAGATTGAAAAGAGACTATTAATAAATCATAATTGTTTACAGCAAAATAATATAATGAATATCCTTACACCAAAGAACGACAACTTGAAGATGATTTACTGTAGGAATATTCTTAATGGCGCCTTCAAACCTTGAAGTTATCCATATGTGATATACATTCCACATGCCCGGCAGTGCGTCATGGTACCAATCTCCAACACTGCGCGCTCCTTGTTTTCTCTTACACACTTCCGTCCAATTTTCCATAATCACTCCCACAAACATATCCAGTAACCGAATGGAATGATGTTACAAATCAAACATATTAATTCATAAACCTTGTTTTCGTAAAATGAATATAAATTAATATTATGCATACTTAACATATTCCCTCTTATAGGAATTTATCAAAATATCATGAAGGGTGAAATTTGGTTATAGGCATCTATTGGTTGCCAAAATATTCCCTCATGTAGTGCATGAAAATACCACATATTTATTACGTAGAAGTGTAGAAAGTTGAAAACGTAGTGAAGACACAACGTCAATTTAAGAAGACTCATGTTACATATTGATTAATTCCCACAGAAAATAAAGCACGTCTACGCAATAAATGTTACATTCTCGTACAAACCACGACGCCAAACAAGCAATTCTGGTCAAAACTGCCAATTAATTATATTAGATTATATCATGCCCTAGGAACTTGTGATTAAAACGAATTAAGTCCTCTCACGATCGTGAGTTCGGTAGGTATGCCCTTCGGCATTCACAGCATCTTTCTACGTCTCATTCGTTCAGGAACGGAATTGTAATTCGCAAGAGAAAGGTTTGTACCCAGTTCATCTCAAATACGATATAATCAAGTTAAATTAAATTTTGACTGTGAGTGGTTTTAATGTGTTTTGCTTCGATGGTAATACAATACGTTTTCTTTTCGTAATAAAGGACCGCCATACGCACCACTGATGCAGTGAGAGGATGTTTTATTTGCTATAGGTGCTCACACTTTCGGATTGGCATTGAAATGATACAGGATGATTAACCTTCTCTGAAGGCAATAAAGAGTCGTAAAACCATCAAAACTGTACGCCTTGTTATTATTCGTTAGAATGTACGGAATAATAAAGAAAGCCTAAAAAATCAATTAGCAAATTCCAGGTTGCGTTAGAGTGTTTCACTAGGAATAGATAAATAAATAATTTATTTAAAGTAAGGAAGATTTTGAGGAAAATCCTAGGTCTCATCAAAGAAAACAGCGAATACAGAAGGCGTCACAACCACGAATTATACAAGACGTGGAGAAGATCAGTGACACGATTCGAAAAAGAAGGATTGCCTTTTATAGACACGTGACATGAATGAGCCCAGGCAGGATATCAAAACGGATATTGACGTACTTACAAGATAAGAAAACCAAAGGGGCATGGTTCACGGAATTTGAGAAAGATGTACGTGAAATGGAAATTTCCCCTAAAGATATCCAGGAGCGTGTTCCACTTCATGAAAAACTACGTACGCACAACGGTTTCCAGGAAAAGCTGAAGCTGAAGACAGGGAAGGCGTGGTCCCAAGAACGAAAAGAACAACACCGGAGACGAAAGCGGGAACACTGCGCGCTAGTTAGAGCTCAGAAGAAGTGACAGTTGAACTGACGTGGTCCCTAGTTGGCTGAATCGAAGAGAGAAGAAGAAGAAGAAGAAACAAACATATAAATAAATTAAAAATATATATAAATCAATAAAGCCTCCGTGGCATAGGTGGTAGCACGCTGGCCTCTCACCGCTGGGTCTGTGGTTCAAATCCCGGTCACTCCATGTGGGATCTGTGCTGGACAAAACGGAGGCAGACAGGTTTTTCTCCGGGTACTCCGGTGTTCCCTGCCAAAATTTCATTCCAGCAACACTCTCCACTATCATTTCATTTCATCTGTCATTCATTTAATCATCGCCACAGAGGAGTGCGTCAGGCCTCGGCAGCCGGCACAGTCCGTATCCTCGCCGCTAGATAGGGGCTTCATTCACTCCATTCATTCCTGACCCGGTCGGACACTGGAATCAGGCTGTGGATTTTCATTTCATATAAATCAATAAAGAAATACATAAATAAATAAGTAAATAAATAAATAAATAAATGAAAATGAAAATCCACAGCCTGCTTTCAGACAAGGAAAGAAACGTTTTTGGGTTTCACACCTTTTGCTCTTTTCCTCTTTTGCCCGTCTTTTCTCGGCATGTATTCACCGCAGTAGAAATGTTTTGTTATTATTATCCGTATTTTGCTAATCTCAATGAGTGATATAGATCAAATTTGTCCCTTATTATACAGTACATGCTTAATGCATATTTTTTTCTATGAACAAGGAGGTGATGCTGCCGTCCATGACGATGATCCTATGCCAGAATGATGACGTGACTCGTTTTAGCGACTTAGAACACCTTGGGCATCAGCCCCATTCATATGGGTGTGTGTTGAACCTGTCTGGTAAACCTGTATGTATGTGATGACTGTCGTCGTGTATGTAACTGTATTAGGGACAGGGATAAGGTAGGTGCCCCAGAACTTGAAGTAAGGTAAAATTCCAGAATTTTGCTGGAGAGATCGTAGAAAAACTGGGGTAAAACCAAACTCAGAATAGCCGCTGTCAGCGCCGGGATCGAACCTCCGATCTCCGGACTTGCTGCAGCTACCCTCGCGGCCGTGGCGCTAGATTTAATGAGCAAGGCTATGCCGTAGGGTACGCCAGAATGAAATTGACTATCACCGCGGTGTGCAGACACGGTGTAACAGAAGTTTGTTTTTCAGCACAATAGGCACACCAGGGTGAAACCCACAACATACTTAGCAAATGGGCAGATGATTTCTCAATTCTATTAGTTTTGGAACTGATAACCTCGATATTTCGCTCCTAAATACAATAATTACAACCACACTGTATTTAATTAGTCATTTGAGCACTGTAATCAGAACCCAACAAGCAAGAACTAGCCAACTTTATTCAGAACATGAAGTAATTCTAATGATAAAAATTAGATGCCATTAGCTTGATTGGTATTAACAATATTATATTGAGGTGATATTAATTCTGACACTTATCACGCATAATACAAAATTATATTAAATTTGCTCAGCTCGTTTCGTGAACAGTTTTCATGGCATGTTTCTCACGGGAGTTTTATTTTCATTGTTTTAAACATTTCACTGCCACCAACTCTCCCTTGAAATGTCCATTAAGATCCCACAGCGTTTTCGCATCTCAAGCTGAGTCTGGAAGTTTTGTAAACAGCGATTTCTGAGACCTCTCTTCTCACTGACTGACTGCATAATTACCCTTTGCTACGCGAGATAAGAAGCTCCAACTGTTTAAATAAACCACAATGTTTCTCGAGTGTAATGTAATAAGCAGACCATCAATGACTCGCAATCCAAAATGTACATTTCTCCCAGCTCGGGTGGAAATGTTACAAGTATTATAGAAAGTTAAATTAGAACAGGCAAGTAGTTCCCTAGATACCAACCTCTGAAACGTACTGCCTCACAAGATTCTTGTACAATTAGTGAAGAAATTATAATGTTTTGACTATGTGAGACAGATGTATGTCTGTTTACCCCTTAGTATTCCCGTTTCCAGCGCGCCCGGGGATGAGATGCGATGAAAGTCTTAGTGGCTGATGGTTTTTACGGACTGATGCCCTTCCTGACGACAATCTCATGAGAGGAGTTAATGAGAGATGAAATTAATGAAAATGAATGAAACTGGGCAAGGATATGGAAGGAAGTGGTCGTGGCCTGTTAGAAGGTACCGTCCCAGCATTTGCCTGGAGTTGAAAATGGGGAAACCACGTCTACCGAGGCTGCAGAGAGCTTGGCCCCATGCACTAGCACTGGGCTTAAGCGAGCGTAGTTACCGCTGTCGGTTCATTATGCGTGACTGTTATGGAATTTAAAATAAGAGTGAGGTAAAACAATGTTTCTCATCATTCATTACCTATACTCGCCCTAGATTTGCACGGAACCACATATAACACTTTCTTCTCTACTCGGAAGTCTTCACTTGAATGTTGCGTGAATGTTGTTCCTGACCCTGGCCGCCTGAATCTTGGAAAGGCTCGCTCTCTAGCTGACTCACTCGTACGCTCGCTGGCCATCTGACTTGCACATTTCTTTAACTAATACTGGATATTGTGTTATGAAACTGGAGTTAGCACTAAGAAGTCAAAACGACGATGTCATATCGGTGTAAATGTCACTGTGATTGTAATAGAAAGGTTTGTGTGGGGAAACATCCAAATGACCAAAGTAAACCGAGCAATATTCAAGTGGAGAAAGTCAAAATAAACCGACAACGGTGACCGAGAGCGCTAACGCACTACTTCGTGTCTCGCTGGCATCAGGAGAGCGTGGGTTCGAATCCCAACTCGGCCGTCTTGAAAATGGTTTTCGTGGTTCCCCATTTTCACTACCAGGCAAATGCCGGGACGGTTCCTTTCAATAGGTCCACGGCCGATTTCCTCTCATAAACCCTTTCCTGACCCGTCCTGAAAAGAAAAATGCATGGCCATTGGCTGCATTAATAAAATTTAAGAAAGTTAAAAAAAAGAACCAAAATGTTCCCTTTTATTCACGCTGACTGGTAGCGATGTCCGCACATTGAAATCGTGTAGGGGCTGTATGTTGGCCTATTAGACCTGGAAGGGCAGTAACAACATATTTTTCGATTTTTCTCAGCTGGAGTGCATGCCATCAGTGTTTCTATGGCAACGTATTCACTATTACTTTCGATTTAACGAACAAAGAGCATTGTCTGTTACAGCTAGGTTTTTAGCCTACTTTTCACATTTTGTAAAAATTAGGAAAAAGTAGACTTATGAGATCGATCCAGGCAAATGTGTGTCTGTCCTTCTGTCTGTGTGTTTGCTCCCACCCCCTCCCCTATCAACTCCTAATCGGCTGCATATCTCACGGACATATTTGAAAATGACATCAGTGCTCCTAACTGCAGAAAATTCACAATTGAAATTGAGCTCTATGTTGGATATCGCAGAAGTTTTTCATGCAAGCTGTTCCAAAATTGGCACACACAGGGATAATGACATACCAGACTAAATCAGAATCTCATATATGACAGTGTTGCTAACATGATTCTAAGCCTGCTCATAGGTTCAACATTTAAATGCATGTAACTTCTATACTATCAATTGGATTTCAACCAAATTTCGTATAAGCTTTGTGTGCCATAACACATATGACTATGCGTATTCTAGTGAGCTAGCAGGGCTGCCAACTGTTAATAAATACTCTCCATTTGTTTTATTCTAATACCAATATAACAGAAAGTATGCAAGCCAACAGCTCTAAACTCTGCACACGTATAGTACTTGACATTCTAGATTAATTTGGGGTAACTGATATACGTTGATGCTGCCAAAAAAATTCTAAGCCTGCTAATAGGTTCAATTTCAATTGCTTGTAGCTACTATACTAACAAATCGATTTCAACCAAATTTCGTATGTGCTTTGTCTACCATAACTGATGTGATTAGACGTATTATCAAGAGTCATCTGGGCTGTCAACTGTTAATAAGTATTCCCTCTAGTTACTCATTATACTAATTCCGATATGTCAGAATGTATGCAAGCCAGCAGTTCTAAAGTTTGCACACGTATGGTTGCTGACATTATATATTAATTTGAAATAACGGATACAAGTCAGTGCTGTCAACATGATTCTAAGCCTGCTGATAGTTTCAATTTTTAACTACTTGTAACTTCTATATTAACAAATGGATTTGATCAAAAATTGGGACAATAATAGATCATAATATTTCAGATTAATTCTAAGCAACACATACATGACACTGTTGCCAACGTGATTTTATGCAGGATGATTGATCCAATGTAACATTTCATTTTTGATATATAGATTATTCATTGGCATGAATCTTAAATTTTAAGATAAGTAGGCTCTTTAGTTTGTCATGGAACTACTTGTTGCAAGTGTGAATGAACCATTCCTTTTGACAGCTGCTTGGGGAGAACTCATCTAATAATCTATCAGCCTTTCTTGGACTAACAGATAACGAGAGCAATTATGCCAGATACATTTAGCATAACATAAAGTTCCGTGAGTGACCAGCGGTTATTCACACGTCCGATATTGCAAATGTATCGTAAAATGTGTTTATTCGGGTTAATTTGGCCATCAGTTTCTCTATCAATGACTGAGTCATGATGCATTTTGGTAAAATTAGTACATTTTCTTTAATTCCTATTCTCGGGACATGCGATATAAGAGTCATTTAATATTATTTTAAAGAAAAAAGCCGATGATCTAGGTGTCCCTAACCCCTAAAATAGATCAACAAGAACGTCGTGAGGCATGTGTTTGGGTTGCAACAAAATAGGTAGATTTTCCTCCTTATTTTTACATATCGTGCCGAATAACGTAAGCCAACGTAAGCGTGGACTGGCGCCATGGGTAAATCTGACCCGACCATAAATAACATAGAAATAACTTGAGTGTTTACAAAAGTATGGACATGTTACTTTTTATGGGTGAATTTCACGGCTAGGAAGGAAGGTACAGTAAGCGACAGGAATTGAGGGCTGACCAAAAAGAAAATATAGAGCAGTATTTAAGCCTGGGTCAAAAATACCCATGCGCCAGTCCTGGCGGGTTAATTAACATCCCTAAGACATTTCAATTAGTTCTCAGGAAAGATTCTCAAAAAACGTAAATAAAACGTTGACAAATAGCATGAATATTATAGGGCATTCCGGAGCTCCTTAAGGACACCACGTACTCTTGCATGATGAAAAAAATCGATTTTTTGATTTTGGCGCCATAAAATTTTTCATTCTTTTCTGAATCCAAATATATATAGTTTGTTGGGGTTTAATTAGCGTCCCATGCTCTGAATAATACACTTTTAACTTTGACAGCTGTTTTCCATTAATACTCATTTTTCATGTTTAGGTACCAATAACTAGAAAACCATTTGAGATAGAGGGCTAATTTTTTTACATTAACTTGCCTAATGGAGTACTTGATTGTTAACCTATTTTCACTTCCAAATCATAGTAGGCATGGATTGGGAAGAGAAAAATTGATACATATTTTTGAATAAATTAAAAAAGAATGAGTTCGGATTTCTTTTCTTGTCCCAATAATAATGAAACAAAGTGGATACTCATCTGCCATGATCCATTCCAAGTATGTGAACAAAATTTAAGAGTATTTGATCGAAAAACAACTGAGAAATGTGTACCTGAAGCAACTTATACAACATCTTTTTGAAAATGTATCTGTCCAAATTTGTATTCATTTCACACATCCTATAAAAGCAAAGTAGCACTACATGGTCATAAAGGGCTCAGAGTATACCGCTCCTTATATGTTACAAGATTCATAGCTGTACATTTAGCATAAACCCAGAAAATACTTAGTAAACTGATGCCACAAAGATAGACTTTTTCATCGTGTAAGAGTACGTGGTGTCCTTAAGTGTTTTAATTCCTTACAACAATTGTTTCCGTAGTAACTATCGGAATTAACCATATACTACATTCTCTATATTGGGTGGTTGGTTAGAAGAAAACACTGCAGTATTCTTTTCGCGTATAATGTTGTTGCTCAAAGTTACTCAATCTAAGAGTATATGCTGGTAACCTTCTTCTTCAAAGTTTGGAATTCATAACTTAAAATCCCTGCATTATTTATTCTTCACTCGTGCTCTGCGCTCAAATACTTCCTCTAAAGCTTAAGAAACAAACTTAGAACTTAACGCATGTTCTAAAGTACGTAATTATCCTCATGTTTCATACCATATACTAGAGAAGATCATATACTATTACACTCGAGCTTGCAAGTACATTCTTCTGAATGAGGAGAAAATACACGAATGAGCTAATTTAACCGAGAAGTAAATTATTACCTTCGATCGAATAATAAAATAAGCTTAAAGAGTTGAAATTTTCTCGGTAGAAAAAATGGGCTAACTTTATTTCAGATAAATAGGCGGTGTATTGGCTTTTACGGCCAAGGAATTAAAACTCAGCAATTTTTCTATGTCTTGCGCGGGGTTTGACCTAGGAACACCAAGATGGGCTCATCAGCGGGCTCTTGGTGTCCGTGCCCAGATCACCACATGATTAGCAAACAGTGCATTACCTCTCTTCTTATGAAGCGGAGCTACGCTTCTTTACTGAGTGAGCTAAAGCCTCAAGCAGCCTTTCAGCTCCCTACAAAGGCTTCCAAAAGATGGTATATTGGATTTCAGCTATTAGGTCGTATTGTGAATGATGAGTGAAAACCATAAAGGTATAGGGTAGAGAAAATGCTTTCCTGCTGTGCATCGAGGCAAATGATCAACAATACTATGAGATATCTATTCGAATGTTTTAATAGAATGCATAAATATTTTCTTGTATGTATGGTCGAAGAACATACTAGATAAGAAGAAAACATTCTACAGTATTTAAGAATCAACCTGCAGTACCTGCTTAGCTTCAGCACAATATATTTCTTAGTTTATGAATCGACTCTCTATATATAACAAGATGTTCGGTAAAGAACATATAGCCTACTTTCTCCTAAATGCATGGTTATTGTTATAACTCTTTGTTCTATTCAAGGAGTTGTAGTAGCTTGTTGAAATACAACGTGTTATACTGATATTAAACATGAATATGAGGTGCCCTTTGCTAGTGCTACCTCTGTAAAAAATTTCATTCGATTCGGTTTCACCGTGTTTGAATTGATATGGTGAATCGATTTTCACACATATTGTACGTGGCCGCACTCTGCAAGCTATTGGGCTGATGACCTTGTAGTTCAGTCAAAAAATTCTTCCCACAAAAAGGTATGTTGTTGCAACATTTGGTAGAGATCAAATGATAAGATTGGTCGTAATTTGATTTAAGCATTAAACATTTGGGTGGCCGCCATTCCGTTTCCGTCAAGATGGCGGCGATATAAAACATGACACAGAGGTGCCCTTTTCTAGTGCTACTTCTGTACCCAATTTCGTTCGAATCGGTTTTACCGTGTTCGAATTGATAGGGGAAATCGGTTTGCACACATACATGGCTGCCATATGCAAACTACTGGACTGACGATCTTGTAGTTTGGTCAAAGAATGCTTCTCGCATAAAGGTATGATGTTGCAGAATTTGGTAGAGATCAGATGATTAGGTTGGTCTTCATTTGATTTAAGCTTTTAAGATTTGGGTGGCCGCCATTACGTTTCCACCAAAAAAGGCGACGTAATAAAACATTACATTGAGTTGCCTTTTGCAAGTGCGACCTCTGTACCAAATTTCGTTCAATTCAGTTTCACCGTGTTTGAATTGATAGGGGGAACCGATTTTCACCCATACATGGCCACTATCTGCAAACTATTGGGCTGATGACCTTGTCGTTTGGTCAAAAGATGATTACCATACAAAGGTATCTTCTTCTTCTTCTTCCTAGCGTTGTCCCTCTGGTGCAGGGTCCGCTTTTATGGTCATTGACCTCCATTTCGTCCGGTTTTGTGCGTCAGCTGGATTTTTAAATCACCATTTATTGTGTCTTGCCAACGCTGATTCGGTCGTCCTCTGGGGAGTAGGCCTTCAACCTCAAAGTGAAGGACAGAGTTATTAACAGTATCAGGCGCTGCACGCAGGGCATGGCCATACCATCGGAGCCGTTTCTCTCTCATTTTGTCCACAATTGGGGCGACACCCATTTGCTCCCGAATTGTGTCGTTTCTGACATGGCATTTTCTTGTCGCAAAGCACACCCGTGACCTCCTTCCACCGCAACCAGGTTGCGTTTACCCTGGCTCTTACTTCATCATTGTAGTTGCCATCACTCTGAAGACGAGATCCAAGGTACCTGAAGCATTCTGTCTTGACTAGATTTTGTCCAGCGACTTGAATGGTACCGTCGCTTGGGTTTAACTCCTGATACTCCGTCTTTTTCACATTCAGACACAGGCCGTACTGGGAGAGGCGGTTATTCCAATCTTCAACTTGACATTGGAGTTTTTCTCGGGTGTCATCTGCTACCATTATATCATCTGCATACAGAAGGGTCCAAGGAACATTCCGTTGCAAGTCACGAGTGATGGTGTCCATCACAAGAACAAATAGGGACGGTGATAGTGCTGAGCCTTGGTGGACGCCGACATTTACAGGAAAGTTTTCCGAGGTGCCAACAGCACAACGTACTCTACTGCTGGTGTTCGTGTATAACATCTTGACCACATTTAAAAATGACTCTGGCACACCATGGTTGCGGAGCGCATACCAAATCAACTCATGAGGAACACGATCGAAGGCCTTTTCAAGGTCAAGAAAGGCAATATGCAGAGGTTTTCTTTTCTCACGGTGCTTCTCCATCAGTAACCGTGCTGCGAAGATGGCGTCAGCGGTTCCAGCCCCCTTGACAAACCCGCACTAGTTGGAGCTGATTTCGGTGATGGCACGTAGGCGTCGATCAAGAATCCTCTCAAAGATCTTCATTGTATGTGAGGGAAGACGTACTGGGCGATAGTTTGAACATTCCGTTGGGTCTCCTTTGTTCTTGAAAATCGGTACTGTAATGCTTGTAGCCCAGTTAATAGGGATGTGACCAGAGTCCAATATGGCATTGAAAAAGTAACAAGCCAATCTATCGTAGTAGATTGCAGTTCTTGAAGTTTCCAGAAGTCAGCAGGGAGGTTGTCTGGCCCAGGAGATTTATGGTTTCTCATGCTTTTTAGGGCAGTGGTAACTTCCTGTGGAGTGATTTGGGAGATAGGCCCACTAGTTGGGACACCTTCTGGGATTGTTGGATGCGGAAACTCTATGTTTGAGATCTCCTCGAAATGCTCTTTCCATCGCTTGAGAATAGCATGTTTGTTGTGTAGTCTTTGGCCACATAGTGTTCAATATGCTGTTCTTGCTCGAGCTTTGGCCAGACGGTAAATATCCTTTTCACCATACAAAGGTATGTTGTTGAAAAATTCAGTAGATATCAGATTAATAAGTTGGTCATATTTTAATTTCAGATTTTAACATTTGGGTGGCCGCCATTACGTTTCCGTCAAGATGGCGGCGATATAAAAGATGATACTTAAGTGGTCTATGCTAGTGCTAACTCTGTACCGAATTTCGTTCAATTCGTTTTCACCGTGTTTGAATAGATGGGGGGAAACGATTTGCACACATACATGGCCGCCATCCGCAAATTATTAGGTTGATGACCTAATAGTTTGGTCAAACGATTCTACATAAATAAAGGTATATTGTTCCAAAAGGCGGTAGAGATCAGATGATTAGGTTGGTCGTAATTTGATTTAAGGTTTGCATATTTGGGTGGCCGCCATTACGTTTTTGTCAAGATGGCGGCGATATAAAACATGACACTGAGGTGCCCTTTGCTAGTGCTACCTCTGTATCAAATTTCGTTCCATTAGGTTTTACCATGTTTGAATTAATTGGGGGAATCGATTTGCACACAAACACTGCCGTCATCCGCAAACTACTGGGCTGATAACCTTATAGTACGGTCAAACGATTCTACATACATAAAGATGTATGGTTTCAAAAATCGGTAGAGATCAGATGATTAGGTTGGTCGTAATTTGATTTAAGCTTTGCACATTCGGGTGGTCGCCATTACGTTTTCGTCAAGATGGCGGCGATATAAAACGTCACACTGTGGTGCACATTGCTAGTGCTACCTCTTTACCAAATTTCGTTCCATTCGGTTTCACCGTGTTTAAATTAATAGGAGAAACCTTTGGCACACAAACATGGCCGTCATCCGCAAACTATTGGGCTGATGACTTTGTAGATTGGTCAAAGGATGCTCCCCGCACTTAGGTATGTTGTTGCAATATTTGGTAGAGATCGGATGATTATGTTAGTCGTAATGTGATTTAAGCTTTGAACATTTGGCCGGCCACCATTACGTTTTCGTCAAGATGGCGGCGATATCAAACATGACACTGCGGTGTCCTATGCTAGTGCTACCTCTGTACCATATTTCGTTCTATTCGGTTTCACCGTGTTCGAATTGATAGGGGGGGGGGGCGGACAGACATTCAGAATTCACACACACACACACAGACTCACACCCACACATACACACATACACAGACCGACACACTTTTTTCACCCTGTGTTGATCTCATAAGTCTACTTTCATTTTTTGCAAAAATCGAAAGTGGGCTAAAAATGAAAGTTTGTCTGTTTTTTCTGAATTTCCATGGAAATTTGCGATATTTGCGCGTTTCAGACTGTTTTATGATGGATGCGAGCAAAAATAATTTTTTGTCTGTCTGTCTGTCTCTTTGTTTGTCTGTCTGTGGACAATTTTTTGTGTCCTTATAACTCGAGAACGGCTGAGTGGATCAACGTAAAATTTGATGCAGATATCCTTCAGAGGCACGACACTAATCATTGATGTAACTCTTCTCCGTACCTCTCATAGAAGGGGCCCTACCCCCTTAAAATACATGCGGAAATAGACGTTGAAGGTTGAAACAAAGCTCATTTTCAGCCCCTCAATGTGAGAAACGAAACCACATTTTAAGGCCCTAAAACCAACAGTTTTTCAGATATTCCAAGAAAACTAATTTCACTTAATACATTAATGAAAGAATGCATGCCAGTAACCATGCCAACTGAATCTCAGAGGTCCATCTATTACTGTAAGACGCAATGCAATTCCATTTATTACATTACTGTGAAGGTTTGCAAACGGCTATAAGGTTATAATGGATCCAAATTAAGCTGAAATATCCATCAATACATACAATGCGCTTAAGGGGTCAAGGGGTACTCTAGATTTTTTCATGCGATTTAAACGTGCGGGTGTGGTACGGAAGGTCTATTATGTCCCTTCTCTATTATATAACAAGATGTTCAGTAAAGAACATATAGCCTACTTTTTCCTAAATGCATGGGTATTGTTATAACTCTTTGTCCTTTTCAAGGAGTTTAATTGAATGTTGGTTGTAGTAGCTTGTTGAAATACAACGTGCTATAGGGATATTAAACATGAATATGAGGTGCCCTTTGCTAGTGCTACCTCTGTAAAGAAATTCATTCAATTCGGTTTCACCGTGTTTGAATTGACCTGGGGAATGGATTTGCACACATACATGGCCGATATTTGCAAACTATTGGGCTGATGACCTTGTAGTCAGTCATAAGATGCTTTCCACAAAAAGGCATGTTGTTGAAAAATCCGGTACAGATCAAATTATTAGGATGGTCGAAATTTGATTTAAGCTTTTAACATTTGGGTGGCCGTCATTCCGTTTCCGTCAAGATGGCGGCGATATAAAACAAGACACTGAGGTGCCTTTTGCTAGTGCTACCTCTGTACCAAATTTCGTTCAATTCGGTTTCACCGTGTTTGAATTGATAGGGGGAATCGATTTGCACACATACTTGGCCACCATCTGCAAACTATTGGGCTGATGATCTAGCAGATTGGTCGGAATATGCTTCCCACATAAAGATTTGTTGTTGCAAAATTTGGTAGAGACTAGATTATTAGGTTGGTCGTAATTACATTTTAGCCTTTAACATTTGGGTGGCCACGATTACGTTTTCGTCAAGATGGCGGTGATATAAAACAGGACACTGAAGTGGCCTTTTCTAGTGCTACCTCTGTACCAAATTTCGTTCCATTCGGTTTCACCGTGTTTGAATTAATAGGGGGAATCGATTTTCACACAAAGATGGCCGCCATCCGCAAAATATTAGGCTAATGACCTATTAGTTTTGTCAAAGGATTCTCCCTCCATAATGGTATGTTGATGCAAAATTTGGTAGAGATCGGATGATTAGGTTAATCGTAATTTGATTTAAGCTTTGAATATTTGTGTGGCCGCCATTACGTTTCCTTCAAGATGGCGGCGATATAAAACATGACACTGAGGTGCCCTTTGCTAGTGCTACCTCTGTACCAAATTTCATTCCATTCGGTTTCCCCGTGTTCGAATTAATAGGGGTAATCGATTTTGACACAAAGATGAGTAGTATAATTCGCTAGACTTTGAATATTGCATCATCATGACCAGAAATTGCGTAATCCTGATGACGTCATGGGATGACGTCATGGGTCCTTAGAGCGAGCACGTGGTCCAGGAGCGAGCATGTGCAGTGCACGTGTTAGCGTGGGAAGAGGTTGACCCTTTGGCTTGTTTGTGCGATGGTGATAAAAAGTTAATGGGTGTTGACGTCATGGAGGATGTTTATTAGGATGCTAACTGTCATCTGACACCCATGCGAGTGTGAGCACCAAAACAAAAGGTTATTCGCGGGTAGTGGGGTAGTGTATGTTCTCTTGCAAGTCGCGTGTGTGCTTGAATACGTATGGCTATGTTGGGAAATGTTTGGTGGCGGGCGAGGACTAGGGTTGAGTGAGGGTTCGTTTAAATGCTATTTTTCCCGCTCTATTTGATGGTGAGGTAATTTTTTAAAATGGGTGGAATTTGGAAACGCAATTTGAGGTAAACGTGCTTTTTTGACATTTTGGCGAATTTAATGAGCTTGTAAGGCTAGAACGATGCATATAGGGTGTCGTAGGACTTGTGGTGAACCACCCCTTGCTATGGACGGGAGTATATCCACCCCAAAATAAATCTACCCTTACCCGGAGGTTAAGTAGTGGTTATTTTTGTATGCATGCGCACTTGAGGGCTTTTGTAAGAGAGCGGAATTTTTAAAAGATTCTTTATAGATGAGGCTTTTTAAAAAAATTATTAAAAAAACAAAAAACTAATAGGTCATTCGATTTTTACTATCTCGCTAACCAATAATGCGATGTAAACATATGGGGTGTCATAGGACTCGTAGTGAATTCTCCTTTTGTATGAATGAGGTATGTCAACCCCCAAAATAAAAACTACCCTTACCTGGGGTGAAAGAGCAATTTTTGTATGTATGCACACCGGTGGCTTTTGTCAAAAGGGCCTAACTACACATTTGTTAATATTTTCTGAACCCAGGATGGGATTTTCCCATAGGCAGTATCCTAGCACTTGGGGTGACACCTCGTTTTTGAAAGTATCATTCATTTATTTTCTTGTCAAAAGGGCCTAACTACACTTTTGTTAATATCTCGTGAACCAATCATGCTAGGGACTTGTATGAGGGGTCCTAGCACTTGGGGCGACGTCCCCCTTTATGGGGTGAAACTACCCCCCCAAAATTGAAAACTCAATATCTTGGAAACTATGAACCCTAAAATTAGGCGTTATAGCTTTAAAAATAGGTGATGACATAGGCTTTTACCTGGATTGGTCATTTCACCCCTAAAACAGTAAATAGTCATGTTATGGGGAAAAAACGTGTTAAACACCTAAAAATGATAAATGAAACTAAGATCTTTTGTTTTTGATGAAAAATAGCAGGGGGGTGAAAACCACCCCCAAATTGAAAAATCGATACCTTGGAAACTAAGAACCGTAAAATTATGTGTAATAGCTTAAAAAATTCGTTGTGACATAGGCTTTTACCCGGATAAATGATGTCACCCCTAAAACAGTAAATAGTGATTTTACAGGGGGGAAAAAGGTCTTAAACGGGTAAAAATGATAATTGAACCTAAGATCTTTTGTTTTTGATGAAAAATAGCAGGGGGGTGAAAACCACCCCCAAATTGAAAAATCGATACCTTGGAAACTAAGAACCGTAAAATTATGTGTAATAGCTTAAAAAATTCGTTGTGACATAGGCTTTTACCCGGATAGATGATGTCACCCCTAAAACAGTAAATAGTGATTTTACAGTGGGGAAAAAGGTTTTAAACGGGTAAAATTGATAATTGAACCTAAGATCTTTTGTTTTTGATGAAAAATAGCAGGGGGGGTGAAAACTACCCCCAAATTGAAAAATCGATACCTTGGAAACTAAGAACCGTAAAATTATGTGTAATAGCTTAAAAAATTCGTTGTGACATAGGCTTTTACCCGGATAGATGATGTCACCCCTAAAACAGTAAATAGTGATTTTACAGTGGGGAAAAAGGTTTTAAACGGGTAAAAATGATAATTGAACCTAAGATCTTTTGTTTTTGATGAAAAATAGCAGGGGGGTGAAAACTACCCCCAAATTGAAAAATCGATACCTTGGAAACTAAGAACCGTAAAATTATGTGTAATAGCTTAAAAAATTCGTTGTGACATAGGCTTTTACCCGGATAGATGATGTCACCCCTAAAACAGTAAATAGTGATTTTACAGTGGGGAAAAAGGTTTTAAACGGGTAAAAATGATAATTGAACCTAAGATCTTTTGTTTTTGATGAAAAATAGCAGGGGGGTGAAAACTACCCCAAAATTGAAAAATCGATACCTTGGAAACTAAGAACCGTAAAATTATGTGTAATAGCTTAAAAAATTCGTTGTGACATAGGCTTTTACCCGGATAGATGATGTCACCCCTAAAACAGTAAATAGTGATTTTACAGTGGGGAAAAAGGTTTTAAACGGGTAAAAATGATAATTGAACCTAAGATCTTTTGTTTTTGATGAAAAATAGCAGGGGGGGTGAAAACTACCCCAAAATTGAAAAATCGATACCTTGGAAACTAAGAACCGTAAAATTATGTGTAATAGCTTAAAAAATTCGTTGTGACATAGGCTTTTACCCGGATAGATGATGTCACCCCTAAAACAGTAAATAGTGATTTTACAGTGGGGAAAAAGGTTTTAAACGGGTAAAAATGATAATTGAACCTAAGATCTTTTGTTTTTGATGAAAAATAGCAGGGGGGTGAAAACTACCCCAAAATTGAAAAATCGATACCTTGGAAACTAAGAACCGTAAAATTATGTGTAATAGCTTAAAAAATTCGTTGTGACATAGGCTTTTACCCGGATAGATGATGTCACCCCTAAAACAGTAAATAGTGATTTTACAGTGGGGAAAAAGGTCTTAAACGGGTAAAAATGATAATTGAACCTAAGATCTTTTGTTTTTGATGAAAAATAGCAGGGGGGGGTGAAAACTACCCCGTATATGAAAGGAGTGTAGACTTATTGATGTTGCAGATTGGAAACAGTGAAAGTTATCACTTTTGTTTAATTAGAAATCTTGCTCGCCTTGTGCGTTCAAGCATCACTAGCACTCAGAGAAGGATTTATATATGTAGACGTTGTTTGTCATATTATCTTCTTGAGGATGAGTTAAATGTTCACTTTGCAGACTGTAAACAGTTTCCTGTTGCAAAAAGCATAATGCCGACTGATGAACAAAGATTTGTTAATTTTACAGAATTCCGAGTTAAAGATACAGTTCCATTTATAATATATGCAGACACTGAATGCGTTTTGTCTCCAATTTCCTCCTGTTTTCCAAATAGTGACATTCATAACTCTACTTTAACACATAAACATATTCCTTACAGCATTTCTTTATACCTTCATTGTAATTTCGATAGTGAATTGTGCAGTTTCAAGCTCTTTAGGGGAAATAATTGCATTGAATTGTTTGTAAAGGAACTTTATAGTATTGTGGATAAACTTCAAACATATTACTTATCGGTTAAGCCAATGTTAAAGATGACCGAAAATGAAGAAAGATTATTTTTGTCAAGTAAAATGTGTCACATTTGCGAGAAACCGATTGCAGTTAATGAACTCAAAGTACGCGATCATTGTCACTTAACTGGAAAATATAGAGGAAGCGCACACAATAGTTGTAATTTAAATTACAAAGTAACAAAGGTTTTGCCTATAGCATTTCATAATCTAACCGCCTATGATGGACATTTTATAATTAAAGAAATTTGCGAGAAACGTGATGGAGAGGTGTTACATAATCCTGGTCATATAAAATTGTTAGCGATGAATATGGAACGTTACAAAGGGTTTACAAAGTATGTACGGGCTAAGAATGGATTCATTCAGTTAAGATTTTTCGATACATATAATTTCTTGTCCTGTTCACTAGATCAATGTTCATCTTCGTTAAGCGAAGATTCAAAGCAAATAACACAACGTTATTTTAATGATGATGCACAGTTTCGACTTACTGCGAGAAAAGGTGTGTTTCCCTATGAATACGTCACGAGTATGGATGTTCTTAACGAAACTAAATTACCTGAAATATCCAAGTTTTATAGCAGCCTTAATGATCAAACAATATCGAATGAAGAGTATGAGTTTGCTCAATCGGTGTGGGAAACGTTTTCCTGTCAAACATTAGGAGAATACGCAGATTTGTATTTAAAAGTTGACACACTTCTTTTGGCGGATGTCTTTGAAAATTTTAGATCGAATGGCATGGAAACTTATGGCATTGATGCAGCTCATTTTTACACTGCTCCATCTATGTCTTGGTGTGCTATGAAAAAGATAACCAACGTTCAACTTGAATTGCTTCAAGATATTGATATGTTACACTTTTTTGAACGATCTATTCGAGGAGGAAATGTTCAGTGTATAACACGACATGCGATTGCTAATAATAAGTATATGAAAACTTATGATGAGAAAAAGCAAGAGTCCTACATAATGTACTTTGACGTTAATAATTTGTATGGATATGCGATGATGGAATATCTTCCAACGGGTGGCTTTAAATGGATTCCAAATGTTGAAGGCTTTGATGTTTTAACTATTGATGATACTTCAGAAATTGGATATATTTTGGAAGTAGATTTGACTTATCCTCAAGAGTTACATGACAAACATTCAGATTACCCTCTATGTCCAGAAAAGTTGACAAAGCTAATGGCTACCCTAGATAATAAAGAACGTTATGTTTTGCATTATAGATTGTTAAAGCAATGTATTCAACTAGGAATGAAATTAGATCGTATTCACAGAATAATTGAATTCAATCAGAGCCAATGGCTAAAACCATATATTGATGTGAACACAGAGAAACGAAAACAAGCCAAAAATGATTTTGAAAAGAATTTTTATAAATTGATGAATAATGCAATTTTTGGTCGTTCACTGATGAATGTGAGGAAGTTAAGGGACATCAAATGGGTCACCAAATGGCATGGAGCTCGTGGTGGTAGGTCTTTAATAGCTAAGGCTAATTTTAAACATAGAATTATATTCGATGAACAATGTATGGTCATCGAGATGAGTAGACTAAAGATTTTTCACAATCAACCAGTATATGTTGGTGCATCTATATTAGATTTGTCTAAATGTAAAATGAATGACTTTCATTACAATGTTATTTTAGCAAATCCTGAATCAAATGTGAGGTTGTTATACACAGACACCGATAGTTTTATGTATATATTCTATTATGATATTTATGAGTTCATGAAACAACATTCAAATTTGTTTGATACTGGAAACTATGAAACAAACAATCCTTTTGGCATTGTGAGACAAAATAAAGGTGAAATTGGTTTAATGAAAGATGAAAATGCTGGAAGGATTGTTGAAGAATTTGTGGGGTTACGACCCAAAATGTATGCAATAAAATTGTGTGATGAAATGAATAGCTTGTGTAAGGCTAAAGGCATTAAGAAGAGTGTGAGTAAAAGTAAGAATATTGATGAGTATCGAAAGTGTCTTTATAACAGAGAAAAAGTCAACAAAGTTCAAGTTTGTATAATTTCAAAATCTCATTCTGTATTTACTGTTCGGCAAAATAAGTTGGCAATTTCATCAAACGAAGATAAAAGACACATAACTGAAAACGGAATTGATACTTTACCGTTTGGTCATTTTTCTCTGAAAAATGATTAGAAACAAATTGAGATTAAAGCAGTTCATCTCACTTACTTTATTTCTTTCACACACACACTTTTATGCTGGTAATAATACTAATTTTTGTGTGTTCCTTTGCTTATGAAATCCTAGACTAGGAGTTCCACATTCGACATGATAGCGGAGTTTCATCTCCCATAAACTCGTCTCTGAGGTGGGTGCCAGAAAAGGCATCCAGCTGTAAAAACCACACCCTCACATAGACTTTCATAACTTCTTACGTTGAGGTTCATAACACTACGTTGATTGATTTATCGGTTTCCTTTTCACAATTCTTGTCTATACATTCCTCTTGAAGGTTGCAAGATGCTTGCAAGGTTCCTAAAATGCAATTAAATTTAATAAATACCTTAAGATGGTTTGATTTGTTTAATGATATGGTGTTAATAGTATTTTTAGGTTTTGACTGGCTTTGCATTAAGAATTGACTAACCAAACATGAGTTACCTATCAGGGAAACATTTTGGCCACTATGTTGGCTATTGACCAGTGAGTTTAGCTGTTTATCATTTTTTTAAATCATAAACAACAGAGGGTTAAACGTATAGATAAACCGTGTGACCATGTTTGTTAAACAAGACATTATACCAGAGACAATTAGAATACTTATGTAGAGTTTACCAAAAATAATGTTGTGTAACAGTAAATGCTAGTCAACAGTTATACACTTCTAAAAAAAATCATCATACAATACCTGAGAGCTCTTCTAAAATTATTGATGTGTAACATGATTCCACTAACTTGCTATGTATTTTTTGGCTTGGGGGTGATTTTCAAGAAATGCAAATGGAACTGAAATGCAATACAAACAATGAGCGTGCCTGGTGGCTGAGATTGATACCACGACGTACTGTCGGTTATGTAGCTATGTGGAATGTATATCAAATATGGTTTACTTCAAGGTCTGGAGATCCCTACAATTCCTACAATAAATGATCTTGAAATGGTCATCCTATGGTGTGAAAATATTTATTAGGTATATATATATTTACTGAAAACAATTATGATTTATTAAATGTTTATATGTTTACAGTATTGTTATTTAATGTAAGCACTTGAGGCACTACCGACCAATGGGAAGCAAAAAGTGGGAGCATATATGGGATGAAATGTGGGAGCAAAGCAAATATAAAAAGTGGGAGCAAATATGCTAACAAATATGTCAACAAATATGCAGGCAAAAGTATATACACAATTCAAGATAGTTGAAAGTAAAGTATATACACAATTCAAGTTAGCATATTTGCTCCCACTTTTTATATTTGCTTTGCTCCCACATTTCATCCCATATATGCTCCCACTTTTTGCTTCCCATTGGTCGGTAGTGCCTCAAGTGCTTACATTAAATAACAATACTGTAAACATATAAACATTTAATAAATCATAATTGTTTTCAGTAAATATATATATACCTAATAAATATTTTCACACCATAGGATGACCATTTCAAGATCATTTATTGTAGGAATTGTAGGGATCTCCAGACCTTGAAGTAAACCATATTTGATATACATTCCACATAGCTACATAACCGACAGTACGTCGTGGTATCAATCTCAGCCACCAGGCACGCTCATTGTTTGTATTGCATTTCAGTTCCATTTGCATTTCTTGAAAATCACCCCCAAGCCAAAAAATACATAGCAAGTTAGTGGAATCATGTTACACATCAATAATTTTAGAAGAGCTCTCAGGTATTGTATGATGATTTTTTTTAGAAGTGTATAACTGTTGACTAGCATTTACTGTTACACAACATTATTTTTGGTAAACTCTACATAAGTATTCTAATTGTCTCTGGTATAATGTCTTGTTTAACAAACATGGTCACACGGTTTATCTATACGTTTAACCCTCTGTTGTTTATGATTTAAAAAAATGATAAACAGCTAAACTCACTGGTCAATAGCCAACATAGTGGCCAAAATGTTTCCCTGATAGGTAACTCATGTTTGGTTAGTCAATTCTTAATGCAAAGCCAGTCAAAACCTAAAAATACTATTAACACCATATCATTAAACAAATCAAACCATCTTAAGGTATTTATTAAATTTAATTGCATTTTAGGAACCTTGCAAGCATCTTGCAACCTTCAAGAGGAATGTATAGACAAGAATTGTGAAAAGGAAACCGATAAATCAATCAACGTAGTGTTATGAACCTCAACGTAAGAAGTTATGAAAGTCTATGTGAGGGTGTGGTTTTTACAGCTGGATGCCTTTTCTGGCACCCACCTCAGAGACGAGTTTATGGGAGATGAAACTCCGCTATCATGTCGAATGTGGAACTCCTAGTCTAGGATTTCATAAGCAAAGGAACACACAAAAATTAGTATTATTACCAGCATAAAAGTGTGTGTGTGAAAGAAATAAAGTAAGTGAGATGAACTGCTTTAATCTCAATTTGTTTCTAATCATTTTTCAGAGAAAAATGACCAAACGGTAAAGTATCAATTCCGTTTTCAGTTATGTGTCTTTTATCTTCGTTTGATGAAATTGCCAACTTATTTTGCCGAACAGTAAATACAGAATGAGATTTTGAAATTATACAAACTTGAACTTTGTTGACTTTTTCTCTGTTATAAAGACACTTTCGATACTCATCAATATTCTTACTTTTACTCACACTCTTCTTAATGCCTTTAGCCTTACACAAGCTATTCATTTCATCACACAATTTTATTGCATACATTTTGGGTCGTAACCCCACAAATTCTTCAACAATCCTTCCAGCATTTTCATCTTTCATTAAACCAATTTCACCTTTATTTTGTCTCACAATGCCAAAAGGATTGTTTGTTTCATAGTTTCCAGTATCAAACAAATTTGAATGTTGTTTCATGAACTCATAAATATCATAATAGAATATATACATAAAACTATCGGTGTCTGTGTATAACAACCTCACATTTGATTCAGGATTTGCTAAAATAACATTGTAATGAAAGTCATTCATTTTACATTTAGACAAATCTAATATAGATGCACCAACATATACTGGTTGATTGTGAAAAATCTTTAGTCTACTCATCTCGATGACCATACATTGTTCATCGAATATAATTCTATGTTTAAAATTAGCCTTAGCTATTAAAGACCTACCACCACGAGCTCCATGCCATTTGGTGACCCATTTGATGTCCCTTAACTTCCTCACATTCATCAGTGAACGACCAAAAATTGCATTATTCATCAATTTATAAAAATTCTTTTCAAAATCATTTTTGGCTTGTTTTCGTTTCTCTGTGTTCACATCAATATATGGTTTTAGCCATTGGCTCTGATTGAATTCAATTATTCTGTGAATACGATCTAATTTCATTCCTAGTTGAATACATTGCTTTAACAATCTATAATGCAAAACATAACGTTCTTTATTATCTAGGGTAGCCATTAGCTTTGTCAACTTTTCTGGACATAGAGGGTAATCTGAATGTTTGTCATGTAACTCTTGAGGATAAGTCAAATCTACTTCCAAAATATATCCAATTTCTGAAGTATCATCAATAGTTAAAACATCAAAGCCTTCAACATTTGCAATCCATTTAAAGCCACCCGTTGGAAGATATTCCATCATCGCATATCCATACAAATTATTAACGTCAAAGTACATTATGTAGGACTCTTGCTTTTTCTCATCATAAGTTTTCATATACTTATTATTAGCAATCGCATGTCGTGTTATACACTGAACATTTCCTCCTCGAATAGATCGTTCAAAAAAGTGTAACATATCAATATCTTGAAGCAATTCAAGTTGAACGTTGGTTATCTTTTTCATAGCACACCAAGACATAGATGGAGCAGTGTAAAAATGAGCTGCATCAATGCCATAAGTTTCCATGCCATTCGATCTAAAATTTTCAAAGACATCCGCCAAAAGAAGTGTGTCAACTTTTAAATACAAATCTGCGTATTCTCCTAATGTTTGACAGGAAAACGTTTCCCACACCGATTGAGCAAACTCATACTCTTCATTCGATATTGTTTGATCATTAAGGCTGCTATAAAACTTGGATATTTCAGGTAATTTAGTTTCGTTAAGAACATCCATACTCGTGACGTATTCATAGGGAAACACACCTTTTCTCGCAGTAAGTCGAAACTGTGCATCATCATTAAAATAACGTTGTGTTATTTGCTTTGAATCTTCGCTTAACGAAGATGAACATTGATCTAGTGAACAGGACAAGAAATTATATGTATCGAAAAATCTTAACTGAATGAATCCATTCTTAGCCCGTACATACTTTGTAAACCCTTTGTAACGTTCCATATTCATCGCTAACAATTTTATATGACCAGGATTATGTAACACCTCTCCATCACGTTTCTCGCAAATTTCTTTAATTATAAAATGTCCATCATAGGCGGTTAGATTATGAAATGCTATAGGCAAAACCTTTGTTACTTTGTAATTTAAATTACAACTATTGTGTGCGCTTCCTCTATATTTTCCAGTTAAGTGACAATGATCGCGTACTTTGAGTTCATTAACTGCAATCGGTTTCTCGCAAATGTGACACATTTTACTTGACAAAAATAATCTTTCTTCATTTTCGGTCATCTTTAACATTGGCTTAACCGATAAGTAATATGTTTGAAGTTTATCCACAATACTATAAAGTTCCTTTACAAACAATTCAATGCAATTATTTCCCCTAAAGAGCTTGAAACTGCACAATTCACTATCGAAATTACAATGAAGGTATAAAGAAATGCTGTAAGGAATATGTTTATGTGTTAAAGTAGAGTTATGAATGTCACTATTTGGAAAACAGGAGGAAATTGGAGACAAAACGCATTCAGTGTCTGCATATATTATAAATGGAACTGTATCCTTAACTCGGAATTCTGTAAAATTAACAAATATTTGTTCATCAGTCGGCATTATGCTTTTTGCAACAGGAAACTGTTTACAGTCTGCAAAGTGAACATTTAACTCATCCTCAAGAAGATAATATGACAAACAACGTCTACATATATAAATCCTTCTCTGAGTGCTAGTGATGCTTGAACGCACAAGGCGAGCAAGATTTCTAATTAAACAAAAGTGATAACTTTCACTGTTTCCAATCTGCAACATCAATAAGTCTACACTCCTTTCATATACGGGGTAGTTTTCACCCCCCCTGCTATTTTTCATCAAAAACAAAAGATCTTAGGTTCAATTATCATTTTTACCCGTTTAAGACCTTTTTCCCCACTGTAAAATCACTATTTACTGTTTTAGGGGTGACATCATCTATCCGGGTAAAAGCCTATGTCACAACGAATTTTTTAAGCTATTACACATAATTTTACGGTTCTTAGTTTCCAAGGTATCGATTTTTCAATTTTGGGGTAGTTTTCACCCCCCTGCTATTTTTCATCAAAAACAAAAGATCTTAGGTTCAATTATCATTTTTACCCGTTTAAAACCTTTTTCCCCACTGTAAAATCACTATTTACTGTTTTAGGGGTGACATCATCTATCCGGGTAAAAGCCTATGTCACAACGAATTTTTTAAGCTATTACACATAATTTTACGGTTCTTAGTTTCCAAGGTATCGATTTTTCAATTTTGGGGTAGTTTTCACCCCCCTGCTATTTTTCATCAAAAACAAAAGATCTTAGGTTCAATTATCATTTTTACCCGTTTAAAACCTTTTTCCCCACTGTAAAATCACTATTTACTGTTTTAGGGGTGACATCATCTATCCGGGTAAAAGCCTATGTCACAACGAATTTTTTAAGCTATTACACATAATTTTACGGTTCTTAGTTTCCAAGGTATCGATTTTTCAATTTGGGGGTAGTTTTCACCCCCCTGCTATTTTTCATCAAAAACAAAAGATCTTAGGTTCAATTATCATTTTTACCCGTTTAAAACCTTTTTCCCCACTGTAAAATCACTATTTACTGTTTTAGGGGTGACATCATCTATCCGGGTAAAAGCCTATGTCACAACGAATTTTTTAAGCTATTACACATAATTTTACGGTTCTTAGTTTCCAAGGTATCGATTTTTCAATTTGGGGGTAGTTTTCACCCCCCCTGCTATTTTTCATCAAAAACAAAAGATCTTAGGTTCAATTATCATTTTTACCCGTTTAAAACCTTTTTCCCCACTGTAAAATCACTATTTACTGTTTTAGGGGTGACATCATCTATCCGGGTAAAAGCCTATGTCACAACGAATTTTTTAAGCTATTACACATAATTTTACGGTTCTTAGTTTCCAAGGTATCGATTTTTCAATTTGGGGGTGGTTTTCACCCCCCTGCTATTTTTCATCAAAAACAAAAGATCTTAGGTTCAATTATCATTTTTACCCGTTTAAGACCTTTTTCCCCCCTGTAAAATCACTATTTACTGTTTTAGGGGTGACATCATTTATCCGGGTAAAAGCCTATGTCACAACGAATTTTTTAAGCTATTACACATAATTTTACGGTTCTTAGTTTCCAAGGTATCGATTTTTCAATTTGGGGGTGGTTTTCACCCCCCTGCTATTTTTCATCAAAAACAAAAGATCTTAGTTTCATTTATCATTTTTAGGTGTTTAACACGTTTTTTCCCCATAACATGACTATTTACTGTTTTAGGGGTGAAATGACCAATCCAGGTAAAAGCCTATGTCATCACCTATTTTTAAAGCTATAACGCCTAATTTTAGGGTTCATAGTTTCCAAGATATTGAGTTTTCAATTTTGGGGGGGTAGTTTCACCCCATAAAGGGGGACGTCGCCCCAAGTGCTAGGACCCCTCATACAAGTCCCTAGCATGATTGGTTCACGAGATATTAACAAAAGTGTAGTTAGGCCCTTTTGACAAGAAAATAAATGAATGATACTTTCAAAAACGAGGTGTCACCCCAAGTGCTAGGATACTGCCTATGGGAAAATCCCATCCTGGGTTCAGAAAATATTAACAAATGTGTAGTTAGGCCCTTTTGACAAAAGCCACCGGTGTGCATACATACAAAAATTGCTCTTTCACCCCAGGTAAGGGTAGTTTTTATTTTGGGGGTTGACATACCTCATTCATACAAAAGGAGAATTCACTACGAGTCCTATGACACCCCATATGTTTACATCGCATTATTGGTTAGCGAGATAGTAAAAATCGAATGACCTATTAGTTTTTTGTTTTTTTAATAATTTTTTTAAAAAGCCTCATCTATAAAGAATCTTTTAAAAATTCCGCTCTCTTACAAAAGCCCTCAAGTGCGCATGCATACAAAAATAACCACTACTTAACCTCCGGGTAAGGGTAGATTTATTTTGGGGTGGATATACTCCCGTCCATAGCAAGGGGTGGTTCACCACAAGTCCTACGACACCCTATATGCATCGTTCTAGCCTTACAAGCTCATTAAATTCGCCAAAATGTCAAAAAAGCACGTTTACCTCAAATTGCGTTTCCAAATTCCACCCATTTTAAAAAATTACCTCACCATCAAATAGAGCGGGAAAAATAGCATTTAAACGAACCCTCACTCAACCCTAGTCCTCGCCCGCCACCAAACATTTCCCAACATAGCCATACGTATTCAAGCACACACGCGACTTGCAAGAGAACATACACTACCCCACTACCCGCGAATAACCTTTTGTTTTGGTGCTCACACTCGCATGGGTGTCAGATGACAGTTAGCATCCTAATAAACATCCTCCATGACGTCAACACCCATTAACTTTTTATCACCATCGCACAAACAAGCCAAAGGGTCAACCTCTTCCCACGCTAACACGTGCACTGCACATGCTCGCTCCTGGACCACGTGCTCGCTCTAAGGACCCATGACGTCATCCCATGACGTCATCAGGATTACGCAATTTCTGGTCATGATGATGCAATATTCAAAGTCTAGCGAATTATACTACTAAGATGGCCGCCATCCGCAAACTATTATGCTAATGACCTATTAGATTTGTCAAAGGCTGTTCCCTTCATAAAGGTATGTTGTTGCAAAATTTGGTAGAGATCGGATGATTAGGTTAGTCGTAATTTGATTTAAGCTTTGAACATTTGTGTGGCCGCCATTACGTTTCCGTCAAGATGGCGGCGATATAAAACATGACACTGGGGTGCCCTTTGCTAGTACTACCTCTGTACCAAATTTCGTTCCATTCGGTTTCACCGTGTTCGAATTAATAGGGGCAATCGATTTTCACACAAAGATGGCTGCCATCCGCAAACTGTTAGGCTGATGACCTATTAGTTTGGTCAAAGAATGCTGCCCCCATAAAGGTATGTTGTTGCAAAATTTGGTAGAGATCGGATGATTAGGTTAGTCGTAATTTGATTTAAGCTTTGAACATTTGTGTGGCCGCCATTACGTTTCCGTCAAGATGGCGGCGATATAAAACATGACACTGAGGTGTCCTTTGCTAGTGCTACCATTGTACCAAATTTCGTTCGATTTGCGCTCACCGTGTTCGAATTGATAGAGGGGACAGGCATTCAGAGTACACACACAAAGACTCACACACACACATACACACACATAGACAGACACACTTTATTTCGCCCTGTAGTGATCTCATAAGTCTACTTTCATTTTTTGCAAAAATCGAAAGTAGGCTAAAAATGAATGATTTTCTGTTTTTTCTTTATTTCCACGGAAATTTGACATATTTGCCCGTTTCAAACTGTTCTGTGACGGATGCACGCAAAAATATTTTTTTGTAGTCTGGGGACAATTTTTTGTCCTTATAACTCGAGAACTGCTGGGTGGATTAACGTAAAATTTGATACATAAATCCATCAGAGGCATGACACTAATCATTGGTGTAACTCTTCTCAGTACCTCTCATAACAGGGGGACTGCCCCCTTAAAATACATGCTGAAATAACCGTAGAAGGGTGAGACAAAGTTCATTTTCAGCCCCTCAATGTGAGAAACGAAACTCGGGGGCCCTAAAAGGACCCCGAAAACCACATTTTAAGGCCCTGAAACCAACAGTTTTTGAGATATTCCCAAAAAACTTATTTCACTTAATAAACAAGTAGTTCCGTGAAGAACTATACAGCCTATTTTCATGTATCCTACTTATGTTAATTGCCACTATCAACATACACAATTTCAGTTTGATTGCTGTAATAGATTCGTAGATATTGAGAACCAACTAAATATTTTGGATGGTCACCATGTTGGATTTTATATATGTAGGTCCTAGAGTTATGTACTGTTACATGCAGATTATTGTGAACGTGTAGTTTCCAAACTTCAATCGCATAATTAGGACACAAGAAAAAACAAGGGGATTTTAAATTTTTTCACAGCTGCCATCATGAGGTTATGGAAACAATTGAAATAAATTAGATGTCAGTGGATTAACATTCGTATAAGGATTTTCTGTACCAAGTTTCACTGCACGTGGATGGTTAAATTGCGAGAAACGTCCATGTGAATATTTATAATTCGCGTCACCGCCATGTTGGATTTGTGATCACCAGGTTATTTAAAGTCCTATAGGTGAACTTAAGTTCATAGCCCCTATGAACATTAAAAAATGCAGTTTGATTGCTAAAATAGATTCGTAGATTTTCAGTATCGTCTAAATATTTCGGATGGTCGCCATGTTGGATTGTTAAATGTATAGGCCATAGAGTCATGTACCATTAAAGGAAAATTATTGCGTAGGTTCATTATTCAAACTTTCACTTCGATCGCATGACTACATCACAATAAATAAAATCTTAATTTTAAAATTCGCACTGCCGCCATCTTGAGGTTATGTAAACAATTGAACTAAATTAGATACCAGTGGATTACAATGTGTATAAATATTTCCTGTGCCTGGTTTCAGTGCGCTTGGAACATTAAATCGCGAGAGAGGTCTATTTAAAATTTTCAAATTCGCTTGGCCGCCATGTTCGTTTTGTAGTTAAGGGATTTTTGAAAGTCTTATAGATGGACTTCCAGTAGTGCCGTTTATCTCCGTACAAAATTTCAGGGTTTTACCGCTAATAGTTTCAGAGATATAGAATGCCGGTGAAATATTTCGCACATCCGCCATCTTGTGATTATGTAAACAATTGAACGAAGTTAGATGTCGGTGCATTACAATGTATATAAACATATACTGTACCAGGTTTCATTGCGTTTGGTTGGTCAAATCGCGAGAAACGTCTATTTAAAAGTCGCAAATTCGCTTGACCGCCATGTTGGTTTTGTAGTTACCAGGTTTTCAAAAGTCACATAAGTGAACTTATAGTAGTTCCCTCTATCACATTAGAATATGTCAGGGTAATATCGGTAATAGTTTCGGAGATATTGAATGCTGGTGAAATATTTCGCACAGCCGCCATGTTGGATTGGTGAGTCGTAACAAAATTTGAAGGGCACGGTCGAGGTCGCCAGGAATAGTGCTATGAACTTTCCGAGTTTCATTGAAATCGCTCCAGCCGTTTAGATTTTATTAGGGGGGGGACACACACACGAATCACACACACACGCACACACACACGGACAAAAGGTGATCTCATAAGCCTATTTTTTCAAAATTGAAAATAGGCTATTAATAAATTAATGAAGGAATGCATGCCGGTAATAATGGCAACAGAATCTCAGAAGTCCATCTATTTCTGTAAGACGCAATGCAATTCCATTTATTACATTACTTTGGAGGTTTGCAAACGGCAATAATGTTATAACGGATCCAAATTAAGCTGAAATATTCATCAATACATATAGTGCGCTTAAGGGGCAAGGGGTACTCTAGAATTTTTTAACGCGATTTACACGTGCGGGTATGGTACGGAAGGTCTATTATATCCCTATCCTATATTGTTATATTATTATTATCATTATTATTATTATTTTAATTATTATCATTATTATGGCGTACAACGACGAGACAAAGCTCATTTTCAAACCCTTGGTGTCAGAAACTAAACTCGGGGCGCCTCAAGAGCCGTAAAGGGTCCCCGAAAACTATATTTAAGACTCTAAACCCAACAGTTTCTTATATATTCCCAGAAAACTAATTTCATTTAATAAACTGAAGAAGGAATGCAAGCCACTAACCATGACAACAGTATCACAAGAGGTGGCAACCAACTTTCCATCTATTTCTGGAATAAGTAATGCCACTCCATTTATTACATTTCTGTAAAAGGTGGTGAATGGCTATAAGGTTATCACGGAACCAACTAAAACTGTAAAATTCATCAATGCGCTTAAGGGGTTCAAGGAGTACCCTAGCATTTTTTCACACGACTTACACGAGCGATATGTCGTACAGGAGGTCTATTATGTCACCAAACAGCAACATTACTTTCAAAAATTCCTGATTTGAAATAGTAAACTGTTTTTTGCTGATTTTAGGAATTTGGGCCATTGGAGGCTAAAAAAATCTGAATTTTCATGCACCACAAGCCTTTATTATTTATAAAAGGTGTCTTCCTGTAGTTGGGCACTTGGCACTACGGTTAGCGTCAGTTCGTATGTGACGTGTATTGCGATTCGTCTACGAGGTTTTCAATTTTATTTTCACGCCAGGAAGAACACGTTAGGTATATTTAGTTTGAGAGCACATTTTAACTAATCATATTTCTTTGCCAACAAACAGGTTCCAAGCCCCTAAACATTGCAACAGTAGCTCAATTGATAACATCTGGTTATTAATACCGAAGACCGTTCCAAGAATGGGTACTTCCGCTAGTTGAATTATATGTTTTAAACATTGAATATGCTTTTTGCGTAAAAGTTTCAATTTGATACCTCTGAAATTAAACATCACTAATTTGAAATATACGCCATTTATATGACTAAGATATTCAGAAAAGTCTGGAAATTACAAACAATTGACTATAGAATATTCAGGCACACCATGCTGAATATTGATAATATACAGTAGATCTTATTGAAATTTCGCAAGAAAGTACCATTCCTCTCATACTGAACCAAATTTAAAATTTTGTAACGTTACTGTGAATGATTCTTAACATACGGAGTTTATGGTCAACATTTCAAAGACATTTTATTTACATCTAGCAACAACTACAGAATGGAGGATAGCAATTTTATTGTTAAGTGTTCTTAAGACAAGGCTTCATTTATTGGAAGAAATCGATGCAGCCATTCTGGCCTTCTAATGGATGTTCACAAAGAGAGTTGTGCATACGTACATAAAAAGATTAATGCCATAAACCATCGTTTGTATTTTTTTATAAATGGTGAATATAAAGAGATAATAAAAATAAAGTTCTTGGTTTTACGTCCTCTTTAACAACTGTGGCTTTTAGAGATACCGGGGTGCCAGAACTTTGCCCCAAAGGCGATCTTTAACTTGCCAGTAAATCTACTGACAGGGCTCCCTCATATTTGCGCACCCTCAAATGCCAACTGGCTTCACCAGAATTTGATCCTGAACCCTTGGGGACAGCAGGGGAGAATGATGCCGCTGCGCCACACAGCAAGTCTGATAGAAAGAGAACTGTTGGTATAAACACTAAAATAACTTAAACAGCAGATATGGGTATAGTTAATCCAAAAATCAAGTAGTTCCATGAAGAACAAAACAGCCTACTTGCATATATACTACTTATGTTAATTGCCTCTAACAACATACAAATTTCAGCTTGATTGCTGTAACTGATTCGTAAATATTGAGAACCGTCTAAATATTTATTGTGGTTGCCATGTTGGATTTGATATATGTAGGCCACATAGTTATGTAATATTAGATGAAGATTATTGCGTAGGTCTGATATTAAAACTTCAATCGCACGATTAGGACATAAGAAATAAGTAGTTCCGTAAGGAACTAAATAGCCGATTTTCATATTTCCTCCTTATGTCAATTCCCTCCATTAACATACAAAATTTCAATAGATTCGTAGATATTGAGAACCGTCCAAATATTTCGGTTGGTTGCAATGTTGGATTTTTACAAAATATGTAGCCTTAAGTACTATTAGATGAAGAATATAGAAAACTTCAATCGCATGATTAGAACTCAGAAAATGAGAACGAGATTTAAAAAATTCGCACATCCGCCATCTTGACGATATGAAAACATTTGAAATAAAATAGATGTCAGTGGATTAAAATTTGTCCAAGCATTTACCTACCAAATATCACTGCGCTCCAATGGCTTAATCGCGTGAAACTTCAATGTATATATTCAACATTCGCGTCGCCGTCATGTTGGATTTGTGCTCACCAGGTTACTGAAAGCCCCATTAGTGAACTTATGTTCATAGCCTTTATCAACATACAAAATTTCAGTTCGATTGCTGTCATAGATTCGTAGATGTTGAGAACGGTCTAAATATTTCAGTTGGTCGCTATGTTGGAGTTTCATGTATATGGGCCATAGAGTTGTGTACAATCAGATGAAGATTATTGCGAAGGTACATTATTAAAACGTTGACTTCGAACGCATGATTTGGGCACGGAAAATAAAAACATAAATTTTAAAATTTTGCACAGCCGCCATCTTAAGGTTATGTAAACAATTGCACTAAATTAGATGTCAGTGCATTTCAATGTGTATAAACATTTGCTGTACCAAGTTTCACTGCGCTCGGTTGGTTAAATCGTGAGAAAAGTCTATTTAAATGCTTCAACTTCGCTTGGCCGCCATGCTCGTTTTGTACTCAACAAGTTTTTGAAAGTCACATAAGTAAACTTTTAGGTTTAGGGTGATATCAGGAATAGTTTCGGAGATATAGATTGGTGGTGAAATAATTCGCACAACCACCATGTTGGACTAGAGATACATAATAAAATTTGAAGGGCACGGTCGAGGTGAAACAAAATAGTACTATGTCCTTACTGAGTTTCGTTGAAATCATTCGAGCCATTAAGATTTTATTAGATAGGACACCCACACACAAACGCACACACACACATGCACACACACACGGATAAAAGGTGATCTCATATACTTTCGCACAGCGGCCATCTTGAGGTTATTAAAACAATTGAAATAATTTAGAAGTCAGTGGTTTAACATTTGTATAAGCAGTTACTGTACCAAGTCTCACAGTGCTTGGGTAGTTAAATCGCGGGAATCGTTTATTTAAATATTGAAAATCCGCGTCGCCGCCATGTTGTATTTTTACTCATTGGGCTATTGAAATTCCCATAGTTGAACTTATGTTAATAGCCTTTATCATCATACGAAATTTTAGTTTGATTGCTGTCATAGATTACTAGATACTGAGAACCGTCTAAGTATTTCGGATGGTCACCATGTTGGATTTTTATATATGTAAGCCATTACTATTAGATGACGATTATTGCGTAGGTTCATTATTCATACGTTGACTTCGATCGCATGATTAGGACACAAGAAATAAAAACTTATTTTATAATTTCGCACAGTGGCTGTCTGGAGGTTATGTAAACAATTTAACTAAATTAGATGTCAGTGAATTGCAATATGTATAAAAAGTTGCTGTACCTCGTTTCACTGCGTTCGGATGGTTAAATCGCGAGGAAACTGTATTTAAATGTTTCTACTTTGTTTGGCCGCCATGTTCGTTTTGTACTTCACAGATATTTGAAAATTACATTGGTGAAATTCCAGTAGTTCCCTTTATCACCGTAAAATATGTAAAATATGTCAGGGTGATATCAGTAATAGTTTCGGAGATATAGAATGGTGGTGGTATATTTCACACAGCCGCCATGTTCCAATGGTGAGACGTAACACAATATGAGGGGTTCGGTCGGGGTCGAAACAAACAGCTCTATGTCCTTACCGAGTTTCATTAAAATTGCTCGAGGCATATAGATTTTATTAGGGGGACACACACTCGGACAAAGGTTGTTGTCATAAGCCCATTATTTTCATAAATGTAAATAGGCTAATAACTTCGATAATCGTCAAAGCGTCACATTTTCTATAATTTAATGCAAGTTACGGTTATTCGTTAAACGTTAGTTGTACCAAACCAACACAAACTAAAACGGGGCACTATTTTGCTCGTAGTAAAATGTTAAGCTATGAAAATATCAAAATAAATTAATATGTTAACTCCATAGTTCCCTTTCAACAGCCAACGAATTGACCATTTTCTTTGCTGTAACATCATTATAATTATTTATTATAATTGAAATATTGATTTTAATAACCATACATTCAATAAAATTTCTGCAGTATATTTTCTATTTAATTTTTGCTTACAATATTATGTTTCATGCCCCAGAGGAGTGCGTCAGGCCTCGGCAGCCGGCACAGTTCATATCCTCGCCGCTAGATAGGGGCTTCATTCATTCCATTCCTGACCCGGTCGGAGACTGGAAGCAGGCTGTGGATTTTCATTTCATTATGTTTCATCTAAAGAAGAACTCTTTGCTGGTTGGAGTAATGCAACTGATTTTTTGTAAAACTTTTCCATGTGGGTCGTGCCATTGTTTTGTGTTGTTTCAGTTAAAGGTTTCAGAGCTAGAAAGCTAAGTATCAATATTTCAATAGCCCTTTCATTGTATTTGTCAAAGTGAAGATAAAATATAAAATGCTGTATGTGATGCTTATCGGTTTATTTTTGGTCCAAATTTGGTGCAGCCATTCATAAATTATAAATGAGCATACATGGCTAGATCAGGCGTCTGGATCAACGATGGGCAATAGACAAACAAAATGCCCGTGAATTATAGATTAAGCCGTCGGATATTTTAAGAGCGTTAAAAATCCCTCAGTATGCCTTCCTTCGGAGGGGAAGTAAAGCCGGCGGTCCCATGTCATAGATTTATGTCATGTTAAAGAACTTTCCACTAATTACACCTGTGTGAAACTAAATTGTATAGGTTAAGAATGTAAACAACGCTCTTAGGTTTCTATGTTCGTTGCCAAGAGCCGACTGTGGTGGCGTTTAGTAGCTGAGTTCTGAACTAAGCCTAGTAGTCGTTGACGGTGGCGTTTGGCGGCAAAAGTAGGAACCATTTGAAAAATTCTAAGTTGCAGTCTGCACTTAAATTTAAAAAAACAGATACCCACACTATTACAGTCATCACAACTAACACCGGTTATCAGACAGATTCTACACACACCCAAAGTACACGGGGCTACATGACCGCGTTGTCGCAGCCCCTAAACTAAAGAACCAACCAACCAACCAATTATAGATTAAACCTACTTTCAACTTTACTTAAATTATGATTGTAGCCTCACTGCTCTTTTCCATCACGCAAAGGACAAAATGAAGGTCTCTGTTAGGTCACATAAAGCCAATAACCATAATTAGTTTTATTAACACTCCTTGCGAGATGATTCATCGTACATTGACAATGTAAGTAGGATCGGGAGAGAGGCAGATGACAACGCATCCAGGTGGTGAGTTTGAGCTCACGGCCATGAGCTGGATGGTGTTCAAACATTCTAATCTAAAATAGATGAGTTGGAGATGCATTTGCTAAAATAAGTACTCATATAACTAGTGCTGTTCCGTCTACTTTTATCGATTAATTTCAATTATCGAATACCGGGTGAGGTAGCCGTGGTCGTTACAGCGTGACTGCAGGCATTCGCTCACATCCGGGAAGCGAGGAGGTTTGAATCCCCCCGCCGGCAACCTTGAAGATGGTCTTCTGTGGTTTCCCATCTTCCTTCCAGGCAAATGCTGAGGTTGGTCCTTAACTATAGGCCACGGCCGCTACCTTCCAATTCCTCATCCTTACATTCACACTTTCCTCCCCAAGCAACACCCCACACGTGAAGCTACTTGTAGCTCACCCCTTGGGTGTCCGCATAGAAGCAGCCCAAAAATCTGGCGAGCCGAACATGTCCTCAGATACACCCGGCACTAAAATCCATACGCTAAAATAAATTTAAAAAGTAGAATAACCAAATATTGATTAATTACTACAGATAATAAGTAATTGACTGTGCGTTTAGTCGATCAATCGATTGGTCTGTTGGTCGAATATATGTTTTTTTCGATTAATCGATGACTTCACTCCTTTCTCTACGCTCTCACAGAAGCAAAACAGACATTTTAAACAGACAATTAGAATCTATTGTATCATATATTTCCAAATAATGTACCTTCTTTGTGAAAATTTGGCTAAAACAAAGGAAAGCAAAAATGTTCCTGTCCTCAATTGTTAACATTGACAAGAATTTAAAATCTTTGATGAAAACTCTTCTTTTTCGTTTTCTTTTTTTCGAATCCTTCCCAATTTGATTGATGTCTTTCCTTCCACTGTTACTGACTCTTTTGATTGTTGTTAGACCTCCTTGTATATTTAGGCAAAAAGTAACTTTCATAGATTTCTAAACATCACCCCGAAAACAAGCTTAACTCAAGTTAAGCGATAACCTCTCATTCACACTGCTTTTCTTAGCTCGTGTTTACTAATCAATTAATCGATTCATCGTTTAGCCGATGAGTCTATTATTCAGTTAGTCGATTAATCGAAATAACAGTTAGGCCATTAATCGATGAATCGTATTCATTTAATTTCAAGTTATTCAATTACCGTTTATTAACCGATTAGCCAAACATTAATACCAGCTCTAGTTAAAACATATGTACCCTTGTGAGTAAAACAAATATAATAAGGAAGTGATTAAGCAACTAGGGATGCCTTTCCAGATGTTAACACTTAACTTCCAACATGAGGTCACTGTGGTAAGTCATGGGATAAAAGTAGAAAAAATAAAATAAAATAAAAACTTTACGAGTCTTACAGTAGTCGCATATGTTGTGTAACATTTGACATAGAAGAAACCTCACGTGAAATTGTTGATACACCGGTATTTTATAATATTACTAGCAGGCACCCGCGGCTTCGCCCGCGATCAAGACAATGGGAACGATGCATTATTGCTGATAATTGGTCTATTCTATTGCAGCAAACGCGGCTATAGGTGGGTCCATTCTAATTCTGAATATTCTGATACATACAGTATATTGATATGAGCAGCAAAGTGGGAATTTTATAGAGTTGTGAAAGTCTTAGGGTTCGATGTTACATTATGTTAACGTATTTTAAAATTACGCTTTTGGTTTTGCCATCTTCTGATGAGACATAACGATTTTGTTGTCCGGATGCTCGCGAGCACGCCACAGGGAAAAAAATGGTTTTGTCTAAATGTACACGTGCTACTGTTGAGTGTGTGTCATTGCGCTTTGTTAAAGAAATTGCGAATATTGTTTGAAGAGGGAACTGCACTCTTGCACACTGGAATGGCAAATCTATCGGAATATGGGGAATTAAAAGAAGTCTTACTTAAGCTATTCTGGATGTAATTTGGCCATATTTATTGATGATTTGAACGTCAACATATCGCTATTAATAGACCTATAGTTAAATATCTCTCACCTTGGCCGCTGATGTACATTATGCAGTCTCTTCCAGAGATTGAAATTCTACAACCACCATTTTGCCTCACATGCCTCTCTAAGTAATTAAAATTCCTGATTGTTGTTGTTTGAGTCTTCAGTTTTTTTTACTGGTTTGATGCAGCCCTCCATGTCTCCCTCTCCTGAGCTAATCGTTTCATCTCTACATAGCTACCACACCCTACATCCGAGGCAGTATGTTTAACCCTGGTTTACCGCTACAGTTCTAGTCCGCGACCCTCCCATCCATAACTAAGCTTGCTATTCCTGTGTGTCTTAATATGTGTCCTACCCTCCTATCTCTTCTCTTCATTAGCAGTCGCCAGAAACATCTCTCCTCTCCCACTCGTCTTAATACCTCCATTTGTTACCCTATATACCCATCTGATCATCATTCTCCTGTATCACCACATTTCAAAAGCTTCAATTCTCCTCTTTTCTGCTGTACCATTAGTCCATTAGTCCAACTCAGCAACATTTCTAGGTTTAAGCCGTGCCGTGTGCGGGGATTCAATGGCCGTGAAAGACAAAATACCAATTCCTCAGTAAGAGTAATTAAGAAAAAATAATAATTAACGTGACAGCCGGTAAAATACGACACATTCGACTGTGAATATGGGTTGCTGATCATGGTAAAAAACGAAAAAGAGCAGATCAAAATTGGCAAACAAAAAAATTCAGTTAACAAAAAACATATTTATAAAGAAAATGAAAGCATGCCGTGCAAAATAGAAAGCATCTTAACGTCGTAAATTAGAGTAAAGATCTGAAAGCTCGCTTACAATAACCAGCTCAAAGAGTATAAAATTAGACTCAAAATCACGATCGTATCCGACCCCAAAAGCCATCTCTATAAATAAAATATATATCATTTTACGCGTATGAATGCGAGGAGCAATGTTCGAGGTTAGAAGTGGGAACCGAACCCCGCGTTTTAAGGCCCTAAAACGAACGGTTTTCGAGATATTGCCAGAAAACTATCCCCGGTCTGCGAAATTTCAGTGGTTGCCATAGTAACGTTGATCTGTTTCTCAGAGGCAACACAGTTATTTGGGAATATCTCCGAAACCGTTCATTTTAGGAACTTAAAAATTGTGTTTCAGGGTCCCTACAGGACCTCCGAGTATTGTTTCTCGTATTTGGCGGCTTAAAATGAGCTAAATCCGAACTTTGTACTTACAAATTGAATTTTCAAAAACCGTTTCTTAGTGGGCCTCTACATACTCGGATCAACCAACATGCAAAATTTCAGCTTTCTAGGTCTAGTGGTTTGAGCACTGCGTCGATGAGTCAATTTTGGATAGTCAATGCCAAAGGGCCGAAAAAAGTCACTTACAAATTGAATTTTCAAAAACCGTTTCTTAGTGAGCCTCTACATACACGGATCAACCAACATGCAACATTTCAGCTTTCTAGGTCTAGTGGTTTGAGCCCTGCGGTGATGAGTCAATTTTGGATTATATATAATAAATTGGCACAAATATTAATCTATTGTAAAAGGGAGTGTTTTACAGATATTGTAGTTTATAATACGGAACTCATTTTATTACAGGTTTTGTAGCTTCCACCAGTACTAGCCTAAATAAAGAATACGATATAGATCAACTAGATTAATAGACGCGACACCGCTCATAACCTTAAATTCCTTATTAATCGGCCAACTTGCGAGTAAATGCAATGTGCACAGCATTAGATCGTGAAAGGCTTGCCCAGTTCCCGGACCTCTTGATTCACAGACCAACACGTAATTTCATATGGATTCTGTTAAATTGAGTCATAATGATATGATTAGCAGCAGAGTATCAATAAGGCAGTGCGAGAGTAGAAATATCAAGTAGGCAGAGAAGGAAAAAGAAGGGAGTCTTGGAATTGTTATGTTTTATTAGTGTGTAATTAAAAAGATTTTTGTGTGTTGAATTTCCAGGAGGGATACGATCCAGCTGGCAGTGCGTCTTACACTCTTCCGTCCGATCCACTTCCGTCCCATTTTTCAAAATCACTCCCACAAAAATATCCAGCAGCCGAATGGAAAGATGTTACACATCAAAAACTCTCCAACCTACGAGGACAATCAGAGTTCAACGTACTCCATTCACATGTGTCTGAAAATATACGTTGTGACTATATTTATAGTCATTATTTTGGTTGTTTCTCTTGGAAATGGATCTTCCCACTTTTATTGATGTATCATCAAACTCGGATATGTAACCATACTTAATCAATGCAATTATAATTAATTGACCGCGCCCTTACCACATTGTTATGGCCGATGGAAACACTACACGAGGGCACACTCAATACCGTGTGGTGAAATAATTTATGCATTCTGCTATGGGGCTAAGGGCACATGTTGAGATACCTGACCTATAGATCGAGAGTCCGATTTTGTGTGCTGTTTGATCATACAGTCCAGATCTTGCTCCTAGCAACTTCCATCTTTTCCTAAAACCCAAGAAATTCCTGCCCTCTTGACAGAATATTCACGCTGACGAAGAGCTTATCTGAATGTCACACGCTGATCCCATTCCTAGGTGGCAGACTTCTACGGTCAACACAAAATAAATTATGTTTTTAATAACATATTTTGTGTTGACCGACTGAAAGCTACAATATTTATGTTAGTAAGCCAACAGTGAAAAGATCTCGTCAAAGCTATCTGTAGACATCTATCATTCTGGCACACATCAGTTGATCCGACAATATGACAGTTGTTTCAATTTTGGTAGTGATTGTTTCGAAAAAAGATTCACACATTTCTAGCATATTTTCATTTATGAAAAAAATACGCTTATGACATCACCTTTTGTCCGTGTGTGTGTGTGTAAGTGTGTGTATGTGTGTACGTATGTGTGTGAGTCCCCCCCCCCCTAATGACTTCTGAACGGCGGGAGCGATTTCAATGAAACTCGGTAAGATTATATTACTATTCCGAGCGACCCCGACCGTGCCCGTCAAATTTAATTACGTCTTACCAATCCAACATGGCTGCAATGCGAAATATTTCACCGGCATTCTGTATCTCCGAAACGATTACAGATATCATTCTGATTTTTTTTACGGTGATAAAGAGCTTGGTACACTAGAAGTTCACCTATGAGACTTTCAAAAACTTGTTTGCATGGGGCTCACTCAGCCTCGTGGGGATAACTGAGAAGAGGTATCTTCAATTCTCGATTATTCAGCAATTTAACGAGCAGTTTCATGAAGTTTCCCTCTTCTATTCCTGGCAAATATCTAGGTGAAATCTGAATAAGGCCGCGACTGTTTTCTTGCCAATTGTAGTCCCAATTTTTATTTGTTTAAACAAATTGTCGATATTTATAGATTGCAATTCTTCCTTCCTTTCTTTCTTTATTTCTTTCTTTCTTTCCTTCTAATGACGATTTGTTCCGATCGGTTACTTGTGTCAGTATTTACCAACCGCTTGGCTTAACTGTTATGAGGGCTCGGCGCGACATAGTTATGGCAGGGGCTATCATCTCGTTAATTTGTTTAATCGCACTTGATAAACGAATATATTCCGTTAACTTTTAGAGAAAAGCAAGATTTTTCCTGTACTATTGAGACTATTCGGAAGATCTTGGTACAAACCACACCTTCTAACATTCTCCAGTTTAAGAGCTTGAGTTGTGTGAAACATACTGAGCTCGTGTGAGCTCATCTCCAGTTATATTTTCTTTGCAGGGATGTGTGAGTGCTTTGCCACAGCACCGAAAGCACCCAGAAGCCAGCACGAGCTTTGTCATGATATTACATGTTTACTTGAATTCAGAGAAACATGCTATTATTTTTCCTGAGCATATTTTATTACATATTTTGCTACCACGAGTCTCAGGATTTATCATTTCGTAATTCTGTATGAATTTATCCATTTGGATATTTACGGTAAAGGTATTTCCATCGCAGATATGCGAACTGGACATAATTAGTCGCTCAACGACTAGAATACTTCCTTGAAGCCTGCTGTTCATATTTATTTAGCTTTGTGTTTGAGGGTGTACTTCTTAGGCTGTCTATGATATTTCATCCATGAATGGACCTGATACCCAGGGACCATAGTACTCGTGCTACGCTCGTGCATCCGATCCTCTCTGGTTGTGTGTTTGACAGACGGGACTGTCTGGACTACCATTTCGGTTGTTGGTAACCCCAGCAAACTCCTCTGACGGGCACAATACAGCGTTTTATATATAAGATGATAATTTATGTCAATTTGATGTTGATGATGGTAACATGTCATTCATTTTCTTCTAGTTGTTATTCATTTCTCAATAATCGTGTTGACCGACTGAAAAGTATTGTTTTTTAAGGGGCAGAACTAGGAGGTTATCTGCCCCTAAACTGAAAAGTTGCACTATCAATTGTTAATAAGGAAACACTAAAACCAATGCTACAAAACATTCTATACGGTACTTCATGTGTAAATCGTAAGTTATAATCCAATCTAATTGAGAATACTGTGCTAGTGCGTAAGCTGCAACTATCAAAGGATACTAAATGTATGCACAGACTCTCAGGAAGGTACAACCGCAACATTTGTAGGAAACGGATGTGGAGATTTCAGGTTGCTTACGACGGCTTCGACAAAACCATCGAGGCATTGGCATCGCAGGTTCTCGTGTTTCGCGAATTGACATGGATGGTTTCAGAAGTTGGTTAACTCTCTACTCACACAGAGGCGTGTAAGAGAACAGACAGGAGTATCAAAGCTATACATATTTAATGTTTCGTGGGTGGAAGAGACCAAGTAATAATAAAACCACTTAACGCATGAATTTGAGGTCTACTGTTTGCTTAGTTGGAAGTGTTTTAACTAAAGCCGAACGACAGATATTTATGTTAGCCATTAATGTAACTACTATAAAATTCACTTTCAGAATCCTAATTATATCTCAAACAGAATTCATGTCATATTTTCTCGCTTTGTCTGGAATGAGTGAGTAGCTAGCCATCTAAATTTATTGAATATGTGGAGCTAGTCAAAACGAATAGCACTGATGTGTTGTGTTAGACTAACCATTGTGATAGAAGAATAGCATAATATCCCCTTATCCAGCAAATGGCTAGTTTTGTATCGGAGCTACCGACAACTACTGATTCAGCAACATCCGAGAAATAGCATTTGACGGTATACTGTATATTCAGAGTTTCCACTAGCTAACATGTATATCTACGATTCATATAAACTCCGTAAATTTGAAATTTTCCAACAAATTCAACGTGTGTGTGATATTTGTAACAAGTAGTTCTGTGAAGAACTAAGGCCTATTTTCATATATCCTACTTATGTTATTACCACTATCAACATACAACATTTCAGTTTGAATTCTATAATAGATTCGTAGATATTGAGAACCGACTAAATATTTCGGATGGTCGCCATGTTAGATTTGTATATATATATAGGTCCTAGAGTTATGTACTGTTACATGAAGATTATTCTGTATGTGTAGCATTCAAACTGCAATCGCATGATTAGGACACAAGAAGTAAAAACGAGATTTTAAAATTTCGAACAGCTGCCATCTTTTGGTTATGTAAACAATTGAAATAAATTAAATGCCAGTGGATTAACATTCGTATAATGATTTACTGTACCTAGTTTCACTGCACTCAGATGGTTAAATTGCGAGAAAAGTCCACGTGCTTATTTATACTTCACGTTGCCGCCGAGCTGGATTGGTGACCACCAGGTTATTGAAAGTCCTATGGGTGAACTTATGTTCATAACCCCTATGAACATTAAAAAATTCAGTTTGATTACTATAATAGATTCGTAGATATTCAGAGCCATCTAAATATTTCGAGTGGTCGCCATGTTGGTTTGTTATATGTATAGGCTATAGAGTCACTTAACGTTAAAGGAAAATTATTCAGAGATATAGAATGCCGGTGAAATATTTCGCACAGCCGCCATCTTGAGATTATGTAAACAATTGAACGAAGTTAGATGTCCGTGCATTACAATGTCTATCAACATATACCATACCAAGTTGCATTGCGTTTGGTTGGTTAAATCGCGAGAAACGTCTATTTAAAAGTCGCAAATTCGCTTGGCTGCCATGTTGATTTTGTAGTCACCAGGTTTTCAATAGTCACATAGGTGAACATCTAGTAGTTCCCTCTATCACCGTACAAAATTCCAGGGTGATATCGGTAATAGTTTCGGAGATATTGAATGCTGGTGTAATATTTCGCACAGCCACCATGATGGATTGGTGAGACGTAACGAAATTTGAAGGGCACGGCCGGGGTTGTCCGGAATAGCGCTATGAACTTACCGAGTTTCATTGAAATCGCTCCAGCCGTTTAGAAGTTATTAGGGACACACGCACTCACACGAAACACGCGCACGCACACACAGACAGACACATGGACAAAAGGTGATCTCATAAGCCTATATTTTCATAGATGAAAATAGGCTAAGAATATATTTGAGGATTGCTGTGAATATTTCACACTGCCCAAGAGGTCTACTCGCGGAAGGGCGAGGGAGGGGCGATTAGGGGGAGGGCCAGCATACATCTCAGAAGTATTTTATTACGTGTGTAAATTATTCTTGTAATTCATTTCAGGCACCTAATTGGGCACACTCGTGTTAGTCGACTGAAAAAGCTTATAATAATACATTACATAGGCAATACTGAACAAGCAGTTCTGCGAGGAACTAAATGGACCATTTTCAATTATTCCACTTGTCTTTTCATTTTAGAGTTCTCCCGAGTATTAAAAGGATTTTCCAAAAGAAGTAGGTTGGTTGGTTGTTTCCTCAGTTTATGGGCTGCGACAACGTGGTCATGTAGCCCCGTGTACTTTGGGTGTGTGTAGAATCTGTCTGATAACCGTTGTTAATTGTGATGACTGTATTAGTGTGTATTATCTGTTTTCAATTCAACTGAGGACTGCAGACATTGATTTTTTCAAAGTAGTTCCTACTTTAGTCTCCAAACGCCACCGTCAAGGACTACTAATTCCGAACTTGATCACCAGTTACCACGGCAGTCGGTTCCTGGCGACGAACGTTGGAACCTAAGTGCGTTGGTCAAATTTAACATATAATTTAGCTTCACACAAGTGTAATTATTGGAATGTACATTTTCATGCCATAAATCCATGACATGAGCCCGCCGTCTTTACTTCCCCTCCGAAGGAAGGCATACTGAGGGATTTTTTACGCTCTTAAAAAACCGACGGCTTTGGCCGGGTTCGAACCCGCGATCTTCGACATAGATGGTCAGCATGCTACCAACTACGCCACCGAAGCCGCCCCAAAATATGTAGTAAATATCTTTTGGTACACGACCTACGTTGTGATAAAGTATAGAGAAAATACTATTTTAAGAAAGCAAAATGATCTTACCATCGTGTTAGTGCAAGGTCTGTATTAATCAAAGCTTTCATTTTTACTCGAGATAACTCACGTCAATTCACCTTCGGCACTGGAAAAAATGTGTTCCAAGTCACATGATGAGGCTTATCTACAATAGACCTATTTGAATACAACAGTATGGAATAGTTTTTAAACCATCACACTGGAGTACCGGTACTACATTTTCACACAGAATAATGTCATGTAAGTTTTGAAGAGATAATGATCCGATTATGTACTAAAACATGTACAAAATGCCACTATACAAGAAATGATCAATAAACCAGTGTTGTCATTCTATGTACCACTTAAGTCGAGACAGATTAACATATAGCTATTTCAATCGTTTAATTGTGATCATTGGACTAGGGATGGTGATATGAATGTAATAAATAGCCAAAGGGATGTATGCTTTCCTGGTCCCACGACTAGAAGTCCATCTACGAGCTTCTGCTTTTATGGGTGGGAGGAATTTTATTAATAAAACAAAATATTCAGGACAGAACATATAGCCTACATTCTCATAAATGTATGGGTATAGTTATATCTCTTTGTCCCTATCACCTCCATTCGAAGTGCAAAATGGCACAATACAGTATGACATACTGGAATTGAGCAGGGGCGTTCAAACCATAGTTTATAATTTTACCCCTGCATTTTACAATTTTATCAGCAAACACTCCAAACAACGTAGGAATTCAGTAGGCCTATATTAACACCGACTACTTACAATAATTGAAACTAAAACAAAACGTCGTTGGTCTAAACGTTACACTGGGACGAACACATTTAATACACCTACTGCACAGCTAATTTTTAATCGCGCCTATCCTTGGGGCGAGTGCGCAAATCGGCAACCAGAGGAAAATTTTCAATTACACCGTATGCATGGGTTCACTAACTGGGAATGTCAAGGCCGGTATAGAGCGGAGCTCGCATCTAGTATGCCGTGGTTAGCACACGAATAGTTCAACTGGTTGCTAGTTGATGTCAGTCGTGCAGATCCGATGTAGAACTTTGTTTCAATTAAATATATATTTTCCATTGCAAAATGCACAATATAACGCTTAATTCTATAACTTATCTGTGCTTAAAAAATAGTAAATACAAAATATTAAGCAATAATATAAAACTCTGATAGGTTTTGAACCCGGGCCGGCCGGGTAAAAGACCGAAGTTCTAACCACAGAGCCAAACGTGTACACCCAGGTCAAACATTATCAATCGATTTGCATACAACGTCTTAGAAAATAATGACTGGGACTAAACGATTTCTTCACTGGAGTATATATTCATTATAATTCATTTCATACTAAGTTTATATTATTTCTATCAGAAGGCTAAATTCAATGCAACACACTCAAATTGGTGAAAAAAAAGGTCAGAACGAGAGGTCAGCTGCCATCTAGTCTTGTAACTGAGACGGCTCAACTTTTGAAAGTCATTTCTGCAATATAATATTATAATGTTGTTTTGTTGTTGTTTGAGTCTTCAGTCTTTTGACTGGTTTGATGCAGCTCTCCATGCCTCCCTGTCTTGAGCTAATCGTTTCATCTCTACATAGCTACCACACCCTACCCGAGGCAATCTGTTAAACATATTCTAACCTTGGTCTACCCCTACAGTTTTTGTCCTCAACCCTTCCTTCCATAACTAAGCTTGCCATTCCTGGGTGTCTTAGTATGTGTCCTACCAACCTATCTCTTATCTTCAATAGCAGTCGCCAGAAACATCTCTCCTCTCCCACTCGTCTTAACACCTCTTCGTTTGTCACCCTATCTACCCATCTGATCTTCATCATTCTCCTCTAACACCACATTTCAAATGCTTCAATTCTCCTTTTTTCTGCTGCACCAATAGTCCAAGTTTCACTTCCATAGAGCGCCACGCTCCAGACAAAGGCTTTCAAAAATGACTTCCTAGTACCTAAATCTATATTCGATGTCAACAAATTACTTTTTTGTAGAAAGGCTTTGCTAGCCAGAGCCAACCTACTTTTTATATCCTCTTTGCTTCGTCCATAACTGGTTATTTTGCTTCCTAAGTAACAGAAGTCTCCTACTTCCTTCAGCTTTTCACTTGCCAATTTGATGCCCATAGAGGTTTCTGATTCATTTCGGCTGCATTCCAGTATTTTTGTTTTACATTTATTAATTTTCATCATGTATTCATTCCGTAAGACGGAGTCCATACCATTCAAAAAATCATTCAAATCCTCAGGCGTTTCGGCCAAGATGACGATGTCATCAGCAAATCTCCTTGAATCTTCACTCCCACATTACATTTTTCTCCAATTTCCTTCATTGCTTGTTCAATGTAGAGATTGAAAAGTATGGGTGATAAGTTGCAGCCTTGCCTTACACCTTTCTGAATACCAGCTTCTCTCTCATGTCCTTCAGCTCGAATGACTGCTGTAATATTATAATACAAACTCTTAATTTCGAACTGGCCACATCCTTGGGAACAGTTTAAATGACACATACTTTTCAAAAAAAAAAAACTTAACCGAAAGCATGCAAGTCATAGGAGACACCGGAGTGGTTCGGCGGTTATCAAAGCTTCACTGCGGAGAAGATAAATGATCACTTTAAGTTCCATTGCAGACGTGAAATTAAAGAGATGCCGCTTACTACTTACAATGAGCTAGATTAACAACACCGTTTGATTACAAAGAATAGCATTTACGACCGAATTTAACAGTATGAATAGCTGGAACAGACTAGCATGATGGATGTATCATTAATAAGCTAGAACTCAACTATAAATAATTCAATTTTTGGGCTAATGCCGTGTGTATTTAGATAGAACCATACGTTTCGGAGAAACCTTGCCTCCTTTTTCAATGGAAAATAACAATGTGGCCAATGAAAGTATATCAATGAGATTACAAAAATTACAAAAATATAGATAAATTCCTCGGTTCGTCACCAGAGAGCAGCTGCAAGAAATTACTGAATGGTCCATGGGGGAACGGCGGAGTAAGGAGAAGGTAAAGGGGGAGGGGTGAAAATTTAGAGACTCCTCGAAGAATGAGGATGTCCAAAAGAAAGGTAGGCGGGGGGAGGTGGGAGGGTTAGAAGGATATAAGGAAACATAAACAAAAGGGTAGTGTATCAGAACGATACCTAACGTCATACAAGCAACGGCGAAAAAAACAGATGGAAACTCCTCCAGTGACGAACAAAGGAAATGAAATCCAGGCTCTGTAGCCATTGAGGAAAAAAGTACAATTTGAAATAGGTGAAGAACAGAGAGACAAATCGATTGAAACATTTGTCGTATCGTTACACCAGCTTTCCAGCTTGCCACGGTGGGTGAGTGGTTAACATGCCGGTCTACTAACCCCAAGCTTGCAGGTTCGCTCCTGGCTGTGTTAAGTGATTTTTTGAAAGGCGGCAAAAATTACGACACGTTTGTCATACGATGTTGGGATGTGAAAGAACCCATTTGAATTCAGTAGGCCGGGTTCATAATGGCAAAATTAATCTCGGGAGTCACCGCCAACACAAAGTTCCTCATTTCTCTACTAGAAAGTGCTATGGTGTTCAAGGAGCTTAGATATCTAACCTCCTTGACTTTCATAGTGCTTCAAGGAACAACGAAACTCGACATGCAATCTACCCTCCGGGTGTCAAATAACAAAGCTTGCACCCGCCACCGAGGCCATACGATATTATTATTACTATACCAGCTTTCCAATGTCTTCGGCAATAAATTCTGCCACACTGACGTGGGTACGTCTGGACAGTCCTGTTAAGTGTTTCCTTTTTGGCGAGCCGTTGCCGCCCAACCATACCTTCGATTCTCGAAAAAGGTGAAAATCATTCAGTGCTGGTTTGGACTAAACGGCAGATGGTCCAAAACTTCACACTTGAATTCTTTGAAAAAGTCTATCGTAACGTTGGCACAGTGCGGTCGTGAATGATTTTCACCCTTTTCGAGAATTGAAGGTATGGTTGTGTGGCACCGCCTCCCCAAAAAGAAAAACCTTCAGGAGACTCTCCAGACGTACTCACCTCAGTGGCGGCACAATATTTTGCCGAGGGCATTGGAGAGCTGGTGTAACGAAAAGACAAGTGTTTCAATAGTTTTGACGATTTTGTTGAGACATAAGAATAAAACATCAAACATTTAGTAGTAAAATCAGTTTGGTATGTCAATCTGTTATTTTTATACAGTCCATCGGAAATTGAAAAAACCGCCCTCATACTTTGATGACGTCGTTCTCGTATATCTTGAAAATCAACCCAAACGACCAATTCCTTCATTATGTAGCAATTTCGATTTTCATGAGTGTACTTTGCATTTCGATAAGTGGTTGTTGGAATATTCACTCAAATTGTTGTTGTTATTTGTTATTTCTTGTAGGGGCTTTGAGACATCGCGGTTATGTAGCCCAGTGTACTTGGATGTGTGTGGAATCTGTTTGATAATCAGTGTCACTGCGATGTCTGTACTAGTGAGTGTATTTGTAATTTGGGCAGGATTTTAGGTACGAAGTGACAGTGGTCTCAAGTAGGCACCATCCCAGCAATTGACTGGTGTAGAAGTGGTAAACCACGGAAAACCACTTAATGGATGGCTCAGGTTGGAATCAGATCCGCCTCTCCTCAGTTTTGCCTAACGAGGCTGAGTGTACCCCGTTCCACCCCTCAAGCCAGAATTAAATTTATTGGCATATCCACGGTCATAGCCAATAATGCTAGCCACTACGCAACGAGGGAGACTTTTAATCATGTAGCCTATGGAAGACATGCCTCACACAGTATGTTGTTTGAGTTGTTGTTGTTTGAGTCTTCAGTCTTTTGACTGGTTTGATGCAGCTATCCATGCCTCCCTGTCCTGAGCTAATCGTTTCATCTCTACATAGCTCCGACACCCTACGTCCGAGGCAATCTGTTTAACATATTCTAACCTTGGTCTACCCCTACAGTTTTTGTCCTCGACCCTTCCTTCCATAACTAAGCTTGCTATTCCTTGGTATATTTCTATTTTCTATATATCAAACTTCATTGACTGCTGGATGAATATATCGGACAGAACAGTATTCTAGACTTATCTAAACGGTGAAACAGAGATTCCATGTCTGGGAACTCATTGTTATTGCGACGGTAGAAAGTTTAGTCATTCTTGTTACTCTGCAATATCGTAGATGTATCATAAATATAGGTTTTCTTCAGGAACTTTCTTTAATATACTTGAATGCATATCAATATTATGGACTTATTTACTGACGTATTTTATTTCATATCGAATGTTCCTTGTCAGGAAGTTTCCTTAAAATTCAAATATCCGTCCAACGTAAGTGTATCGTATAAGCTGCTTCTCTCATTCCATTATTCTGGAACATTTCACTGTCTATCAATGTGAGTCAATTCAGTCCCAACTTTTACTTCCTCCGAGAGAGTTCATATACTGTGCGTCGAGTTATTTCTTGGGAGAAGGTATTCAGAAAGATATGTTGCTTGCCATAAAATATTCACATAAATATTCCAATATCACAGTGCTAACTTAATTATCCTATCTATTAAGTAATTTCTCCTCCTATTTATTATAGCCTATCTCACTAATGCTGCAATTGTATTTTGATCCAAAATACTATGTTTTGTCATGAACAATACAAGCGTAAGTAACTGCGTTTAAAACTGAATACGGCTATCAATAACAAAGCTTGCACCCGGCACCCGGCACCCGAGCCCATACGATATTGTTATTATCAAACAATGTAACTACTTAAACATACTACGCCTATCCACACAAATTATGCATGTATTCAATTGTTGTACATATTTCGATATTCATTGATATCTTCTTCAGCACCCAACAGTATAAAAATATTATTAAATGGATATCCTTACAATAACTTGATTAAATAAAAGTTCCAAGTACTTAAATATCTTGTTTTTTAAATTCAAAAACTCCCAGACGTTGTTGTTTCCAAATTGTGTCACTGGAGACGCGATGGATGGTGGAAAAATTTCAAACACTGACCGAGAGAATTGAGACTTCCGCCTCGGCATCTGCCAAATTCAAAGTCTAATTTGCTGGCCCATTCTCGTTGTAGCTTTACGGACAGCTTCACGTTACAACATAAATCCACATCTTGGTTTTTGTGACTGTTGGAGAACCGCTGTTTCAACTTGTTTATCGTTGAAAAATATTTTCTTTCAGATTGTAGAATACTTGGAAATAACATGGTGTATACTGCAGAATCATTCCTTATCTCCTATCTCGAAAACGTTGAAACAAAGCGTGTAACTTATTGCGCTCACCTTGTGTGAAGTTACGTTGGCGCCAATGAAAACCATGCTTACGCTTAACTCATTAGCGATTGACATAATATATACTACGTACTGTATATTCAGTGGTTCCAAACCAACAAGAGAATTTCTATTCTCAGGGAACTGAAACATTGGTAGAATGTTCCGAAATTCATGAGAATTTATTAAGCAATAATTTCGCATTTCTCCGAAAATAGTAATGATGTCAAACCTCAGCAAATCGTCTAAGAATTTGCTGTGCCTTTTGCGGGGTTTCGCCTAGGTGCACCAAGTTAGCGTCATCAGCGGGCTCTAGGTTACCGTGCCCGGACCGCCGCTGGGGTAGTGAGCAATACACTACATCCCATTAAGATGATTTTATTCCGTTTTGATAAATATTTTGGTACCTTGTAATGTACTTTTGCAGTGTAAAAACTAAATAATAATAATAATAATAATAATAATATATCGTATGGCCTCGGATGCCGGGTGCAAGCTTTGTAATTTGACACCCAGAGGGTAGCTTGCATGTCGAATTTCGTTGTTCCTTGAATCACTATGAAAGTCAAGGAGGTCAGATAATAGATATCTAAGCTCCTTGAACACTATAGCGCTTTCAAAAGAAACACAAATATAAATTTGAAATCTAGTTATTACGAATAGGAAGCATATTATGTTAACATACATCGCTTAACTCAACTTAAATTCCTGATCTCTTTGAATTAAATAGAATTCAATGCGAGATTTTAGCCATGGATATGAAAGTACATCCATCGCCACATATGTTTCTTTTATAGTCTCCAATATCCGACCAACATGAGGTCATTCATGTTAAATCTAGTTCTCTCTGTGAATCAACATGGTTTTCATCTGTTTACTCATTCATGGTCATTTTCAGATCGCAACAAGTGAGTAGCACTGCTAATGATCAACATTATTTTTAAATAGCTGTTCTAAAAGGACCGTGGGAAATCCGCATTATGACACAAAACACAATAATTTTAGATGAATTTATGAACTGTAGGATGTCAATGTTCCCAATCTAATGTCATATTCACCCACCATTTGGTGTATATTGTGGTTGAATTCCGTGTGTGTTTGTTGAAAGTAGACATTTATAGATGATTTCCTACATGCATGTTGTTTCGTTATAGCTTGAATAACAGAGCAGGCTAGGGCTCGTACGCAGATCCTGCTGAATCGTTTCATTGCAATGTCCCGGCTGATTCTCATTAAAGCTTCAGAGAGCCACTGTGTCGTTGATGAAATCTCAAATCAACTTCCTGGTTAGCAGTTCCATGCAGCGTCCAGTTGTAGTGCAGTTAACATAAAAACTGTCACTATTCGTTGAAAACATTCTATGAAGTTTCAAAACATAATGGAAAGAGACAAACGCGAATGACAACTAAGCGCTAAAAACTGATTATTGCTATCGTTATTGTGTCCACTTTACAACTTTTTCCATAAACTCTCCTCCACTATAGGAGTCTGCATACGAGTGTACTTCTAAATCGAATTTGTTAAACAAATGCTTCATCACATTCTAACCCATCAAACAAATGTATCTCCATTCAATATGTCATACAAAAATGATTTTTGAATATTTTTATTGTCAATATTTTCTATTGCATTAATTTTATTCACTATTTTAATTATTATTATTATTATTATCATTATTATTATTAAATTCACGCTCTGAAAGACGTCTTTATTAGCATAACTACTACTTACTGAAACGCAAATATCTCTGGGTTTCGCTCAACCTACAATAGAAATCAGTACTTGGGTAATTCCTAGGAGCAGAGATGGCCATGAGTGGCGTCTATCCCACCTAGTGCCGATGTAAGAAAACGTAAAATCCTCTACCTCCCACTACTCTATGGGTCTCCGAGGCTTGTATGGTGTTGGCTTTTCCTTGTTTTGCCTTCCTTCCACTATCATTAAAACAGGGGTATGAACACATAGAGTTAACTGCCTCAATTCAGGATCCCACCATCTTTTAAACCGAGTGTGAACTCTTAGAAACCAAGGAGTTCTTTAGAAAATCAATGATTTATACTTAATTCCCCCTTGAACAGGCCTCTTCAGCTCAACTGCCCGCTGGTAGGATAACGTCAGCCTATAACAACGTATAACATTCAATTTTAGCACTGATATTTGCTGATGACATTGTCATCTTAGCCGACACAATAGAGGGTTTGAATGAGTTTTTAAATGTGATGGACTCCGTCTTGAGGAATGAATTCCTGATGAAAATCAAAAAATATAAAACTCAAATAATAAAATGCAGCCTATAGAAATCAGAATACTCTACTGACGTCGAATTGACAGGTGAGAAGCAAACGGAAGTAGGAGACTTCTGCTACTTGAGAAGAAAATAAAAAATACGAGACTTACAGTAGTCGCATATGATGTGTAACATCTGACATGTTATCCTACTATGAAATTGAGATAAAATGTATATGAAGTCATCTGACATGTTATCCTACTGATATAGCCTACTACACAGCTTGGACATTCTTAAAATGATAATTTACGCTCCCTTTTCATACTGGTACTATGATGAATGTATTGATTGAATTGGAGATATGCTATTGTCACACTTGTTTGAACAAACATCACATATTATATTGTATATTAGGACGAGGAATGAAACCATAGTCTCTAGCCTATCTATAGACTACTAGAAATAATGTTCAATACAATGAAATTTCCCAACTCCTGCTTGGTGCAAACTATTGTAATTAAAATTAGATAAATCGTAATTTCATGTAGATCCTGTTAAAATGACGCATAATGTTTTGTTAGATATCGTTTAAATCGATAATCTGGTAGCAAAAATAATAGCCGGGACTGGGGTTCGAACCTGAGACCTCATGATTCGCAGACCACGACGCTATCCACGCAGCAGCTATTACAACCACAGAAATTTAGAGTACAAGACAGTTACTTATTTTCACGTGCCGGTAACAATATGGAAGTAATTTTTTATGCTCCATTGTTATTTAGCTTTTTTTCGATAATGTTCCTGCGGGGAATTGAGTTTTAAATTAGTTATGAATACGCCTACTTGACAGTAAAGGCTATTCCTATAGAGGTCCATGAAAGGCTAGCCCAGTTCCCGTATAAAAAAAAACATCGATGTATAATATGCACTGTTTTACAATCTTTCATCATCTCTTGACTTGTATGCTGGATTAGTCCCTCGAAGGATTTCCATTTGTCATTATCATCACTGAAGAATGTTTTTCTTCTTTACAGAGTTCTTCATTGATTCGTTGTGTAATTGGTTCTCTCACTATAGGATCTTGAAGTTGTGAGATGCATAGCCTATCCTTATTTTGTTTTGGTAATATTTCCTTACGCTTTATTTCGAATCTAGCATTAGCTCCATGTACTTTGGATGTGTGTAGAATTTGTCTCATAACCGGTGTTAAATTGTGATAGCTGTTTTAGTGTATGTTATTTGTAATTCATGTAGGGACTGCAGACTATCAATTTCAAGTAGTTCCCACTTTTGCTGCCAAATATTACCGTCAACGACACCTAGCTGTAAACTTGGCTGCTATATGCCACCGCAACCAGCACCTGGATTCTAACTTTGGAACATAGAGCGTTAATCAAATCTAAACTACAAATTTCAGCTTCACACAATTGAAGTTAGTGGAAGGTTTTTTTACATGCCACAAATCTATGACATGGGCCCGCCAGCTTTACTTCCCCGTCGAAGGAACGCATACTGAGGTATAATCCGACGACCTCGCCCGGGTTGAACCCGCGATCTTGGGCATGCTACTAACTACGCCACCGAAGCCACCTACAGTTTATCTTGTGAAGTTATTTTGAAACGTTTAGGTAGGCCTGCTAAAATTTCCTCCAGTAATAAATAGAACCGAGTTATTGTTTTGTGAAGATGCATGTGTTGGTAGAATTGAGCCTGTGACGAAGATTCAGAGGAACACATGGCGGAGGTTTCTCCTCGCGTGTGTCTTAAAGTTTGGCTGTCCTAACACAACACTCCCTGGCCAACCGCCTAATTGCCCACCTAAGTGGGGGCATTTGCAATGCTAACTGGTGGATCGTTGGTCACATGATGAATATGGATGCTGCAGGACGTAAAGTGTTTACTTTGCTTGGCCCTTGCAACCTTCGCCATGCCAAGGAATAACAACGCTAAGCGATTTGTGTGCCGGCGCTAAATTTGCGAAAAGTTTACTTGGGCGTAAATGAGAGCAACGAACACATTCGGTATACTGATGGATTTTGAAAAATAAACAATTTTAGGTCATGTGAATGAAATACCAACCGTATAGTTAGCTTTGAAGCCATTTTACAGTGATGCCGTATTGACAATCGATATTGTTGCAACTTTTCAGTCCGTCAACACGATATAATTTAAATCACCGGGACATGTAACTTTTGTCAGATTATTTATTCGCGTGTCCTAGTAAGAGGGATTATATTCTGTTGTTATATACCGTATATAAAAATGAAAGTCTGTTTTTCTGAATTTCTACGGAAATTTGCGTTATTTACGCGTTTCAGACTGTTTTATGACGGATGCGCGCGAAAATAAAATTTTTGTCTGTCTGTCTGTCTGTTTGTCTGTGGACAAAGTTGTTCCCTTATAACTCGAGAACGGCTGGGTGGATCAACATAAAATTTGGTACAGATATCCTTCAGAGGCACAACACTAATCATTGATGTAACTCTTCTCTGTACCTCTCATAAATGGGGGCCTACCCCCCTTAAAATACGGGCTGAAATGGGCGTAGAAGGGCGAGACAAAGCTCATTTTCAGCCCCTCAATGTGAGAAACGAAACTCTGGGGGCCATAAGGCCCCCGAAAACCACAATTTTAGGCCCTAAAACCAACAGTTTTTGAGACATTTCCAGAAAACTAATTTCATTTAATACAATAACGAAAGAATGCAAGCCGGTAACCATGGCAACGGAATCTCACAGATCCTACTATTGCTGTAAGATGCAATACAATTCAATTTATTACATTACTAAGATAGTTTGCAAACGGCTATGAGGTCATAATGGAACCACATTAAGCTGCACAATTCATCAATGTCATATAATGCGCATAAGGGGGTCAAGGGGTACTCGAGATTTTTTTCACGCGATTTTCACGTGTGGGTGTGGTACGGAAGGTCTATTATATCCCTATCCCTATATTGTTATATTATTATTACAATTATTATCTTTATACTACGGCCTACAACGACGAAACAAAGCTTATTTTCAGCCCCTTGGTGTCAGAAACAAAACTCGGTGCCCCTAATTAGCCGTAAAGGGTCCCCGAAAACTACATTTTAAGGCTCTAAGACCAACAGTTTCTGAGATATTCCCAGAAAACTAATTTCATATAATAAACTAATGAAGGAATACAAGCCAGTAACCATGGCAACAGTATCTCAAAAGGTGACATCCAACTTTCCATCTATTTCTGCAAGAAGTAAAGCCACTCCATTTATTAAATTTCTGTGAATGTTTGCTAATGGCTATAAGGTTATTACGGAATCAACTAAAACTGTAAAATTCATCAATGCGCTTAAGGGGGTCAAGGGGTACCCTAGATTAATTCACACGACTTAAACGTGGGATATGTCGTACAGAAGGTCTATTATATATCCAAACAGAAACATTATTTTTAAAAATTCCTGAATTGAAATATTTTTTTTCTTTTTTTTTCTTTTAGGAATTTGGGCCATTGGAGGCTAAAAAACCTGAATTTTCATGCACCACAAGCCTTTATAATTTATTAAAGGGGTCTTCCTCTGGACGGGGACTTGACACAACAGTGAAGGTCAGTTTTATTTGACGTCGATTCGTCTACGAAGTTTTCAATTTTATTTTCACGTCAGGAAGTACACGTTAGGTAAATTTAGTTTCAGAGCATATTTTAACTAATCATTTTTCTTTTTGGACTAACAGGTTCCAAGCCTCTAACCATTGCAACAGTAGCTCAATTGATTACGTCTGGTTAATAATACCGAAGACCGTTCGAAGAATGGGTACTTCTGCTAGTATGAAATACGAACCGGCCTTTAGTGTTATGGCTAGCGTTGTGAACTGGCATACCTGCGGTCCCATTTTCAATTCCAAGCTCTGCAAATAAATTGTATTCTTGTCTAAGGACTAGAATAGGGCAAAATCAAATCAGAGCTGGTGGGCGTGCTTCCCACTCAGCCATCCTAGTCGTTTCTCATAGTTTGCTAAGCATTCTCTAAGCAAATAATTATGTGATGGTGCTTAACTTAAAGCTACAATTAGCTGGCTGTGTGGCTCAGCGGTAAACTTCTCACCTACTCTGTCCAAGGTTGCAGGATCGAATCCTGGTGCTGTCAGCTAGAATTTGAGGGTGCGTAAATGCAAGGGAGCCATGCCAGTAGTTTTACTGGCACGTTAGATATCCCCTTCGGGGAAAAATTCTAAAAGGCACATTAGTTAAAAGGGACATAAAACAAATAACATTATTATTATTACTATTATTATTATTATTATTATTATTATTATTATTATTATTATTATTATTATTATTATTATTATTATTATTATTATTATTATTATTATTATTATTAAAGCTCCAATCACCTCCATCCAGACCATTCCTCATATTATAACTAGATGTGTATATACCCAACAATTACAGAGGTTATCCATCAGATTCCACAACCGACAGCGGTAGCTACGCTCACGAACGCGCAGCGCTTAGTGCGGCTTCGGTAGACGTGGGTTCGAGCCCCATCGTTGGTCGTCCATGAAATGGTATTCCATTGGTTTTCCATTTTCAACTCCAGGCAAAAGCTGGGACGGTACCTTCTGACAGGTCACGGCCGTTTTCTTCCGCATCCTAGCCCAGTTGCATTCATCTGCCTTCATGACATCTCTCATTAATTCATCTCTTGGGGTTGTAGTCAAGAAGAGCATCTGACTGTAAAGGCCAAAAACCACATAGACTTTGATCGCATGTCATCACCGACCCCATTGGGAACGGGAATAATAAGGTGTAGACATACATCGTCAGATTTCACAACACCCTATTACTCGAAACTGATGAGCTAGATGTCGCCTTCAAGTCTCCAAAATGAAGCAGCAACAAAGGAAATAATTAATTTATCTTGGTATCTTCTTCTCAGACATTGTATTCTCATAACCTTATGTAGTGTTGTTACTTTTGTAAAAATGTGAACTATTTATTTATTTGTCTGGCCCCTAGAGAATTTGCCAAACGACACAGAATAATATAGGCCTGCATACCTTTATAAATAGGCCTACAGATACAGTGATTGTGTAAAAGGAGTTATTACTATGCTAGTTGTTTTGAGATGTTCCATATATGTTCCGCTGTAGAATGTATCACACTTCAAGTACTTGGGAAGCACTTTTCAGATAAGAGGGGATGTATATAGCCTACACGTCAAGGGAAGAGTCGCCGCGGCAAAGATTGCTATTCACTTTATAAAGAATCTGAGACAGCTATCTTTAGCCACAGCTATCACCCTGGTTTGACTTAAAATTACCCCAATCATAACTTATGGGCTAGAGACAATTTGGCTACATCTGACGAAGAGAAATTTGGAAGAAATAGGAATAGTCAAAGCCACTTTCCAGAAAAGAACATTGTGCCTGTCGAAATTTACACGGTTTCGCCTCACCTACGTGCTAGCAAGAGAGCAATTTTGTCGTGACTGTAAGCCTCCCAGGTTCATAACTTAGGACTACGGTTCGGAGGAACATTATTTAAGGGTAATGGAATTATTATTATAATTACTGAGTGGAAATGAGCAATGTATGTCTAGTTGTTATTCTCAAGGAGCAGGAATGTTGAAAACAGGATGTGTACTCAGGTCTGCAAATATTGGTTGGTCCAGAGGAGAGTTTAGTCGAGCACTTGGCTCTGTGGGAGGAGTGATTCATGGTCACAAGGCAGTCCAGAACTTGGACTCAGAAATCATGTGAATGCTAGTATCGGCAACTGCCACTAGCCTAGACAGCAGCACCTGCCGGATGATCGAAATGGGAAGGGCCACAGATCCCGGTGGAGGGAGAGATGAACTCTGGTCATCTCTAGTTGGATGTAAGGGCATCCAAAATGGCGAGCGTGGCTCTTAGATTACGCTCTTACGCTCTTGCTCTTGACAGAGAGACGTCGTAACGGACGTGAGTTAGAATTCAGTCTCGTGGAGACATGCTAGATTTTGAGTAACAGTAAGGACTTAGTACCACTAATTCAGACCTGCGTAAACTTCCATCAGTATTGTGCCCGTTTAGACCGGAGTCCGCACGACCACATATGCATTTTACCAATAATCAGTCAGCACGAGAGTCAAAATATCCCTGAGCGCCAGATGGGTTAAAGCAAATCGCAAAAACGACATCAAATTAAAAAAAATGCTTTACTGATTTTTGGCTCAATGCAACAATAAGGATAGAAGGAGATTTAATTGGGAGTAACACATCCTGTAAAATTATCTCAGTTTATTTTGAAGTTAAAATTGAGTGCAAAGATGCTCAAAGCAGCATCACTCACGTGTGGCGATCCACACTCTTATTTACACAATATACAGAAATTTTCCAAACACATTTGACAATTATTTTTTTGGAAACACAAGTCTGATTGTTAGTCCTGTAGACTGTGTTCCAAAATTATTTATAATTAATTCCAGTTCAAATTTAATTGTCTCTACTGGAAATATCGTAGTTCACTGTTTGAATTTACATAATATTAACACTCGTAGAATAAATGTTCATAGAATTTTAACTTTCACTTATTTTTCCAGTTTCAAAAATACATCGTCGAAAAATATTATTATCATTGAAGCAACACAAATTATTTACATATATTAATAACATCTGAAAAGTATTTGACCTTGAGCATAGCATCGAAGAACTGCGCGAAGCACAACAAAAATTAATTGTTCTTCTGACATTAAACATTCGAGAAGTGACTCGATTATGAACTTCAAGTTCCTAACAAAATATATGATTTCTGAATCATCAACTTGATCAATAAATGGTTGAACCATTCAACTATTCAATTTTCCACTTGGAATCATTATTATAAAAATATTTATATTCATGGCCATTTTTAGCAACTTTCACAACTTGCAATTCTTCGACAGAATGCGGAAATTAGAATTGTAGTTTCATAATGAATTCATTTAGTTCATGGCACTAGGATTGAAAATATCCTTCAAATTATTCATGGTTAAAGAATTATTTTTTAATTGGCAGTGGCCCATTCTATTATTTGTGTAAGAACACAATATTACAACAACAACGGCAAAAGTCTTCCTCTGTAGAAGAATAAACTACTATCATGACAAATCTGGGTTCTAGCAAAATCAAAGTCTAAATGGAATTCGTAAACAAGGTTGAAATAAGAACTGATGGTTTCTAAGAAATAACCTTCGGGTCATTCATACGACGAAATGTGTAGTTCCAATACTCCTACTATAAACCTGAGCCATCGAACCTGCTATTTGATTGATGCTCGAAAAAACCTCTTCATTCCTGCGACTTAACATGCGCACCTGGGAATGGCATTTCAACTACTCCACACATATAAATTTTCTTCCCAAAATTTATACAATAAATCAAGCCTCTGCTTGTTATCAACACTGGAAGATTAATAAACTTACAAGTTTATTTTATTTTACCATTCAGTTCAACCCGTGAATTTACCATACTTATGAAAATCTTTATTTCACTTTCGAGTGTATTTACGTCATGATTTTATATAAATACAAAAATATCCTATTTGATACAAATATCAATTGCTTCCCGTTTCATGCCTCTCCGTGTTATCTGAAAAACATACTTTGCTCATTGCAAATATCAACTGTTCAACCAGGACTGAAATGTTGGTTGAATGCGGGCTTGCGCTAACCACTTTCCTTCGGAAAATCTCCTGTTCCAAACTAGAAATGTTTAAACTACTTCATAGGCTCTTTCTCAATACATATGATTATTAGAAAGTATAATATCCAAGAATTATTTAGAAAAATTATAAAAATTATTATTATTATTTTTAGTGGATTATTATTATTATTATTTATTTTATTTTAAATATGTTTACTTGTCATCTCATTATGTGAGAATCCACATGTTCGAACCTTCGAATATGGAAAAAATATCCATTCCTCAACAAAAATAAATTTAACTTTTACAGTTACATCGGTTGTTTTCCGTGGTTTCCCAAAAATATGGAAAATTCAAATAAATCTTCGTTATGCTCGGTCATCGATCCTAAACTGTTCTGAGTGCTGAAAATACTCAGAATAACTCTAACAAGTCTTGCGTAAATCATTGCAAGATTTAAATACGAAGAAAAATAAAATGTGTTGGTCATCTGCAGAAAAAATAGTTTGTTCCAATTAGCTAGGCATAATATAATTCAAATGTGGCTTACATTTCTTGATGGTCTTGAAGCGTAGTAAACCTGGTCTGTACCAGATTTATCCGTAGACATGCCCTATCGGACAAGCATGTATAATCCTTGTATCGGCCGCCATTATATACCCACAATCCGTCTAGTAAGACATAGTGGTAGTACCTCTTGACGTTTGAATTGACTGTTGTTCCATTTTAATATGGGCTTCTGTCAAAGCCATAACAGTTTGTTTAAATAGGGTCAGATCTAAGTGATCTATTCTTAGATATGTCAGCTGTAACATAACTCACGGTAATCTCATCAGTACAAGAAAAACATTGACAGTCTAAGCAATCAACGGCCGTTCTGAAGATCGTTCCCTGGGCATGGTTTATTATATCACCATCTACCATGCGCTAAGCAACTTTTAGTTTCCCTTGCGTAGACTAATGAACGCCACCGTTATAGACTAGTCTTCAGTGTACTGACAGATCGAAGTGGTTAACTAGTTACAAATATGAAAACTGACTTGAAATGGATTTAATCATCCAAGTATTATGTTACTACTGGACTGTGACAAAGTACTAATTCTAGACAAAGTCTAGCATATGTCCATGTGAAAATAAAAATATTTCCACTAATGTCTGTAGAAAAATCAATCACCTCAGTGATTCTCCTCGCCGTAAACTTACTAAGTTCCACCTCGTAGCGCAGCACTTTCGTGACTATCACGACTTTGAAAAGAACTTCTGCGTAGATCCGGCAACCATGTGCCTTGGCTCAGCGTCGCAGCAACTTGCTCGGCAAATGCGTGTGTTGAAATGAGCTAACCATACCTGCTCCAGCCGGCTTTTATTCAAAACTGCCAGGGTCACGCGTCATCACGTTGTAATCTAGAAATCCTCATATCTCTCGTATCCCTGGTCCGATTTACTTGATACTAATTGCATTATCTTTCATTTGGCCGTGCCAGTAATCTGATCCAAGTCTCAAGTCTCTACTCCATGGTTAACTATTTAATCAATAAATAGCCTCGACCTCTGCTAATACTCGCTACGTCACTTGACATGCAAGTATCGGTAAATTCCTTCCAAATGCTTCGAGAAGCAATGTAGCGCGATATTCAAATATCTCAACTTTCAAAAGCGGCTACAGCCTTTCCCTTGATATCTAGGTGTCTGAAACTTGGAATACCCATTCCTAGAGTTGGGCACATCCACCCCACTCCTAGCAAAAAATAAAAATTGAAAAATTTTTATTTTTCCTATCTACAGATTAAATCATCTGGTTCTTGAATAATAAATCTTCAAATTCGATGCATTATAAGTTCCCACGATGTTACCAGTTCTTGTATTAGCGATTTCATAGGTTCCATTGTTGTTTACTTCCACAATACGATAGGGTCCCGTGTAAAGGCTTGCAAACTTCGAGTACACTCGATTTTGCACGTCAGAGGGTGTAGGTCTTTTCACTAAAACAAGAGTTCCTACGCGCAAGGGTCTGCGAAAACGCTTTCCTCTCACTCTGCGCTCTCTTTTCTCAGCTTGGCTCCTCAACTTGTCTAAAGCTAGAGTTTCCCTCATCTGACGACTTGGTTCAATCTCAGGTGGAATAGAGATGATTCGATCCCATAATCTTGTTGGTTTAATTCCATGATGAAGCAACATGGGAATCTGTCCAGTACTCTCATGAATCGTAGAGTTGATGGATTCGGATGCTAAAGAGAGAACATCCATCCATTTCCAATGCTCATTTGGACAATAGAGGCGGCAAAATTTTGCTATTTCAGCCTTCACGCGTTCCGCTGGATTGCTCTCTGGATGTCTGATAGAACAAAACAATTGTCTAATCCCAAGATTATTCATGACTGTTCGAAATTCTAAAGATGTGAATTGAGGTCCACGATCTGATAAAAGGAATTCCGGTTTGCCTGCTCCGGAATTACGCTGTCTCTAATTCTCTTCGCACAATACTTTGCGTTTGCCTTCTGAATTGGATGTAACATAGTGTATTTGCTGAATACATCCATGGTCACCAGAATATATCGGTTACCTCTTTTAGACTTTGGGAGAGGACCATATAAATCAGTCGCGAAGATTTCACAAGGCTTAGAAGGAATAATAGGCCTTGGTAATTCTCTCAATAATCTAGAATTATGTTTACTCCTTTGGCATAAGTCGCATTCTCGAATAGTGTTCCTGACAGTTTGTCGCATTCGCTCCCACGAAAATTTCTCTTGAATCATGTTGACTGTCTTATCTACTCCAGCATGACCTGCGATTCGATGTGCCATCCAGATAATGTGTTTTTGCATTCGTGGAGGTATCACCACTCTCAGCTTCGTATGGTCGGGATCTGCAAACTTGTAGATTAAACCATCTAACATCATAAAATCTCTGGAAATTCTTTCAGTTTCCACAAAATCATCATCATTTGGATCCATGTCTCCCCGTAGAAAACGCAAAATGTTTCTAAGACGTCGGTCTCTCCTCTGGGATAAATGCAACAACCTTAACCTTCTCAAGGTATCTTCATCCTCCTGCGTCAAGTTAACTTGAAAAACCTTAGATGTAGACTCCACTGCTCTACTCAATAAATCAGCTCCCACGTTCAACTTTCCAGGAGTGTGTTCAATAACTAGGTTGAATTGTTGAATAAAAAGTGACCATCTAGTGATCCTATCACTGGCAAAGTTTGTTCTCAAGATAAACTCCAATGCGTGGTGATCAGTCCTCACAATGACTGAATGTCCAATCAACATTTTCTTCCACGACTCCAACGCGAATATTACAGCAAGTGCTTCTAACTCTGTGGTGTAATAATTCCTTTCTGATGGACGAAGTTTCCTGCTAATGAACGCCAGGTAATGTCTCTTGTGATCTTCATCTTCTTGAAGAAGAATAGCTCCAATCCCTACGGTGGATGCATCAGATTCTATGATGAAATTCTTGGTAAAGTCAGGATACTCCAATTTCACACTGTTTACCAATAACCTCTTGGCATCTTGAAATGATTGTTCGCAATCTTCATCCCATTTCCATTTGTTTCCTTTCTTTAATAATTCCTGCAATGGCGCAACTGTCTTGGTGAAGTTTGGACAATGCCCTGCAAAGAATTGGCATGTCCCGAGAAAACTGCGGACATTCTTCACTCTAGTAGGTCTAGGGAAATTTGCAATTGCCTGTATCTTCGTCTCATTGGGACGGTATCCTTCTCCATCCAAAATGTGACCCAAAAATTTTATTTCCTTTCGAAAGAACTGACATTTTCGAAGGTTTACTTTGAAGTTCGCTTTTCTCAAATCTGCGAATAACATCTGAAGATGTAACAAATGTTCCTCCTTAGTCTCGGATGCAATTAAGATATCATCTATATAACGAATTGCTATCTCTTTTACTTCCGGACTCAAATTTTGTTCCAGTGCTCTGACCAAAACGGATCCAGATGTTCTGACTCCAAATGGTAGACGGCGGAATACATATGTCTGCTGGTCAAACATAAATCCTGTAAACGTCTTAGAATCTTCACTAAGCCTAATGTGGTGGTAGGACGAAGTGAGATCAATATTAGAGAACCAGACCTTGCCTTGGAATTTCCTTAACAATTCCCTAATGATTGGTGGTCTGTCATACTCTGGCAGTAATCTTGAATTCAAATTTCGCGCGTCTAAACATAGTCTCAGACTTCCATCTTGCTTAGACACTACTGCTAATGGATTGACATAAGACGTAGTATACTTTTCAATCACATTGTTGCTTTCCATCTCCTTGATAAGCACTTTTACCCTTTCTCGGTGCTTTTCTGCTACTGGATACAATTTAGCACGAAAAGGTGCATCATCATTTACACGAATACGATATTCAAAATCTTTAATTTCACCAGGTTTAATATCAACAAGATGTTCAGTAAAGAACATATAGCCTACTTTCTCCTAAATGTATGAGTATAGTTATAACTCGTTGTTATTATCAAAGAGTATAATAGAACTATTCTTTGTTGAAGGCCATAGAAACGATTTACCTCTACCAAACGCCACAATCTAGATAAAAACTGCTACCATCATTGAAGAAAGAAAGATAAGAAGTATCTCAAGAATGTTATGGATCTGGAGACATAATCGACCGGACTGGCTGCGTTGCTCGGCGGTAACGTTCTCGCTTGCTGGGCCCTAGGTTGCAGGTTCGTATCCTGGCGCAGTCAGCTGGCATTTGAGGGTGCACAAATGCGAGGGAGCCGTGTCAGTACATTTACTGGCACGTTAAAGATCCCCTTCGGGCCAAATTTCCGGCACCCCGGTGTCTCTAAAAGCAGCAGTAGTTAAAAGGGATGTAAAACCAATAAAATTATTATTATTATTATTGTTTTAATGTGCTGAACGGTTCCAGGCTAGTGTTCAGAAGTAAAGGGGAAGTTTTAGTCGGTAGTCTGCTACTCAGCAGCAGGAGCCCGACACTCTGTGCGTAAATGCATTTCTTGCCCTAAAAAAAAAAAAAAATATTATTATTATTATTATTATTATTATTACATATACGACCTGCCGTGGGCAACATCCAACTTTGAGTTGAGGCATGTCTTTACACGTCTGGTTGTGCAGGGCTTTCACAACCCTAATTGAAAAAAAAGGAAGGAAGATTGTAGTTTTACGTGGCCGTGAATCTTGTGATTATGAGCCACGGGACCTCCTTTTTACGTGGAATCCGAACCACAGGACATGGCATTTCACTTCAAAAATCTCACATGCATTGACCGGGAATCGAAAACCCTAATTGAATTAACAAATCTTTCCATGACCCTACAGAGACGTGTGTATACAAACTATGTGGATATTTTCGATTGCTATTTGCCTGAAATAAAAGTAGTAATTAATACCTGAACTAACACCAACGGCTTGAACTCAGTTACTATGTGAAATCGTTTTGTTCTTTACTTCAAATAACATTTTCAAGTAACGCAAAATAGGCTGTTACAAACCCTTTAAAATAAAAAGTAAAAATGTATCGTAGTATCATCATGTCATTCTTCAAATTCGATGCGCATAGAATGCTAATGGTATATTAATCAATGGAGCCCCACGTAGACTAGTCGTGACTTATAGTGGTGAAATATCGAACAATATAATCCTAACAGAGCGAGTGCATTCTAGCGGCCAGAAGAAGAAACTTTTCAATAAAATCTGCAGTTACCTTTTTGGCAGCTAGATGTCTCGAGTAAATCTGCTGGCGAATTATATTTTAATTAAATATATATTTTACACCATAATATGCCCAATATAACGCTTAATTTTAAAACATCTGAGTCATTACAAAACAATAAACATATAACATTTCAAGCAAAAAATCTAGCTCTGATCGGGTTTGATCCATAGGCAGTTGAGCGATAGGCTAACGCTCTACCACTGAGCTAATTGTGTCAACGAATATCTTTCTATATAAAATGAGTTACATAGAACTTGTTAGCAAATAATGATTTATACTAAACGATTTCATCACTGGAGTATATTATTTATATATAAAGCATTTCATACAAAGTTTATTTATTTTGTATCAGTACGCTATATTGCATTCAATACTCAAATTAGTGAAACATAAGTCAGGCACAAGATATCCGCTGCCATCTTGTCTTATTACTGAATCAGCTCAGCTTTTTAAAATCACGTCTGCACTATAGTATTACAAAATAAACTTTTAATTTCGAACGTGCCTCTTCCTTTAGAACAGTTAAAACGATTCTCGGCTCGATAATCGGAACTGGTGGGTCCCATGATATGGATTATAATGTTTGCATAATTCGCACGGCCGCCATCCTGAAATGGTATGGCGGACGACCTTGTAGTTTGGTCACAAGACGCATCCTATACGAAGGTATGTTGTTACCAAATTTGGTAGAGATCGGATGATTTGGTTAGTCGTTATTTGATTTTACGTTTTGAACGTTTGAGTGGCCGCCATTCAGTTTTAGTAAAGATGGCGGCGATATAAAACATGACACTGAGTTGTCCTTTGCTAGTGCTACCTTTGTACCAAATTTCGTTCAATTCGCATTCACCGTGTTCGAATTGATAGGGGGGACAGACATTCAGAGTACACACACTCACACACACACAGACACACACACACACACAGACTCTCACACACACACACATACACACACACAGACTCACACACACTCATACACACACACAGACAGACACACTTTTTTCGCCCTGTGTTGATCTCATAAGTCTACTTTCATTTTTTGCAAAAATCGAAAGTAGGCTAAAAATGTCGTGACACTCTTCCAAAATTTTCCCTAGCTCTGGGGACTCCTTCTCAGTGTAGACTTCTCTTCCTTCAGCTTCATGAAAAATCAGAGACCATTGAGCATCTCCCTCGATGTCTTCCTCTTCTTTTCCCTCGAAGTTAATCTCTTCGGTATTCTTGAATTTGATCGTCTCTGTCTTCATGTCTATCACTGCTTGATATTTCTGAATGAAATCTGCTCCCAATATCACGTCAAAAGCCATGTCCTTCATTACAACAAACACGTGTCCGAAATCATGTCCTCCAATCGTAATACATAAGTATAATTGTGTTTTACACAGAGATATTTTATTGGGTATTATTCCTTGGATCTTAATTCCTGATACTGGAATCTCCTCTAAATTCTCTTTGAGCTTCCACAGAATATAAAGCTTCTCACTCACCAGACAAAGCATAGCCCCAGTATCGATCAAAGTATCGACAGGCATACCGAATACTTCGCATGATATGATTGGCATTCTAATTCTTGTACCCATTTCTTTTCGTTCGTCATTCTGTTGAATTAAGTCATCATCCTCTGCTTGCCATTCAATAATTCTGGAAGTGAAAGTGTTCAAAATTCTATCTTCTACTGTGAATTCGAAGTTTTTTTTTTTTCGTTACCATTCCCACGGGATTGTTGTGTTCCCGATGGACCTGGTTCATTGGGCCTCTGCTCCACAAACTGCAAGTTATCTTGGTGTCTTGCTTCCAAGTTTTTCCTCGTCTCCTTGTTAAACTCTTCATTGGACTGACGAGTATCCACATTCCCTCTGTTATTGTAGTTGTTTCGACCATAGTATCTTCTTTCTTGGTACCTTCCCTGATTATCCTGTGGTCTTCTCCATCGAGTATTGTATCGATTTCCACCATCCGGTCTCGCATAAGGCTTGTAACTGTATCTGTTACTATATTGATTCCATCCTCTCTTATTTGGATCTTCCCTCGGCGTTTTCTCTTCTCGCTCCTCTCGAATCTCTCGAGGTGTCTGAGAATAACTATCAGCCATAACAGTGTACACAGCGTTGTTATTTTTTCCTCCCTTCTGATGGAAGAATTGAGCGTTCGTATGATCCAGCTTCTGTAATACTTCGTCAAATTGCTCCATATTATAGATATCAGCAGCGATCAAAATCCTCTGGACGTCTGCTGGAAATTGACGTATCAATGCAGTAATCAATTCGTTATCTGGCATCGGCGGATCTAAATGTTGAAGTTTAGAAAGCTGTCCAGAAAAGTACGTAGAGTATCGAGTAGGCTGTGACGTCGAGAATCTCTTCGAATATAACTCTGCTCTGACTTGCTGTTGGGTTTCCGGGGACCAAAACTTTTTCAATAGCCCACGAGAAAACTCCTCAAAAGTGGTTAGAGTGGATCTAAAGGCTCTAAACCAAAGAAGTGCAGGACCTTCCAAAAACTACCCTATCACTCGGATCTGTCTTTCTTTACGGATCTTGGAATCTTTCAGGTAATCCCCTGCTTCTCTCAAAAATTCCACGGGTGTCACAGAATCTCTCCCTGAAAATTTAGAAGGCTTATCCTCTATATTCTTAAATACAGTTATGGGGTTGGATTGAAATACTGTCCTGACCTCATCCTGTCTTTGACTATCCGTTTCTCTAGCTGCTCCTAGATGTATCTGTATCTGTTCCTTTCCCCTTACATTTGGCATTTTTAACAGATGGTCAGACTGCTTCTCGTCCTTGATTTGAGTTTTCATAGCCTCAAGTTCCTTCTGGTTTTCTTCTGCCATTTTCTTAATTGCTTCAGTTTCTTTACAATTCTCCTTAACATCAGTGGATATCTGGTTCATAACAGCCTCATGACTTTTCAATGACCCTGTCATATCTGATATGTCCTTCTGAGTTGCTTGGATATCTTTGGAAATAACTTGAATATGGGATGACAAAGATTCCCTAATCTCCTTGATTCCTTCTTGGTTCTCCAGCTTGAGTGTGTCTTTAATTTCATTGACAACTGTGGTTTTAATTTCAGTTTGTAACTCATTAATCACACCTTCTCTTATTTCTCCCATGACAAGTTCTTTGAATTGTTCTGTCAACCGTTGAACAACTAGAATTCCCATCTCGTTACTCTCCTTCTTCACTCTGACTTCCAGGTTGACCATGTCTTCACCAACTTTCCTAAGACCATGTTCTATCCTATCAGCTAAGCTTTGAGATCGAAGATCGGCATCGCGAAATTTATCGTCCATTAAACTTGCGTTAGTAGCTAATGAAGTTTCGAGCTCATGTGTTTTTTCGCATAATTTATTCATTTTACTCTCAAGTGTCATTTTAAAAATTTCAGAATTTTCTTTAAATTTACTTTCCATTGAATTAAATTTACTATTTAAATTTTCTTTCAAATTACCTTTTAACCTGCTTTATAAAGAATCAGAATTTTCTTTAAGTTTATTTTCTAAAGAATCAGAATTTTCTTTAAATTTATTTTCTAAAGAATCAGAATTTTCCTTCAAGTTATCTTTTAACCTGCTTTCTAACAAATCGGAATTTTCCTTAAGTTTATCGTTTAAACTTTCTTTAAGTATATTTTCTAAAGAATCAGAATTTTCTTTAAGTTTCCTTTCCAAAGCCTCAGTATTTTCTTTCATAATGGCTGCTACACGCAGTCCAGCCTCTTTTGAACTCTCCTCCAAATTCCTCATCATCCTCATCATTTCTTCCATAATTTCAATTATTATTCAAAACTTACGGGTATACAACAGTGGCAAACACAAGCTTATAACTAGAACAAGAAATATGAATAGCTAATTGGAACACTCTAATAAAATGAGATTTGTCCTAATGTCGACGTGATGGAAAAAAAAAAAATCTCTACTTTTACGAATTACATTTACCACAATATCACAAGAAAAATATGCAAGTTCTCAAATATCCTCCACCTGGATTCTAATAATGTGTATGTCCAGTCATCGAACGTTTACTACTGAATTTACTTGACGCCCTAATGGTTAAGCCATTATCAAAAATAATCAAACCCATTCTAATTATTAACCAAGTTAAATTTTTAATTTTCCCCACTAATTGGGTTTCCTACTAATTTATTCATCCAAACCAGACATTTCTCAACTCCCAAAATATTTCTATAAAAATTATCACAATTTCAAATCGGCATGCGATTGACCATGTCTAAATCGAGACCCACGTTCGAAGCCATTTCTCTCTCTATCTTATTTTATGTGCCCGTTTAGACCGGAGTCCGCACGACCACATATGCATTTTACCAATAATCAGTCAGCACGAGAGTCAAAATATCCCGGAGCGCCAGATGGGTTAAAGCAAATCGCAAAAACGACATCAAATTAAAAAAATGCTTTACTGATTTTTGGCTCAATGCAACAATAAGGATAGAAGGAGATTTAATTGGGAGTAACACATCCTGTAAAATTATCTCAGTTTATTTTGAAGTTAAAATTGAGTGCAAAGATGCTCAAAGCAGCATCACTCACGTGTGGCGATCCACACTCTTATTTACACAATATACAGAAATTTTCTAATCACATTTGACAATTATTTTTTTGGAAACACAAGTCTGATTGTTAGTCCTGTAGACTGTGTTCCAAAATTATTTATAATTAATTCCAGTTCAAATTTAATTGTCTCTACTGGAAATATCGTAGTTCACTGTTTGAATTTACATAATATTAACACTCGTAGAATAAATGTTCATAGAATTTTAACTTTCACTTATTTTTCAGTTTCAAAAATACATCGTCGAAAAATATTATTATCATTGAAGCAACACAAATTATTTACATATATTAATAACATCTGAAAAGTATTTGACCTTGAGCATAGCATCGAAGAACTGCGCGAAGCACAACAAAAATTAATTGTTCTTCTGACATTAAACATTCGAGAAGTGACTCGATTATGAACTTCAAGTTCCTAACAAAATATATGATTTCTGAATCATCAACTTGATCAATAAATGGTTGAACCATTCAACTATTCAATTTTCCACTTGGAATCATTATTATAAAAATATTTATATTCATGGCCATTTTTAGCAACTTTCACAACTTGCAATTCTTCGACAGAATGCGGAAATTAGAATTGTAGTTTCATAATGAATTCATTTAGTTCATGGCACTAGGATTGAAAATATCCTTCAAATTATTCGTGATTAAAGAATTATTTTTTAATTGGCAGTGGCCCATTCTATTATTTGTGTAAGAACACAATATTACAACAACAACGGCAAAGGTCTTCCTCTGTAGAAGAATAAACTACTATCATGACAAATCTGGGTTCTAGCAAAATCAAAGTCTAAATGGAATTCGTAAACAAGGTTGAAATAAGAACTGATGGTTTCTAAGAAATAACCTTCGGGTCATTCATACGACGAAATGTGTAGTTCCAATACTCCTACTATAAACCTGAGCCATCGAACCTGCTATTTGATTGATGCTCGAAAAAACCTCTTCATTCCTGCGACTTAACATGCGCACCTGGGAATGGCATTTCAACTACTCCACACATATAAATTTTCTTCCCAAAATTTATACAATAAATCAAGCCTCTGCTTGTTATCAACACTGGAAGATTAATAAACTTACAAGTTTATTTTATTTTACCATTCAGTTCAACCCGTGAATTTACCATACTTATGAAAATCTTTATTTCACTTTCGAGTGTATTTACGTCATGATTTTATATAAATACAAAAATATCCTATTTGATACAAATATCAATTGCTTCCCGTTTCATGCCTCTCCGTGTTATCTGAAAAACATACTTTGCTCATTGCAAATATCAACTGTTCAACCAGGACTGAAATGTTGGTTGAATGCGGGCTTGCGCTAACCACTTTCCTTCGGAAAATCTCCTGTTCCAAACTAGAAATGATTAAACTACTTCATAGGCTCTTTCTCAATACATATGATTATTAGAAAGTATAATATCCAAGAATTATTTAGAAAAATTATAAAAATTATTATTATTATTATTAGTGGATTATTATTATTATTATTTATTTTATTTTAAATATGTTTACTTATCATCTCATTATGTGAGAATCCACATGTTCGAACCTTCGAATATGGAAAAAATATCCATTCCTCAACAAAAATAAATTTAACTTTTACAGTTACATCGGTTGTTTTCCGTGGTTTCCCAAAAATATGGAAAATTCAAATAAATCTTCGTTATGCTCGGTCATCGATCCTAAACTGTTCTGAGTGCTGAAAATACTCAGAATAACTCTAACAAGTCTTGCGTAAATCATTGCAAGATTTAAATACGAAGAAAAATAAAATGTGTTGGTCATCTGCAGAAAAAATAGTTTGTTCCAATTAGCTAGGCATAATATAATTCAAATGTGGCTTACATTTCTTGATGGTCTTGAAGCGTAGTAAACCTGGTCTGTACCAGATTTATCCGTAGACATGCCCTATCGGACAAGCATGTATAATCCTTGTATCGGCCGCCATTATATACCCACAATCCGTCTAGTAAGACATAGTGGTAGTATCTCTTGACGTTTGAATTGACTGTTGTTCCATTTTAATATGGGCTTCTATCAAAGCCATAACAGTTTGTTTAAATAGGGTCAGATCTAAGTGATCTATTCTTAGATATGTCAGCTGTAACATAACTCACGGTAATCTCATCAGTACAAGAAAAACATTGACAGTCTAAGCAATCAACGGCTGTTCTGAAGATCGTTCCCTGGGCATGGTTTATTATATCACCATCTTTGTGGTGTTTGAAGCCATATTTTCAGTGTTGCCTTAGTAAACAAGAGTTTAGTGCTTTTCAGTCGGTCAACACGAATGTACCCAAAAGAGATGGGTTATGCCCTAATCCTGAAATAAATTACATGAGATTAATAAAACACTAGGATGACCAGTTTCGATCGTCAAGCGATCATCATCAGATCCAATACACTTAGGCTATAAAATCTATGTTTGAAATACAGGTGAAAATATTTACAATATGTACAATTATTTAGTGCGCTAAGCAACTTGTAGTTTCCCTTGCGTAGACTAATGAACGCCACCGTTATAGACTAGTCTTCAGTGTACTGACAGATCGAAGTGGTTAACTAGTTACAAATATGAAAACTGACTTGAAATGGATTTAATCATCCAAGTATTATGTTACTACTGGACTGTGACAAAGTACTAATTCTAGACAAAGTCTAGCATATGTCCATGTGAAAATAAAAATATTTCCACTAATGTCTGTAGAAAAATCAATCACCTCAGTGATTCTCCTCGCCGTAAACTTACTAAGTTCCACCTCGTAGCGCAGCACTTTCGTGACTATCACGACTTTGAAAAGAACTTCTGCGTAGATCCGGCAACCATGTGCCTTGGCTCAGCGTCGCAGCAACTTGCTCGGCAAATGCTTGTGTTGAAATGAGCTAACCATGCCTGTTCCAGCCGGCTTTTATTCAAAACTGCCAGGGTCACGCGTCATCACGTTGTAATCTAGAAATCCTCATATCTCTCGTATCCCTGGTCCGATTTACTTGATACTAATTGCATTATCTTTCATTTGGCCGTGCCAGTAATCTGATCCAAGTCTAAAGTCTCTACTCCATGGTTAACTATTTAATCAATAAATAGCCTCGACCTCTGCTATTACTCGCTACGTCACTTGACATGCAAGTATCGGTAAATTCCTTCCAAATGCTTCGAGAAGCAATGTAGCGCGATATTCAAATATCTCAACTTTCAAAAGCGGCTACAGCCTTTCCCTTGATATCTAGGTGTCTGAAACTTGGAATACCCATTCCTAGAGTTGGGCACAGTATATCCAAGTAATAGTGTATATATCACGACTGCTATACAGTAATAAACAGCAGCAAGTCCAGGGGACGTATCATCTTTTATTCCGGGAAGTTCCGGGACTATCCTCCAACTCAAACTCCCTTATCTAGAAAACCGCTCGGCTAGAAGGGAAAGCAACAGAGGTGCTGTCGACCTGCCAGAACGTCTCATAGGACAGGTAGGTCACGGCAATTTCCCACCGAAGATCTTCGCCTTAACCAATTGCTACCATCAACCGCCGCCTACGTAGAACTTGTACAAGAACTCAATGCAAGAAAACAAGACATATGGCCAACTTTCTTTTCAACAGATGCCATGATTTACAGGGAATGGACTCAAGTTGGATATGAACTACGGCATATAGTGACGCCAGTGCATCGTTTCCACCACCGGATATGCCAGACTGAGAAATTCCATGACTCGGACGATAACTGCAGATGTAAACTGTGTGGAACAACCTGTGACCGTTATCACCAGCTTTTGTGCTCCAAAAGGAAAGTCTCGTTGACAGATTTCTGCAATGACTGAATGTGTGGTCTTATTTTGGTTATTGTATGCACGGTCGTGTACATATTTATTTTGGCAGTTAGCTGCACTTATTAAATTATATATGGTTTATTAACATGACTGCTGATGATTTGAGGATTGTTATAACAATTTCTTCTTGAACTATTTTTTCGATTTTGTAAATTCCTCACCAGTTTTAAATTGTCCCCCTTGAGCCGAAACTAAGCCAATAACTGCTACTGCATTCATTTGAAATGTTTCTATAAAATAGGGAATCGTGGGTCCATAATTCTTTTTTTCTCCTTGTCTACTTCATCTGGTTGATTCATGGAAGTTTCAAATCGAATAGTTCGTCATTGATCTCCACTTTCTTCTCCTGGTGATTGGTGTCAATAATATCTTTACGACGGGGGGTGCAATCCACGGCCAAGCAGTGCAGTTCTTCGTAAACATCCATTTCACATTACACTTCACAAAGTTATTTTCAATGGTAGAGTATCTCTGAGTAGTTTGTAAAATTCTTTCATAATCTACTTTCAAATTGTTGTCTCTTCGTTCAATCCCTATATATATATATTAAAATTGTGAAAGTCTGTCCGTCTGTCTGTCTGTGTGTTAGTTTGTTACCTCTTGACACTAAAACGGCTGGACGGATTTGGATGAAATTTGAAATGAGGACAGCTTATACCCTGGGATAACATATAGGGTGCCTTTCATCCGGAAATAAATCATTGGTCTTGTGGAACGGGCAACATAACTGAAAAGTCACCAAAAATACTCAACCGGGACAAAATATCGAAGTTGTCGCATAAAGACCGGACAAAGCTCATTTTGCGCCCCTCGATGCAAGAAACAATACTCGGTACGTCCCTACGGGACACCGAAAACCACATTTTAAGGCCCTAAAACCAACAGTTTCAAAGATATTCCCAGAAAACTATCTTCACTCTGATTGATGAACTAATCGCAAGTCCGTTTCCATGGCAACACTACCTCAAGGTATGACATCCGATTTTCTATATATCCATGTAGGAGGCAATACCAATCCATTTATTAGACTATCTTTTTCAAGATATATATATATATATACACACAATAATAACAGGGTAGCGCGCCTGCCTCTCATCCGGAGGCCCCGGGTTTGATTACCGGCTCCGTCAGAGATTTTAGACACTGATGTGAGGGCTGCAACGGGGTGCACTCAGCTTCGTGAGGACAATTGAGTACCGGTAACTGTCTGATAGTGAGGCAGCGTCCCGGTCACGAAGAACAAGATTAACGGCCGAGGGGACACGATGCACTGACCACGCGTCACCACAATATCTGCCGACCAAATGGCTGGGAAGTGGTCGCATGATTGGCCTAGGCCCTTCATGGGCTGTAGTTCCAGCGGTAACAAATTAGGGAAAGCACCTTCTAATACCACCTTTAATTTTTAAACACTACAGAAGCGGCTACTAAATAAAGGTAGCGAAATAACTACGTTCAATTTCATAAACACTGGGCTCACAAATCCCGTGTAGTTAACTACAAATATCAGTCTGGTCGTTATTTCAGTAGCAACGAAGCTCGGTGGCGACTATTGCCGTTTCCGCAACACTTAAGGCACCCCGCCGTCACTTACCTCAATGTGCACTTACAAAATTGTGAACCAGTCTAATTTACTGAAAAGAATTTCTACGAGCGAGTATCCACTCCGGCAAAAACCACACTCACTACCTTTTCCAAAATGTACACAAGACATGATTTTTAAAGTACTCTTCTGTATGTTGAGGTACAGAGATATACCACATGGAAAGATACAATAAAATGTTGGCAAATCTAAGTTCAAGGAACTGCTGTACAGAATAGGCTTTCGGTACAGGTTATGCGGCCCATGTTCGTAACATGGAATGTTTTCCTTTGACAATGCATCTACACCATGTGCGAGGGCGACGCATTTCAAAGATCTCTAAAAACACAATAATCAGGAAATTGGAGAAAAAATTAAAGTGGGAGCGAAGATCCAAAGAGAAATAATTTCATCTTTGAGATTTGCTGATGACATCGTCATCTTGGCCGATACCCCAGAGGATTTGAACAAGTATTTGAATGGTATGGACTCCGTCTTGAGAAAAGAATTCATGATGAAAATCAATAAATGTAAAACAAAATTATTGGAATGCTGCCTAAATAAATATGAAACATCTATGGACATCAAATTGGCAGGTGTAACGCTACGGGAAGTAGGAGACTTCTGTTACTTAGAAAGCAAAATATCCTGTGATGGACGAAGCAGAGAGTATATAAAAAGCAGGTTGGCTCAGGCAAGGAAAGCATTTCTTCAGAAAAGGAATCTGTTGACATCGAATATACATTTAGGTATTGGGAAGTCATTTTTGAAAGCTATTGTCTGGAGCGTGACACTATAAGGAAGTGAAACATGGACTAATGGTGCAGCAGAAAAGAGGAGAATTGAAGCGTTTGAAATGTGGTGTTACAGGAGAATGATGGAGATCAGATGGGTAGATAGGGTTACAAATGAAGAGGTATTAAGGCGAGTGGGAGAGAAGAGATGATTCTGGCGACTGCTAATGAACAGAAGAGATAGGTTAGTAGGACACACATTAAGTCACCCAGGAATAGCAAGCTTAGTTGTGGATCGGAGGATCGAGGACAAGAACTTTAGGGATAGACCAGGGTTAATCAGATCGCCCCGGATGTAGGGTGTGGTAGCTATGTAGAGATGAAACGATTAGCTCAGGAGAGGGGAGACATGGAGGGCTGCATCAAACCAGACAAAAAATGAAGACTCAAACAACAACAACAATCAGGAATTTGAATTACTTAGAGAGGCATGTGAGGCAAGAGGGTTGTTGGAGAATTTCAATCCCTGGGATGTAACATTGGAAGAGACTGCATAATGTACATCAACGGCCAAGGTGAGAGGTATTTACTATAGGCCTATTAATAGCGACATGTTGACGTTCAAATCATCAATAAGTGTGGAAAAATTGCACCCTGAATATCTTAAGGAAAAATACATTTAATTCCCCATATTGCGATAGATTTGCCATTCCAGTGTGCAAGAGTGCAGTTCCCTCTTCAAACAATATCCGCAATTTCTATTAACAAAGCCCAATGCCACACACTTAACAGCAGCAGGTGTACATTTAGACAAAACAATTTTTTCCTATGGGCAACTGTATGTGGCGTGATCACAAGTATCCAGACAACAAAATCGTTATGTCTCAGAAGAAGATGGCAAAACCAAAAACGTAATTTTAAAATGTGTTCACATAATGTAACATTGTACCCTGCAGACATTCACAACTCTATAAAATTCCCACTTTGCGGCTCATATCAATATACTGTATGCAACAGAATTTTCAGAATTAGAATGGACCCCCCTGTAGCCGTGATTGATATAATAGAATAGACCAATTATCAGCAATAGTGCATCGTCCCCATTGTCTTCATCGCGAGCGAAGCCGCGGGTACCTGCTAGTTCATTAAATAAATCTCCATCATACGAGGGTCGAGTCATAAGTCATGGCAACTTTTTTCTCTCGTGGACAAGAGACAACACGGAAAATCTACGATATGCATTTGGAAATATAGGGCATGTACGTACGCATAGTGATTGAAGATCAATTCTGACGTCAGGAGATGCTCGTAGGTAAGTGACAGAACACAGGTCATTGGTAAACATTGTTTTATCTCTATATATATAAGAATGAAAGTTTGTCTGTTTTTTTCTGAATTTCTACGGAAATTTGCGTTATTTACGCGTTTCGGACTGTTTTATGACGGATGCGCGCGAAAATAAAATTTTTGTCTGTCTGTCTGGATGTCTGTATGTCTGTCTGTGGACAAGTATGTTCCCTTATAACTCGAGAACGGCTGGGTGGATCAACGTAAAATTTGGTACAGATATCCTTCAGAGGCACGACACTAATCATTGATGTAACTCTTCTCTGTAGCTCCAATAAAAGGGGGCCTACCCCCTTAAAACACTTGCTGAAATAGGCGTAGACGGGCGAGACAAAGCTCATTTTCAGCCCCTCAATGTGAGAAACGAAAACCACATTTTAAGGCCCTAAAACCAACAGTTTTTGAGATATTTCCAGAAAACTGATTTCATTTAAGACAATAACGAAAGAATGCAAGCCGGTTACCATGGCAACGGAATCTCACAGGTCCATCTATTGCTGTAAGACGCAATGCAATTCCATTTATTATATTACTGAGATAGTTTGCAAACGGCTTAAGGTTATAACGTAACCAAATTAAGCTGTAAAATTTATCAATGTCATATAATGCGCTTAAGGGGGTCAAGGTGTACTATAGATTTTTTCACGCAATTTACACGTGCGGGTGTTGTACGGAAGATCTATTATATCCCTATCCCTATATTGTCATATTGTTATTATAGTTATTATTATTATTATTATTATTATTATTATACTACGGCCTACTACGACGAGACAAAGCTTATTTTCAGCCCCTTGGTGTCAGAAACAAAACTCGGTGCCCCTAAATAGCAGTAAAGGGTCCCCAAAAGTAAATTTTAAGGCTCTAAAACCAACAGTTTCTGAGATATTCCCAGAAAACTAATTTCATTTAATAAACTAATGAAGGAATGCAAGCCAGTAACCGTGACAACAATATCTGAAAAGGTGACATCCAACTTTCCATCTATTTCTGCAAGAAGTAAAGCCACTCCATTTATTAAATTTCTGTGATTGTTTGCAAATGGCTATTAGGTTATTACAGAATCAACTCAAACTGTAAAATTCATCACTGCGCTTAAAGGGGTTCAAGGGCTACCCTAGATTTTTTCACACGACTTAAATGTGCGTTATGTCGTACAAAATGTCTATTATATCTCCAAACAGAAGCATTATTTTCAACAATTCCTGTATTGAAATACGGTAGTTTTTTCTTTATTTTTCTTTTAGGAATTTGGGCCATTGGAGTCTAAAAAACCTGAATTTTCATGCACCACAAGCCTTTATAAATTATTAAAGGGGTCTTCCTCTGGATGGGGACATGACACAACAGTGAAGATCAGTTTTATTTGACGTGTATTGTGTTTCGTCTACGAGTCTTCATTTTATTTTCATGTCCGGAAGTACACGTTAGGTAAATTTAGTTTCAGAGCATATTTTAACTAATCATTTTTCTTTGTTGAGTAACAGGTTCCAAGTCTCTAACCATTGCAACAGTAGCTCAATTGATTACGTCTGGTTATTAATACCGAAGACCGTTCGAAGAATGGGTACTACTGCTAGTTATGGTATAGACAGCAAAAACAGAAGACTACGTACAAAGAACAGGTCTCCACTGGTTACAGATCTTCGAAATAATCACCCAAAGTGTCTACTGTGCGTTGCCGGCGGTGGAGCAGGCGCTGAATACCATTCGCTGCATGTGTATCGCTAACGTGTAACACCTCCCTCCGAAATGCTGTTAGAATGTCTTCTTTGTTAGCAAACCGTCGTCCACGTAGTGGCTTCTTGACTTTAGGGGTTAGAACTGCGATTTTTACATCATCGCTGCTCCTGCTTGTTGACTTCCAATGTGTGACGCTCTCACTCACACCCTGAACTTGGGGGCATGCTCAGACCCACACTATTGTTTACATACACCATATAGGGGCATCCTACGCAAGTACATACCATACGTTTCCTAATGCATATCGTAGATTTTCCGTGTTGTCTCCCGTTTGCGAGGAAAAACAGTTGCCATTACTTATGACTCGACCTCCGTACAAGGATGAACCTGACTGACATACTTGATTTAGTGTTAGTCTTCGAAAGCCCAAGTCAAGGTTTCGATCCCGGTGTTGCTAGATTTAACTCCAAATAAAAATACCTAGATTTCTATTGCTATAGCAGTGAAAAGGGAAGTGAAATTAATTAATATTTTGTGTTGTTGTTTGCGCCTTCAGACATTTGACAGGGTCGATGCAGCCCTCCATGCCTCCCTGTCCTGAGCTAATCGTTTCATCACTACATCCGACGCAATCTGTTTAACGTATTCTAACCTTGGTCTACCCCTACAGTTCTTGTCCTCGACCCTTCCTTCAATATCTAACTTTGCTATTCCTGGTTGTCTTAGTCAGTGTCCTACCAACCTATCTCTTCTTTTCATTAGAAGTCACCAGAAACATCTCTCCTCTCCCACTCATCTTAATACCGGTACCGGTACCTCTTCATTTGTAACCCTATCTGCCCATCTGATCTTCATCATTCTCCTGTAAGACCACATTTCAAACGCTTCAATTCTCCTCTTTTCTGCTGCACCAATAGTCCAACAGCGCCACGCTCCAGACAAAGGCTTTCACCAAATGATTTATCCTTGAATCTTTACTCCTACTATGACTTTTTCTCCATTATCCTTCATTGCTTGTTCAATGTAGCCCATAGATTGAAAAGTATGGGTGAGAAGTTGCAGCCTTGCCTTACACCTTTCTGAATACCAGGTTCTCTCTCATGACCTTCGGCCTGAATAACTGCTGTCTGGTTTCTCTATAGGTTGTATATAACTCTCCTATCTCTGCACTTTATTCCAGTCGTTTTCAAAATATCAAACAACTTGCTCCAATCAATGTTATCAAAAGCCTTTTCAAAGTTTGCAAATTTAGGGACAGATGACCTCGCTGTTCCGTCCCTTAAAACAACCATTACTACCTAAGTCTACAAATGCTATGAACGTTCTCTTATCTTTCCTTATTCTACCATCCAAAATCAGCCTAAAACTTAGTACAGCTTCCCTTGCTTCAAACTGGTCTTGACCCAATTCTGTCTATATCAGTCTTTCCAATCTCTCTCTATCACTTACATTATACTATAATTTACAACAAACCATCCTTGACTATCAATCTTCAGTCCTAAAATCATGCGTGATGCATTGTTATTCTAATGTATCGACACGGTTTCTGAGCGTATCCGGAAAAAAATATACTTCCTGGCGCGTATAGGATTTTATTGAAAGTTACAGGTTGAGTTTCATATCATTCATACATAAATTATTAATGAATTAGTACCGTCAACATCCGGGACAATACGCTGCGTGGTGGTTCATTGTGATCCGTAGAGAGAGTGATTTGTGAGTGCACCAACTGACACCCACCTATAGCTATATCAATAACATATGACGTCTGAGCTTGCTTTTGGTAAATCTGTAATACACTAAAAAAAACAGGCATTACAGCCCATGAAGGGCCTAGGCCTACCAAGCGACCGCTGTGCCCAGCCACTTGGCCTGTAGATATTGCGTGATCAGCACATCGGGTCCCCTCGGCCGTTATTCTTGGTTTTCGTGATCGGGGCGCTGCCTCACTGTCAGACAGCTACTCAATTGTCCTCACGAGGCTGAGTGCACCCCGTTCCAGCCCTCACGTCAGTTTCTAAAATCCCAGACTTCGTGGTCTCTATTTATTTATTTATTTACTTATCGTATGGCTTGTAGTGCCGGGAGTGTCCGAGGACATGTTCGGCTCGCCTGAGTCTGTAGCTGCTTCCAGCGGACACCCTTAGAGTGAGCTACAAATTCCGTTCAATTTCAAGAAGTTCCAACTTTCACCACCAGATATCAATGATACCTAGTTGTTAACGTTGAAACTTTGATAGAGCGTTCCGACAAAATCTAACCTAACAATTTAGCTTCACACAAGTTTAGTCTGTGGAAGGATCTTTTACATGCCATAAATCTATGACAAGGGACTGCCGGCTTTACTTCCCCTCCGAAGGAAGGCATACTGAAGGATTTTTAACGCTCTTAAAAATCTCTAATAATTACCCATGTTCCCTCCAACCCAATATGGAAGAACTAACTAAACATCAACCAACAGGACATTAGAATAATTAGGCTGTAAGTTTTTGGAAATATTGTCACAAATTTTTCACAGCATTGAGACGTTAATTTTATGTCCTAGAAACTGCAAATTTGGTGCTTATATTAACGATATCCTATGCTCAAACAGTGCTCCACTCACAGTCTGGTTACGAAATGCTTATGCCCCTGTATTCATCTTATTAATTGTGCATGCTTAACCAAGAGACCCAAGACCATTGGAGGAATCATGTCTTAGGAACTTATATATGTGCCATCTACAAATTGTGGAAAGGAAGGAATAGAGTAAGTACTTGGAGATTTAGATTAAAGAAGAGCTTCAATATGTTATTTTCCCCAGTGATCTGAACATTCAATGACGAATTAAGTGAGTTTATGTTTGAGAAACAGACATACGTGCCATCTGTTATTTATGTAAAGTTAATTATAGATTATATACCAGTAGGTTTAGGTTATAGTAGCTGTCCAGTGTACCACGTTGCACAAAGATCAGGTCATTCTGTGGCGATTCGGAGCAATTCATATCTTAGGAATTGATATCAGAATCATTAACACTGTATACGTTGTGGAAAGGAAGCTTTATAATTATATACATTGAGGTATTGATTATAGCAGGGCTCCTCTATGTCATATTTAAAAGTGGTTGGATTACACTGTTCAACAATGAAATTTTTACATAAACAAATATATCCAAACTTTATAGATTTTGGTGCGCTGAATTCGAAAATGAAAATAATTTTTCGTTTTTTAGCCTACTTTCGATTTTTGCAAGAAATGAAAGTAGACTTATGAGATCTACACAGGGCCAAAAATTGTGTGTCTGTCTGTGTGTGTGTGTGTGTGTGAGTGTGTGTACTCTGAGTGTCTGTCCACCCCCCTATCAATTCAAACACGGGGAAACCGAATTGAACAAAATTTTGTACGGAGGTAGAACTAGCAAAGGGCACTTCAGTGTCATGTTTTATATCGCCACCATCTTTACCAAAACTGAATGGCGGCCACTCAAATGTTCAAAACGTAAAATAAAATAACGACTAACCAAATTTGGTAACAACATACCTTCATATAGGACACATGTTGTGACCAAACTACAAGGTCAACCCCCGTACCATTTCAGGATGGCGGCCGTGTGAATTATGCAAACTTTATAATCCTCATCATGGGACCCACCGGTTCCGATTATCGAGCTGAGAATCGTTCTAACTGTTCTAAAGGAAGAGGCACGTTGGAAATTAAAAGTTTATTTTGTAATACTATAATGCAGAAGTGATTTTAAAAAGCTGAGCCGTCTCAGTTACAAGGCAAGATGGCAGAGGATATCTTGTGCCTGACTTATATTTCACTAATTTGAGTATTGCATGCAATATATAGAAAAAAAACTTTGTAAGAAATGCTTTATATATAAATATTATACTCCACTGATGAAATCGTTTAGTCTAAATCATTATTTGCTAACACGTTCTATATAACTCATTTCATATGGGACGATGTTCGTTGGCACGTTTGGCTCCGTGGTAAAGCGTTGGCCTATCACTCTTATGGATATGGTTTAAACCCCATCAGAGTTAGGTGTTTTTGCTTGACCTTTCTTATATTTATTGTTTTGTAATGACTCGGCCGTTTTAAATTAAGCGTTATATTGTGCATATTACGATGGAAAATATATATATTTAATTAAAACAAAATTCGCCAGCAGATTTGCACGAGACATCTAGCAGCAAAAAAGGTAATTATTATGGCCAACTGGCGGCGAACTACACGCCGGCCTACAGATTAACTTACTGTTTTTATTGGAAAGTTTATTTTTATGGCCAATAGAATGCACTCGCCCTGTTTGGATTATCTTGTTCGATACTTCTCCACTAGACGTCACGACTGGTCTACTTGACTCCATTGATTAGTATACCATTGGCATTCTATGTGCAACGAATTTGAAGAATGACAAGATGATACTACGATACATTTTTACATTTTATTTTAAAGGGTTTCTAACAGCATATTGTGCGTTATTTGACAATGTTATTTGAAGTAAAGAACAAATCGATTTCACATAGTACCTGAACTCTAGCCGTTGGTGCTAGTTCAGGATATTAATTAATACTTTTATTGCAGCCAAATAGCAATCGAAAATATCCCCATAGTTGGTATACACACGTCTCTGTTGGATCATGGAAAGATTTGTTAATTCAATTAGGGTTGTGAAAGCCATGCACAGCCAGACGAGAAAAGACATGCCTGAACTCAAAGTTGGATGTTGCCCACGTCAGGTCGATTATGTAATAATAATAATTTTAATGTTATTGGTTTTACGACCCTTTTAACTACTGTTGCTTTTAGAGACGCCGGGGTGCCGAAATTTTGCCCCGAAGGGGATCTTTAACGTGCCAGTAAATCTACTGACACGGCTCCCTAGCATTTGTGCACCCTCAAATGCCAGCTGACAGCGCCAGGATACGAACCTGCAAACTTGGCAAGCGAGAACGTTATCGCTGAACCACGCAGCCAGTCCGGTCGATTATGTCTCCAGATCCATAACATTCTTGAGATACTTCTTATCTTACATTCTTCAATGATGGTAGCAGTTTATTTCGAGGTTGTGGTGTTTGGTAGAGGTAAATTGTTTCCAAGGTCTTCAACCAAGAAATGATTCTATTATACTCTTTGACAAAACAACGAGTTATAACTATTCTCATACATTTAGGAGAAAGTAGGCTATAGGCCTATGTTCTTTACTGAGCATCTTGTTATAACTCCCGTTTTCGAGCTATATGAAGTTTGTTACGTCCTTATTTCAGTTTTAGCTCTTGTTTTCCTTCTTATTTCAGCAATGCCAATGAATGCTGTAATTTGTTCCTAGCTAAGACAGTCAAAGATTGCTTGTTTTCCGTAGTGCTTCATTGTCAATTGTGACGCGAGATTCTGTGTTACTGTGTGGAATCAAAACTACTGTTATAATAACCCGCAGTTGTGCTAATAACCCCAACAATTTTTATCCCATTATAATATGTGGAGAACATAAAAGTTTCAATAATTCCCAAACCTGAGCTAATCTAGATTTTCAACTGTCATTATCCACTTCAGTTCACTCAAATCCTTATAAATCAACTATTTTAAAAAAACAAAAAGTTAAAAATTGTTGTCCAGTGTTATTTGATGACGAATTCAAGGAACTGTTGTTTGAGGAATCGACATGCGCGCCATCTATGATTTATGTGCCGTAAGTCATAGATTTTATACTTGAATAAGTATATGGTAGTGATTTCCTGTACCAAGTTTTAGAAAGATTGGGTTAATCTGTGGAGAGTTCAAAGTATTAACATGTTAGCCTAGGAATTGACATGCGTGCCATCTACATATTGTGAAAAATATGTATGCACCTGGAGTTTTATATTATGGTAAGTGTCCTCTCCGCTCTATTTAACAGTGATCAAACAATTCAATAATGAATTATGGGTATCCATCCGTGTGAATAACTGACATGCACACCATCTATATATCATTGTCATATACAGTATTTATGTACCATAGATAAAATAAACATAGCAGAGGTTCGTTCATTGTACGAGGATTCATTTCAGTCTATTGAATAGGACAAGATAAGTAAATATATGATTTTAAAATCCCCGCACCATAAAACACTAAACGTCAATTAATTTAACTCCTAACAAATATTCGCTCTTCCAAGTTTCAGTGTGTTCCGATGATTTGATTTAAATATTTGAAGTTTGCGTGGTCACCCCGTTGTTTTGGTGTTCATTAGGTTTCTGAATGTCATAATCTATACATGAAATTGCATTAGGGTAGTTTGCCACCAAACAAATTTTTCACATTGATTGTTGAAATAGTTTCGGAGATATTCATATTCATAATCATTCATTTATTTGCAATGGGGGGTGTATCCCCCGGTGGCAAATTGTATATACATAGCAAATAAATAATTATACATAACAATTCAATAACAATTATACAACAATTAAACTGGAGTATTTACACAAATAGTCAGTCTTTTCTTAAACACACCTATATGTTTGGGAAAAGGCTCTAAGACTGCGGCAGGTAGAGAGTTCCAGTTATCAATGGCACGTTTTACAAAAGAATATTTACCATAATTTGTTCGCTGTGGTCGGCCCTTAACTTTGAAAGGATGATCGCTCCTACCCATGTAAGTGGGCTTTCCCAATCGTTTGCTAAGCTCACCCCATGCTGGTTGATTTGTATACGTGTTGTAAATAGCGCAGAGTCTAGATTTCATCCTCCTAGCCTCCAGTGATTCCCACCCACGTTTCTTTAACATACGGCTCACACTGCTCCTGGGATTAAAGTCACTGAGCACAAATATAGCGGCCTTTCGTTGTACCATTTCCAACTCATTGATGAGCCCTACTTGATATGGATCCCAAACCGCCGAGGCATATTCCAGAATAGGTCTTACAAGTGACAAACAGCCTAATTCTTTAGCAGAGGTACTACTTCATTTTAATACCCTCATTACAAAGTGCAGGGATCTGTAAGCTTTTGAAACTACACATCCTACATGACTACTCCATTTCATATCATTCCTTACGTGAACGCCCAAATATTTGCAAGAATCTTCTTCTACAAGTATTTCCGAGCCAATGTTATATTGAAAATCCTGCCTTCGCACTTTCCCTATTTTTAAGAGACTACATTTTCTTGTGTATATTTTCATTTTATTTACAATCGCCCACTTATAGACCTCTTGAAGCACTGCATTGAATATTGGCGAAATATTTTGCACGGATGTCATGTTTGATTGGTAACGGTAATGGAATTCTGAAAGGCATGTTTGAGGTGGAGCTAACTTACAACCAAATTTCATAGGTCAGGTTGATGAACAGATATTTGTGGGGACGGATGCCCATATACTTACAGACACGCAAAAACTACAATATAATAAGTCTATATTTCCATGATGAATATATAGAGACATATTTGCAAAAGGGGTTGTGACGTAGGCCTACTACCGAAACTGACATAAAATAGCCAACTTGTGATTGAGTGTAACATTAATTAGTAAGAATACGAAACTTTTCTGTGGTGTTCTTCCTCGTTACGCTTCCTCTTTCATATCCAGAAATGGCTTTGCCCGAGAACCACATGAGATTGTCAAGAGATGGGTTTCGTTAGCCTGCACAGTGGATGGAGATTTACGACCGTCTGACTCAGATCACACAAGCTTGAAGGGCTGTCAGTCCGCTGACGAGAGGTGATGGCTGATCTGGGAACAAATTGAAAACGCGGGTAATACACCGTGGAGGCATCAATACTGGATCAATTTGGGGTAGTGCATGGCAGGTTTTACGGTGTAACCACAGAGTGTGTACTAAACTAACCTTCTTAGGATGAGAAGTACACAAACTTATAACAGTAGAAAACACATCAATAAAACAATCAATCCTCCAAAATCTATTTGTAAGTAAACCACGAAATTTTCTCATTGTCATTTCCAACAAATATATCTATCAACAGGTTAATGATTAACTTGTACGATGTGAGAGGTAATATGTTGTCCCATTTTTTTTAAGTTACAGTAGCTTAATTAAATAGTGTATTATAGGCTTTACGTTATGGTTGTCGTCCGCTTAATATTCAAAACTGCAAAAATTAAAGGTGCGTATTATGGTAGTGCTAACAAATTGAAACGAATAATAATATTATACTTACCGCAACACGTTACGCAAATGATCCAATCTTAATTAAGGCCATCTTACGAACTAAATTTTACACAAAGTTAAGGACATCTTGGTCACCAGTCCTCAACAGTCAAACACTTAAGCAGTATTTAAAGCTCAAGGGCTCACGTCTGGTGAGTTCGAGAGTTGGCGATCCAGAGGGTTTCCTGAAAATGGTCAGGTCTTTCTCTTACTTCCATTGCCATTGTGGCGGTCCCTCTCCTCTTTACCTTTCCTATCTGCCTTTCCTGGTTTTCCATTCTTCCAAGACCCTTAATTCTCTTTCTTCGAGGGTTGAGGGCATTTACTTTCCCCCTGTCTTTAGTCTTCCATTTCCTAGAATGTCAGAATGTAGTTAGTTTTAGTTGTAAGTATGTAGTTAGTTTGTTTATTAGATATAGATCATTGTCCATTAGACTGGGGTATGTGAGTGTGTCTGGTGTCAGTTGCATTGTTTATTATATATAGTTCATTGTTTCATTAGACTGTGATGTGTGAGGGTGCATGTGAGTGTATCTGGTGACAGACTGTTTTAGTGGCAGTATTTTGTTGTTGTTGGAACTTAAGTATTTTTTCGTTAGTATAATTTTGGTTTTTATTTGTTAGTAGAAGGTTAGTATTTTTGTTGTTGGTAGAATCGCTCTATTACTTATTCTGAAAGGGAGTAGCAGCCTCTCAGTAAAAATCAATTCTTAACTGTTTTATAGACGGTTAAGATATTGATAATATACAGTAAGCCAACTAATGGCCACACTGCGTTCTGCTGCACGGCTTAAAGCAACATGAAACTACAGCCGCAATGCTATTCCCGAGGATATGCACCTTTCTATGCATAATTGCATGTGATGATGGCCTCCTCACTTGTAAAATTCCAATCCGGAGGTAAACTATCCCCCGTTCGGATCTCCGGGTGGAGACTACTCGAAAGTGGGTTAATATCACAGAAGTGACAAAGAGGAAATTTGACATTCTGCGGATCAGAGCGTGGAATGTTAGAAGTCTGCTAAGAAGTGGAAGGTTAGAAAACTTAGAAAGAGAAATAGATACAGTAGGTTAAAGTTGGATTTGATTGGAATTAGTGACATGCGCTGGCAGGAAGAACAGGATTTTGGGTCAGGAGACTATAGGGTCATTAGCACTAAATCAATCGATGGCCAAGGAGGGCTTGGTCTCATATTGGGTAGGAAACTTGGACAGCGGGTGGAATATTATGAGCAATATAGTGAACGGATTATTGTAGCAAAAATCAACACAAAACCTTCGTCACCACAGTGGTACAAGTCTATATTGTGCCCGTCTGTACACCTGGAGTGACAGACAACTACATGCGAGGTAGCAGTAAATACAGTGTTAGCATGAGATCTCTCTCGGGGCGTTCTGGGCTTGGGCTGTAATTACTAGACATTGTATTCGTGTTCCCCGTAAAGGAAGAGGAAAGACGTCACGACATATAACAAGAGAATTAAAAACATTTCAAAATAAACCAATTCACCAAAGAAAAATTTATTTAGTAAAGATCTGCCGACTGGCTAGAGCAAAAAAATAGCGCACGCATTCCCTATTGGATTTTATGTCTCTCAAATAAAAATAAACTATAGTCTCATTTAAGGTTGTCCGATGGGCTAGACTATGTTCATGAATTACAATTCATTTGTTAATCTATACACTTTAGAGACGACATAAAATTATATTTCACTTTACACTATAAAGTTGTATTGTTCTCTCATCCTATTCACTTATTTACAATTCACTTATTTATAATCCTGACACTAGCATGGATTGGTTTCACACTCGAAGTTTCACATTTTGATTCTAGATTTTCTTATGAAACGACACAATTCTTATCACAGTTAAATACACATCATAGTGACTATTATTGGGAACAGCAGTTAAGTCTTTACATTAGAAATTTTATAACAATAATAATAATCAAGTTTGGTTTCGTTGAAGTTAGCTTGGAATATCCTCTTATACATTTCAGTATTTAATTCACTGGACAAGAATTCAGATGTCCATAATAAAAATTGGCATGACATCATTGCTTGTAATAATTAATCATTGGAGCTGATAATATCTTAGGGGAAATCTTTAGGATTTGAAACATATTGAAGCTTATGGGACAGGATCTGACTCCCGAAATCTCCCATTTTATTTCCTATTAACAAGCATACAGCTTTCTGTGGATCTTAGGAAATGACTCCCACTACGTCCACTACACACGAGGATCAAAGTCTCTTTGAACTCTTTCACAAAGTGCATTGGCAAAACATAACATCAATTCAGCTTCATTTATCAATATCCTAGACGATAACAAGTCGTAAGCTCTCAATTTTTACATTAACAATTAATTGTTTAATCATATTCAACACTTTTATCATAGTCATTCATATTTATCATTCTGAAGGAATATTACTTCCTTAGCTGTTCACATAATTCAGTATTTATCAATATTAATTCATAGACATTTATTATTATTATTATTATTGGAAAAATATATTCTGTCATTATTAATTCATAAACTGTGTCGTAAATCTACTGCGTTCTGAATGGGGTAAGACTTCCCATCTTATTACTGCAATATTAAAACGAAATATTGAGGATGCACCTCAGCTACAAGTCTACTTGACTGCAAGGAAAAATTACTCCTAAAAATGTACAATCATTATCTATCAATGCGCTTCTGAATAATAGAGAAAGTGAATTGGTTTTATCGGGACGGCGGAAAATTCATGGCCCTAGAAATTATTTAGGCTTTTCGGAAGTCTACGATATCATGATTTCTGTGGCAAGTTAACCTCCCTCGGTGCAGATCGAATCCGGGCACCATGGATCTGAGAAGTCTACACGCTGGGCATGGAACATGCATATAGCGCTCCGCTCTTCTGTCATCCACACAAATATGCCGCAGGTGGCCCTGCTCCTCGTTCCTAATGGGTCATCCTGGCATGATCTTCTCACATCCCGCCGCCTTAGCTGCTAACCTTATTCACTAACTGGGGCAGTGAAGCTGTTCTATCATGGGACTGGTCTTCATGCATTCAAGGCATGTTACTAGCGTGGCCCATTGCCAATAATGAAATCCACTTATGTAATCCAGTGGTCTGACTGGACAAGTAAATAGTAACAGTTCCTGGTGATAATGTCTTTTATAAATCAAGGGCGGAATCTGGCCTGATAATTCCCCGTAAAAAGGAAGTTGGTAGGGTAGCCTACTATCACTTGCAAATGTTCAATGTGGCCCCAGTTCTTACGTTTGGTTTAAGGGACACTGGGACTGAAATTTTAGTGAAATTTGTGGAAAATGTCGATTTTCGGTTTTTTCCATATTAATACACCCCTATCCCCTGCGGATCATATAGCAGTGTTTTTATCCGAATTCCGCCATTTTTAAAGCCCTGGCGTAGCTTTAAAATGCACGGTGTGTCCTTTAAACGCCCCAGCACAGTAAGTGTCCTGAAGGTTCTGAGTCTTGGTGTTTCTACAATCGAAGTATCGCAGCTGGTAAAACACCACAGAGTCATGACAAAATGGCTGTAGAACTTTATGAACCCTTAGTTGTCAAGATTATGCCTGTTTATCAAAGGCTGGCATCAGATGAGCTACTATCCAGATGCATCCGTGGTGCTACTGAAAATCAGAATGAGTCACTGCGTTCTGTTATCTGGAGGAAGTGACCAAAGGAGATTTTTATTTCACGGAAGATACTTGAAATTGCTGTTAGTAATTCTGTAGCAGAATTCAACATGGGGTGTAGTGCAACAACAGAGTTGAAATCAGGAATAAGACTAACTTCAGTATCTCATGTCACAGCACAAACACTTGAAAGATGTGTCAGTCGCAGGAAGTATGTAAGTCCGCGGTCATAATTGGAGAAGTGAAAGGCATGTCGACGGAAGGTGAAACTGACGGAAATGAAGGAGGAGGCTGCAAAACAGAAGAAGGAGGGTGTCACCTATGCTGTAGGACAATCCTAATGTCATTGGTAAGCTGAAACCTTGTAAATTGTGCATCATTTTAGAAAATTGCTGTTTTCTCTGATTCACTTTTTCAGGCATTCAAAATGTTACTCGCGTCATAAATCTTATGATATTGCTTTCAAAATGGGAATTTATTATCTTCATTGCAATGACTATAAACCTGCGGATCGTTTTTTAGATTGCACTTTTGGTATAGCTGCAAAAAAAATTCAAAGTGGAAAAAATACGATTTTTTTGTAGAAAAAAACTTGGATATGGAAAAAAATTAATTTCTTGGCCCTCATTAATGCAATTCAAAATCGGATCCGTAGGTTTCTTCCAATTGTTATAGTGCAACAGAATATTACCTAAAAGTTACACTATCTTGTTTTTTTTAACGCGGCTGACCTTTATAAAACTTGAATAATTAGCACAATAAATGTACAAAATAATTAATATCTGGAGAACTAATCAACTTACAATGCTCACGTTTCCCACAGTGGTTAATAATATGACTATTCATAACCATATAAAATTTCAAAGCTGTACCTCAGTTTATATAGAATTTGAAAATTTCAGTCCCAGTGTCCCTTAAGTGGTGGGAATAGCACAAGACAAAGTCAAATACTTGTGTAACAAGTCACTCACATACCTTGGATTTTTGTTGAAGTGTTCAACCAGCGAATACTATAAGTTTTGAAGCACTGTTATGTTACCACAAACGTAGCACAAAGTCTATGTCCACTCGGGCATAGTAGCGTTGTATAAGTTGCCTAGCTTCAAGGAGCGCTCGTTCAGAATAACGGCGTATTCTACTGTCGTGGACACACACACGTGGACCAGTATGACGACTAGTTGACTGTTCGAAGACTGTGTACCTGACCTCTGCCAGGGCTGGCTTTTATACTGCCCCAAGGGCACATATCGATCGGTGAACTCGCATTACGTAATGCTAGATCTTACGTCCCATTGGCTATATCCATAGAAGGATCGAGAAGGTTGGTAAATTCCAATAAAACCTCAGGAATAAGCTAGTGAATTACTCCTAACGTTATTCTGAAGTGCTGATATAACCTTCTTCCATAACAAAAGCTTTCAACATCCGTTGGCTCCAGGTGAAACACGCGGCTCGTTCCAACTCTGGTGGGCTGACAGCTCGGAACCTGCTCGCTGACGTCATAGCGCGCTCCCTTCGAATTCACGCCTGGCCACATCATCGTAAATGGGCACAATATGCCTACCTTTCAAGCTGATGTTGAATATGTTGAAAAGGTCTACGAATTAATACAGTAGATGACATTCGGAGGTATGCCAAGGGTGATGAAAATGTTATATTAATGGAAGAATCGATTGCTGTGTTAGGAAAAGGAAGTGAAGGGAAGATTGTAGGAGATTTCGGATCAGGTGAAAGGAATGATCGAGCAAGCAGGCTGATGGAATTCTGCACCGAGCATGAGTTGGTCACTGCTAACAGCTTATTCAATAACCACAATAGAAGAATATACACATGGATGAGACCAGGAGATACAGTGCGTTATCAAATCGACTTCATTATGGTCAAACAGAGGTTTCGAAACCAGATTTTGGATTGTGAAACATATCCCGGTGCTGACATAAACTCTGACCACAATCTGGTTGTTATGAAATGCAGATTCAAGTTGAAGAAACTGAAAAAATTGAAGAAAAGTCAAAACCCAAGAAGAATGGTGGAAAGAGAAATATGCAGGTATAGAAAATTGTCTGAAATTAGGAAAAGGAGACACAGCTTATCGAAGGATTAAGAATACTTTGGGGGAAAAGAAGGCTAAGTGCTGTAATATTAAGGACACACAGTGGAAAGTCTCTAACATATAGGGAAGAAAAGGTTGAGAGATGGACACTTACATAGAGTGTTTGTATAAGGGAAAGGAGATTGAGAATCATGTAATGGAAAGGGAGGAGGAAATTAATGAGAATGCAAAAGGAGATGTAATATTGAGATCAGAATTTGACAGAGCATTGGAAGACTTAAGTAGGAACAAGGCACCAGGCATAGTTGATATACCGATTGAGTTGCTACGATGCATATGAGATGAAGGTCTGATCAGGTTATTTCACTTGGTGTGTAGGATCTATGAGACAGGTGAGTTCCCTCTGATTTCAAGAAGAATGTTATCATCCATATACCGAAGAAAGTGGGAGCTGACAGATGTGAAGATTACCGTACAATCAGCTTGATTACTCATGCTTCAAAGATCCCGTCTAGATTAATTAACAAGAGGATGGAAAGCCAGATCGAAACGGAGTAGGGTGAAGACCAGTTTGGTTTCAGAAAAAATATAGGAACAAGAGAAGCTGTACTAAGGCTTAGGCTGATTTTGGAAGGTAGAATAAGGAAAGATAAGAGAACGTTCATGGCATTTGTAGACATAGAAAAGGCTTTTGATAACGTTGATTGGACTAAATTGTTTGAAAGTTTTAAAACGATTGGAATAAAGTACAGGGATAGGAGTGTGATCTACAATCGATACAGAAACCAGACAGCAGTCATTCGAGCTGAAGGACATGAGAGAGAAGCTAGTATTCAGAAAGGTGTAAGGCAAGGCTGCAACTTATCAGCCATACTTTTCAATCTTTACATTGAACAAGCAATGAAAGAAATTGGAGAAAAATTTAAAGTGGGAGTGAAGATTCAAGGAGAAATAATTTCAACTCTGAGATTTGCCGATGACATCGTCATCTTGGCCGACACGCCTGAGGATTTGAAAGAGTTGAATGGTATAGACTCCGTCTTGAGGAAAGAATTCATGACGAAAATTAATAAATGTCAAACAAAAATATTGGAATGCAGCCGAAATAAATCAGAAACCCCTATGGACATCAAATTGACAGGTGAAAAGCTGAAGGAAGTAGGAGACTTCTGTTACTTAGGAAGCAAAATAACCAGTGATGGATGAAGCAAAGAGGATATAAAAATTAGGTTAACTCAGGCAAGGAAAGCATTTCTATAAAAAAGGAATCTGGTGATATGGAATATAGATTTAGGTATTAGAAAATCATTTTTGAAAGCCTTTGTCTGGAGCGTGGCACTCTATGGAAGTGAATCTTGGACTATTGGTGCAGCAGAAAAGAGGAGAATTGAAGCGTTTGAAATGTGGTGTTCCAGAAGAATGATTATCAGATCCGTAGATAGGGTTACAAACTAAGCGGTATTAAGACGAGTGGGAGAGGAGAGTTGTTTCTGGCGACTGCTAATGAAGAGAAGAGATAAGTTGGTAGGACACATACTAAGACACCCAGGAATAGCGAGCTTAGTTATGGAAGGAAGGGTCGAGGGCAAGAACTGTAGGGGTAGACCAAGTTTAGAATATGTTAAACAGATTGCCCCAGATGTAGGGTGTGGTAGCTAAGTAGAGATGAAACGATTAGCTCAGGACAGGGAGGCGTGGAAGGCTGCATCAAACCAGTCAAAAGACTGGAGACTCAAAGTACATCAGTAGCTCTGTATCCATTACTAGTAGTCAAATGCCAATTGTTATAGAAATTCGACCAAAATAATGGGTGCAATGTATCTCATTCTCATGTCTTTAGTCAAACTTGTGGCTCAAAAGATATGGAGAGATTGATGTTTCACTTAACTGGCAAGCAACGATTGCCTGGATCATCCAGTGTGAACTATTATCTCTCTCTCTCTTCAATATGTTTCTCAAGATATTTTCAACACTTAATATATATTTAAGGCAACAGTTCCAAACTAAATCCCAAATCCAATCAGTGAAGCCGTTCCTTTAGCAAAACAGTTAAGTAAACATCAAGTTCGTTAGCAATATACGGATACAGGAGATGAAATAGCTCTTATGAGGGGATAAATCGGCTTAAGGGTCAGTAATTGAAGAACATACTGTATATTTTAGGAAGTGTTATTTCATATGGATTATAAAAGAGGATAATTATAAAACCTGGTGCATGTTAAGTGTTCATTTATAATATGGTAATGGCAGGGGACGTTTAAAATTCCTTGGTTTCAGAGTGTCAAATTTGAACATGTTGTGAAGATGAAAGGTGCATAATTTGATTGAACCAATAGAGTGAACAGGCGAACCAAGGGTTTTTGTGGTTCTGGACCTTGCGATCAGAAAACTTGAAATCTCCTCTTAAGTGGATCCAAACATCTAGACAGGAACCTTTACATGCAATGTTATTTTAGAAAGCATTTCAATGGATCAACACAGTTGTCCCCAATTAGATTAGGCGGGAAAGCAAGTACTTAAACTTCCTAACCTGTCAGAAGTATTACAAGAGATAATTATCATCAAATTACACACATTTATGCAGAGATAAAGGGGGGGGGGGGGGCGGATACTTAATTGGATAACATGTTTCACATATAATTGTGATCTTCATCAGATCCTGGTCACTTATGATTAAATAAGGTGCAATGTTTATGTATTACACTTATGTACAAAAATACAGTGTATACAATCATTAGATTATCGTGTAATTTTGTGATAAATGTCTCATGAAATATATCTTCCAGTTTAGGAGGTCAAATACTTGTTTTCCCACCTTATTTTATTGGGTGAAAATGTGTTGACCGACTGAAAAGCTTTCTGTAAGAGAAGTGAGCAACACTAAGAAATGGATTCTAATACTTCAATAATTACAAGCATCAACCATGGATCTAACCAGACGAGCATCCTCACGATCCTTGAAACTGAAAGTACTAAGTTAGCACTTATAATAAGGCATATTTGATTAATCCTGGCATTACTACAATTGAAAGAAGACTATATATCGAAAGAGATATATAATAAACACATTGATGACATAAATAGAAGGAGTCCCTATTTCCTGTCAAAAGCAACAAGTGAACAAGTAACAAACCGATAGAAGAATATGAGGAAATATATTTATTAGATATAGTTATAAATATAAGTACAAAAGAGCTTCAAAAGTAAGGTAATAAGGGCTCGCTAGCAGAAACCTTATTTAACAGGCAAATATAACGATACACAATATGTTTTTTGGGTACTCGTTCAAACGGTACACCATGGCATCAATCCAGTCAATGAAGAAATCTACGTACAGTCAGTAAAGTGTCGCTGGAGAAACAAAGACCGACGCCATAACTTTCTTCACAGTGAAAGTGGTCTGACATTGATGCGAGTTGGACGCGAGGGATGTTTCCATGGCATAGTTGGTTGCTTCGTATCGTGGTCACATTATGAACCCATGTTTCATTTCCTGAGAATAATAAGAACAACAATGTTATGGATTGTACGGCACTTTCAACTACTGCGGCTTTAGAGACGCCAGGGTGTCGGAATTTTTCCCTGAAGAAATCTTTAACGTGGCAGTAAATCTACTGATTTAATTTCCTGACAATTACTCTCAATGCCAGTTAACTGCACTGGGATTCAATCCTGCAATTTTGGGTACAGAACGGAATAACGTTACTGCTGTGCCACACAACGAGCCAATCGTTTTCTTAAATGACACATAAAAATTATCCTACAACGCTCTTTCATGTCTGATTATATTTTCCGCGCGACATTGACATTGGCAAGTTCTTAAGCAGCATCTAGCGGATGCATGATTAAAGTGATCTCGAGTTTCGACTTTGGAGGAATATTCAATCACAAGGGAGAATATGTCATCCATGAGAGGTCTTTCTTAACCTATTGTTCAAGCTCCTTCGTGTATTTAACATACAGGAAAAACTAGATCTCTTAGTTAAACAAGTAGTTCCGTGAAGAACTATACAGCCTATTTTCATATATCCGGCTCATGTTAATTTCTTCTAACAACATACAAAATTTCAGTATAATTGCTGTAACAGATTCGTAGATATTGAGAACCGTCTAAATATTTCAGATGGTCGCCAGGTTGGATTTTTATTTATGTACTATTACATTAAGATTATTGTGTACGTGTGGTATTCAAACTTCAATCGCATGATTAGAACACAAGAAGTAAAAACGAGATTTTAAAATTACGCACAGCAGCCATCTTGTGATTATGCAAACAATTGAAATAAATTAGATGCCAGTGGATCAACATTTGTATAAGCATTTAACGTGCAACGTTTCACAGCACTCGGATAGTTAATTCGCGAGAATCGTCCATTTAAATATTTATACTTCGCGTCGCCTCCATGTTGGATTTGTGCTCACCAGGTTAATGAAACTTCTATAGGTGAACATATGTTCATAGTCTCTATGAAAATAAAAAAATTCAGTTTGGTTGCTATAAAAGATTCATAGATATTGAGAACCGTCTAAATATTTCGGAAGCTCGCCATTTAGGATTATTATATGTATAGGCCATAGAATTATGTACCATTCAAGGACAATTATTGCCTAGGTTCATTATTCAAACTTTCACTTCGATCGCATGATTACGACACAAGAAATAAAAACTTAATTTTAAAATTTCGCACAGCCGCCATCTTGAGGTTATGTAAACAATTGATTTAAATTAGATGGCAGTGCATTACAATCTGCAAAATCATTTACTGTACCACATTTCACTGCGCTCAGAGAGTTAAATCACGAGAAAAGTCTATTAAAATATTTCAAATTCGCTTGGTCGCCATGTTCGTTTTTTACTTTACGAGTTTATGAAATATACATAGGTAAACTTGTACCAGTACCCTTTATCACCGTACAAAATTTCAGGGTAATATCTGTAATAGTTTAGGAGATATAGAATGTCAGTGAAATATTTCGCACAGCCGCCATTTTCAGGTTATGTAAACAATTGAACTAAATTAGACTCCAGTGCATTACAATGTGTATAAACACTTTCTGTACCTAGTTTCATTACGTTTGGATAGTTAAATCGTGAGAAAAGTCTATTTAAAAGTCTCAACTTCGCTTGGTCGCCATGTTTGTTCTCTACTTTACAAGTTTATGAAATATACATAGGTAAACTTTTATCAGTACCCTTTATCACCGTACTAAATTGCAGGGTGATATCTGTAATAGTTTCGGAGATATAGAATGTCAGTGAAATATTTCGCACAGCCGCCATTTTGAGCTTATGTAAACAATTGAACTAAATTAGACTCCAGTGCATTACAATGTGTATAAACATTTGCTGTACCAAGTTTCATTACGTGTGGATAGTTAAATCGCGAGAAAAGTCTATTTAAAAGTCTCAACTTCGCTTGACCGCCATGTTGGTTTTGTAGTCACCAGGTTTTTGAAAGTCTCATAGGTGAACTTCTAGTAGTACCCTTTATCACCGTACACAATTTCAGGGCGATATCGGTAATAGTTTCGGAGATATTGAATGCTAGTGAAATATTTCGCACAGCCGCCATTTTGCATTGGTGAGACGTAACAAAATTTGAAGGGCACGGTCGAGGTCGCCGGGAATAGTGCTATGAACATACCGAGTTTCACCGAAATCGCTCCAGCCGTTTAGATTTTATTAGGGGGGGACACACACACGAATCACACACACACACACACACACACACACACACACACACACGCACACACACACGGACAAAAGGTGATCTCATAAGCCTATTTTTTCAAAATTGAAAATAGGCTAAAAATACGTAAGTTGGGAATTACCTATGTAATATCTACAATATATAAGAGAATGAAGAATCATATGATCCAATTCCGCTGCATTGTTCTTATAGTGTTAACCCAACATCAGCTAACGTTATAGCTTATTTCAGTGCTTAACAAATACTAGTATTAAACCATTATAACCAGACCAGAGTCATTGCAGCGTTTCATTTTCAAACTTCGTGTTTGAAGACTATAAATACAACTCGTGCTGTTTCTGTTTTATTAAGTCGTTTCATTCGATAAAAATATGTTGATGTAATTTCACTTGCCTACAACCTTAGGCTTTTCATAAATATAAGGTAATCTTAAGGCTAATCAAATACTCGATGACGGAATTGCTTGCCTATTATATGGTAATAGTAACACGATTTTAAAGCATTCACATAGTGTGTGTGCGCTATTACCTGAATCAGTGACAATAACAGGGCACTGGGCGATGGTTCTTCTATAAATTTGCATAAATTCAAATCACATTTGAATACAAGGGGTTGAATATTCAAACAGATCGACAATTGGTTCATGTACAACATGATGAAATGATATAACGGTGTAATGCCTGGGGACAGAAGTACGAGTACATCCCTAGCAAGTACGGAGTTTAATTCGGGATTTCGTTTATAAATTACATTTGTGAGGTCAACATAAATACTAGTATCAAAATAATTCTTATTTATCCTTTAAGAAGTCGCCCGTCAGAAAGTTAAAAAAAATAGCATCGACGTATTTCCTCCGACTAACTCAATATCAAAAATTAAACTCCATCTTTATCTGCGAGTATAATTTCTGGATTTCTCAGCTGTAAATTTCGTATGAAATTCAATATAAATGTAAAACGTTAAGTTAACCTGTACACGTAGTTCTAGAGTGCACGTTGGAGTGCAACAGTGATACCACTGGTCAAGAACATTTCAGGATGCTCTTTGTTCTTCTTCCTAGGGAATCATTGTAGGACGTCTTTAATCCTGTCCCAGACGAGTTCTAGCAATAGGAAATGGGATTTGGCAACCTTATGGCGTTTAATTACATCAATAAGTGAATATCAAATTGTAATAATGATACCTTAGTTCCTTTCATTTAATAATGTGATGTTTAAAAGCTAGATGTTCAGTACAAAACGTATGGGTATAGTTATAACTCTTTGTCCTTATCAAGAAGTGTAATTTGAATGCATTTGTGATCAACGGTAAGTGTTGAACCCAACCTAAGACTGCCCGTTTACCAAGTTTCGTTGCAATTCCGCGTTTGCGTCCGAAGCAATTGAATGAAACGTTAGATAATTACGCCCATTTCCATCTTGAATCTATGGAATCGTTTCGTCATTGTAACTGTAATAAATTGTATATTGTGGATATTAATGTTCTAGATTAGAAATAGCGGCTACGTGCTATATGCTGTGTGATAATGTTGTGACTAATGCAAATGAGATACCTTATCTCTTCCTCCCCTCTTACAAAATTGCGTGCTTATTACGCAAGTGTATCCTGACTTATTGATTTTGAAGTTTCAATTCTGTGATCATCCACCATCTTGATTATGAGGGGAGGGGTGTTCCTTTTGCGTATGGCATACAAAGCCATCGTGACTAAAGTCATAGACATACATACAAATCCCGTGCACGATTCTACATTAATGCTAAATTGATATATTTTATCTCTTAAATAATGTATTTAGTTATTTGTTTGTATATTTTATAACTCCAAGATGGCAGCTTCGCGCAATATTTAGTGTGATATTCCAATGAATAATGGTAGCAAAGTATTTTGTATGGTACTCCTCTCTCACTAAATTTCGTGTTAATTATTCCATTACCTATATCGTGAGTTAATTCTATTTACTATTAATATTTTGCAAAAGTTCCGCCTAATCAATACCTTCATTTTACTAAATATAAATGATCACTTAGTGGTCATTGGTACATGTTTCGGGGCCTAATTGTTTTGGCCCCTTCATCAGCCTGTGTAGATAAAAAGTCAAGGCAAACAGGTGGTCGGATAGCTTAACACTCATAAAATATTTCCTTCAAAAAACCTATTATGGTGCACCATAATGAAAGAGGAAAGATGTTTATTCAAAGAAACATAAGGAAATAAAATACATAAATAAAATAAAAATAAAAGAATGAAAGAAGGAAAGAAAGGAAGAAAGAAATACAGGAGTTGAAATTTGGAGAGAAAAAAATATATATATAAATATACAGTGTGAACACACTCTAAAATTTGATCCTTTCTTGTTGATCACAGAAATTGTGCATTCTTTAAAGTGGTCCCAAATCTTCTGAAGTAGAGTATGTGGACGACAATATCACATTTGAAATAAACCATAAGCTATACCGTGGCTTGCAGATGTCAATGAAAATACAATGGCTCAGCTTTTTGGTAGTTCAACTTACTGCGGTCTGTAGACACTAAATGAGACATAATCTGCTCCATGGCAGCATTCCAGATTATATCAATATTCCAATTACAATTCACCAGTGATAAATGTCATGGATCACAATACTTCACCATAGATGAGCTCAAAAAAAAAAAATGTAGGAATAAGATTGAAAATTAGGTGGCTACATTATTTCAAAATTTTTGCCAATATTTTACTATTAGAGAAATTTCTTATTAATAACATAACACTACACCCAGTTTAGTACCATAATTGGTTTTCCAATGATTTAATAATCTATATATCTGAGTAATGAGTTTATGCTGTACCCATAAAATTGACAATAACGTGTAACAAAAGACAAGCCTTAGCCGACATAAACTTATCGTTTAACCTAAAGTAAGTTGACATATTGCTAAATATCATCACAGATATAGACTTATATGTGACATATTCCATTCTTAATGGTTTAATCTCAAACTGGAGACCTGTTCCTTCATTAATCTTTCAAAAGCTTTGTGGCAAGATAGTAGTGTGTTTTGGATGGTTCTAATGCCTCCACCTCCACACCCTCCACACAAGATGGCGGCAGCCAGATAACTCCCGAACCCGTGGTCGGATTTTGACGAATGAGGTGTCATTGAACTCGGGCTGATACCCCCTTTCCAATGGACAACATATTTCCACCCCAAAGATAAAACCTACCCCTACTAGGGGGTGAAATTGAATTTTTTAGAGAATCTCTCTTTCCAATTGCAACATGTGAGAGTTTGAATGCCGATATGGAATGTAACGTTATTCTGCAAACCAATAATCAAAGAGGGGCATGTTAGGCCTTGAGGTGAGAGCCCCTGTTATTGTTGACGAGCCCCCTGCTGTCGGGCCCCTGTTGATGGGTTATTGTTGACAGGTCCTTGTGGACGAGTCCTTGTGGACAAGTCCTTGTGGACAGGTCCTTGTGGACAAGTCCTTGTTGACAGGTCCTTGTGGACGAGTCCTTGTGGACGAGTCCTCGTCCCTTTGGACTGATCCCTTTGGACGGGTCCCTTTGGCCTGGTTCCTACGGACTAGCCCATGAATGTATTTAAATTATGTCAAAGGGCCTAACTACATTTGTGTGTGTTGAATTGACGTTGTTCACTAATCCCCCACTACTATAATGGGATAACGATATGAAAGGAAAGTGACGAAATACATGTGAACACGTGTGAAATGACCTTATTACCGTCCTCCTTGTGAAACAAGTTACATCCTGTTTTGGTTCATACGTGAGAAAATGCAAGTTCATGTGTAATATGACCTAACACACAAGTGTTCACCTGTACACGTGCACGATAAGAGCTAACAAGTCACAACCTGTTTTGACAGTGGTGGGAGGTGAAGGGAGGTTAGTGTAAGAGAGAACACAGGTGAAGAGAGAAAGAAATATGTATTGCTCATAATACATGTATAGCTGAGGACTGTACATAGGACTGTAGGTTAAGTACAACATGAGTAAATAAATAAATACAAGACACACAGGTTCACACAACATGTAATTTATTAATCCAAGAATTAAAGGCTGAGCTAAATCCCAACCATTTTACATATAGTTTATTTCCTTTTTGTTTCAACACTTTTTCCACAAGGTAATGTTTAGGAAACGCTGTCTTTTGAAGTTCTTGAAGATAAAACCTGCCTTTTATGGGTTGATGGTTGAGGTCCTCGAGTAAATAGGTGACTGGACTGTTCAGGTTGACTTGACGAATTCGAAATAGTTCAGTCCCCCAATTTGGTGTGTAGCCCTTGTCGAAGACGGACTTGAATTTGCTCACACGAACATGGTCCCCAATGTTAAGGCGATGACGTTTAGGGTCTGCTGTTTTTATGGGGTTAAAGAGTTTATCCAGTTGTGGAATATTTTTAGTTACAAGTCGTGGCTTGGTCCCAATGGTTCTGTGTTTGGTGTCATTGTAACGTGATACTAACTCAGGTAACAAGTCCAACCAGCGATAAGTGCCCTGAGCGGTAAACACTTTCCACATATGGGTTTTCAATGTTCGGTTGAACCGCTCGACCACGCTGGCTTTGAGATTGCTGTACGTGGTGTAATGGTAAATATCCTTAGATTTGAGAAAACTGGAGAAATCCTTGTTGAAAAATTCTTTTCCCTGGTCGGTTTGTAGCAGCTGAGGTTGACGTTTAGATTGTTGAATAATATGTTGAAAGGCTTTGGTGACTAGTGGACTAGACTTGCGACGCACAGGTTCAACAAACGCCATTTTAGAATAAACATCAATGACCGTCAACATATAGCGTACACCATCGTTAACGTTAGCATAAGGAATCATTTCAACCAAGTCTGCTTGCCAAAGTTCATCCACACCCTGTGAAATCACCTTGAGTCGCTGATAGTGACGTCTAGCTGGACGATGCAACTCGTGAGGAATACCCATTTTAATGGGTGAGGTCTTAAACAATAATTTTGGCATTTCGAAGTTCTTCCTCAATTTCTTGAATTTCCCAATCGTGACCAGTATGGCTGGCTTGACGTGAAGCATGCAACAGCTGTAGTCGCTGGACGAGTTTATTTGGATTGTGCCAGTAGGTACCATCCACAAGGGGTTTTAATGGTTTAAATGTCACTCCTGAAGCGGACACTTTACGACGACCACTTTGACTAGTGGGGAACATTTTTGCAATGATGGTTTTATATTTTTGAGATATATTGGCATTCACTTGTTGAGTGGGATCATACTGTCTTTTGTGAGCATGGGTATCCAATAAAATGGATTTATATTTACCAAGGTCCTCTGGCGTATAATCTTGGGATGAGGGAGTCCGAGAGAATAGTAGCTTTAACAGTCCTGGTGTTAATTTATAGTTGATCTTTTTAATGACAGCTTTAGTACGACTAAATTTAATCGATGAATCACCAATTTTAAAACTATCATCCTCATAGCGAACACCATACGTGGTATCTGTGTTTCCAATAAATAGATTGGTGAAATAGGGTTCCAGTGTTGATCCATAATATTTTATTAAAATGTTTTTCAGTTGAGCTTTATGTTGAGGAGTGGCCAAGAGTTGTGAAAATGGAGACGATATGGAAGGGCAAGGGGTTTCGACCATGGCCAAGGATTTCCTTTTTCTTAAAAACTCTGCAAGGGGTGATGCCTTTTTTGAGGCGTAAACACTTGTTCCTCATTATCCTCAACTTCGCTAACACTAGTTAAATCTTCCTGTTCCTCTTCATCTTCCTCTTTCTCTTCCTCAGAGTCCTCGTGGTGCGTCTGACTGGCTTGTGAAACGGTAGGTAGCGTTTTAGATGGCTTGAAAGAAGGTTTCAACATAGCTTTTAGCGGAGGTGCTAAATGTTGTTGAATAAACAAAGCATGATCCGCACGCGATCGTTTCAATTGACGAAACTTTTGGCGAATAGTTTTTTTTGCTCTAATAATATGCTTTTTCAATTGACTCTCTGCTAACGCCATGATGTCGTGACAAATGACTTGAGAGGGAATGATACAGTGCCTTAAATAGCAATAAAATGATCAAACCCTAAGCGATACCGCCCTTGGTTGAGTTCACTTTGTTTGTCAATCACTAAACAGGCATGACGTTGTGTGTTCCAGCACTTGCCACACAATTCTGTAAACATTTGAAAGGTCATATACGGATTCACATGTTCATTATAAATGTAACGACTGTTCCTCTCGTCCTGGCGAAATAAAACAATGACATTGGCATTGTCACGAATCAACTGTTTGGACATTTTAGAATACGTTTGTCCAAGATAGAAGCAATCGATATGTTTGTGTCGACCCATGCTGAAATAGCTTTGAATGATACCTTGTCGTTCAGTGGATACATCATCGAAAATCATGAGTGAATCACGCTTTACCTCATCCGGTGAAATAACATTTTCTTGCGTGGAAAATGTAAAATACCCCATATTCTCATTTTTTTATCCAGACATGACTTGATCCAGAAACACGTAGAGGGGTTGGTAGAGAGATTTTGCGAAAATATAAATATTTTGAAAACACAGACCATTGGGCGCTGTAATAAGTGTCAGCAAAAGATTGGTCTTTCCACAGCCGGAAGGTCCCACAATGATGCAGCGAATGGAAGATGGAAACAGTGAACCATGGCGTTGTTCACGTGATGTGGGGCAGAGATGGGAAACCATGTCCCTCACGGGGAATGACTCTTGCTGCTTAATTAGCTTCATTTCAACTAAGGCTTAGAGAGGCTAGCAGGCTGTCTATATACAGGACACCGAGCCTTGTCATAGAAACAGTAGACTCATACTACAGGTTGACGATGGATGTCTTTGGACGTGCGTTGATGGTCATAGCTAGGTCTGTTCCCATACATGATCCTAAACAAGAAACAGATCCTGCTAATAAACACTATGTGGATAGGTCAGTAGTGCCACGCACAAAACAAGGAGATTATGACTTTAAAGGAAAGCGGTTAACTCATGTAAAACATCCTCAAGTGTCTACAGACGTTACTACAAAAAAGTATGTGGATAACAAGGTGTATGAGTTTTATGATAAAGTGCCTCAGCTTACGGTGGATGGCTATAGCGCTAATCATCTCCGCATTATTCACGTGGAAGACCCACAAGAAGATAATGATGTCTGTACCAAGCGATACGTGACCTATGAAATGAAAAGGCTTTATAAATTTATCCCATCTGTATTTTTAGTGCATCTGACAAATGTAAAACCTGTGAATGAGAGAAACCATATACCGCTAGTTCATGACCAGCACTTGACCTATGTGCTTGCTTCGGGTTTAAGCCACTATCGACTACACTATAATGGAACCATTCACATCAAATATGCCATACCTGATGAGAACCATTTACAAATAGAGATAAATGGTCATAGGATGTTGGTCCATAACCATGAAATGGTCAATGCAGGAGATGAATTATCCTATCATCTCCTGTTGACATGGAATGAAAAGCAAGCTGGAAAAACCATAAATGATTTCCCACTTTATGTAGAATTGGAATATACAGCCATGAAATAACAATCTAATGTTAGTTGTGACTTAAACTTTCTTGTGAAAGGTTGTTGGTCATCATCATCATGGTGAAACAAAGATATGTGGTGAGAAAGACAAAAAATATGAGCCTGTCCTTGGCAAAGCCTGGGCTTATGACATTCGTGGGCAAGCCCTTACGAAAGAAAAAAAGAAAAAATAATGTGTTGACCATAAGGAAAGCTCTTCGAGTAGCACAGAGACATGTTATTCCAAAACGTCAGCGACAGGGTTCAAAACAAGGGCGAGTGATCCCCGTCCCCAAAAGAGCGGGATTTTTACCTGCATTATTCGCCGGTCTGGCTGCTCTAGGTTCACTTTTAGGCGGCGCCAGTGCAGTGGCAAAAACCATTAAAGCCGTGCAACAGGGCAAGCAACAACTCAATGAAAGTCAGCGACACAATGAAACAATGGAGGCCATTGCTATGGAGGCTAGAATTGTCAATTTGAAGCCAGCCTTTTATCAACAAGGATTTGGAATTTCACCTTTTCGAAATAAAAAAAAAACATCTTTAACCTCAACCATAGCAAGACATGCCCTGACGCATCAGCAAGTGGAAAGCTATGCTAAACAACTGAAGCTTTCTCATTTTCGAGGTGTGTTTATGCGAAACCTATTACCCTCACAACCCTGGAAACATGAATGTGCTGTTGTCAATTTGGATGATCACCGAGGACCTGGAACACATTATGTAGCTTATGTCAAAGAGGGATCTACTGTATGGTACTTTGACAGTTTTGGGAATTTGCCCCCGCCCATGGAACTAGTGGCTTATTTTGGAAACAGGATCAAAATATATTATAATGTGAAACGTGAGCAAACGTTTAACAGCCAACAGTGTGGACGTTTGTGTTTAATTTTTTTATATAAGACGCAACATAAGCAAAAACGTCAACAGTATGTCGGCGGAAAGTAAGACGTTTACACTGCATGGACGTGGACCTGAAGTGAGTCTAGACTTTTACCCACCTATCGAATTGAGTGAAAAACCTTATGGTTTAGGACTTGTTTCTCTTGAAACGTACAATCGAATATACAACATACGTGAAAATGTGAACAACAAGTTTTACTATGATGATTCTGTGCTCACCCTGAACTCTGGTGGATATACGATAGATGACATTTATGAACACATTTATGTGGTGTTGATCAATGAATATGGTTTAAAGTCATTTCTCAATGGAACGCGCAAGTTTGAACTTGTAGGGAATACCAACAGTCATCGCTGCAGTATATTTTCTACATTCAAAATTGACTTTAAAACTCACTCCGATTCCATTGGTCCATTACTAGGATTTAAACCACGTGTGTTAGAGCCCAACAAAAAACATGAATCAGACCATGAAGTGAAATTCATTGAGGACCATCATGTGTCGGTGACGTGTAATATTATTAGTCAAGTGTACACCAATCAAGAACCGTCGCATTCGCTTTATGACTTTATTGTAACATCGCCCAATGGCTATATTATTCGTGAAAACCCTCCACTGGTGCTTTTTCTTTCTGTGGCTGTCGATGGTATTAGTAATATAACATTAAGACTGATCAATAGAGAGCAACAACTCATTGATCTAGATTCTACCACACCAGTGACTTACAAGTTGGTGCTAAAACCACTATGAAGTTTGTATATAAAGCAACAGCACCGTCTAGGAATGGTGTTAGTTGTTTACCACGTGAATACACGTTAACATCTCAGAACAAGCAGATTTTACAGCATTTGGGTTACCACATTAACCCCCGCGATGAATTCTATTCTAGAGGTAGCGAACCACATCGAGGAGCAACCAGGAGTGGTAAGAATTGATCTGCATTCTTATCAAGCTCAAACACCTGGACTCAATAACAATGATGAAATTCAATTTGTTATCAACAACCAAGATATTTACACTCTACCGCATGAAAGTGTTATTCAGATTGAAGGTCGGCTCACCAAAGCCGATGGTTCTACACCCACTACATCCAAGTTAGCCAACCATGCTTTCGCCTTCCTGTTTTCTGAAGTACGATATGTCATTAACGATATCGTGGTGGATAGCACTCGAAATGTGGGTATTTCCAGTGTCATGAAACTATATCCCTCTTATAGTGAGGAAGAAGCTAAAACACTTTGCATGGCGGGTTGGTGCCCTGACTCGACCAATGACTGGATGGTACACACCGATGGCACCTTCACTGGATATTTACCTCTTAAACTGATTTTAGGCTTTGCTGAAGATCACCAGCGCATTGTGGTCAACGCAAGGCAAGTGCTTTATCTGGTGAGAGACAGGAGTGATAATAATGCACTCAAGGGAGTCGACAATGCCCCCATTGATTCAAAAATTCAACTACAACGCTTGCTATGGAAAGTGCCTCATGTGACCCTTAACGATAGCAAAAAACTGGACATACTAATACCCATGGAATTTAGAAGCTGGGCACTCCATGAGTACCCGTTATTGCCCAACACCAACACACATAGTTGGTCTATAAAAACAGCCCGCTATACAGAGAGACCTCTCTACATGATTGTGGGTTTTCAAACGAATCGCAAGTATCAACAAACCAAAGATGTCACGCAATTTGATCACCTGCAATTGAGAAATGCACGTCTTTTCCTCAACGGTGCTGTGTTTCCCTATGAAGGGATGGATTTAGATTTTTCAAAAAATAAGATTTCCTCCCTGTACGACTTGTTTTCTAAATTTAGATGGTCGTATTATCAAAAAGAGAATTGTCCAATGTTATCACCCCAAGCTTTTAAGACAAGGGCGCCACTGTTTGTCTTTGACTGTTCCTACTTGGAAGAGTCTGTCAAACCATCCAATATTGACATTCGACTAGATTTTGAAACGCATGACAATGTTCCAGCCAATACCACGGCCTACTGTTTGATTATTCATCACAAACAAGTCAACTATTATCCACTGTCCAACCAAGTGACAAGTTTATAAATAGCAGGTCAACACACATCAAACCACTCAGTCATGTCTTGCTTTCAAGCCTCAAGAGAAGTTACATCCATGAATTTAAAATCTGAGGAACAACGTTTCAAGACCTTTGCGACGTGGCCGGTGCCTTTTATAAACCCTCAAGCCTTAGCAGCCGCTGGATTCTACTATTTAAAAAGAAGAGATGAAGTGAAATGTGTGTTTTGTCCCATCATCTTAGACCAATGGCAAGAGAGCGATGAACCCATGCAGGAACATCAGCGCTGGTCACCTGCCTGCCCCTACCTGTGCAGAATGGAGGTGGGTAATATACCCTGTCATTCAAGTTACCCCTCACTCATGGCTCTGAGTGATGAAAAAAGTTATGATACGTGTGGACTTTATGGTGCCGGCAGTGCTTCAGTGAGCAGCTCACAGTTAAAAACATCCAGTTTAGAGACATTGGGATATCATCAGTGTTATGGACACTATAAACACAAAAGACTTTTTTGTTGTATGAGATGGTACCGCCTCTATCCTAGAATGAAAAAAGAATGTAAAACTTGTTATGCTAATAAAATAATGAAATAAAAAAAATTGGTTGTTGTTGTTATATTATTATTTCTTATGCCCCCCTGTCATATCCTTACCTCTATAGTGACTACTCGATGTTTTCCTTTTCTTTTACTAGAATGGAATGTAAGTAAATGACATGGGTACACCTTACTGAACAATTATCAATCTGTGGTCAGTTGGACTTGATCCAGACAAGAGTGAACATGTTGCGTACACTGATTGTCGACTGTCAAGGGTTTAAAATTGGAGATAACAAATTTATATTTAAAGAAGTGGCCATCATCGATTGTTCCACTTTTTGGATATCACAAGCTACTCATTTGGTGTTTAAACTACCTTATGCTTTTGATTTGTTGTGTGATAAAGACCGTAAACAAACCCAGTGGATTGAAACTCATATGCAACTAGACTGGAAGCAGGGTACCATTTCATATAAGCACCTGGACATGGTCATGAAAGCCCACTTGTCTTCTGCCCATGTAATATTTGTGAAAGGTAATGAAAAACGTCAATGGCTACAACCATTTTTAGCGTCTTACTGTCAATGTATCGATTTAATGGACATGGGCTGTCCCTCGCTACAAACACTCATGGATCACTGCCCCTGTGGCAATATTACCCATAAAGCCTTGGCACAGGTGTGGCAATTGTTTCATTGGCTATCCACCAATGCCTGCTGGGAGTTGTTAAATAAAATTAAAACTAAAGGTTTACCTGTGGATGACACCAGTGAGATTTCTACAAGCGACGTGTAAACATCAACGTGATACCATGGAGAAAGGGGATGCTACCGATAAAGCGATTGGAAAGTTCTTTGTGTGTAAAAAGAAACTAGACAGTTTTACTAAAGAAGAATTATTGGCTCTTCCAAAATCATTCATTTATTACGTCGCAGCAAATGCAGTGAAAGAAATCTGGCAACATGTACCAAAATCATGGACTCAAGACCCTGTGTTAAGTGAATTGCAACCGTGTACGGATTATGATCACCATAAGCAAGTGACTATGGCAAAAATACCCTCTATGCGACAGTGTGCTACTTGCCAGCTGGTCAAACTGTATCATGGTCATAAAAGTCAGTGTAAAGACTTTGTTTCCTCATACCACGGGTGTAATGAAGAAAAAAAGCAACAACAACAAACATCATCCACAGAGGAGGAGGAAGATCAAACCTTTTTACCATCGATGGAAAAGGATATGCCAGACCTGTACTGGCAATGGCGTCATTAACAAAGTAATTCAATACTTGACTTTCGAAATCTACCTATCTGATTATTATTTGTGTAGTCCTGGAACTTATCTTGAAGAACCTTTGCAGCATAGTGATACACCTATTAATCCTTTGGATCAAGCATGCACCTTTCTTATCACCACAGTCATTCTGCATTAAGACGTGTAGCGGATAAAGTATCGTTGAAAAGCTAAACAATGTTTGACATTCTGTGATGTCTCAGTGGGAGAGAGGTTGGCAGTCGTCATTGTGATTAGTGTTATAAAAGGAAAGTTAATAATGAGTGGACATGGACATTGAAAAGGATTGAGGAATTGGTATTTCTTTGTATTCTATTTTTGTAAAGCTCTATTTGTTGTGAAATAAAAACAAGGTTTACAAGATCACAATGTCTTTTATTTTAAAAAATGGTGATAGCCATTTCATTTTTTTCACACATGAATATTTACAATTTCCACTTTACATCTTTTACATTCCCCTTGTTTAGTTTAAACATTCTGTACATTTTTGTTGTTGTGAAATAAAAACAAGGTTTACCAGATCACAATGTCTTTTAATTCTAAAAATGGTGATAGTCATTTCTTCATTTTAATTTTTTTTCACACATGAATATTTACAATTTCCACTTTACATTTTTTACATTCCCCTTGTTTAGTTCACACATTCTGTACGTTTTTTGTGAAATATAAATAAGGTTCACTAAATCACTATATCTTTTAATTTTTAAAAATGGTGATAGCCATTTCATTTTTTCACACATGAATATTTACAATTTCCACTTTTCATTTTTTACATTCCCTTGTTCAGTTTACACATTCTGTACATTTTTGTTGTTGTGAAATAAAAAAACAAGGTTTACCAGATTACATTGTCTTTTTAATTTTTAATTTAATGGTGATAGTCATTTCACTTTTTCACACATGGATATTTACAATTTCCACTTTACATTTTTACATTCCCCTTGTTTAGTTCACACATTCAGTAAATTTTTTAAAATCTTTTTCGTAATATACAAAAGCAAACATTTTACACTAAAATGTATTACTTATCTTATTTTTACTAAACTACTGTAGCCTAACATTATACATTCTACTTACAGTTTTTACAAAAAAATATTACAATATAAAACACACTACAAATATTACAATATAGTGATCATTAGACTTAAGTAAAGTAATAGTCGTCAATACGACTGTTTCCCCAAGCAAGAGTATTAAATGTGTTGGGTATAATGAATCGTTTGTTGTCTTCATTACTTAAAGCAACTTTGTTCAACAAATTGGTATGTAGCTGATGATTTTTACTTCTAAATACACACATTTTCTTATATAATACAGGTGGGTTACTAACTATACAGTTTTTATAATCACTTATATCTAACTCTTTACTAACAACATTCTTTTTCACTCCTTTTAATTTTTTTACTACTACATCATCAATTGTCATATAGCTGTATGATTTAGATTTTGTGCCTACAAAGGTGTCTATAATAACACCAGCACATTCATCCTTATATTTCCCAAGAACCTTTTTGTTTACTAGAGGTAAATGGTAAATATTATCCTTGGGGTAGTCACTTGTATCAAACCTATTTAGCTCAGTTTTGATATCCTCGTAAAAATCATCAGTTTTAAACTCATAAATAAAAGAATCTGTGTCTGTGTAGAGTAATTTAGCATTATCAAGATAGTTTTTCTTTACATAATCATAGTGAAATTCATACATAAGTGTTTTTGATAATTCCAGAATGGTGTAACCCACATATATGGGTTTGTTGTAAGTTACTTTAAGACGATTCATTTGTATTACAACTAAATCCTCATGAATAATTGAACAGCTATGAAAGTTAGGCTTGCTTATTAAGTTGCTCGCACCACACCTTTTACCATCATTCTCCCACTTTGTTATCAGCTTTACATCAACTCGTTTATCAACATTCTCCATAGTCTTTCCAAAAACACTATTATTCATGAGTTTATAAAAATCTTTTTCAAACGCGTTTGTTGACTGCGTTCTTAAATTATTGTTTAGATCAATATACGGTTTGAGCCATGCTGACTGATGAAATTGCAATACGCGATGAATTTTAGTTAATTTCAATCCATGCTGTAGACACTGTTTCAAGTTTTGATAATGTATTACATATTTACATTTATCATTTACATTAGCAATTAACATTTTTGTTCGTGATGTAATGCATGGAGATTTCATATTCTCAGGACAAAATGGTAAATCATTATGATCATCATGTAACTCTTTAGGATACTCAAGATTTACCTCTAAAATATATCCTTTATCATCGTTATCATTAAGAGTGTCAACATGTAAGACATCAATTTCAGGTTGTGTCAGCCAGCGAAAATCTTTCAGTGGTAGATATTGACTCATAGCCCAACCATATTGGTTATTTGCATCGAGGTAGACAATATACTTTGACTCTTCACAAGGGTTGTAGCTAGGCATGTATTTATTATTCGCTTTAGAGTACCGTCCACTACATTGACTTAATCCACCTCGAATTGATGATTTTATAAAATTGATCATGTCTATATCAGTCATTAATTCTAAATTTACTTTCGTTTTTTTCAACATTGAACTGAAACTTAACCCAGGAGCTGTGAAATACTGACAAGGATCAAGGTCATAAGTTTTCATACAAACATTCCGAAAATTTTCAAAAACATCTGCTAATAACAACACATCTGTCTTCAAATATATGTCTGAAAATTCTCCTAAAGTTTGAATGTGGAACTGTGCCCATACGCGTTGTGCATGTAAATATTCCTGATCACTGATATGACTTGTGTTTAAGGAACTGTAAAATGCATCTTTCGGTGGTAAACAACACTCCTCAAGACGTTCCACACAGTTAATATATTCATAAGGGAATATACCCTTTTGACGAATCAAATTAAAATCATCTTCTTTAGGAAAGACACGTTGAATTTCATGAAACTGATCTGATTTTAAATTACTAGCCAGCTTATCAAGACTACTCGACATAAAGTGGAATGAATCTAAAAATCGTAGTTTAATGGTTTTTTTATTGCTAGTTTTGATGTATTTTGTGAACGATATGTATTGTTCCTTATTATTTGCAATAACATCAATTTTCACATCTGAAGCTCCAAATTCTTTAACGATAAAGTGGTTATCGTATTTGCTACCATTGTGTAGAATGACCAGAATGAATTTACTTACTCTATAATTTAAATTACATTCTTGGTGAGCAGCACCACGATATTTTCCTGTTAAATGGTCATGATCGCGAACCCTGTCTGTACATAAACATTCACCACATATAAAACAATTAGTTTCAGTTTCAAAATTCATTTGCTCTAATGAAGTTAGTGGTTCCATTGGAATGATCGTATTTAAAATAGAGGATATACGGACGGCATCTTTCTCAAGCCTTTCCATAAAAACTTTAGGTGCATCAGGTCCTCTATAGAGCTCAAACTTATTTAAAGAGTCATCATAACTACATTTAATATAATATGCAAAGCTAAAAGGTTCATGAATGTGAGTAGTGTTGGTGAAAGGTTGGGCTGGATTCGATGAACATGTATTAAATGGTTTTAGCAAAGCCTCGAAGTCAGCATATATAACAAATGGTACTCGAAGCTGTTTCTCATAATCCTTGAATTTTAGAATGTTATTTTTAGGAGTTGGTAATACCGTACACACATGATTACACCCCCATTTTTGATGTTGAGTTAGTTGATCCTCTTTTCTGAAATAGAGCAAACAGCCTTCACACAACCACTTCTTATTTTCTCTTTTTGATAGCTGACTACCAACAAGTCTACTTAAATGTTTTATCCAACAATAGTGGGCATTTTCAGCTTCAGTTATGTATAGTAAATTTACATGAGCATCCTTTTTTTCCTGAGTATAATATAGAGGACCAACTATACTCTTATTTTCAATTCCATAAACATTAATACTTACATTGTTCAGCTCTTCAAAACGTTGAATGTCTTTTATCGCCATAGGAAATTCTATTTCTTTTAAATCTAACACTGAAGAATAGTGAGGATAAGATGATGTTCTCATCGTGTCCCTCACTGCTGGATAGAGAGCTGAAGTTACAGCCCACGCAAAACATGCGTCATCATTATTCAAAACGTTCACAACAGCTTTCTTTCGTTTAATCCATCCTGGTAAATCAATGTATGATGATGCTCGAAGGGGATTATAATTATTCATGTTGGTTTCTAAATAAAGTACTTCAACCAACGCCCAGCCTGACTCCCTTTCCTGGAACTCTTCACTCTTCACAATGATAGCACTTGAAATATTTTGATATATATCACTAATATTAGTTGATTCGCTAACAATTATGTTTTTGTATTAAAGGATTTGATATCCGTAATTTCACCTTCGCTCCCAGTTTTTACATAGAGTCCAAAAAGTTCAAAATTCATTTTAATTGTTTTATGCTCTAATTAAACATTTTCTACTAAGCCAAACACAGTAGGTTGAACATTTTTTAAAAATGATTCAATACTTTGAGTTTTTTCTTTACTATAAAGTCTCTAACTAGCAATTCGACTTTTAAATGCACTACCAATTTGTTGAACATTTCCAGAATTTCTTTCATGGCAAGCGTTATTTTTATGTTGAATACTGCGTAAATGTCCATGAATGATTGAAGAAGGTATATCAATATTACATACATCACAATGTGTTATTGAAGGTTCACCATTCTTTTTTCTTTTTGTTGCACAACTATTTTCACAATCTTGAGAACGTTTACGCTTTTGAGCATCACATTCATTTAAAGGTTCCGTGCTAGTTGATGGTTTTACAGATTTCAATTCCTGTTGTTCTCCATGCACTTCAACCATGTGGAATTGATATCGCTTTACAGCAGAAAAACCAAGTTCGCAAACTGAACACGAAAATGGTGCTGAACTGACATGCATTAAATTTACATGTCGTGTAAGACTATCTTGTCTGTTAAATGTGGTAGCACAATAACTGCACACAAACATTTTCTGATTATGTTTTGTACTTGCATGACGTTGAAGGTTGTCAGGTCTTGAGAACTGTTTCTTACAGTCACCACACTTGAACATGATGATCCCTTTCGAAATTACCTATAAAAGAAAGAAATCATAAATGTTAATAAAAATAAAACAAAAGTACAATATAGTTAGTTTAATTCTATTCCAGTCAATGGTTATAGCAGGGTATTTAAATCGATCTGTGAACTCCTAGCAAGTCTAACTTCATGTAGTTCTAACTGGGGTTACTATATACCAATGTCACTGACACCTAGCAGTGAACATTGGAACTTGATAGAGTGGTAGAAACCAGCGGTCGCTAGTTAAGTGAGCTAAGTGTGGCGTCATAGCCAGTCTTAAAACAAGTCTAAACTTGTAGAACATGTCACGTGATAGAAACCAGCGATCTCTAGTTAAGTGAGCTAAGTGTGACGTCATAGCCAGTCTTAAAACAAGTCTAAACTTGTAGAACATGTCACGTAATAGAAACCAGCGATCGCCAGTTAAGTGAGCTAAGTGTGACGTCATAGCCAGTCTTAAAACAAGTTTAAACTTGTAAAACATGTCACATGATAAGGTTAAGTTAGGTAAAGTTAGGTTATGTTAGGTGAACTGAGGTTAAGTCTTTAAATATTCCCTCTGTCACTGACACCTAGCAATGAACATTCAGACTTAATAGAGCGGTAATCAAAATCTAACCTACAAAATTAGCTTTACACACCATGCTCAAGTAGTTCCAACTTTTGACTGCCAAATATACAATTTTCACTAACATGTAGGAGTGAACATTGGAAATATCACTCTAACTGTTTAAAAGTTATTAGAGGGGGCACTTACCTTTTTATAATTTATCAACTGCTGTCACTGAATGAACAGATTGTAGGAATCTGGTAACCTACAGGTACCCAATTATCTGCAAACAAAACAATCAATCAATCAATCAATCAATCAATCAATAAATACATTCCAATCAATAACTTCAACATCAATTAGTAATAAAAGACTACAATCCATTAATAATAAGTACTTACCTTGCAAAATAATTTAATGATTTTCTACCAAAACGGCTTTTTTACAACTCTTGAGCAGTAATAGAGCACTGTTCACTCAAAGCGAGTAATAAAGACTGACAGTAGGGAGATATATGACACCCCTCTTATATAAACTCTCATCGCTCGTGTCAGCAGCTTTTTGCAGATCATTGCAATTCCTTTCCCAATACAGTTGAGAGTCCAAAGTACACTAGGAACACCTGTGTGGTATCCAATGACTGCTGACTTTGCATGATCATCACCCATTGTCTTAATCAACACCTGAGGTTTCAAATTACTGCAGCGTCAGTCATAGCAACAGCAGTGTGCGCTCCTTGCCATGTCAGCAACATGACACCGGAAGGAACACCTGTGTAATATCCAATAACTGCTAACTTTGCATGATCATCATCCATTGTCTTCATGAACACTTGCGGTTTCAAATTACTGCATCGTTAGTCATAGCAACAGATCTGCGCGCTCTCTGTCATGTCTGTAATATGACACAGGAAGTAACAGGACGTCTTACTGTACATGTCATCTCCTCAGTTTTAACATCTTAAGAACATGTATTATTCTCTTTCAACTACAAATGACTCGTTAGAACACATCCATCCACCAAGTTAGATCCCTTGTATGTTCACATGTATTTCGTCACTTTCCTTTCATATCGTTATCCCATTATAGTAGTGGGAGATTAGTGAACAACGTCAATTCAACACACACAAATGTAGTTAGGCCCTTTGACATAATTTAAATACATTCATGGGCTAGTCCGTAGGAACCAGGCCAAAGGGACCCGTCCAAAGGGATCAGTCCAAAGGGACAACGACTCGTCCACAAGGACTCGTCCACAAGGACTCGTCCACAAGGACTCGTCCACAAGGACCTGTCAACAAGGACTTGTCCACAAGGACCTGTCCACAAGGACTTGTCCACAAGGACTCGTCCACAAGGACCTGTCAACAATAACCCATCAACAGGGGCCCGACAGCAGGGGGCTCGTCAACAATAACAGGGGCTCTCACCTCAAGGCCTAACATGCCCCTCTTTGATTATTGGTTTGCAGAACAACGTTACATTCCATATCGGCATTCAAACTCTCACATGTTGCAATTGGAAAGAGAGATTCTCTAAAAAATTCAATTTCACCCCCTAGTAGGGGTAGGTTTTATCTTTGGGGTGGAAATATGTTGTCCATTGGAAAGGGGGTATCAGCCCGAGTTCAATGACACTTCATTCGTCAAAATCCGACCACGGGTTCGGGAGTTATCGGGCTGCCGCCATCTTGTGTGGAGGGTGTGGAGGTGGAGGCATTAGAACCATCCAAAACACACTACTCAAGATGATGTTTCGGCACAAAATTGCAGCTTCACGGTCTTTTTTTTTTTTTTTTTTTGAGCTCATCTATGGTGAAGTATTGTGATCCATGACATTTATCACTGGTGAATTGTAATTGGAATATTAATATAATCTGGAATGCTGCCATGGAGCAGATTATGTCTCATTTAGTGTCTACAGACCGCAGTAAGTTGAACTACCAAAAAGCTGAGCCATTTTATTTTCATTGACATCTGCAAGCCACGGTATAGCTTATGGTTTATTTCAAATATGATATTGTCGTCCACATACTCTACTTCAGAAGATTTGGGACCACTTTAAAGAATGCACAATTTCTGTGATCAACAAGAAAGGATCAAATTTTAGAGTGTGTTCACACTGTATATTTATATTTTTTTTTTTTTCTCTCCAAATTTCAACTCCTGTATTTCTTTCTTCCTTTCTTTCCTTCTTTCATTCTTTTATTTTTATTTTATTTATGTATTTTATTTCCTTATGTTTCTTTGGATAAACATCTTTCCTCTTTCATTATGGTGCACCATAATAGGTTATTTGAAGGAAATATTTTATGAGTGTTAAGCTATCCGACCACCTGTTTGCCTTGACTTTTTATCTACACAGGCTGATGAAGGGGACAAAACAATTAGGCCCCGAAACATGTACCAATGACCACTAAGTGATCATTTATATTTAGTAAAATAAAGGTATTGATTAGGCGGAACTTTTGCAAAATATTAATACTAATTGTTGCATCAATACGGAACCATAATGAACCATTCAAATACTAAAATTCTATTTACGTCTTAAGAATACGCCCTGCTGCCATCGTGAACGTATCGAGTCGCTGTTCTAATGACTTGGTCATTGGAAGCCACCCATAAGGTTCCACAAGGCTGCTAATTTTAGTTGTATTTTAAAAATACTTTGAGTTATTCATTATTATCTCCCTCTATACAAATCAAAAGTTCACGTATCCCCCATCATCGAAGCTCTGAAACCACAAGGCCAATAAAGCTTAAATTGTGCATGTTGGTTGCTCTTAGGTTGTAGATGATCACTAAGAAACGGTTTTAGAAAATTCAAAACCTAAGTGAGTCTATTAGGCCCTTTGGCACTGAGCATAGGCCATACATAGCTCATTTTATCCCCCAATACGAGAAACAATACTCGAGGTCACACACTTTTTAAGGCCCTAACAAAAAACGCTTTTAGAGATATTTCAAAAATGCTGTCCACCTACTGGCAAACAGATCAACGTTAGCATGACACCGCAGCTCAACCTTACATTTACCCTGAACGTGGGCGTGCCAGTCCGTTTATTACCTGAAATACGATACGAACGACTAAACCATAGTCTTCAACACTCCTATAAGTGGTATTCATGTCAACCCGTAAAGGATATTTATAAAAATAGCAAATGAGCCAAATCTATATGAATAAAGATACCATTCCTAATGCCCCAGCACAAACCCTTGATATAGAAGTACGAAATTTGGTATGTACATTCTTTCCATGACGGAAACACCCACTTAGAAACGGGCAATTGGAAATTCACTCTTTAAGACGGCTTTTCTAAAATTCTTAATACTATATTATTTCGTGCTTTTATGCTTACTTATATTAATTATTATTCCATTTTGGGGACGCAAACTATGCTGTTATTTCGGATCGATTTTTATACCGATGGTCACATTGTTCTTATGCGAGGTTTCAATCTATCTAATTGTTTGTTATTTCTTCCCACAAAATGTCATATGCCACAGAGAGAGTTGGGCCCATCTCCTGGTGGTGCGACTAACGTTCTTGGCTGTCGCCCTGGAGTTCCGGATTCAATCCCCAGCTCTGCCAAAAATATAATTCTGGTCTGAGCTGGAACGGGGTACATTCAGTCTCACTCAGTGTTGTGGGGCAAAACTGTGAAGTGTCGCGTTCTATTCCCATCTCAGATATCCTAGAAGTGTTTTTTCGTGGTTTCCCACTTTCACTCCAGGCAAATGTCGGGATGGCTCATAGCGTATGGCTACGGATGCCTCCTAGACAATCCTCACCTGAATTACAAATACACACACTACTACAAACATCACAATAACACAGGTTATCAGAAAAGTTCTCCACTCACACAAGTACACGGGGCTAAATGACCACGATGTCCAAGACCCAAAAATGAAACAAGAACAACAACAACAACAGAGACAGTGAGAGAAAAATGCGATCTCGGGACAAGGCGTTGTCATGGTAACGTTTAGCTGCTTCTTCATCAATTTCGCGTACTGGGAATAGTTTTTTGGGAAAGGTATTTACTTATGGTTAAGGTTGCATAATATTTAAAATCAACTTCAAAATTTGCCATGTGGATGGAACAGAATGACACTCGAAATATCAAAAACTTGCATGCAGCTAGTCTGTTCACTCGTTGGCCTGCTTGGCTTAGCAACGAAAACTTACAAGTGAGATATTTTATAAAGAATTTTCAATTATATAATAGTACATTATGCAACGAGCCTATAATGGCAATAATTAAGACAAGAGTGTGTTTATAAAACGAGCGTAGCGAGTTTTATAATTTCCATACGAGTGTTTTAATTACCATTATAGGTGAGTTGCATACGACTGTTTATGTTCGACGATAATTATAACTATTTTATGTTCGAACATAAATATTTATCAACATCTGTCGAGATTTCGCCAGTTTTATGTACTGAACAGAGCGCATGGAACGCAGAGAATACCTCGTATTTGACCATGGACTCTTGGAATACCCCACTTTGACATTAGGCACGCAGTGAAATGTAGAATTGGAACGCCGCGGAAGTAAGCTCAGGAGCGATGCTATCCTTACCTAATTGGTCCCATAACTGTTTCTTGAGCTCTGATTGGTGGGAGAAACTGTATCATAATGAAAACTTGAATTATAATGAGCCTCATTATAGTACAGTTTTCTGACATATAATATTTACATTTCGCCAAGGTCGAACATAAAGAGTCGTATAATGCAATCCATAGTAGTTATTTTCTCCCAATATGACTTCCTTTCGCCAATGAAGTAGTATGGAGATCGCAGTCACTGTTAAGCATCTAAAACACATATTTCATTTTGTTCACATTGCACGAGAGCATATAATATTCTTGAAACTAAGTTTATTTTACAGAGACAGAATAAATGATGAGCATGGGAATCTGCGAAATGAATTAATCCAGTACGAACGTGCTGTCATACCGCAGGCTAGTCTGAGAGAAAACAGTGGGCAAGATAAACTCCCGCGTGCAGAGTTCAGCCCAGGAGGTTAACATAACATCAAATTCACTGGGCCGTGAGTGTTATTGCCTGAGGTCACATACAAAATACAGTTGTCGACTGTTTGTGGACCTACAGTTAGACAGCAGCAGTATATTACGTCTGCCAAACCTGAAGGAACTTTGTTGACTGCAGGAAGTATGTATCTGATGAATGTTTTACAATTAATATGTAGGTCCAATTCACAAGTAAACAACCTGATATATGGTGTTTGGTGACTCTATGGCTCTAAAGAAGTAATATTAAAAGGGGACAGTGTGTCGCTTCTCCTTTCCGTCCCATTGACAGTTTGAGATAATTGCTCATTAGGTTCTTAGAAGGAGGGAGGTTCTTTCCAGATATTATTTGCGTAAAGAGGACCATTTTAGTGTTTAAGTCACTTTATGCACATTCCCTACAATCTACAGTACATAGATGTAAGATGGAGAGTTGACATATCGTGGCGTATAGGGGAATCACGGTCTTAACCTTCGTTATTAGCCACCAATACTCCTTCAATTGAGCAAACGTGGCATGCCCTATAATGGAAAGCCTCCTTGGTAATCAGTGTGGTCGAGATAAACCAATTCTTGGAATTCATCGTAGAAGAATACAAACCTCGTATGCCGAAATCGTTCACCACACGGAAATGTTCCATAGGGAAGATTCAGTTACGGAACACTCCCGCTTAGTTTACAATTAATGTGACATAGGCCTACGATATTTAGTTTCTTCAACAACAATGTGGATTACGAGCCGCGGAGGACATAGGATACTGAAGTGGAGCAGCTTGCAATGTTAATTGCAAATAAGAATTAATAGGCACATGGCTCACTCCCAAAGGCTTGTAGACTTGACTGAACTCTGAATTGCATTATAGTCTTAAGTGTACAGCACCTGAGTGAGATGTTGTTTGCCAATTATTAGGCCCGTCTGTCATTATTGCCACGTACTTCTGCCAGGCTCATCTCATTCATATTTCACGTCAACTAGCTTTGCTGAACTTTTGATATTTCTGATGTGCACTGTAGTATGTCATCCAAGACCCTACCTTTCATTTTTCCCGATACCCTGAACTTTGGAGGGGTTGGTATTTTTCCTGTGTTCCTTCCTTATAACGTTATAGTATGTCAACAGGGGCAATTATCATCACCTATAGATTACTATGAAAATAAACTTGATATTTTTGCTGTTAATTCACTTTTGGGGCTTAGGACACCCTGTTCATCAACCTCGTGTACTTAATATGCTAAACTTGACTGATGCTCTGTGTTTCTGTGGTGACTGCAGTAGTGTTAGGGATAGGGGTGAGGTAGTTGCTCCAGTGCTATCCCAGCATTTACCTATAGTGTAAGGAAAATACGAAGAAACAAGATGTTCAGTAAAGAATATATAGCCTACTTTCTCCTTTTCAAGGAGTATAAATGAATGTCGGTTATAGTAGCTTGTTGAAATGCAACGAGCTATACGGATATTAAACATGAATATGAGGCGTTCTTTCCTAGTGTTACCTCTGTAAAAAAAAAACATTCAATTCGGTTTCACCGTGTTTGAATTGGTATGAGAAATCGATTTGCACACATACATGGCCGCTATCTGCAAACTATTCGGCTGATGACCTTGTAGTACAGTCAAAATATGCTTCCCACAAAAAGGTATGTTGTTGCAAAATTCGGTAGATATCAAAGAATTAGGATAGTCGTAATTTGATTTAAGCTTTTAACACTTGGGTGTCCGCCATTCCGTTTCCGTCAAGATGGCGGCGGTATAAAACATGACTCTGAGGTGCGCTTTGCTAGTGCTACCTCAGTACCAAATTTTGTTCAATTCCGTTTCACAGTGTTTGAAAAGATAGGGGGAATCGATTTGCACACATACATGGCCGCCATCCACAAAATATTGGGCTGATGACCTTGTAGTTTGGTCAAAAGATTTTTTATACATAAAGGTATAATGTTACAAAATTTGGTATTGATCACATGACTAGATTGGTCATAATTTGATTCAAGCTTTTAACATTTGGGTGGCCGCCATTACGTGTTCGTCAAGATGGTGGCGATATAAAACATGACACCGGAGTGCCCTTTTCTAGTGCTACCTCTTTACCAAATTTTGTTCAATTCGGTTTCACCGTATTTGAATTGATAGGGGGAAACGATTTGCCCACAAACATGGCCGCCCTCTGCAAACTATTGGGCTGATGACCTTGTAGTTTTGTCAAAAGACGTTCCCCATATGAATATATGTTGCTGAATACTTTGGTACAGATCGGACGATTAGGTTAGTCGTAATTTGTTTTAAGCTTTGAAGATTTGGGGGCAGCCATTACGTTGATATAAAACATGACACTGAGGTGCCGCCCTGTCCTGTCCCTTTGCTAGTGCTACCTTTGTTACAAATTATTTCGTTCAATTCGGTTTCACCGTGTTCGAATTGATAGGGGGGGGGGGGGACAGACAGACATTCAGAGTACACACACTCTCACACACACACGGACTCACACTCCGACAGACACACATTTTTTGGCCCTGTGTAGATCTCATAAGTCTACTTTCATTTTTTGCAAAAATCGAAAGTAGGCTAAAATACACTCAACATAGCCTTTAGCAGCTCCAGGATTCGAGTCCTTGATCTGCGACATGCTACAGCTGCCCATCGGGTTCCGGGTGCACGATTTAATGTGCATGACTAATGCGTGAATTACCTTACTAATTACTAATTATGGGGCTGTAAATACCGCAAGTAGGCCTACTGCATCATGGTGGGGAGCTCACTGCACGAGACGAACATTTGCAATTGGCACCAAGCCCTGCAGTGGTACAGTACTGTGTTGTGGTGTGAAGTGGGCGGTTTGGCAACTAATGACAAGTTACAAGTTGCTGTCACTGTCGCTGGTTCGACACTCTCTCTGTGCCATGCGGTCATGCAGTAAATTGGGCGGTGACAATCTCTAATTGAACAGCTTGGCGACAAGTGTTGTCAGGGCCGTAAAGGAATCGCTAGAGGAACCAAACGAACGTGCAGAGTAAGATGTGGCGGCTTCGGTGGCGTAGATCGCGGGGTCAAATCCGGCCTGGACCACATAAAGCCACACACATGGTTCTAGGATATTACTAGTTTTAGTTATTGTAGCTCTAAAATAAGGTGAGATATTCTTTTTTAAATTATATTATCGGTACTTCAAAACGGTCACAATGAGCTACATTCAGTGTGGCATTATTAAGAGTTATATCAGTGAAGTCTGAATATATGCTACCCTATTCTCACTAACGTTCGTGTTACTTTTACAATTATATTGTGAGTTGGTGATATTTAATAGTTTAATAGTACGCCCAGTCTCCATCTTGAATGTATAGGAATGCTGTTATTTTGCTCCGGGCATACGAAGCCTTCATCAATCATTTATGTTATTCTAAGTCAAAATATTGAGCGTTATTTTTGTCTTATTTTATAAATACAAATGGCCGTTGTGCTTTGTATTCAGTGTGGTATTTTTATAGCTTATGCCAACTGAATTCCTTATGAGTTAATTCATTGTGGCATTTTAGTTGCGCAATTACATTCTGAATAATTAATTATTAAGCTGTAATAATATATCTAGCCACCTTTTCAATTGATAAGTTCACTGTCATTTTACATTGGGCATTCAAAGCTACAGTACAAATAAGGCTCTACCTTATGAATTATTTTCGATATCGTGGCTCTAAATCACAGAGGGTTAAGTATTTTTAAATTCTGAAGTATCAAGTTGGCCGCTGTGTGCTATAGTCAGTGTGATGTTGCAGATCTCAGGAGACAAAGGCTGAAATCCTCTAAGCCACCAACGAAAAAGGGTAAGAATCTAATGGATGCTGGTTTCAATTTAAAAGAGGAATGGAAGGAGCAATGATTTCGTACAGCTCCGGAGTGGCCAAACCTCTTTAATCCAAACCATACCCCAGCTGGTTTCAGTTTGTCAAGAAGAACGTGGTCATCACTAAACAGGTTTCGCACTAATTGTGGAAGATCTGAATTCTCCCTTCTCCAGAGGGGGTTCAGGGACTCTCCAGCATGTGATTGTAGTGAATTGATCCAGACCATGCAACACATAATGGACGAATACCCTCTGCGTGCTTATGGTGGAGACCAGAAAGACCTTGCTGATGTCTCAGTATCCCTAGTGCAATGGATAAATAATTTAGATATCCATGTGTAATTATTGTTCACTACTTAGTACCATGTATTCTTTGCAGGTTTTTGAATAATCTATTACATATAATCCAAAATTGACTCATCACCGCAGGGCTCAAACCACTAGACCTAGAAAGCTGAAATTTTGCATGTTGGCTGATCCAAGTATGTAAAGGCTCACTAAGAAACGGTTTTTGAAAATTCAATTTGTAAGTGACTTTTTTCGGCCCTTTGGCATTGACCATCCAAGATTGACTCATCGACGCACGGCTCAAACCACTAGACCTAGAAAGCTGAAATTTTGCATGTTGGTTGATCCGAGTATGTAGAGGCCCGCTAAGAAACGGTCTTTGAAAATTCAATTTGTAAGTGACTTTTTTCGGCCCTTTGGCACTGAGCAAGGACAGTCGGTACAAAGTTCGGATTTAGCTCATTTTAAGCCGCCAGATACGAGTAACAATACTCGGTGGTCATGTAGGGGCCCCGAAACACAATTTTTAATTCCTAAAATGAACGGTTTCGGAGATATTCCCAAATAACTGTGTTCCTTCTGAGAAACATATCAACGTTACTATGGCAACGGCTGAAATTTCGCAGACCGGGTATAGTTTTCTGGCGATATCACGAAAACCGTTCGTTTTAGGGCCTTAAAACGCGGGGTTCGGTTCCCACATCCTAGAAGTGGAAACCACGAACATTGCTCCTCGCATTGATACGTGCAAAAAGAGCTATATTCCTTATGTCTACGAGCAAATCGACTTGGAATGTCTCATCTATCATCATACTAATATATAACAAGTAGTTCCGTGAAGAACTATACAGCCTATTTTCATATATCCTGCTCATGTTAATTTCTTCTAACAACATACAAAATTTCAGTATAACTGCTGTAACAGATTCGTAGATATTGAGAACCGTCTAAATATTTCAGATGGTCGCCAGGTTGGATTTTTATTTTTGTACTATTACATTAAGATTATTGTGTACGTGTGGTATTCAAACTTCAATCGCATGATTAGAACACAAGAAGTAAAAACGAGATTTTAAAATTACGCACAGCAGCCATCTTGTGATTATGCAAACAATTGAAATAAATTAGATGCCAGTGGATCAACATTTGTATAAGCATTTAACGTGCAACGTTTCACAGCACTCGGATAGTTAATTCGCGAGAATCGTCCATTTAAATATTTATACTTCGCGTCGCCTCCATGATGGATTTGTGCTCACCAGGTTAATGAAAGTCCTATAGGTGAACATATGTTCATAGTCTCTATGAACATAAAAAAAATCAGTTTGGTTGCTGTAAAAGGTTCATAGATATTGAGAACCGTCTAAATATTTCGGAAGCTCGCCATTTAGGATTGTTATATGTATAGGCCATAGAATTATGTACCATTCAAGGACAATTATTGCCTAGGTTCATTATTCAAACTTTCACTTCGATCGCATGATTACGACACAAGAAATAAAAACTTAATTTTAAAATTTCGCACAGCCGCCATATTGAGGTTATGTAAACAATTGATTTAAATTAGATGGCAGTGCATTACAATCTGCAAAATCATTTATTGTACCACATTTCACTGCGCTCAGAGAGTTAAATCACGAGAAAAGTCTATTAAAATATTTCAAATTCGCTTGGTCGCCATGTTCGTTTTTTACTTTACGAGTTTATGAAATACACATAGGTAAACTTGTATCAGTACCCTTTATCACCGTACAAAATTGCAGGGTAATATCTGTAATAGTTTAGGAGATATAGAATGTCAGTGAAATATTTCGCACAGCCGCCATTTTGAGGTTATGTAAACAATTGAACTAAATTAGACTCCAGTGCATTACCATGTGTATAAACACTTGCTGTACCTAGTTTCATTACGTTTGGATGGTTAAATCGTGAGAAAAGTCTATTTAAAAGTCTCAACTTCGCTTGGTCGCCATGTTCGTTCTCTACTTTACAAGTTTATGAAATATACATAGGTAAACTTATATCAGTACCCTTTATCACCGTACTAAATTGCAGGGTGATATCTGTAATAGTTTCGGAGATATAGAATGTCAGTGAAATATTTCGCACAGCCGCCATTTTGAGGTTATGTAATCAATTGAACTAAATTAGACTCCAGTGCATTACAATGTGTATAAACATTTGCTGTACCAAGTTTCATTACGTGTGGATAGTTAAATCGCGAGAAAAGTCTATTTAAAAGTCTCAACTTCGCTTGACCGCCATGTTGGTTTTGTAGTCACCAGGTTTTTGAAAGTCTCATAGGTGAACTTCTAGTAGTACCCTTTATCACCGTACACAATTTCAGGGCGATATCGGTAATATTTTCGGAGATATTGAATGCTAGTGAAATATTTCGCACAGCCGCCATTTTGCATTCGTGAGATGTAACAAAATTTGAAGGGCACGGTCGAGGTCGCCGGGAATAGTGCTATGAACATACCGAGTTTCATTGAAATCGCTCCAGCCGTTTAGATTTTATTAGGGGGGGACACACACACGAATCACACACACACACACACACACACACGCACACACACACGGACAAAAGGTGATCTCAAAAGCCTATTTTTTCAAAATTGAAAATAGGCTAAAAATGAGATGGTGTGTGTCTGTCTTTCTATCTGTCTGTCTGTCTGTCAGTGTGTTACTCAATAACGCAAGAACCACTGGTCCGATTTAAATGAAATTTTGCATGGATGTAGCTGATTTACCATGTTTACATATAGGATATTTTTAATTTCGATATTTTGCACTATTAAGAAATGGCGACCATTTTAGTGACGTCCCTACACCCTTTGATTTCAAAATTTCATATTTCCATATCAAATAAAAAGAGAACGCTAAGAAATATGAAACTGTTGATGCATACACAAGATTTATCATTTAATTTGCTATCCAAAAGGTCCATATCACGTTTCGTGTATCTCCAACGGTTAGCGAGTAAAACCTAAATGTATGCAATAAAACACGGTCAAAACCGAGCGGTGCAGTGTATCTCTACATACATAACAAGATGTTCAGTAAAGAACATATAGCCTACTTTCTCCTAAATGTATGAGTATAGTTATAACTCGTTGTTATTATCAAAGAGTATAATAGAATTATTCTTTGTTGGAGGCCATATAAACGATTTACCTCTACCAAACGCCACAATCTAGATAAAAACTGCTACCATCATTGAAGAAAGAAAGATAAGAAGTATCTCAAGAATGTTATGGATCTGGAGACATAATCGACCGGACTGGCTGCGTGGCTCGGCGGTAACGTTCTCGCTTGCTGGGCCCTAGGTTGCAGGTTCGTATCCTGGCGCAGTCAGCTGGCATTTGAGGGTGCACAAATGCGAGGGAGCCGTGTCAGTACATTTACTGGCACGTTAAAGATCCCCTTCGGGCCAAAATTCCGGCACCCCGGTGTCTCTAAAAGCAGCAGTAGTTAAAAGGGATGTAAAACCAATAACATTATTATTATTATTATTGTTTTAATGTGCTAAACGGTTCCAGGCTAGTGTTCAGAAGTAAAGGGGGAGTTTTAGTCGGTAGTCTGCTACTCAGCAGCAGGAGCCCGACACTCGGTGCGTAAATGCATTTCTTGCCCTAAAAAAAAAAATATATATATATATATATATTATTATTATTATTATTACATATACGACCTGCCGTGGGCAACATCCAACTTTGAGTTGAGGCATGTCTTTACACGTCTGGTTGTGCAGGGCTTTCACAACGCTAATTGAAAAAGAAGGAAGGAAGATTGTAGATTTACGTGGCCGTGAATCTTGTGATTATGAGCCACGGGACCTCCTTTTTACGTGGAATCCGAACCACAGGACATGGCATTTCACTTCAAAAATCTCACATGCATTGACCGGGAATCGAAAACCCTAATTGAATTAACAAATCTTTCCATGACCCTACAGAGACGTGTGTATACAAACTATGTGGATATTTTCGATTGCTATTTGCCTGAAATAAAAGTAGTAATTAATACCTGAACTAACACCAACTGCTTGAACTCAGTTACTATGTGAAATCGTTTTGTTCTTTACTTCAAATAACATTTTCAAGTAACGCAAAATAGGCTGTTACAAACCCTTTAAAATAAAAAGTAAAAATGTATCGTAGTATCATCTTGTCATTCTTCAAATTCGATGCGCATAGAATGCCAATGGTATATTAATCAATGGAGCCCCACGTAGACTAGTCGTGACTTCTAGTGGTGAAATATCGAACAATATAATCCTAACAGAGCGAGTGCATTCTAGCGGCCAGAAGAAGAAACTTTTCAATAAAATCTGGAAGTTAATAAGTATGTCGGCGTGCAGTTACCTTTTTGGCAGCTAGATGTCTCGAGTAAATCTGCTGGCGGATTATATTTTAATTAAATATATATTTTACACCATAATATGCACAATATAACGCTTAATTTTAAAACATCTGAGTGATTACAAAACAATAAACATGTAACATTTCAAGCCAAAAATCTAGCTCTGATCGGGTTTGAACCATAGGCAGTTGAGCGATAGGCTAACGCTCTACCACTGAGCTAATTGTGTCAACGAATATCGTTCTATATAAAATGACTTACATAGAACTTGTTAGCAAATAATGATTTATACTAAACGATTTCATCACTGGAGTATATTATTTATATATAAAGCATTTCATACAAAGTTTATTTATTTTGTATCAGTACGCTATATTGCATTCAATACTCAAATTAGTGAAATATAAGTCAGGCACAAGATATCCGCTGCCATCTTGTCTTATTACTGAATCAGCTCAGCTTTTTAAAATCACGTCTGCACTATAGTATTACAAAATAAACTTTTAATTTCGAACGTGCCTCTTCCTTTAGAACAGTTAAAACGATTCTCGGCTCGATAATCGGAACTGGTGGGTCCCATGATATGGATTATAAAGTTTGCATAATTCGCACGGCAGCCATCCTGAAATGGTATGGCGGACGACCTTGTAGTTTGGTCATAAGACGCATCCTATACGAAGGTATGTTGTTACCAAATTTGGTAGAGATCGGATGATTTGGTTAGTCGTTATTTTATTTTACGTTTTGAACGTTTGAGTGGCCGCCATTCAGTTTTAGTAAAGATGGCGGCAATATAAAACATGACACTGAGGTGTTCTTTGCTAGTGCTACCTTTGTACCAAATTTCGTTCAATTCGCATTCACCGTGTTCGAATTGATAGGGGGGGGGGGCAGACATTCAGAGTACACACACTCACACACACACAGACACACACACACACACACAGACTCACACACACACATACACACACACAGACAGACACACTTTTTTCGCCCTGTGTTGATCTCATAAGTCTACTTTCATTTTTTGCAAAAATCGAAAGTAGGCTAAAAATTAAAGTTTGTATGTTTTTTTCGCAATTTCTAGGGAAATTTGAGTTATTTACGCGTTTCAGACTGTTTTATTATGGATGCGCGCGAAAATAATGTTTTGGTCTGTCTGTCTGTTTGTTTGTTTGTTTGTCTGTGGACAACTTTGTACCCTTATAACTCGAGAACGGCTGGGTGTATCAACGTACAATTTGGTACAGATATCCATCAGAGGCACGACACTAATCCTTGATGTAACCCTTCTCCGTACCTCTCATAAAAGAGGGCCTATCCCCTTAAAATACATGCTGAAATAGGAGTAGAAGGACGAGACAAAGATCATTTTCAGCCCATCAATGTGAGAGATAAAACTCCATATTTTAGGGCCCTAAAACCAACCGTTTTTGAGATATTCCCAGAAAACTAATTTCATTTAATAAACTAATGAACGAATTCAAGCCGGTAACCATGGCAAAAGATTCTCAGAGGTCCATCTATTGCTGTAAGACGCAATGCAATTAGATTAATTACTTTGGTGTGAAAGTTTGCAAACGGCTAGAAGGTTATCACGGAAAGAAATTAAGCTGTAAAATTCATCAATACGTATAATGCACTTAAGGGGGTCAAGGGGTACACTAGAATGTTTTCACGAGATTTACACCTGCGGGTGTGGTACGGCAGGTCTATTATATTCCTATCCCTATATATTATTATTATTATTAGTAGTAGTATTATATTATGGCGTACAACGAGGAGACAAAGCCCCTCGGTGCCAGAAACAAAACTTGGGGGCCTCGAAAACTACATTATAAGGCTCTAAAACCAACAGTATCTGAAATATTCCCAGAAAACTAATTTAATTTAATTTAACAAACTAATGAAGGAATAGAAATCGGTAACCATGATAACATTATCTCAAGAGGTGGCATCCAACTTTCCATCTATTTCTGTAAGAAGCAATGTCACTCCATTTATACCTTGTCACGGTGGGTGAGTGGATAGCGTGTCGGTCTACTAACCCCAAGATTGCAGGTTCACTCCTGGCCGTGGTAAGTGATTTTTGAAAGGCGGCAAAAATACGACTCGCATGTCATACGATGTTGGCATGTCAAAGAAACCATTTGAATTCAGTAGGCCGTGTTCATAATGGCAAAATTAATCTCAGCAGTTTCCGCCAACACAAAGTTCCGCATTTCTCTACTAGAAAGTGCTATAGTGTTCAAGGAGCTTCGATATCTACCCTCCTTGAATTTCATAGTGATTCAAGGAACAACACCTTTGGGTGTCAAATTACGAAGCTTGCACCCGGCACCCGAGGCCATACGATATTATTATTAGGCTACTCCATGTATTACATTTCTGTGAACGTCTGCAAATGGCTATAAGGTTATCACGGAAACAACGTAGACTGTATAATTCGTCAATGCAATTAAGGGGGTCAAGGGGTAAACCTAGAATTTCTTCATGCAATTTCACGTGCGACATATAGTACAGAAAGTCTATTATATCTCCAAACAGCAACATTATTTTCAAAAATTCCTGAATTGAATCAGCATTTTTTGCGGCTTTTAGGAATTTGGGTCATTTGAGGCTAAAGAACCTGAATTTTCATGCACCAAAAGCCTTTATAATTTATGAAAGAGTTCTTCCTGTGTATGGGGACCTAACACAACGTAGAGGGTCATTTTTTATATGAGGTGTATTGCGTTTCGTCTACAAGGGTTTCAAATTTATTTCAGGTCAGGAAGTACACGTTAGGTGAATTTAGTTTGAGAGCACATTTTAACTAATTTTTTTGGTCGACATACAGGTTCATCGTAAGGATGATTTTGTTTGATACTGTATGGTAGATACCCATATTTGGATATCTGGGTGATATGTTGTCGACAATAGAATTGTCTGTCTGCCTTTCTGTGTGTATCTTTATGGCGCCTATAAATCGTGTTCGGATGCTTGGTGCATCGTAAAATTAGGTATGGTAAACTTGAGTCAATACGCCAATCATTTATAAAACTCCTCACCGTACTTTTCATACAGTAGAAGGGTGGATATAGGGAAAAACTTCTCAAAATGCATGCTAAAATAGGCGAAATATAAAAGTTATTCCTAGAAGGACGATCAAAGCATATGTTGCGCTATTCATTTTGAGACACAAAATTCGTGAGTCTATAAGGGTCTCCGAAAATCACATTTTAAGGCCCTTAAATTAACAGTGTGTGTGATATTCCCAGAAAACTAACTTCGTTCTGATAAACTTATGAAGGAATGACAAACCGCTAACCATTGCAACAGTAGCTCAATTGATAATGTCTGGTGTAAATATATAACACCGTTCGAAGAACGGGTACTTCTGCTAGTACTTATATATAACAAGATGTTCAGGAAAGAACATATAGCCTACTTTCTCCTAAATGCATGGGTATTGTTATAACTGTTTGTCCTTTTCAAGGAGTATGATTGAATGTTGGTTGTAGTAGCTTGTTGAAATACAACGTGCTATAGGGATATTAAACATGAATATGAGGTGCCCTTTGCTAGTGCTACCTCTGTACCAAATTTCGTTCAATTCGGTTTCACCGTGTTTGAATTGATAGGGGGAATCGATTTGCACACATACTTGGCCACCATCTGCAAACTATTTGGCTGATGTTCTTGCAGTTTGGTCAGAATATGTTTCCCACATAAAGATATGGTGTTGCAAAATTAGGTAGAGACTAGATTATTAGGTTGGTCGTAATTAGATTTTAGCTTTTAACATTTGGGTGGCCGCGATTACGTTTCCGTCAAGATAGCGGTGATATAAAACATGACACTGAGGTGCCCTTTGCTAGTGCTACCTCTGAACCAAATTTCGTATCATTCGGTTTCACCGTGTTCGAATTGATAAGGGGAATCGATTTTCACACAAAGATGGCCGCCATCCGCAAAATATTAGGCTAATGACCTATTAGTTTGGTCAAAGGATGCTCCCTCCATAAAGGTATGTTGTTGCTAAATTTGCTAAGGATCGGATGATTAGGCTAATCGTAATTTGATTTAAGCTTTGAACATTTGTGTGGCCGCCATTACGTCTCCGTCAAGATGGCGGCGATATAAAACATGACACTGAGGTGCCCTTTGCTAGTGCTACCTCTGTATCAAATTTCGTTCATTCGGTTCCACCGTGTTCGAATTAATAGGGGGAATCCATTTTGACATAAAGATGGCCGCCATCCGCAGACTATTAGGCTAATGACCTATTATATTGGTCAAAGGATGCTCCCTCCATAAGGGTATGTTTTTGCAAAGTTTGGTAGAGATCGGAAGGTTATGTTAGTCGTAATTTGATTTAAGCTTTAAACATTTGTGTGGCCGCCATTAAGTTTCTGTCAATATGGCGGCGATATAAATCACGACACTGAGATGCCCTTTGCTAGTGCTATCTCTGTACCAAATTTCGTTCCATTCGGTTTCACCGTGTTTGAATTAATAAGGGGAATCGATTTTGACACAAAGATGGCCGCCATCCGCAAACTATTAGGCGAATTACCTATTAGATTGGTCAAAGGATGCTCCCTCCATATAGGTATGTAGTTGCAAAATTTGTTAGAGATCGGATGATTAGGTTAATCGTAATTTGATTTAAGCTTTGAACATTCGTGTGGCCACCATTACGTTTCAGTCAAGATGGCGGCGATATAAAACATGACACTGCGGTGCCTTTTGTTAGTGCTACCTCTGTACCAAATTTCGTTCCATTGGGTTTCACCGTGTTCGAATTAAGAGGGGGAATCAATTTTGACATAAAGATGTCCGTCATCCGCAAACTATTAGGCTAATAACCTACTAGATTGGTCAAAGGATGCAACCTCCATAGAGGTATGATGTTGCAAAGTTTGGTAGAGATCGGGTGGTTATGTTAGTCGTAATTTAACTTAAGCTTTGAACATTTGTGTGGCCGCCATTACGTTTCTGTCAATATGGCGCCGATATAAAACATGACACTGATATGCCCTTTGCTAGTGCTATCTCTGTACCAAATTTCGTTCCATTCGGTTTCACCGTGTTTGAATTAATAAGGGGAATCGATTTTGACACAAAGATGGCCGCCATCCGCAAACTATTAGGCGAATTACCTATTAGATTGGTCAAAGGATGCTCCCTCCATATAGGTATGTAGTTGCAAAATTTGGTAGAGATCGGATGATTAGGTTAATCGTAATTTGATTTAAGCTTTGAACATTTGTGTGGCCGCCATTACGTTTCCGTCAAGATGGCGGCGATATAAAACATGACACTGTGGTGCCTTTTGTTAGTACTACCTCTGTACCAAATTTCGTTCCATTCGGTTGCACCGTGTTCGAATTAATAGGGGGAATCGATTTTCACACAAAGATGGCCGCCATCCGCAACCTGTTACGCTGATGACCTATTAGTTTGGTCAAAGGATGCTCCCCCCACAAAGGTATGTTGTTGCAAAATTTGGTAGAGATCGGATGATTAGGTTAGTCGTAATTTGATTTATGCTTTGAACATTTGTGTGGCCGCCATTACGTTTCCGTCAAGATGGCGGCGATATAAAACATGAGACTGAGGTGTCCTTTGCTACTGCTACCTTTGTACCAAATTTCGTTCAATTCGCATTCACCGTGTTCGAATTGATAGGGGGGGGGGGGACAGACATTCAGAGTACACACACTCACACACACACACACACACACACAGACTCACACACACACATACACACACACAGCCAGACACACTTTTTTTTCGCCCTGTGTTGATCTCATAAGTCCACTTTCATTTTTTTGCAAAAATCGAAAGTAGGAAAAAATGAGATGGTGTGTGTCTGTCTTTCTGTCTGTCTGTGTGTTACTCAATAACTCAAGAACCACTGGTCCGATTTAAATGAAATTTTGCATGGATGTAGCTGATTTACCAGGTTTATATATAGGATACTTTTGATTTCGAAATGTTGTACTATTAAAAAATGGCGACCATTTTAGTGACGTTATTAGACCATTTGGTTACAAAATTTCGTACTTCCATATCAAATAAAAAGAGAACGGTAGGAAGTAGCAAACTTTTGATGGTACATATGAGCTTTGAAATTTAATTTACTATCCGAAAGGTCCGTATCACTATTCGTGTATCTCCAACAGTTAGGGAGTAAAACCGACATTTGTGACGTCACTACACCCTTTGGTTTCAAAATTTCATATTTCCTTTTCAAATAAAAAGAGAACACTAAGAAATTGCTCACTTTTGATGGTATACATGAGCTTTAACATTTAATTTTCTATCCGAAAGGTCCGTATCACTTTTCGTATATCTCCAACGGTTAGCGAGTAAAACCAAAATCTGTGCAATAAAACACGGTCAACACCGTGCGGTGCAGTATATCTCTCTATATATAAAAATTAAAATTTGTGTGTTTTTCTCTGAATTTTTACGGAAATTTGAGTTGTTAACACGTTTCAGACTGTTTTATGATGGATGCGCGCGAAAATATTTTTTTTGTCTGTCTGTCCGTTTGTTTGTTTGTCTGTGGACAAATTTGTTCCCTTATAACTCGAGAACCGCTGGGTGTATCAACGTAAAATTTGGTACAGATATACATCAGAGGCACGACACTAATCATTGATGTAACTCTTCTCCGTACCTCTCATAAAAGGGGGCCTACCCCCTTAAAATACATGCTGAAATAGGCGTAGAAGGACGAGACAAAACTCATTTTTAGCCCCTCAATGTGAGAGACAAAACTCGGGTCACCGAAAACCACATTTTAAGGACCGATGACCAACCGTTTTTGAGATATTCCCAGAAAACTAATTTAATTTAATAAACTAATGAACGATTGCAAGCCAGTAACCATGCCAACGGACTCTCAGAGGTCCATCTATTGCTGTCAGACGCAATGCAATTCCAGTAATTACATTAGTGTGAAAGTTTGCAAACGGCTAGAAGGTTATCACGGAACCAAATTAAGCCGTAAAATTCATCAATACGTATAATGCGCTTAAGGGGATCAAGGGGTACTCTAGAATTTTTCACGCGATTTACACCTGCGGGTGTGGTACGGCAGATCTATTATATTCCTATCCCCATATAATTCATTCATTCATTCATTTCGTATAGGCCATCTATGGACCGCGTCATTCCAACCGTCTCCTACTGGCTTTGATGATTGCCCTGTACGCCCGCATTCGTTCTTGGTGGACTTCCTTCCGTTCCTGGGTCCAAATCTTTCCCGTTTCAAGCTTCGGTTTTTCTTGGAACCCTTTACAAGCTTGAAGTTTCCCTTTGAGAGGGGCGCGCTCCTGAATGTCTGTTGGTGTAATCCCCACTTCTTTCAGATCTTTATCCAGTTAAATGAACCAGGCCCATTTTGTTTTCCTCTCCTGAAAGTAAGTTATGTTGCGGTTGGTCAGTCTCGCCGAGACAAATCCCCTCGGTGCCAGCAACAAAACTCGGGGGCCCTAAAGGGTCCTCGAAAACTACATTATAAGGCTCAAAATCCAACAGTTTCTGAAATATTCCCAGAAAACTAATTTAATTTAATTTAACAAACTAATGAAGGAATGCAAATCGGTAACCATGGGAACATTATCTCAAGGGGTGGCATACAACTTTCCATCTATTTCTGTAAGAAGCAATGTCACTCCATTTATTACATTTCTGTGAAAGTTTGCAAATGGCTATAAGGTTATCACGGAACTAACGTAGACCGTACAATTCATCAATGCAATTAAGGGGGTGAAGCGGTAACCTAGAATTTTTTCATGCAATTTTCACGTTCGACATATAGTACAGAAGGTCTATTATATCTCCAAACAGCAAAATTATTTTCAAAAATTCCTGAATTGAACCAGCATTTTTGCGGATTTTAGGAATTAGGGCAATTTGAGGCTAATGAACCAGAATTTTCATGCACCACAAGCCTTTATAATTTATGAAAGGGGTCTTCCTGTGTATGGGCACCCAGCACAACGTAGAGGGTCAGTTTTTATGTGACGTGTATTGCGTTTCGTCTACAAGGCTTTCAATTGTATTTCACGTCAGGAAGTACACGTTAGGTGAATTTAGTCTGAGAGCTCATTTTAACTTTTTTTTGTCGACATACGGGTTCATCGTAAGGATGATTTTGTTTGATACTGTGTGGTAGATATACCCATAGTTGGATATCTGGGTAATATGTTGTAGACAATATAATTGTCTGTCTGTCTTTCTGTGCATCTTTATGTACGCCTATACCTCGTGTTCGGATGCTTGGTGCATCGTAAAATTAGGTATGGTAACCATGAGAGTCAACACACCAATCATTTATAAAACTCATCACCGTACTTTTCATACAGTAGAAGGGTGGATATAGAGAAAATATACGCTAAAATAAGCGAAATATAAAAATTATCCTAGAAGGACGACCAAAGCATATGTTGCGCTTCTCAATGTGAGACAAAAAATTCGGGATCTGTAAAGGGTCTCCGAAAACTACAATTTAAGGACCTTAAATTAACAGTGTGTGTGATATTCCCAGTAAACTAACTTCGTTCTGATAAACTTGAAGGAATGACAAACCGCTAACCATTGCAACAGTAGCTCAATTGATAATGTCTGGTGTTAACAACGAACACCGTTCGAAGAACGTGTACTTCTGCTAGTTATATATAATCCAAATTGACTCATCACCGCAGGGCTCAAACCACTAGACCTAGAAAGCTGAAATGTTGCATGTTGGTTGATCCGAGGTATGTAGAGGGTCACTAAGAAACGGTTTTTGATAATTCAATTTGTAAGTGACTTTTATCGGCCCTTTGGCATTGACCATCCAAGATTGATTCATCGACGCAGGGCACAAATCACTACACCTAGAAAGCTGAAATGTTTTTTGAAAATTCAATTTGTAAGTGACTTTTTTCGGCCCTTTGCACTGAGCAAGGACAGTCGGTACAAAGTTCAGATTTAGCTCATTTTAAGCCGCCAGATACGAGAAACAATACTCGGTGGTCCTGTAGGGACCCCGAAACACACTTTTTAAGTTCCTAAAATGAACGGTTTCGGAGATATTCTCAAATAACTGTGTTCCCTCTGAGAAACAGATCAACGTTACTATGGCAACCGCAGAAATTTTGCAGCCCGGGGATACTTTTCTGTCAATATCTCGAAAACCGTTCGTTTTAAGGCCTTAAAACGCGGGGTTCGTTTCCTGGAAACCACGACATTGCTCCTCGCATTGATACGAGAAAAAGAGCTATATTCCCTATTTCTACGAGCAAATCGACTTGGAAAGTCTCATCTACTATTTATAATCCAAAATTGAATCATCTCCGCAGGGCTCAAATTACTAGACCTAGAAAGCTGAAATTTTTCATGTTGGTTGATCCGAGTAAGAAACGGTTTTTGAAAATTCAATTTGTAAGTGACTTTTTTCGGCCCTTTGGCATTGACCATCCAAGATTGACTCATCGTCGCAGGGCTCAAACCACTAGACCTAGAAAGCAGAAATTTTGCACGTTGGTTGATCCGAGTACGTAGAGGCCGGCTAAGAAACGATTTTTGAAAATTCAATTTGTGACTTTTTTCGGCCCTTTGGCACTGAGCAAGGACAGTCGGTACAAAGTTCGGATTTAGCTCATTTTAAGCCACCAGATACGAGAAACAATACTCGGAGGTCCTGTGTGGACCCCGAAACACAATTTTTAAATTCCGAAAATGAACGGTTTCGGAGTTAATCTCAAATAACTGTGTTCCCTCTGAGAAACAGATCAACGTTACTATGGCAACCACTGAAATTTCGCAGACCGGGGATAGTTTTCTAGCAATATCGCGAAAACCGTTCGTTTTAGGGCCTTAAAACACGGGGTTCGGTTCCCACTTCCTAGAAGTGGAAACCACGAACATTGCTCCTCGCATTGATACGAGCGAAAAGAGCTATATTCCATATTTCTACGAGCAAATCGACTTGGAAAGTCTCATATCTTACACATAAAAGTGAAAGTCTGTATGTATGTGGGTGGGTGGGTGGGTGGGTGGTTGGGTGGGTGGGTGGGTTGGTTGGTTCCGTATACAAATCCACACCGTTCCAGCAATCTCAACCAAATTTTGCGTACATATAGTTTAGGAACCAGAAGGAACCGCTGGCTACATGAATTCTCGATAGTCTTTATCATTCTTCAGATTTCGGCCCTTTTGCACTCAATCACAGGCTAATCAAATCATAAACAAGAAGTTCCGTGAAGAACTATACAGCCTACTTTTCATGCCAATGATTATTCTACAGAATATGAACCTATCTAGAATAATGACGAAATTAAGTTGCTAATATCGAAATTTCCAATTAGTTCGAAATACTGTATACCTGGCATAATGTATCCTAATAGAGCACTACAGTTGGCAGCCCTGATGACTGAATATATTCTTAGTTTCGTCTCTTAAGGTACAAAATACAAAATTTGGTTGAAGTCCAATGAATAGCATGGACGTTACATGCAGTTAAACATTGGATCTAACAGCGCGCGTAAAATCATGTTGGCAACAATGTCATGCATGTATTGGTCAGAAATAATCTGAAATAATATGATCTATTGTTGTGCCAATTTTGAATGAAATCCATTAGTTAGTATAGAAGTTACATGCATTTTAAAATTGGACCTATCAGCAGGCTTAGAATCATGTTGGCAGCACTGACGTATATTAATTACTCCAAATTCGTCTAGAATGCCAGGTACTATACGTGTGCAAAGTTTAGAGCTATTGGCTTGCATACTTTCTGATATATTGATATTAGGGTGACAAAAATAGGGACAGCACATATTAACAGTTGGCAGCACTGGTTGCTCCTTAGAATACGCATAGTCATATCTGTTATGGTACACATATCACATACGAAATTTGGTTGAAATCCAAATGATAGTATGGAAGTTACATGTATTTAAAGTTAGACCTGTCAGCAGGCTTAGAATCATGTTGGTAGCACTGACGTGTATAAGTTACTCCAAATTAATATAGAATGTCAGGTACTATACGTGTGCATAGTTTAAAGCTGTCGGCTTGCATACTTTCTGATATATTGGTATTTGGAAAAGAAAAAATTAGGAGCATTTATTAACAGTTGGCAGCCCTGGTAGGTCTTAAGAATACGCTCAGTCATATCTGGTTATGTACACATACAACATACGAAATTTGGTTGAATTCCAATTGATAGTATAGATGTTATATGCATTAAAAAATTGGACGTATCAGGAGGCTTATAATCATTTTGGAAACACTGCCATATTTAGCCTCCTGGAAATTAAACTGAAATATTATGATCTGTACGTGTGCCAATTTTGAAATCGCTCCCATTCATACTTTCCAAGATATCCAACATGGAGCTCAAATTTCAATTGCGATTTTTTAGCAGTTGGTAGCACTGACATCATTTTCAAATATGGCCGTGAGATATTCAGGTATAGATCTTTACTCCTAGCAAATTTTGTTTCGATTGCTGCAGCCGTTTAGGAGTTGATAGGGGGGGACACACACACAGCCAGACAGACAGACAGAAGGACAGACAGACAGACAGACAGACAGACACACATTTGCCCGATCTCATAAGTCTACTTTTTCCTCATTTTTGCAAAATGTGAAAAGTAGGCTAAAAATATACTCATGAAGGAATGGCAAGGCAGATAGTTTCCATGGCAACATAGGTCAAGTCGAGACACGGCTGTCTGGATGCCAGTTGCGCTCTGCATTACCGGTATAGAAAATGAGGATCTTTACTTGAAATCCCGTTAGTTACTCACCTACTCACACAGCACTGTCCACCGAGTTTAGCATAACATAGACTTTACACTATCTTCTATTATATATTTGTCAAATACCACTCACTCACGCACTCACTCACTCACTCATGCATTCATCACGAAATCTCAGAAACCACCGAACGGATTCGAATGAAATTTGGTATGCTGCTTCCCCAAGGGCCACAAATGCCCACTATGAGAGGTTTTTTGTATATTAAGGTTCTAAAGGGGTGTTAAGGGGGTAGACCTGCATTTCATTGAATAGCAATATCTCCCGATTGGTTTCATTGGGGGATGTGATGCTCGGTACATAAACTCATCATTAAAAACAAGAAGTTCCGTGAAGAACTATACAGCCTACTTTTCATGCCAATGATTATTCTACAGAATATGAACCTATCTAGAATAATGACGAAATTAAGTTGCTAATATCGAAATTTCCAATTAGTTCGAAATACTGTATACCTGGCATAATGTATCCTAATAGAGCACTACAGTTGGCAGCCCTGATGACTGAATATATTCTTAGTTTCGTCTCTTAAGGTACAAAATACAAAATTTGGTTGAAGTCCAATGAATAGCATGGACGTTACATGCAGTTAAACATTGGATCTAACAGCGCGCGTAAAATCATGTTGGCAACAATGTCATGCATGTATTGGTCAGAAATAATCTGAAATAATATGATCTATTGTTGTGCCAATTTTGAATGAAATCCATTAGTTAGTATAGAAGTTACATGCATTTTAAAATTGGACCTATCAGCAGGCTTAGAATCATGTTGGCAGCACTGACGTATATTAATTACTCCAAATTCGTCTAGAATGCCAGGTACTATACGTGTGCAAAGTTTAGAGCTATTGGCTTGCATACTTTCTGATATATTGATATTAGGGTAACAAAAATTTGGACAGCACATATTAACAGTTGGCAGCACTGGTTGCTCCATAGAATACGCATAGTCATATCTGTTATGGTACACATAGCACATACGAAATTTGGTTGAAATCCAAATAATAGTATGGAAGTTACATGTATTTAAAGTTGGACCTGTCAGCAGGCTTAGAATCATGTTGGTAGCACTGACGTATATAAGTTACTCCAAATTAATACAGAATGTCAGGTACTATGCGTGTGCATAGTTTAAAGCTCTCGGCTTGCATACTTTCTGATATATTGGTATTTGGAAAAGAAATATTAGGAGCATTTATTAACAGTTGGCAGCCCTGGTAGGTCTTAAGAATACGCTCAGTCATATCTGGTTATGTACACATACAACATACGAAATTTGGTTGAATTCCAATGGATAGTATAGAAGTTATATGCATTTAAAAATTGGACCTATCAGGAGGCTTATAATCATTTTGGCAACACTGCCATGTTTAGCCTCCTGGAAATTAAACTGAAATATTATGATCTGTACGTGTGCCAATTTTGAAATCGCTCCCATTCATACTTTTCAAGATATCCAACATGGAGCTCAAATTTCAATTGCGATTTTTTAGCAGTTGGTAGCACTGACATCATTTTCAAATATGGCCGTGTGATATTCAGGTATAGATCTTTACTCCTACCAAATTTTGTTTCAATTGCTGCAGCCGTTTAGGAGTTGATAGGGGGGGGGACACACACACACACACACAGCCAGACAGACAGACAGACAGAAGGACAGACAGACAGACACACATTTGCCCGATCTCATAAGTCTACTTTTTCCTCATTTTTGCAAAATGTGAAAAGTAGGCTAATAAGAAGACACGAGTCTGAGGGTTTTTCGATGTGGCGTATATTATGAGGTGAAAGGGGTGAAAAGTGGGGATTGAAAGATTCCTATCGGAGCGTGTATCTCTTAAACGACATAGGCGAGGAGTTTGAAACTCAGCGAAAAAAAAAATCAGCATAAAAGTAAGTAAATATGTGTTTGACCGTTTATTCATAAATCCAATTTAAGGGGCCCATGGGGAGGGGTGACATTCTGAGGGGGGGGGGGGAACAGGAAATAACGTGTCCTAACTGATTATCTGACTGACTCACTCATCAAACTCAGGGGGAAAAACTACCTTAAAGTAAGTAAATAGCTGTTCGACAGTTTTTTTCATAAATTAAATTTAAGGGGTTCATGGAGAGTGGTGAAATTCTGAAAAAAGAAAATTGAAAGAAAATGTCCTGACTAACTCACTCACTCACTCACTCACTCATCATCGCCCAGCCAAAATTATTGAAGTTAGAAACATGACAGTTTGGGGATATGTTCATTGTATGTCAAAACCGTCTACTAAGGGAGGATTTTCGGATATTCAGGTTCTAAAGGGGTCTTAAGGGGGTTAAACCTGCATTTCATTGAATACCAATATCTCCCGATTGGTTTCATTGGGGGATGTGATACACGGCATATAAACTCATCATTAAAAAGTAGGAAGACACGTTTCTGAGGGTTTTTCGATGAGGTGTATATTATGAGATGAAAGGGGTGAAAAGTAGGGATTGAAAGATTCCTAACGGAGCGTGTATCTCTTAAACGACATAGGCGAGGAGTTTGAAACTCAGCGGAAAAAATCAGCATAAAAATACGTAAATATGTGTTTGACCGTTTTTTCATAAATCCAATTTAAGGGGCCCATGGGGAGGGGTGAAATTCTGGGGGGGGGACAGGAAAGAGAGTGTCCTAACTGATTGACTGACTGACTCACTCATCAAACTCAGGGGGAAAAAGTGCTTTAAAGTAAGTAAATAGCTATTCGACAGTTTTTTTTATCAATCAAATTGAAGGGGTTCATCGGGAGGGGTGAAATTCTGAAGAAAAACAAATGAAAGAAAATGTCCTGACTCATTCACTCCCTCATCATCGCCCAGCCAAAAATATTGAAGTTGGAAACATGGCATTTTGGGGATATGTTCGTTGTATGTCAAAACCGTACACTAAGGGAGAATTTTTGGATATTCAGGCTCTAAAGGGGTCTTAAGGGGGTTAAACCTGCATTTCATTGAATAACAATATCTCACGAGTGGTTTCATTTTTGGATGTGATACTCGGCATATAAACTAATCATTAAAAATAAGCAGACATGTGTCTAAGGGTTTTTCGATGTGGTGTATTATTATGAGGTGAAAGGGGTGAATAGTGGTGGGTTGAAGGATTCCTAACGGAGCGTGTAGGGCTATCTCTTAAACAACATAGGCGAGAAATTTGAAACTCAGCGAAAAAAAATCTGCTAAATAAATAAGTAAATCGGTGTTCGACCGTTTTTTCATAAATTAATTTAAGGGGCCCATGGGGAGGGGTGAAATTCTGGTAAAAATAATTGAAAGAAAATGTCCTGTCTGACTCACTCACTCATCACGCCCAGCGAAAACTATATAATTTGGAAAAATGAAATTTTGGGAATATGTTCGCTGTATGTCGAAAACGTCAACTAAGGAATGATTTTTGATTATTCGGGTTTTAAAGAGGTGTTAAGGGGGTAAACGTGCATTTCATTGAATAACGATATCTCATGAGTTGATTCTTTGGGGATGTGATATTCGGTATATAAACTAAACATTAAAAATAATTAGACATATATCTAAGGGTTTATCGATGTGGTGTATATTATGAGGTGAAAGGGATGAAAATTGGGGGTTGAGGGATTCTTAACGGAGCGTGTATCTCTTAAACGACATAGGCGAGAAGTTTGAAATTCGGCGGGAAAAACAGCTTAAAATAGAAGTAAATAGGTGTTCGACCGTCTTTTCATAAATCCAATTTAAGGGGCCCTTGGAGCGGGGTGAAATTCCAGGGGAAAAAAAACAGGAAAGAAAGTGTCCTAACTGATTGACTCACTTACTCACTCATCAAACTAAGGGAGAAAACAGCTTTAAATAAGTAAATAGGTGATCGACCGTTTGTTTCATAAATCCGATTTATAGGGTTCATGGGGAGGGGTGAAATTATCAAAAATTAATGAAAGAAAATGTTCTGACTAACTCACTCACTCATCATCGCCAAGCCAAAATTATTGAACTTAGAAACATGAAATTTTGGGGATATGTTCGTTGTATGTCGAAAACGTCCACTAAGGAAAGAGTTTTGAATATTCAGGTTCTAAATAGGTGTTAAGGAGGTACACGTGCATTTCATTGAATAACAATATCTCACGAGTGGTTTCATTTGGGGATGTGATACTTGGCATATATACTAATCAATTAAAATAAGCTGACACATGTCTAATGGTTTTTCGATGTAGTGTATATTATGAGGTGAATGGGATGAAAAGTGGGGGTTGAAAGATTCTTAACGGAGCGTGTATCTCTTAAACGACATAGGCGAGGAGTTTGAAACTCGGAGGAAATCAATCTGCTTAAAATTAAATAAATTAATAAATAAAATAAATAGGTGTTCGACCGTTTTTTCATAAATGCAATTTAAGGGGCCTATGGGGAGGGGTGAAATTCTGGAAGAAAAACGTCCACTAAGGATGGATTTTTGTATGTTTACTCTCATCGACCAACCCAAACTATTAATGTTAGCAGAATGTTTTTTTTTGGGGATATGTTTGTTGTGTGTCGAAAACGTCTACTAAGGAGGGATTTTTGGATATTCAGGTTCTAAAGGGGTGTTAATGGTGTTAAACCTGCATTTCATTGAATAACGAAATGACACGACTATGACGCGAGCGAAGCGAGGCTAAAAATGAGATGGGGTGTGTTTATATGTATTACTCAATCACGCTAGTACCACTGGTCCGATTTACATGAATTTTACATGGAAGTAGCTGATTTACCTGGTTAACATATAGGTTACTTTTGATTTAAATACATTGCACTATTTAAAGATGGCGACCATTTTAGTGACGTCACTACACCCTTTGGTTTCAAACTTTCATATTTCCATTTCAAATAAAAAGAGAACGCTAATAAATAGCAAACTTTTGATGGCATATACGAGGTTTAAAATTACATTTTCTATACGAAAGGTATCTCCAACCGTTAGCGAGTGAAACCTAAATTTGTACAATAAAACACGGTCCACGACGAGCGGTGTAGTTGGACAAAATGTTCCATCCTTAATCTCCCTCTGCGCAGCACCTCGCCTATCCCCGGTTTTAACTGCCACCTTCACATTTTATTTTATTTATGACGCGTAGCGAAGCACGGGTACTTCAGCTAGTATTACATATAATCCAAAATTGACTCATCACCGCAGGGCTCAAACCACTAGACCTAGAAAGCTGAAATTTTGCATGTTGGTTGATCCGAGTAAGTAAATGATTGCTAAGAAACGGTTTTTGAAAATTCAATTTGTAAGTGACTTTTCTCGGTCCTTTGGCATTGACCATCCAAAAAAGGCCTCTCGACACGCCGGAAGGTGGAGGTAGATTACACCGGGCAAACTTGGGGTTAGGCGAAAATAGGCAGAATATGCAGGTTTTCGTAGAAAGATCAGGCCTCATTTATTGCGAGAAAGGTTTTTATTATTGGAGCTTAATTAACTTTGTTTTTTATCATTTCATGCATATTATAAACATTTCATTGTCTTATGGGGACGGTAAATTTCTTGTCATTTGGGGTCCATTTTTAGCCTATTTTCAATTTTGAAAAAATAGGCTTATGAGATCACCTTTTGTCCGTGTGTGTGTGCGTGTGTGTGTGTGTGTGTGTGTGTGCGTGTGTGTGTGATTCGTGTGTGTGTCCCCCCCTAATAAAATCGAAACGGCTGGAGCGATTTCAATGAAACTCGGGAAGTTCATAGCACTATTCCCGGCGACCTCGACCGTGCCCTTCAAATTTTGTTACGTCTCACCAATCCAACATGGCGGCTGTGCGAAATATTTCACTAGCATTCAATATCTCCGAAGCTATTACCGATATCCCCCTGAAATTGTGTACGGTGATAAAGGGCACTACTAAAAGTTCCCCTAAGAGACTTTCAAAAACTTGGTGACTACAAAACCAACATGGCGGTCAAGCGAAGTAGAGACTTTTAAATAGACTTTTCTCGCGATTTAACTATCCAAACGTAATGAAACTTGGTACAGCAAATGTTTATACACATTACAATGCACTGGAGTCTAATTTAGTTCAATTGTTTACATAACCTCAAAATGGCGGCTGTGCGAAATATTTCACTGACATTCTATATCTCCGAAACTATTACAGATATCACCCTGCAATTTTGTACGGTGATAAAGGGTACTAATACAAGTTTACTTATGTATAATTCATAAACCTGTAAAGTACAAAACGAACATGGCGACCAAGCGAATTTGAAATATTTGAATAGACTTTTCTCGTGATTTAACTCTCTGAGCGCAGTGAAATGTGGTACAGTAAATGATTTTGCAGATTGTAATGTACTGCCATCTAATTTAATTCAATTGTTTACATAACCTCAAGATGGCGGCTGTGCGAAATTTTAAAATTAAGTTTTCATTTCTTGTGTCGTAATCATGCGATCGAAGTGAAAGTTTGAATAATGAACCTCGGCAATAAGTGTCCTTGAATGGTACATAACTCTATGGCCTATACATATAACAATCCTAAATGGCGAGCTTCCGAAATATTTAGACATTTCTCAATATCTATGAATCTTTTACAGCAACCAAACTGAATTTTTTTTATGTTCATAGAGACTATGAACATATGTTCACCTAAAGGACTTTCAGTAACCTGGTGAGCACAAATCCAACATGGCGGCAACGCGAAGTATAAATATTTAAATGGACGTTTCTCGCGAATTAATTATCCGAGTGCCGTGAAACGTTGCACGTTAAATGCATGTACAAATTTTGATCCACTGGCATCTAATTTATTTCAATTGTTTGCATAATCACAAGATTGCTGCAGTGCGTAATTTTAAAATCTCGTTTTTACTTCTTGTGTTCTAATCATGCGATTGAAGTTTGAATACCACGAGTACACAATAATCTTAATGTAATAGTACAAAAATAAAAATCCAACCTGGCGACCATATGAAATATTTAGACGGTTATCAATATCTACGAATCTGTTACAGCAATTAAACTGAAATTTTGTATGTTGATAGAGGCAATTAACATTAGCAGTACATATGAAAATAGGCTGTATAGTTCTTCACGGAACTACTTGTTAAACTTGTGGTCACACTGTTCTGATGCAAGGTTTCGACACTGATGTGTAACTATCTAACTGTCTGTTACTTCTTCACGCAAAACTTTATCTCCCGCAGAGATTTTGGTTGGTTCCTCAGTTTCGGGCCTGCGACAACGCGGTCATGTATCCCCGTGTACTTTGGGTGAGGATAGAATCTGTCTGATAAGCTGTGTGAATTGTGATGGCTGTATTAGTCTGTAATTCAGGTAAGGACTGCAGACGGTCAATTTCAAGCAGTAGTTCCTAATGTTGCTACCAAATACTACCGTCAACGACACTTAGCTGTGAACTTGGCTACTAGATGCCACCGCAACCAGCAACTCACAACGAACGTTGGAACTTCCCCTCCAAAGGAAAGCATACTGAGGGATTTTTAGCGTTCTTAGAAAATCCGACGACTTTGGCCGGCTTTGAACCCGCGACCTTGGGCATAGAAGTCCAGCATGCTACCAGTTAAGTCACCGAAGCCGCTTCACACTTAGTCAGATGGAAAACTAAACGTGTTCTCTTGCGAGTGCGTTGTCATGGCAACGTCTGATGGCTCATCCTTCATCAATTTATTAGTGTTGTCATGGCAACAACTGATGGCTCTTGGCATTTTCTTATAATTCCGAAATTATTTTTCTCATCCCTTTGCGTAATGGTGGGTCATATCAAAAATTCTTTCAAAAAAAAGTTTTAGGTAATTATTAAGGGAATATTGTCCATTTTGTACGGTTTTGATATTGTGCCTATTAAGAGAGATATGATTAATGTTTCCCGAAAAACCCACTTTTTCCCACCCTTTTGGTCAATGGTTGGCGCTATCAAAAACCTTTTCGAACGTAAATTTTTGGTCCTTATCCGACACATAGTATGAACTTTGTACGGATTCGATATTTCTAATATTAAGAGATTTATAGCGATATTTCACTTTTTCGAAAAAAAAAGCCCCCCATTTTCACCCTCTTCGACTGATTGTGTCCATTTACAAACTAGACCGAGATTTTATAGGGATACATATTATGAAAAAAAATTCAAAGTGATTGGTGCAAAATTGCGGTAGTTATCGTGTCCACAAGAAAGTGATATATATATATATATATATATATATATATATATATATATATATACATATATACATACATTATGGATAAACTTTTGAACTGATGGTGCCTTTGGGATCTAGGGGATGTGAAACGCGAAGATATGTCGAAATTTTCCGGAAGTCGAAACAGGGTACCCATTGCAATAGTTAGATTTCTAATGAAATCTACCTAATTGACTCATCGACGCACGGCTCAAACCACTAGACCTAGAAAGCTGAAATTTTGCATGTTGGTTGATCCGAGTATGTAGAGGCCCACTAAGAAACGGTTTTTGAAAATTCAATTTGTAAGTGACTTTTTTCGACCCTTTGGCACTGAGCAAGGACAGTCGGTACAAAGTTCGGATTTAGCTCATTTTAAGCCGCCAGATACGAGAAACAATACTCGGAGGTTCTGTAGGGACCCCGAAACATGTTTTTAAGTTCCAAAAATGAACGGTTTTGGAGATATTCCCAAATAACTGTGTTCCCTCAGAGAAACAGATCAACGTTACTATGGCAACCACTGACATTTCGCAGACCGGGGATAGTTTTCTAGCAATATCTCGAAAACCGTTCGTTTTCGGGCCTTAAAACGCGGGGTTTGTTTCCCACTTCTAACCACGAACATTGCTCCTCGCATTAATACGCGTAAAATGAGATATATTTTATTTATAGAGGTGGCTTTTTGGGGTCGGATACGGTCGTGAATTTCAGTCAAATTTTATACTGTTTGAGCTGGTTATTGTAAGCGAGCTTTCAGATTTTACTCTAATTTACAATGTTAAGATGCTTTCTATTTTGCACGGTATGCTTTCATTTTCTTTAAAAATTTGTTTTTTGTTAACTTAACTGAATATTTTTATTGCCAATTTTGATCTGCTCTTTTTCGTTTTTTATCATGACCAGCAACCCATATTCACAATCGAATGTGTCGTATCCTACCGGCTGTCACGTTAATTATTATTTTGGACAAACTTATTTCAATAAAGTTGGTATTTTGTCTTTCACGGCCTTTGAATCCCCGCACAAGGCACGGCTTATACCTAGAAAAGTTGCTGAGTTGGACTAATGGACTAATGGTGCAGCAGAAAAGAGGAGAATTGAAGCTTATGAAATGTGGTGATACAGGAGAATGATGATCAGATGGGTAGATAGGGTAACAAATGAAGAGGTAAGACGAGTGGGAGAGGAGAGATGTTTCTGGCGACTGCTAATGAAGAGAACAGATAGGAGGGTAAGACACATATTAAGACACCCAGGAATTGCAAGCTTAGTTATGGATAGGAGGGTCGCGGACTAGAACTGTAGGGGTAAACCTGGGTTAAACAGATTGCCTCGGATGTAGGGTGTGGTAGCTATGTAGAGACGAAACGATTAGCTCAGGAGAGGGAGCCATGGAGAGCTGCATCAAACCAGTTTAAAAAAACTGAAGACTCAAACAACAACAATCAGGAATTTTAATTACTTAGAGAGGCGTGTGAGGCAAAAGGGTGGTTGGAGGATTTCAATCCCTGGGATGTAGCACTGGTAGAGACTGCATGATGTACATCAGCGGCCAAGGTGAGAGATATTTAACTACAGGTCTATTAATAGCGATATGTTGACGTTCTAATCATCAATACGTATGGCCAAATTACATCCAGAATAGCTTAAGTAAGAATACTTTTAATTACCCATATTCCGATAGATTTGCCATTCCAGTGTGCAAGAGTGCAGTTCCCTCTTCAAACAATATTCGCAATTTCTTTAACAAAGCGCAATGACACACACTTAACAGTAGCAGGTGTACATTTAGACAAAACCATTTTTTTCCCATGGGCAACTGTATGTGGCGTGCTCGCGAGCATCCGGACAACAAAATCGTTATGTCTCATCATAAGATGGCAAAACCAAAAACGTAATTTTAAAATGTGTTAACATAATGTAACATCGAACCCTGCAGACTTTCACAACTCTATAAAATTCCCACTTTGTTGCTCATATCAATATACCGTATGTATCAGAATATTCAGAATTAGAATGGACCCACCTATAACAGCGATTGCTGTAATAGAATATACAAATTATCAGCAATAATGCATCGTCACCATTGTCTTGATCGCGGGCGAAGCCGCGTGTACCTGCTAGTATTGTATATACGTTTTCATTATGTAACATTCCATACGCTTAATAATAGTGTGATGAATTTGTCGGCAACGCTACTGAGGTCTTATTTATAATACTCCTGTCCTGCCAAGTTTTGTCCTTTTGTGCGATTACAGCATATGCCGAGTTAATGACATAAACCTTGAATATATGGAGCTACTGGTCCTCTGCTTTGGGCACGTAAAAGCACTTACATGGTTCTACAGAAATTTGTAACTGTAGAATTCGTTATTATACGTCTAAAGTACTGAGAGTTATTAATTATTCCTGAATTTCCAAGCTGGCCACAGATCACTATACTCTGTGTGTTAATCTCACAACCATCGGTAGTGATATGTCTTATGTGAGACTCCACTACTTCTAAGATTCATCTCCATTGCGCTATTATATTCTAACAAGGGAAGTAGGCCTATCAGGTAAGACAGATCGAAACCTATCTTGAAACTTTGTGGACGCAATCGTCCTACTATAAGGGGACAACTTGCGGTAAATAAGCCTCCTGATTGAACTGCAAGGCTCCGAAATCGTACCTGACGTCCTGGTACGCAGGCATGACGGCTGGTTGAGCTGGACATCCCTGCGGAATTCGGAGTTGTCACGTGATGGGGCGTATATGCAGGCTGCTTCCCACCAGCCTTGAGTGCCTGAGCCATCAGGACTGTCCCTTCCAACATGTACGGTGTTCGCCACTTCCCATTGATTTATATGTGAGATTCGCCACATGATTTCGGAGCCTTGCAGTTCAATCTGGAGGCTGATTTTCCGCACATTAACCACTTATACTGATATCGTGCCAGGAGTTGGCAGTTGGGTTTGAATTGCAGAGGTCTTCCCGTTCGCTGCGAATCGCGCGTTCCAAAAACAATAAACATTCAGTTTGTCACAACTTGCTTCACTCACTCAGCACATTCCTTCTTTCACTAGCTGCGTGTCGTCTGCTGCAATAATAACCATTGGCATGCGGGTAGCCGGCGGGCGCGCTGGCGCACAGAGTGCGCCATGGTAGACATTTCACGTGATGCGTGGAGGGAATGCGCACCATCATGTTGTTCGCCCGCCTATTCCTTCAGTGGAGTGTCTTCTGTCGTGTGACGAAAACTTGATTGTTGTAGCTGTGTTTGTTACCACATTAGAAACACATTTCCTGTACAACACACGTCTGGCGCACTCAGTGCGCCGCGCGCCTAATCATGTAAGTAAAACTATCCAAATAACTTTGTTTCATTTTTATATTCTCTCATTTTTTTAACGCTAATTAAGTTTGTAGCAACAATCTTTAATTAATATTTAACATTTCTGCCTATTTATAATGACTTTGTTGTCGTATAACAAGCTCTAAGGCACGCCCATGTACGGTTGACATTCTTAGCATTTCTATTAATTTATTCCAAATGTATTCTGTTTTGCTCGGTGTTAAATTGGGAACAATTGGTAAGTTTCATGCTCATATTAGCAATAATATTTTCAGGACGGAGTTCCTTGATGACGAGGCTATCCGTGAACTTGTAAACAACTTGCAGGATGATCAGCCCGTTGAATCAAGCAAGGAAGACGGTGAGAGTGAAGTTTCAGATACAGAGAATGAAGTAGTTAATTTCAGCGACCTCCAGACTGACTCTGAACAGAATTGTGACGATGACGATGACGATGTTAGTGAGCCTGTAGCTAGTGCATATTTCATGGGGAAGGACAAAGAAACAAAATGAAAAAAACTGATTTCTCATCCACATCCAAGACCAAACGCAAAAATATTTTGAGAAAGAAATTGTTCATGCCAGTACTAAGGTACAGAGATGTAAAAAAGGAAATTGATGCGTTCATGCTTTTATAGACACTGATAATGGTAGACGAAATTGTTAGGTGCACTAACTTATTCATTGCGCGTCAACGAGAAGAAATTCAATACTCTAGAGAAAGGGATGCAAAGGACACAACGAGATGTGAAATGATGGCTGTCTTTGGTGTCTTGTACTTACTGGGAATGAAGAAGCTAAGCCACACTAATGTCAATGAACTCTGAACCCCAGATGGTACTGGATTTGAAATTCTACGTGCTTGCTTGAGAGCTAAAAGTTTCCTCTTTGTTCTGCGTTGTATGCGCTTTGATGACAAGGAGACAAGAGTTGGGAGGTTGAAGACAGACAAGCTTGCTCCTGTCAGGTATGTGCTTGATAGATTTACCGGTAAGTGTAAAACAAGTTACTGGTTGAGTGAGTACGTTACTGTCGACGAGAAATTGGAACCATTTAGAGGGTGATGTGCATTCATCCAGTATATTCCCAATAAACCGGCAAAATACGGATTAAAAATGTTTGCCCTCTGTGATGCTAAAACATTTTACACCGGTAACCTCGAAGTTTACTGTGGGAAGCAGACAGATGACCCTTTTTCTGTAAACAATTCGCCATCAGCAATTGTCCATAGATTAGTGGACCCAATCAAAGGCTCTAACCGAAACCTAACCATGGACAACTGGTATACAAGTGTACCTTTGGCAAGGGAGCTACTTGAAAAGAAAATAACTTGTATTGGAACTCTTAGAAAAAACAAGAGAGAACTGCCAGCTGAGTTCCTACCCAAAAAAAGGTAGAGAGGTAGGATCATCAACATTTGGGTATCAAAAAGATTTAACTCTAGTATCTCAAGTTACAAAGAAAAACAAAGTTGTTATTTTACTCTCTACCATGCATGACACTGGGACAATAGACGAAGCCTCAAACAAGTCTCACATAATTCTGGACTATAATGCAACTAAAGGGGGAGTAGATACGGTGGATCAGATGTGTTCATCCTACACAGTGGCTAGGATTACGAAGAGATGGCCTTTGGTGCTCTTTTATGCTGTGAAGAATATGGCCGGGATAAATGATCAAATTGTTTTTCAGTTCAATGAGAGCAACCCTAAAGACAGGAGAAGGGTCATCCTCCGAAATTTAGCTCTGCAACTGATGAAAGGGCAGATGAGTAGTCGCGCTATGATGCCAAGCATACCTACTGATATAAAGAAATTTCTCATCAAGTACCGTACGGAAGCTGCAGAGGAACCTGTGCAATATAACCAGAAATAGCGAGGAAGATGTCAAATATGTGGACGATCTAAGAATGTCAATACGACCATCATGTGTGATCAGTGCAGGAAGTTTGTTTGTAAGAAGAATGCTAAGATAAACTATCTCTGTGAAAGTTGGGTTCTCCCGAGTAACGATGTCTAAAAACTAAAATAAATTATGTTCCTTAATGTATATTATTATTCTGTAAATAATACATTTACCTAGTTACCCTAGCATTTAACTAGCAGAATTGAAGCATTTTTCTAACTCAATCACATTATAACCTACTTAAGAACGTCCCTAGATACGTATGCATGTGTAAATCCACAGACAGTCAACATTTAAATGAAAAAAATCCCTCTCGGCTCGCCGTGCCGGAAGGCGGAGGTAGATTTCACCGGGCAAAGAAAAATGTTTCGAATTCTCTCATCATCATCTTCATTTCCCCTTTTCCAGCTGACACTGGGTGGGGGCAAATATGGTTCCTCTCCACTTTGTTCTGTCGATACACCATTCCTCTTCCGACACGGTGTTCCAATCCAGGATCCGTTTTCTAATGCTATACTTCACCGAGTCCATCCAACGCATTCTTGGTCTTCCTCGTCCTCTCTTCTCTGTCATCCTTCGTTCTAGTGCTCGTCTTGTTAGACTTACTTCATTCATCCGTTTGACATGTCCAAACCAACTCAATCCGTTTTGCTCTAGTTTGTCATTTAGTTTCTGTACTCCCAGTTCTTTCCATATATCTCCTCGTTTTCTGGACCATACTTCTCAGGAATCTCATCTCAACTGCTATCATCCCTCTTGGTCATTGTCCGAGTTTCTGCTGCATATGTCATTAGAGGAAGATAATATGCTTTGTACATAACTTCTTTAGCCTTAATAGGTATATCCTTGTTCCATACTAGTCCCCGTACTTATTGGTAGAAAGCACTACCGAGTTGTATTCTTCTGCTAATTTCAAAATCTAGTCTTCCATTTCCAGTCAGTTTACTTCCCAAGCATTTGAAGTGTTTCACCACTTCCAATTCATTATCTCCAACTTTGATTACCAAATTTGTCAATTATTGGATAGGCCTACCTAAAAACGTTCCACATGTTTAGCATACGAGAATACCTATAATTCCGAAAACATTTTACTCGTCACTTGGCCTAACTGTGGGTCATATCCAAAATTATTCCAGACTAGCTGAAGTACCCGTTCTTCGAACGGCTTTTAGTACTTGCTGGCCTAAATCATTAATATATATAATCACACATTCCTAATGTAGTTATGTTATTTCCATGTTACCAACTATATGTGTATACTACATGCATTTTCACTCACCAAATTATTAATCAGAGGAAGAAAAGTGAAAATCCTTGGCCTACTTTCAGTCGACCGACCGGGTCAGGGAATGCAATGAATGAAATCCCCATTTAACAGCAAGGATATGAACTGTGCCGGCTGCCGAAGCCTGTCGCACTCCCCTGAGGCAATGATTAAATGAATGACGGATGAAATGAAATTATAGTGGAGATTGTTTCTGGAATGAAATTATGACAGGGAAAACCGGAGTACCCGGAGAAAAGCCTGTCTGTCTCCGCTTTGTAGGTGAGAAAGTGCTTTTATATATTGGAAATAAATATCAGCTTCTATGTAGTAAAAGTTAAATAACCCGTCTTAAATATTGAACACCTATCGTTGAACGTCTTCAAACTATATTTAAACATATAAACATCATGCTTAAAATACATCAAACTTGATAGCAATTGTCATATCCGCAATAAGTAATATTGTGGAAAGTACGTACCGTCATGATAAAGAGTAACAGTAACGGAACAAACGTCAATCATCCCAAGTAATAATAAAAAAACAAATTGATCACAGAAAAATTTTCTAAGTTTATGCCGTGTCTTGAGCGAAATTACGCCTAGTAACTCCGAGATGGTTCATCAGCGGGCTCTTGTGGTTTATTTGCGGACTACCAAAGGAGTAGCAAACTGTGCGATACCTCAATTCTTATTTAGTACACCTCAGCTACTTTAATGCGAGTGCTAAAGGCTAAAAGAGTCTTTCACCTCCCTATAAAGGCTTCCAAAATGATTGTACATTGAATTTCAGGGCCAAGCAATTAAAACTCAGCAACGTTTCTAGGTTTACGCCGTGATTTGTGCGTTTTTTTATTGGCCGTGAAAGTCAAATTACCTACTTTATTGAAATAAATTTGCCCAGTTCTGCAGTAATATTAATATGAACACTAAATATACTAATGTGACAGTCGATAGTCTCCGACACATTCGTCTGTGAATTTGGGTTTCTGATCATGGTAAGAAACGACAAAAAAGCAGATAAATATTGGCCAACAGAAATATTCATTTAACGAAAAACAAATCGATAAAAAGGATGGTAGCACACCGTCCAAAGTAGAAAGCACTATAACATTGTGAAACAGCGTAAAGATCCAAATTATCACATACAATAACCGGCACAAAGAGTATAAAATTAGACTCAAAATCACGTCTAGTTTCGGACCCCAAAAACTACCTCTATAAATAAAGCAGTTCATGTAGAGACTAACATAGACTAACATCGCTCGGCGTTGACCGTGTTTTAAAATACATATTTAGGTTTTACTCGCTAACCGTTGGAGATACACGAAAAGTGATAAGGACCTTTCGGATATAAAATTAAATTTTAAAGCTTGTAGTGCCATCAAAAGTTTGCTATTTCTTAGCGTTCTCTTTTTATTTGAAATGGAAGTATGAAAATAGTCGCCATTTTTAAATAGTGCAAAATATCGAAATCAAAAGTAGCCTATATATAAGCCTGGTAAATGAGCTACATTCAATCAAAATTTCATTTAAATCAGACCAGTGGTTCTTGCGTTATTGAGTAACACACAGACAGACAGACAGAAACACACCAACTCGTTTTTATATATTAGTATGATAAAAGGTTTAGGTAGAGTATAGAGGAGTATTGGCAATTTTAAACGGTTTCGATATTGTTCTATTAAGGGAGGTATGTTTTTCTCTCTCAAAACTCCTTTTTTCCCACCCCTTTGGTCAATGGTTGGTGCTATCAAAAACCTCTACCGAGATAAGATTTTGGCCCTTATCCGAAGAATAGTATGAACTTTGAACGGATTCGAATAGTCACACACTAAGAATGTTAAAGCGATATTTCACTTTTTCGAACCCCCCTCCCCCATCCCCACTCCCTTAGTCCGAATTCTCCCATTAACAAACTCGACCGCGATTTCAAATGTTTATATTTTATGTAGACATTTGAAAGTGATTGGTGCGAAAAGACGGAAGTTATCGTGTCCACAAGAAAGTGATATATACAGTACAGTACCCCTTTAGGCCTATATATAAAAATGAAAGTTCGTCTTTTTTTCTGAATTTCCACGGAGATTTGCGTTATTAATGCGTTTCAGACTGTTTTACGAAGGATACGTGCAAAAATATAGTTTTCGTCTGTCTGTCTGTCTCTCTGTTGTCTGTGGACAAGTTTGCGTCCTTATAACTCGAGAACGGCTGGTTGGATCAACGTAAAATGTGGCAGAGATATACATCAGAGGCACGACACCAATCATTGGTGTAACTCTTCTCCGTATCTGTCATAAAAGGGAGCCTACCCCCTAACAATACATGCTGAAATAGGCGTATAAGGACGAGACAAAGCTCATTTTCAGCCCCTCAAAGTGAGAAACAAAACTCGGGGGCCCAGAAGGGTCCTCGAAAACCACATTTTAAGGTCCTAGAACCAATAGTTTCTGAGATATTCCCAGAAAACTCTTTTCATGTAACAAAGTAACGAAGGAACGCAAGCCCGCTACCATGACAACTGTATCTCAAGAGGTGACATCCAACGTTCCATCTACTGTACTACTGTAAAAGGCAATGCCACCTCATTTATTACATTTCTGTAAAAGTTTGCAAAAGGATATAAGGTTATCACGGGTCCAACTTAGGCTATACAATTAATCAATACGTATAATGCGCTTAAGGGGGTCAAGGGATACCCTATATTTTTTCACACGATTTACACGTGCGATATGTCTTACAGGAGGTTTGCTATATCTTCTAACAGCAACATAATTTTCAAAAATTCTGGAATTTAAATTTTATTTTTGCGGCTTTTAGGAATTGTGGCCATTGAAGGCTAAAAAGCCTGAATTTTCATTCCCCGCCAGCCTTTTATAGTACATTATGCAACGAGCCTATAATGGCAATAATTAAGACACGATTATATTTATAAAACGAGCGCTTGCGAGTTTTATAATTTCCATACGAGTGTCTTAATTACCATTATAGGCGAGTTGCATACGACTGTTTATGTTCGACGATAATTATTATAACTATTTTATGTTCGAACATAAATATTCATAAATATCTGTCGAGATTTCGCCAGTTTTAAGTACGGAACACAGTGCATGTGACACAGAGAATGCCTTGTATTTGCCCATGGCCTCCTCGATTACTCCACTATGACACTAGGCAACGCAGTGAAATTTAAATTAGAAGGCCATGGACCTCAGTGCAGGTGCGATGATATCCTTATCTAATTGGTTAAACAACAGTTTCTTGAGCTGTGATTGGTGGGAGAAACTGTTTCATAATGAACAAGTAGTTCCGTGAAGAACTATACAGCCTATTTTCAGGTTAACTGCCACTATCAACATACAGAATTTCAGTTTGATTGCTGCAATAGATTCGTAGATATTGAAAACCGTCCAAATATTTCGGATGGTCACCATGTTGGATTTTACATTGTGCCCATTCAACATGAAATATGCAAATCACAGTTTGCCAGCAATGCTCAATCGGGAGTATCGGGGTTCATGGTATGTTCTCCCACTCTGTGACTCACACACTTTGGATTAAATAGAGGATACACTTCCAAAAAAATTAACAAAATCAACTCCTACTATAAAAACATTTCATTACTCAAATATATGGCGCTACAAAAATTAAACAAATAGAATACGGACCCTTTAATTCATACTTGTTCAAAGTGAACAACGAAGTCATATTTAAACAAATATTAAATCATAATAAATGGTTTTCTATAAACCAACAAACTTCTATTAATTTTCACTTCCATATAGTGTCCTTTTAAAATTCAATAAAATCAAGAGCTCCCATACGCTCGATATTTTTTACACATACTGTGTTATCCATTTACAACACATCACTTCTTATTACATGAATATATCTTCTAATCAAAATATATAATTTAACAAAGTACTGTTTCTCATTTACATAAAATTTTGGGCTTCCACAATGCTCTTAGGTTACCATCTCTCTCTCAAGTCAACAATTCACTACCGTGATTGGGAAACATTTGCGCACTCCCGAGCTGCAGAAGACTACTTGAACATGTCAAAAATTAAGATCACCCCCGGAATCTAATTGTCTTCACTAAAACTAGTGAATCACTACATCATATAATCATAACATTAGGGATTTATTATTATTTGTCTTAAAAAAACATTATATCATAAGAAAGCAACGATCTGAACTTTGCAAGCGGTAACATTCATCTAAAAGAACCTCGGTTCGAAGACCGGATCGTTAAAACAAACTCTAAACACTCTTGTGTATTATAACTTCAAACAGACGGCTCTTAGACCTACCACAACACGTTAATGGTAAAAGTCTGGCCTTGGCTAATTAGCGTGATTTATTGCCGGGAGCAGGAACTTCACGGTCTCGCTCACAAGAGACGGGCTATCCTCAGCTTTTATACAGCTGTTCTTAAATGCAGTTCTTTGAACAGGCAAGGCTTTCATACTACTTTTTATAACAACACATTTAAGGTCAACAGACCTATTCTCTTAACTTCGGCATTTATTAATTATGAAGTGTCCTCATGGGCGGGTAAGAATAATTCAATACAACAACAAATATTTAGGGGCTTAAACATGGACGAATCTGGGTTCGATCCTTTCAAATGCCTCGGGAACCATATCTCACACTGGAGGACTTATAAAATTAGCGACTTATAGCAGGCCTCCTTGCCTTACACCCGGGCTCATAATACAATAATTAGCACCCTTTTATTACAATACACACATGGCCTCGTGATCACATCACTATTTAGAGGACTTACCATAGTTCAATTACCACGACCAACTGCCCCTTATAATTAGTGTTAGCGAGTTTTGTCAACGCATTCCTAGCGTGACAAATTACTTCAATGCGTTACATGGCGCTTATACATTAATGAGCCAAGTTGCCTTCAACAAACTGATACATTCAACATCAACGTTTCATTGTACATCTCCATTCTATTTTAATCCTCTCCCTTGACAATAATCGCTTTACTTTAAGAACATGTTTTCATAACATGTATTAATTCATTTAAAGGAGCTCGGAAGCTACTACTTTTCATATAATTCATCATAATCTTCATTCATTTATATAATTATTATTATATTTATTACGCTTGCTTTCACATATTTAAATCATTTATCAACTACACTGATATTTTATTTCGTACATTTCCCCCAAGGGATTTCTTTATTTCACATAATTATTTTATACTTTCTCAATTTTAATCGTTCAGATCGCGCTATATTCTTTTATTTGTTATTCAAACATCCCTATTCCTTTTTTTATCAGGTGGATAGTACGCAAATCTTCCCCAACACATAACATAATGAAATGGTTACTCAAATGATTTTACGGTCATTGACCGAATTCTCCAGCGATGTTTCATTTTTGCCCACTCACTGCATTTAAGCCATCTTCATTGATACCATTTCACACAATGACACTTCCTGATACACACACACATTATTTACCTTAAACACTTGTAACATATTGAATACCATTTTTGTATTCATTTATCATACACAAATAAATTCACTAAAATTATTACACTAAAACAAATTTCACTATATTTACTTTACACTGCTTTCAATCACTTAGGCTTTGGTTTTTGCCTACACACGTGATTTCTTTCTTCCCCGTTTCCAAGGGTGACACTCTTAGACGTCGGCTCCCTAACCTGGTAAGATGATGAATGTCTCGACCAATCTACCCCTCCCTGGAACGGTTATTCTTCAGATCCGGTTTCTGACTATCGGCTTCTATTTTACTAGCTCGATGTGTTTCTTCCTAGACACTATTTAGTTTGTCTAGATAAAGTCTGTCCTGTTTACGGCCTCTCGAATACTTTATCGGTGACCTTAATAATTCCCTAGCATTTACTGCTATTCCTTCAATTCTTAGCTTATTGCTTTTTACTGTTCGTTTGTCTCCTTTAGACAACGCCTTGGATTAAATTCTCAATTCTTATTGGTCTACGCTCTAGTACCTATCTTTTCGGCACACTAGGTGTTACTTATTTGGTTCAACCCTGATCGGGTTCCTTAACTTTGATAGAAATGTTTGTTTCACTCCCGTTGGTACTTCGAAACGCTACGATACTTTCTGTCTTTTAACTGAACTATTATTCGAAAACCTATCACCTGTTCTTCCTTCAAGTTCGCAGCCTAACTTTGACTGTAATACTGAACTTGCGCTATAAAGACTGATGCTTACTGAAATAAATCCTGTACTAGGATTTTACTATGTCTTCACACGGCGATACTAATGACGATACTTCTCGGCCACGCCCATACGGGGTGCTCGTTGGTGATACAACGTATCACGACCTCTCAAGGTCTGGTAAGTACTCCATGATTAGCCAGGCTCTGCCAGGGCTTTTATACAAATCGGCTACAAAAAGATAAAGTCCTCGTCTTTTTCATAACTAACTTTTGAAGCAATAGTCGCATACTTTTGAAAATTATATCTCTGGAAAGCTCGTTTCCCAAACGTAAACTGACTTCTTTGCACATGAAAATCGATCGTACAATTCCAAAATATTAAATAAAACTTGCTCTTCAGATACGTGTGTGTTGAGGTTTATTTTCAATCCCTACCACCTCTGGTCTCGGGGAACTTTTAACTACGTAATGCTGCGTTTGCACTTCTTTCCTGTGCAATTAATATAACCCTTTTCACCACACAAAAATCTCTATTCCAAAATGATTTCACTATGATGTATTTATTTTGTTAATTATATTCTCGCAAATGGCTTAAATCTAATTATTCCTCTTCTTGCACAACTGCGAGGATGCCATTTTATTGCTGCGTAAGATCAATTTCCGAAACCTCTTCTCGCTTACACACAGTGGAATGTTTTTATCGTTCTATTTATAGTTATGATCGGCTCCCTATCGGTGCGTCACGCATGATATCATTTCCTGGGGCCACCTGGTCTCTTATCATTACGCCACGTTGTACCAGTACTCTGGCATAAAATCTTTCTAAGTCATTCTAAGGACTGTATTTTTCCTCTCTTCTTTTACCAATAAAACATGGATTCGACCCCTTGAACCAATGGTACATGGGTTCATTTCTCCCCAACTTAGATAAAGAAATTTTCGAAATTTTGAGGAATTTTATTTAAACATTTTCATTAAAAAATTATTTTTCTCAGTGTCGAAGCCATCATAACACTTCTCAGAACCTTTTGTTTCTATTCTCGTGGAATCCCACGATAATTAAGGTTTTCCACCTTTAAAGTCATATCCGGTAATAGTGTAGGTTGAGTACGCTCTGTCCCTACCCGTTCTTCCTTTCTTAAGTATCTGGACTAAAAGTCTACAGAACATAATTCTTCCTTACGGGTGTGGTCTATCCCTACCCGTTTCTTTTATTTCCTCACTTTCTCTTCTTAAATTGAAATTTTCTTCTTCAACAAAATCAATTATTTCTCTTATCTCCCAATACAATTTCTCTAATTCACATTCACAATTGAATGGTTGAGCTCTATTTTCTCGTTCTAACTTACTCCTGTTTCTATCAAAATTGGATTTATCATCTCTAAATTGTAGCATAACCAGGGCTTGTACATTTGCTTCATCGAAGTCTTCGGGAGTGTAATATACTTTCAGGTTAGCTGAATTCATAGTCACTTCGTGATTCGTTTCACAGTGCCGAATTCTATAGGCATTATTTCTTAAATCTCTTATTATTTGATACGGTCCGTGGTACATTTTCTGGAAATTCTTTTACTCGCGGTTCCCTGGCTCCGAAATGGCTGGTCTTTTCACAAACACCATTTCTCCTGCTATTAGTGGTCGATGATACCTCTTGGGCCTGTTTCTCCTTTGTCTTCTGTCTGCTTGAGCTTTTAGATGCTCAAAGGCTCTTCTAATTCGTACATCTCTTCCAGGCTGAGCGTCTGTTGGCCTAGGAATGACCAGACTCCAAGGTCTCTCTGGTTGCTCATTCCGATGTAACGTTATTGGTATCTCTCCCGTAGACTCGTGGATTGTATTATTTATACAAAATTCGATGATATCGAGGATATCTAATCATTTCCAATTTTCCTCGGCGCAGTATATCCTACAATACTTGGCCGTTTTCCCTCATAACTCTTTCCACAGGATTTGCCTCAGGATGGCGAATACTAGACAGTATCTGACGTATTCCAAGTCTCTCTAATTCCTGCCTAAATTCTGCACTTGTAAAACAACTACCGTGATCCGACAACAAATTCTCTGGTTTACCCAGAATAGGTATCACTTTTTCTTTGAGTCGTTTTAACACCTGTTTGGTACTAGTCTTCTGTATGGGAGCAAGGACAACCATTTTTGTGTAAACATCCATAGCCACCATTATATGTCTATTTCCTCTCCTAGCCTTTGGCAAAGGTCCGAAATTGTCAATAGAAATAATTTGACCTGGCCTCTCGGGCTACAATGGTATTTGCTTTTGTCTCATCAAAAACGCATTTGGCTTAACCCTTTGACATATGTCACATGTCTTGAGCGTATCCCTTACAGTTTCTCTCAGTCTCGGCCATACAAATGCTTCTTTTAGCATCGAGACTGTTTTGTCGACTCCCATATGTCCAAACGATCTATGGGCCAACCATACCATTTTCCTCTGCAAAATAGCCGGTATAACGATCCTCAATCGAGTATGGTCAGAGTCCACAAACTTATACAATAATCCATTAAAGAAAGTTTAATCCTTAGCTATCTTATTAGCTTCGGTATACGCAGGTGTTCCCCTTATCAAACTCCCTTCCAAGAAAGATATGAGCATGTTCATCCATGGATCCTCACGTTGTCGCTGACCAATACTTCTTAATTCATCCAAAGTGCGCTGATCTCTGTCTTCCAAATCAATACCCATTACTTCCTCTTCTGTGGACTCTGGCTGTCTACTTATATAATCTGGAACTACATTTTATTTTCCCGGGCAATATTCTATATTTACATCGAACTGTTGTATATATAAAGCCCAACGCATCAACCTTTGACTGGATAAATCCGTCTTCATCAAAAAGGTTAAGGCTTTATGATCAGTTCTTAATGTGACTGGAAACCCATATACAATCTTTCGTCAATATTGTAACGCATGCAATATCGCTAACAGCTCAATTTCGCTGATTGTATAATTTTTCTCGTGTGGTTTCAGTCTCCGACTTGTGAAAGCTAGATAATTTTTCTTCTCAGGGTTATTCGGGTTTTCCTGATACAGCATTGCCCCTATTCCAATCTGGTATGCATCCGTTTGTATTACAAATCTCTGATTAAAATCAGGATATCCTAACTTCACATAACTTAAGAACATTTCCTTGGCCTCTATAAACGCTTTTTCTGTTTCCTCCGTCCATTTCCACTTACCCCCCTTCTTCAGAAGGTCCTGTAGTGGTGCAACAGTTTTGGTATAGGACGGACAATGCCCTGAGAAAAATCCAATCAATCCCAAAAACTGGCGAAAGTTTTTCACCTTCAAAGGCCTGGGAAAATCTCTTATTGATTCTAATTTACATGGATTTGGTTTGACACCATCCTTGTCAATCACATGCCCCAAAAACGTAACTTGTCATTGACAAAAATTTGATTTCTTCAAGTTAATCTTAAAATTAGCCCTTCTTAAATCTTCCAATAATATCTTTAATTTTTCCAAGTGTTCATCGATATTTTCCGAGGTAAGCAATATGTCATCCACATAACGGATAGTTCAATCCTTTACTTCCTCTGACAGGTTGCGATCAAGCGCTCTTATTAAGGCGGATCCCGAGGTCTTCAAGCCAAACGGACATCTCTTGAAGCAATACGTTTGTTCATCGAACTGAAATCCAGTTAACAGACTAGTTTTCTCTTCAAGTTCAAGATGATGATATGAAGAAGTCATGTCAATATTTGTAAAAATCTTCTTGCCTTTAAATTTCCTCAGTATTTTATTTATGGGTGGTGCCGAATCATTTTCTGGATAATTTTCGCGTTCAGATTCCTGGCATACAAACACATCCTTACTGAGCCATCCGGTTTACTCACAATTACTTATGGACTAACATATGGTGTCGCCATCTTTTCTATAACACCTGCATCACTCATCTCCTGCAGTGTTTTCTTTGTTTGTGTGTAATGTTTTTCTGCAAACCGGGAATGGTTTTTGTCTGAACGGTGCCCAATCATTTACTTGAAATGCGTATTTAAAATTTTTAAACTTTCCTGGCTTGGAATCAAATACGTCCCTGTAATTTAATAGCAAATTCTTTAAGTTTTCCTTGTTTTCAAGAGCAACTTTATCTTCCTCTATTTTTCCTGACAGGTTGGTCTCGAACTCGGTTTCCAAATTATCTTCAAGTTCTATGTTTAAGACTTCAAATACTTTCTCTATGTCCCTACAACCTTCCTCGGTCACTTCTTCCACATGCCATACCTGTTCTTCTATTTTTGCATCCTGTTCCTGTAAATTAATGTTTTGTCCATCCACATCCTCTCTTTGAATCCTAATGCAACTTTGCGCTAGGTCAATTATGACCTTATTCTCACGGATGAAATCAATACCTAATATGACATTATATGGCAATTGATTTACCAGCAAAAAGCATTGTGAAATTTCAGTGTTACCAATGATCAAATCAATGTACACCTGAAATCTACATGTCAAAGATTTTTCAGGAATAATTCCCTTAATCTTCACGCTTGAGGTGGGAATTTCTAATATGCGACTTCTTGTTTCTAATTCATTTAGGAGGGTTTGCGTTATCAAACTTATAGTTGATCCAGTATCAATTAATGCCCTGACCAGTAATCCTTCTATCCTTAACATGATAATAGGTAATTCCCTTCTAATAGGTGGGATTCCTTCCACATCCTCTTTAATTAGCTCATCTAGTCTCGCTATCCAATTTACAATCTCAACCTCCTCCCACCTCCTGGTATGTTTCCACTTTTGATGATTTAAATTTGAGTTTTTTTTATCTTGTGGGCTTCCTTTCCCATCATTCTTCAATTGCGCTTGTAACTCCAAGCTTTGAGCTCCTTCCAGTCGGTCGGGTGATTTTCGGTTCTTTATTGCCTCACTCCAACGGACTCTTTGCATCTCAGTTTCGTCTGTTCGTTCATTCATATAACGAAGACTTTCCTGATACCTCTCTTCGATTTCGGCCCGATATTCTTCGTTTCTGTCTTCCGGTCTCACATTCCTTCTGGGATAATTTTCCCATCTCTTTCTGTTATCCTGCCTCTGATTATTATTATGATTATTGTGTCGGTTCTCTTGTTGCCTATAACCCGTATTTCTGGGAATCCTTCCTCGATATCCCCCTCTATAGTATGGCTGTATTCCCCTAGGCTCTTGATGTCCATATTCTCGACCCAGTCCCTGAGTATTGGTACTAGTTGACTGATTTCTGGCCGATGGTTTTCCTCTATCTTCTTGACTGCTGGCCATATGTACTTGTTCAGTCTGTCTTTGATGCCTGGGAGTAACGTATGAAGTCGTCATGTCCAATTGACGTAATACGCACTCCACTTCCCCAGCACTTCTGGCTTTAGATGAGATTAACAACCTTTGTATCTCATAGGGAAGTTGTCTTGCAATGGCGGCACACAGGTCGTTCTCAGCTGGAGCAATATCAAGTTCCCGGAATTTACACAGCTGAGCGGTGAAAAATTCTGAGTATTTAGTGGGGGCATTCGTACTATATTTCTTAGAGTACAGATCTAGACTCAAATTTTCTTGTACATCTGCTGCCCAATATCGTTTCAGAAAAGCTTCTCTAAAACCTTCCACCGAGTCAAATGTATATCTGAAACTCCTGAACCAGGTGAGACAATCACCTACCAATAGCCACTCAATTGCTCTCAGTCTCTGATCCTGAGGAATTTTCATTTCATTCAAGTACTCTGCTACCTCCTTCAACCAGTATTTAGGAGTAATCGACATATTATTACCCGTAAACTTCACCGGTCTGTCCTCATTTGACTTGATTATGTTAATTATTTGCCCATTTGTTTGGTTCATATAAGGGATTGACATCGTCATTGGATATCCTGGGTTCTTATAAGGGCTCTCCCCTCCTAATTCCCTGTCTTGATTAGTGCCTCGTTCATTATGATCTACCCATCCTGTCTTCTGGAATTCATCATGACTTTCAAATTCTATTTTTCTTTCTCTTCGGGCACTTTCTTCATGAGCCATGAGTTGAATTTCCATTTGACTGTTCTTGTGTTCAGTCCTTTCCAACCGTGATCCCAATTCATCCTGAATTCTTTCCTGATTCTTTTTACTGCTTTCCACTTCTTGTTTGAGTTGGAATTTCTCTTCCCTGAAACTATCCCTTATTTCAGCTAATTGATCTTCTAGCTCTTTCTTGATGACCATGACCTGTTTTTGTATAGTTTCTGGCTTAACGTCACCTTTGGTATCTAAGTCCTCTCGGATCTCCTTTATCTTATTCCCCATCTCTTTTCGTCCTTTGACCATGTCTACTTTAATTCCCTCAAGCTTTTCCTCAGTTTTCCCTTGGCTCTTATACAATATAATCAATTCGTCTTGGACCTGGTTTACTTCGGTATTGGTTTTTCCTACTTGTCCCTTTAATGTTTCTTTGGTTTTCTGAACCTCATTGATACCCTTACTTATTTCATCTATCTTCTGGGTATTCTCCTTATTTTCTTTATCTCGTTGCTTTCTTTCTCCCTGGAGATGCTCTTCGTATGTACCTAATCTTTTATTTATTTTGCTCTCGTGTTTCTTCAAGTTCTCATCTACCTGCCCGGTGAAATGATCAACTTGATCTTTCCTATTCTTCGCATCTTCTTGATTTTGCCTTTTCATATCATTTACTTCGTCCTGAACTCCCCGACTTTTTCCTCGAGTTTTTCTACTTGGTTCTCCACCCCTATAAATCTGTTTCCTAAGATTCTAAGATCGTTCTTAATTTCATCCCCTGATTTTTGACAAATTTTCATATTTGACCCCATCTGCTTTATTACTTCTACTTGGACCTCTTGGTTCCGGTTTACAAGTTTCTCTTCACATATGTCTACATTCTTTTTACAAGTTCCCTGCATCTCATTTAATTTAGTTTCCACAAAACAAAATTTATCTTCTAAATTTTTAAAATTGTATTGACATTTAGTTTGGGAATTTACCTTATTTTCCTGTAAGGTATTTATTTTGTCTTGCAATTCTGACTTAAGTGCCTCGTTTTCCCTTTCAATTTTACTTGTGATTTCCCCTTTTAACTCATTTAACTTATTCCCAAACTCAGTGTCAAAACCTTGAAATTTGGTATTCATTGTCTCTTCTATTTCAGCCTTCAGTACCTCGTTATTTGCTTTACTGTCAGCTTTTATAGACTCTAACATCTCATCTTTTACAACTTTCAACTGTTTTTCATTTTCCGTTATCATTTTTTCTATCTCAGCCTTCAGTTCACTATTCATTGTTATACAGTCGGCTTTGATAGATCCTAAATTATGATTTATGAATTCGAACTCCTTTTTATTTTCGTTTTGTTGGCTGTCCAATTTAGCATCCATAGTTTTGAATCTCTCGCTTCTATCTGCTTTTATAGCCTCCAACTTTTCCTTGCTATCGGCCTTTAAGACGTCCACAAGCCTCTGCATTTCCTCACGTAATGCCATCTTATTCTCTTATAGAATACAGTGGGCTACTATGCCACATCGCCGGTTCATGCATGAGAGATGGTACTACGAACTCTTGTATCCCAATTTTCAAAATTCAACCTTATCACGGGTATTTACTAAAACGTACCCTTTTGGTATACTCATTCAATGTCAAAACCTTTATGGAAGTGATTTAAAAATTCAAAAATTTCGAAAAACCATTTTTTTATTGATTTTTTTAATGAAAACTCGGGTTTTCCTTAGGAAAACTCATCCCTTCGTACTGGGCGCCATTTCATGTGTGTTTTTGGGGGTATTTAATTGAGGGCTGCTCGGTGTGAATTTCCAGGGTCCCAATGCGGTCAGTTAACTTTATATTTTGTAGCTACTTCTATCATTATTTTACTTTTACATGATATGTCCGTCTTAAGTGTTCCTCTAATATTAACCAAGCACATTACTTCTATGCCACCATGTGCCCATTCAACATGAAATATGCAAATCACAGTTTGCCAGCAATGCTCAATCGGGAGTATCGGGGTTCATGGTATGTTCTCCCACTCTGTGACTCACACACTTTGGATTAAATAGAGGATACACTTCCAAAAAAATTAACAAAATCAACTCCTACTATAAAAACATTTCATTACTCAAATATATGGCGCTACAAAAATTAAACAAATAGAACTCTGACCCTTTAATTCATACTTGTTCAAAGTGAACAACGAAGTCATATTTAAACAAATATTAAATCATAATAAATGGTTTTCTATAAACCAACAAACTTCTATTAATTTTCACTTCCATATAGTGTCCTTTTAAAATTCAATAAAATCAAGAGCTCCCATAGGCTCGATACTTTTTACACATACTGTGTTATCCATTTACAACACATCACTTCTTATTACATGAATATATCTTCTAATCAAAATATATAATTTAACAAAGTACTGTTACTCATTTACTTAAAATTTTGGGCTTCCACAATGCTCTTAGGTTACCATCTCTCTCTCAAGTCAACAATTCACTACCGTGATTGGGAAACATTTGCGCACTCCCGAGCTACAGAAGACTACTTGAACAAGTCAAAAATTAAGATCACTCCCGGAATCTAATTGTCTTCACTAAAACTCGTGAATCACTACATCATATAATCATAACATTAGGGATTTATTATTATTTGTCTTAAAAAAACATTATATCATAAGAAAGCAACGATCTGCAATTTGCAAGCGGTAACATTCATCTAAAAGAACCTCGGTTCGAAGACCGGGTCGTTAAAACAAACTCTAAACACTCTTGTGTATTATAACTTCAAACAGACGGCTCTTAGACCTATCACAACACGTTAATGGTAAGGGTCTGGCCTTGGCTACTTAGCGTGATTTATTGCCGGGAGCAGGAACTTCACGGTCTCGCTCACAACAAGAGACGGGCTATCCTCAGCTTTTATACAGCTGTTCTTAAATGCAGTTCTTTGAACAGGCAAGGCTTTCATACTACTTTTTATAACAACATATTTAAGGTCAACTGACCTATTCTCTTAACTTCGGCATTTATTAATTATGAAGTGTCCTCATCGGCGGGTAAGAATAATTCAATACAACAACAAATATTTAGGGGCTTAAACATGGACGAATCTGGGTTCGATCCTTTCAAATGCCTCGGGAACCATATCTCACACTGGAGGACTTATAACATTAGCGACTTATAGCAGGCCTCTTTGCCTTACACCCGCGCTCATAATACAATAATTAGCACCCTTTTATTACAATACACACACGGCCTCGTGATCACATCACTATTTAGAGGACTTACCATAGTTCAATTACCACGACCAACTGCCCCTCATAATTAGTGTTAGCGAGTTTTGTCAACGCATTCCTAGCGTGACAAATTACTTCAATGCGCTACATGGCGTTTATACATTAATGAGCCAAGTTGCCTTCAACGAACTGATAAATTCAACATCAACGTTTTATTATACATCTCCATTCCATTTTAATCCTCTCCCTTGACAATAATCGCTTTACTTTAAGATCATGTTTTCATAACATGTATTAATTCATTTAAAGGAGCTCGGAAGCTACTTCTTTTCATATAATTCATCATAATCTTCATTCATTTATATCATTATTATTATATTTATTACGCTTGCTTTCACATATTTAAATCATTTATCAACTACACTGATATTTTATTTCGAACATTTCCCCCAAGGGATTTATTTATTTCACATAATTATTTTATACTTTCTCAATTTTAATCGTTCAGATCACGCTATATTCTTTTATTTGTTATTCAAACATCCCTATTCCTTTTTTATCAGGTGGATAGTACGCTAATCTTCCACAACACATAACATAATGAAATGGTTACTCACATGATTTTACGGTCATTGACCGAATTCTCCAGCGATGTTTCATTTTTGCCCACTCACTGCATTTAAGCCATCTTCATTGATACCATTTCACACAATGACACTTCCTGATACACATACACATTATTTACCTTAAACACTTGTAACATATTGAATACCATTTTTGTATTCATTTATCATACACAAATAAATTCACTAAAATTATTACACTAAAACAAATTTCAATATATTTACTTTTCACTGCTTTTAATCACTTAGGCTTTGATTTTTGCCTACACACGTGATTTCTTTCTTCCCCGTTTCCAAGGGTGACACTCTTAGACGTCGGCTCCCTAACCTGGTAAGATGATGAATGTCTCGATCAATCTACCCCTCACTGGAACGGTTATTCTTCAGATCCGGTTTCTGACTATCGGCTTCTATTTTACTAGCTCGATGTCGTTTCTTCCTAGACACTATTTAGTTTGTCTAGATAAAGTCTGTCCTGTTTACGGCCTCTCGAATACTTCATCGGTGACCTTAATAATTTCCTAGCATTTACTGCTATTCCTTCAATTCGTAGCTTATTGCTTTTTACTGTTCGTTTGTCTCTTTAGACAACGCCTTGGATTAAATTCTCAATTCTTATTGGTCTACGCACTAGTCCCTATCTTTTCGGCACACTAGGTGTTACTTATTCCGTTCAACCCTGATCGGGTTCCTTAACTTTGATAGAAATGTTTGTTTCACTCCCGTTGGTACTTCGAAACGCTACGATACTTTCTGTCTTTTAACTGAACTGTTATTCGAAGACCTATCACCTGTTCTTCCTTCAAGTTCACAGCCTAACTTTGACTGTAATTCTGAACTTGCGCTATAAAGACTGATGCTTGCTGAAATAAATCCTGTACTAGGATTTTACTATGTCTTCACACGGCGATACTAATGACGATACTTCTCGGCCACGCCCATACGGGGTGCTCGTTGGTGATACATCGTATCACGACCTCTCAAGGTCTGGTAAGTACTGCATGATTAGCCTGGCTCTGCCGGGGCTTTTATACAAATCGGCTACAAAAAGGTAAAGTAGTCGTCTTTTTCATAACTAACTTTTGAAGCAATAGTCGCATACTTTTGAAAATTATATCTCTGGAAAGCTCGTTTTCCAAACGTAAACTGACTTCTTTGCACATGAAAATCGATCGTACAATTCCAAGATATTAAATAAAATTTGCTCTTCAGATACGTGGGTGTTGAGGTTTATTTTCAATCCCTACCCCCTCTGGTCTCGGGGAACTTTTAACTACGTAATGCTGCGTTTGCACTTCTTTCCTGAGCAATTATTATAACCCTTCTCACCACACAAAAATCTCTATTCCAAAATGATTCACAATGATGTATTTATTTTGTTAATTATATTCTCGCAAATGGCTTAAATCTAATTATTCCTCTTCTTGCACAACTGCGAGGATGCCATTTTATTGCTGCGTAAGATCAATTTCCAAAACCTCTTCTCGCTTACACACAGTGGAAAGTTCTTATCCTTCTATTTATAGTTATGATCGGCTCCCTATCGGTGCGTCACGCATGATATCATTTACTGGGGCCACCTGGTTTCTTATTATTACGCCACGTTGTACCAGTACTCTTGCATAAATTCATTCTAAGTCATTCTAAGGACTGTATTTTTCCTCTCTTCTTTTACCAATAAAATATGGATTCGACCCCTCGAACGAATGGTACATGGGTTCAATATATGTAGGTCCTAGAGTTGTGTACTGTTACATGAAGATTATTGTATACGTGTAGCATTCAAACTTCAAACGCATGATTAAGACACAAGAAGTAACAAGGAGATTTTAAAATTTCGCACAGCGGCCATCTTGTGGTTATGGAAACAATTGAAATTAATTAGATGCCAGTGGGTTAACATTCGTATAAGGATTTACTGTACCAAGTTTCACTGCACTCGGATGATTAAATTGCGAGAAACGACCATGTGAATATTTATACTTCGCGTCGCCGCCATGTTGGATTTGTGATCACCAGGTTATTTAAGGTCCTATAGGTGAACTTAAGTTCATAGCCCCTATGAACATAAATTTAAAAAAGTCCTCTCGGCACGCCGGAAGGCGGAGGTATCTTTCACCGGACAAACTTGGGGATAGGCGAAAATAGGCAGAATATGCAGGTTTTCGTAGAAGGATCAGACTTCATTGATGGCGAGAAAGTTTTTTATAATTGGAGATTTATTAACTTTGTTTTTCGTCATTTTATGCTTATTTTAAACATTTTACTGTCTTATGGGGACGGTAACCTTCTTGTCATTTGGGCTCCATTTTTATACTTGTGGTCACACTGTCCTTATGCAAGGTTTCGACACTGATGTGTAACTATCTAACCGTCTGTTACGTCTTCACGCAAAATGTTATCTACCGCAGAGATTTTGGTTGGTTCCTCAGTTTAGGGGCTGCGACAACATGGCTGTATTAGTCTGTAAATCAGGGAAGGACTGCAGACGGTCAATTTCAAGCAGTAGTTCCTAATGTTGCAACCAGATACTACCTTCAACGACACCTAGCTGTGAACTTGGCTACTGGATGCCACCGCAACCAGCAACTCGCAACGAACGTTGGAACTTCCCCTCCAAAGGAAAGCATACTGAGGGATTTTTAGCGCTCTTAGAAAATCCGACGGCTTCGGCCGTCTTTGAACCCGCGACCTTGGGCGTAGAAGTTCAGCATGCTACCAGTTACGTCACCGAAGTCACTTCACACTTAGTCAGATGGAAATCTGAATCTGATCCCGTGCAAGTGCGTTGTCATGGCAACGTCAGATGGCTCATCCCTCATCAATTTAATAGTGTTGCCATGGCAACCTTTGATAGCTCTTGGCATTTTCTTATAATTCCGAAATAACTTTTCTCATCCCTTGGCGTAATGGTGGGTCATATCAAAAATTCTTTCAGACAAACGTTTTAGGTAATTATTAGAGGAATATTGTCCATTTTGTACGGTTTTGAAATTGTACCTATTAAGAGAGATATGATTAATGTTTCCCGAAAAACCCACTTTTTCCACCCCTTTGGTCAATGGTTGGTGCAATAAAACACTCTTCAAACATAAATTTTTGGGCTTTAGCCGACACATAGTATGAACTTTGAACGGATTCGATATTTCGCATATTAAGGGAGTTATAGCAATATTTCACCTTTTCGAAAAAAGCCCCCCATTTTCATCCCCATCGACCGATTTAGCCCAGTAACGAACTCGACCGAGATTTTATAGGTATACCTATTCGATAAAAATTCAAAGTGATTGGTGCAAAATTACGGCAGTTATCGTGTCCACAAGAAACTGATATACTGTACATATATACATATATATATACATACATAAATTATATATAAACTTTTGAACTGACGGTGGTTTTGGGGTCTGGGGGATGTGAAGCGCGAAGATATGTCGAAATTTTCCGGAAGTCGAAACATGGTACCCATTGCAATAGTTAGCTTTCTAATGAAATCTACCTAAAACCGCACGGCGCACCAAGTGCGCCACGCGCCTGCTCGTGTTACAACAAGTAGTTCCGTGAAGAACTATACAGGCTACTTTTCATGCCAATGATTATTCTACAGTATATGAACCTATCTAGAATCATGACGAAATTAAGTTGGTAATATCGAAATATCTAATTAGTTCAAAATATACCTGATATTATGTAGCCTAATAGAGCACTACAGTTGGCAGCCCTGGTGACTGAATATATTCTTTGTTCCATCTCTTTAGGTACAGAATACAAAATTTGGTTGAAGTCCAATGGACGTTACATGCAGTTAGACATTGGATATATCAGCACGCGTAAAAGCATGTTGCCAACAATACCATGCGTGTGCTGGTCATAAATAATCTGAAATATTATGATATCTTGTTGTGCCAATTTTGGATGAAATCCATTTGTTAGTATAGAAGTTACATGTATTTTAAAATTGGACATATAAGCAGGCATAGAATCATGTTGGCAGCACTGCCTTGTATTAATTACTCCAAATTAATCTGGAATGTCAGGTGCTATACGTGTGCAAAGTATAGAGCTGTTGGCTTGCAGATATTGATATTAGGGTACAAAAATATAGACAGCATTTATTAACAGTTGGCAGCCCTGATTGCTCTTAACAATACTTATAGTCATATCTGTTATGGTACACATAGCACATACGAATTTTTTTGAAATCCAACTGATAGTATAGAAGTTATATGTATTTAAAAATTGGTACTATCAGCAGGCTTATAATCATGTTGGTAGGTCTGACGTATATAAGTTACTCCAAATTAATCTAAAATGTCAGAATATACGTGTGCATAGATTAAAGCTGTTGGCTTGCATACTTTCCGATATATTGGTATTTGTATACAAAAAATAAGGAGAGCAATTATTAACAGTTGGCAGCCCTGGTGGCTCTTACGAATACGCCTAGTCATATCTGTTTATGTACAGATATTACATAAAAAATTTGGTTGAAATCCAATTGATAGTGTAGAAGTTATATGCATTTAAACATTGGACCTATCAGAAGGCTTAAACTTATTTTGGCAACACTGTCATGGTCGGCCTCTTGGAAATTAAACTGAAATAGTACTATCTACGCGTGTGCCAATTTTGGAATAGCTCCCATGTATACCTTGCAAGATATCCAACATGGAGCTCAAATTTCTAGTGCGTTTTTTCAGCAGTTGGCAGCACTGACGTCATTTTCAAATATGGACGTGAGATATTCCGGTGCACGTCTTTACTCATATTAAATTTGGTTTTGATTGCTGCAGCCGTTTAGGAGTTGATAGGGGGGGGGGGACACACACACAGCCAGACAGACATACAGACAGACAGACAGACACATATTTTCCCGGATCGATCTCATAAGTCTACTTTTTCCTCATTTTTGCAAAATGTGAAAAGTAGGCTAAAATTGGCGCGCCTGCCGGAGGGTAGTTTGGAATAGCTGGACCGCTCATACGTTCGGTAGGACACCCCGCACCCTGTCGCAGCATGTTCAACTGCCTTCTCCTGCCGCGATGACACTAGTACAACGATTGCGTCCACAAACTTTCAAGATAGGTATCGCCTTACCAGATACTTCCCTTGTAAGTTGTGAATTTCAATGGTCTTATATCACACCAAGCCGTAATCTTCAATGTGTGGGGTTGCTGTTTCTTTGCCTAGGGCATTCACGGTCCTAACTTGTCACTAAATGTAGTTATTGTTGATCTTAAGTACCGGTATTGAAAGTTATTTAATTTTATATACACTGGTCAAAAACGTTTTGCATATTGCATGATGTCGTATTTTCATTGCTGTATGACGGCATTTCGTTTTTGCACATTGACTCAAGTGTTAACTTTAATGTTTGTTTGTACCCTACACTGTTTTCGGACATGGAGTTTGTGCATACAACCTGCACAAATTGGGGAAGTGGCCAAACCCCTACTGTGATTGCGGTACATCGAACCAGACCATCAGGCACATTGTTAGGATTGCAATCTATACGCTATGCTAATAGCGTACTTATGTGACACTAACGACTGTTTCAGTGCTGCACCATCGAGCCTGGACTGGAGAAAATAGACTGGACATAATGGTCTGATATGGTTGACATCTGTGCTAGTATGTACTTGTTATTATTATTATTATTATTTTTATTATTATTATTATTATTATTATTATTATGCATTCAATTTCGCCAATCGGCCACCTAGGGACCACCATAAGCCTCATTTTACAATCTGGCATTTGTTCATTTTTCGCTTGATCCACATTGCCTTCATGAACTCACTGTGCTTAGCACGACGTTCTTCCGTCCATTTCGCACCAGTTGTCTGTTTTTCGTCCTGGAAAGTTCCAAACGTCAAGATGGCTGTTCTATAAAGATTTCGGTCTTGTGCATCTTCTGCTCGTATCCCCATTTCTTTCATATCTTTCTGGACGTTAACATACCATGGCATTGTCGTTTCTGGTTTTGCGTCGAATATACTGAAGATTTCCTTTTATTATTATTATTATTATTGTGTTGCATGTGTAATGCCATACGCTACATAAATAAATAAAAACAGTTATCGGATAAAGCACGTGTATTATATTTGGTCCACAAATACATAAGCTTGCAATATGCAACACTTTTTTTGGCCAGTTAAAGTTATCAAGGTGGTAACACGGGGTACTTATCCCTACAGTATATATATAAAAATGAAGGTTTGTCTATTTTTTCTGTATATCCTAGGAAATTTGCGTTATTTGTGCGTTTCAAACCGTTTTATGATGGATGCGCGCAAAAATATAATTTGTCTGTCTGTCTGTGCACAACTTTGTTCCCTTATAACTCGAGAACGGCTGGGTAGCTCAACGTAATATTTGGTACAGATTCAGAGGCATAACACTGAACATTGATGTAACTCTTCCCCGTATCACTCATAAATGGGGGCCTACCCCCTTAAAATACAAGCTGAAATAGGCGTAGAAGGACGAGACACAGCTTATTTTCAGCCCCTCAATGTAAGAACCATAAATCGGGGGCCCTAGATTGTCCCCGAAAATCACATTTAAGGTCCTAAAACCAATAGTTTCTGAGATATTCCCAGAAAATTAATTTCATTTAATAAACTAACGAAGGGGCAGATGACCTCGTAGTTCCGCCTCTTAAAACAACAATAACTAACTAATCTATCGAAGGAATGGAAGCCCGTTACCATGGCAACAGTATCTCAAGTACATATTTCTGTAAAAGGCAATGCCACTCCATTATTACATTTCTGTTCAAGTTTGCACATGGCTATAATGTTATCGCAGGACCAACTTAGGATGTTAATTTCATTAATACGTATAATGCACAAAAGGGGTTCAAGGGGTACCCACACGGAATTGGCATTGCGGATAGATGGGAAGAGACCAATAGGACGACCGAGACAGCCGACTTCATCCTGATATGACACACAATCGTGTAATATGGCGACAGAGAACCAAGAGAAGCAAATGGTATGGACCTCGTCTTACGGAAAGTATTCATGATGAAAATTAAAAAATGAAAAACAAAAATACTGGAATGCAGCCGAAATAAATCAGAAATCTCTATGGAGATCAAATTGGCAGGTGAAAATCTGAAGGAAGTAGGAGACTTCTGTTACTTAGGAAGCAGAATAGCCAGTGATGGACGAAGCAAGGAGGATATAAAACGTAGGTTGGCTCAGGCATTAAAGCATTTCTACAAAAAAGGAATCTGTTGATATCGAATATAGATTTAGATATTAGGAAGTCATTTTTGAAAGCCTTTGTCTGGAGCGTGGCGCTCTATGGAAGTGAAACTTGGTGCAGCAGAGAAGAGGAGAGTTGAAGCATTTGAAATGTGGTGTTACAGGAGAATGATGAAGATCAGATGGGTAGATAGGGTCATAAACGAAGAGGTATTAAGACGAGTGGGAGAGGAGAGATGTTTCTGGCGACTGCTAATGAAGAGAAGAGATAGGTTAGTAGGACACATACTAAGACACCCAGGAATAGCAAGCTTAGTTATGGAAGGGAGGGTCGAGGACAAGAACTGTAGTGGTAGACCAAGGTTAGAATATGTTAAACAGATTACCTCGGATGTAGGGTGTGGTAGCTATGTAGAGATGAAACGATTAGCTCAGCACAGGGAGGCATGGAGACTGCATCAAACCAGTCAAAAGACTGAAGACCCAAACAACAACTGCAATATTTTTGTAATTACTTCCTGTAAGGAAACAGTATTTTCTTTCCAATTAATTACAAACGTTGTAAACAGTACGGTAAAACACTGAATTTGCATGCCCCACAAGCTTTATAATTTCAATTAAGGGAGTCATCACGGGGATAGGGACTTGCAGCATCGGCGAGGCATCATGATTCTACAGTATGTGCTGAAAAAATAGTATTGACTTCCCTTTATCCATACCTCAAGCTTCCAGGTTCGCTCCTGGCTATGGTAAGTTAAGTGATTTTAGAAAGCCGACAAAATTCGCGACACGCATGTCATACGTTGTTGGCATGTTAAAGAACCCATTGAATTTAGTAGGCCGAGTTCATACTGGCAAAATTAATCTCGGAATTATCCGCCAACACAAAAAGTTCCTCGTTTCTCTACTAGAAAGCGCTATAGTGTCAAGGAGCTTAGATATCTAACCTCTATCATAGCGCTTCTGGGAACATCTAAATTCGACAAGCTACCCTCTGGGTGTGAAATAACAAAGCTTGCGCACGGTACCCGAGGCCATGGGATATTATCTTATATATATATATATATGTATATATATATATTGAACCCTTGCAAAGAAGCTTATGAGACTCAGTTTCGGGGGGTGTAACAGTCCATTTCGTAAGTTGTTGTTAAAGCGCTTCCATAACATGCAGGGTAACATATAACAAAATAACCTGCAGGGAAAAAGTGAGCCAGGGTTAAAACAAATGAATTTAATGACAGATCAGCTATTTACAAAATGAAATAAACAAACAAAAACTCCCAAAATGACTCCCACTGAATAAAATTACCTGCCAAAAACTAGGCCTAATCTCAGGAGAGATTATTAATCGGACCAAATGTCCCAAAATCTGCAATGACAATGTATACGTGTGTGGCTGTTCTACATGCTTAACGATGAGTACAATTAAAACTAAACCGACACTTCCTATACTAAATAAACAACAAATAATTTCCGCTCGAAATTGGAATCAAGAGCTGCGGTAGCAAAACATTACTGCCTAAAATTAGGACTTCTCAAAAATCAACACAAGTAAGTTAACACGTGACCAACAAAAGAAAACACATATGACCGCCGTCATTTTTACAAGTAAATACAACTACACCACATGGGTGTCACACAGACTAACAATTATGAACTGAGTCATAGAAAAATCACTAGGCTCAAAGCCAACATTTACATCATTAACACAATATTCCATCCATACGATATGCAATAAACCGTAACAAACATGGTGAACTCCCCAATTAATTATGGTCCAAATAACCATCACAAAAGAACAGGTTTGCTAATGATAGCTTAATAGGGGTCAGTCGGTCAACAGGACTGCATAACAAATAAGTCACCAAGGCTAGACGGGCGCTAAGTGGAAATCTGCACATCTGTCAACCCACGTGTCAATAACCTCGACCTCCCAAGGCACGGGATCGAATCTCGAAGAAGCGTGCCCCAAAGCACAATATATACGTGTGTGTGTCAGAACAAAAATATATCTCAGCATTTCCCCTAGGAAATCCAAGAATCAGCATTGGACAAGGTACAGTAGCCTCCTCGGAGCGCCCTGCCTTTCCATCAAAATACAACAACAGCAAATATGAGGGCGGTAGCACCATCTACCCCTCTTCACGAAGAATCAAAACGCACACTTGACACAAGAACACACACAGAATCACACGCATGGGTTTGACAGAAACCTGAAATAAATGATATAAATATTTTTCCACCAGCTCGCGCTTCCGTTCTAGTCTGTGACTAACGAACCTGAAAAGGACTCAAAAAAAAATCTAAAAAAATTAGAACTAAGGTATTCTACAATTACATCTTAATTTGTTGCTCTCGGCAACCCTAGTATATTTAATAACCTGTTCAGCAAACATCTTACATAATTACCTCCCTTTCCTATCAAAAATATGAACTTTAATAAAGCACCACCTATCGAATGTAACGAGTTTCGCATCCGCATGGATAAAATCAGGTACACGCGCCGTGTACACTAAATATGACTCCAAAGAAAAATATACAGCAAACAACTTTGGCCACGCGCCAACGTACATTTAAAAACAATAGTGTCGGTGCACAAAAAAAATCTACACAAGAAAAAGGATAAATGAACTATTTACAACGTTCCCACGCCTTATCTAACTACATATTGAGTAAATCAATTTTTGTACATCACCGTATCAGCTTGTAGAACATATAACCTCCGTCCCGGCTACGGGAAATTAGCCCTCCATCGTCGACGTCGTAGAAGCGATGTACATCAATCCGTCTCCTGGCCAAACGTTGGACATCTTGGCGTACTTTCTTGGACAGAAATGTTCAATGTTAATAAAAATTGCCTGGCTATAATCGCTGTGAGTTACTACTTTCACTCACGTTATGTCCTATGTGATTAATGATCGAAGACTTTCCCTATCTGAGCATTCGCTTACACACGCACAATTATCACTTGAAAAAAATGCAATACAAAATTTACATAAATTATACACTTTAAAAACATCGTCACTGGCTTGAAAAACAAGTTTCAAACATGACTGTCTCGCAGTCCTTATCTCGCTAGATATCTCCACTGCTCTACGTGAACCTTGCTCGCTTTGAGCCCTAATTGGAATGTTAGTAAAGTCTTGCCCATTAAGAGCTGAAAATCGTGACGCAGACTGGCGTGAACCTTTGCTCACCGGAGCTCAATAAAGTTGTCACTAGTATGATTAATAAGAGCGGTAAATCGCGACGCAGACTGGCGTGACCCTTGCTCACAAGAGCTCAAAACAGTTGTCCTTGAAACAGCTTCTCCTCGATCAATTTATTGGAAACTGAGAGAATGAGGTGGAGTGGGGAGAATTAAGAAAAATATTGTAGAGTTTTCATCTCACACACATGGGACTAGTATCAGTGTTCATCATTTTATTCAAACGTCTCAGCGCACTTATGCGGAATTATTTCGGATCGGCGGTTCTTTAGATAAGCGTTTCCGCGCCTTATTTTTAACAGGGTACGCCACCCATCGCGTGGTTTCGGCGTGGTCTCATCTGATTGGGTGATTCAATCTTAGGTCGGTTGAAACTCACTCGTGACCATCCCCTAATGACTCCAATTTTGGTGCGCGTTGTTACACAATTTGTCCTTGAACTCGGCTTACCCGGTCGTCTTCAAGAATAACTACCAAGCCTGCATCTGTGGTAATCATTGCAACACAATTGTCAATTTGTCAATTTCTACATGTACTGCCTGGGCCTCAGTAATAATAATAAATCATGAATACCTATTCATCGCAGATTAATAAGGGTTCAATATATATATCTATATATATAAAGGAATGTCTGTCTGCTCGTCTTTTATGCGTTCATAAACCATTCATCCGATTGCGATGAAATTTTGGTGAGTTGTTATACACACTTTCGGGATGTTCATAGGCATAGTTAATCCATTTCACCATAGATAGCGCGTGAGTAGTTTAAACAAATGCGTAATGGCGATGGTTCATATACAATTCATCCAATTGCGATCAAATTTTGGTGGGTTATTGTGCGCAGTCCAGGAAAATTTATAGGCGTAGTAAATCCAATTTGCAATAAATGGCGCGTGAATAGCTTTAACAAAATGGCATGCGTTTGTTTCAAGAAAGTCCCACATGCGTTCATATACCATTCATCCCATTGCGATGGAACTTGGGTGAGATGTTCTGTACAGGTAAGGTTTCTAGCTTAGTAAATCCACCTAACAATAGGTAGTGCACGAGTAGATTCAACAAATGAGCAACGAAGGGCGAAGCATTTCAACATTTCACATCCCGTTCGTCCGATAGCGATGAAACTTGGGTGAGAGGTTGTGTACACTACAGCCAAGGTTTCTGGCTTAGTAAATCCATGTTATAATAATGTTGCACACGGGGATGCACCCCCATCCCCTTATATCTACCACATATAAATCTATCTAAATACAGACGCCTTTAGAGCACATTACAAATTTCTAGACATACATCTGAGCCTAAGGCATAGCAACAACCTCTGTTAACCCCGGCCAGCGCTACACATCCTGTAGAAAATGCAATTCTGCACACGCGGCACTCCAAACATTATAAAACTGGAGAGGTGAGGTACCTCGGGGTCATTCCTGGTCAGTGAGTCAGGCAGTCTGCCTCAGTGCTACTTTGTGCCAGACCGCCACCGAAGCCACGCCGACGCCGAAGGGTAAGTGTCCAAGCGATACACACTCCTCAGATCAGACAGTTACACTCTCATCCCCTTTGTACTTGATTTATAAGAAGCATCTGATTAAATAACTGCTTTGCCACTGCAAGGAGTACTTCACATCTGAAGTACCCCATTAAACTCAATCTTAGTAGGAGCCACTGGTCTTGTAGTTTATTTGGTTAGTTATTAAGATCCTTCCCGTCAGCCCTTGCCCCGATAGGGTCCAGCTAGCATTTAACTAAGTGTTTGTTCAGTGGCATCCGTAGCCAGCCAGTCGCTGACGTCATACTGCTTTCATCGCTCACTAGTGCGAGTCCACGTTAGTAATACTCCACGCGGCAGCTCTGCTGATCAAAGCTTACAGCACCAAACTGCCCTTCATCCCTTAACCGCACCTCCGAACTACCCGATTAAACAGTACAATCGGGAGTTCTCCTTTAGAGTCGCTTATACGCTTTCGAACCAGCCCATTATCACACCTATTACATCCGAGCTCCGAGCAGCCCCCAGCTACCCTTATTTCATCCCCCCGAACAGTAACTTGTAGAGGGCACCCTCTCAGGTCTCCTACAATAGGTAGCGCACGAGTAGATTCAACAAATGAGCGACGACGCGCGAAGTGTTTCAACAATGTCCCGTATGCGTTCATATACTATTCGTCTGATAGCGATGAAACTTGGGTGAGATGTTGTGTACACTTAAGGGAAGGTTTCTGGGTTAGTAAATCAACTTTACAATAGGTATCGCACAAGTAGATTAGGCAAATGAGTGACGACGCGCGAAGTGTTTCAACATAGTCCCGTATACATTCATATACCATTCGTCCGATAGCGATGAAACTTTGATGAGATGTTGTGTACACTTCAGGGAAGGTTTCTGGCTTAGTACATCCACATTACAATAGGTATCGCACAAGTAGATTCAACAAATGAGCGACGCACGTGAATCGCTTAAACAAAGTCCCGTATGCGTTCATATACCATTCATCCGATTGCTATGAAACTTGGGTTGAATTGTTGTGCACACTCCAGGAAAGGTTTCTGAACTAATAAAATCTTCTTACAATGGGTAGCGCACGAGTAGATTCAACAAATGTGTAAAGGCGTGCGTATCGTTTTAAAAAAATCCGTATGCGTTCATATACCATTCATGCGATTGCAATGAAATTTGGAGACATGTTGTTTCCACTCCCGCAAAGATTTCTGATTTATTAAATCCATTTTACAATTGGTAGCAAACGGGTAGATTCAAATAATGAGCGACAGCGCGTGAATCGTTTCAACGAAGTCCCGTATGCGTTCATATACCATTCATCCGAATATGATACAACTTTGCTGAGTTGAGTACAGTCCTGCAAAGGTGTATGAATTAGTAAATCCGTTTTTCAATGGGTGGCGCACAAGTAGATTTAACAATTGAGTGAAGGCGCGCAAATCGTTTAAACAAAATCCCGTATGCGTTCATATGCCATTCATCCCATTGCGATGAAACTTTCATGAGTTGTTGTGCACACGGCAGGGAAGGTTTTCGACTTAGTAAATCCATTTTACAATAGGTAGCGTACGAGTATATTCAACAAATGGGTGACGCCGCTCGAATCGTTTCAAAAAAGTCCCGTATGCCTTCATATACCATTCATTTCATTGCGATGTAAGTTTGGTGAGTTGTTGAGCACGCTCCCATGATTTTTTTTTGAGATAGTAAATCAATTTTACAATAGCTTGCCACGGTGGGTGAGTGGATAGCGTGTCGGTCTACTAACCCCAAGATTGCAGGTTCTCTCCTGGCCGTGGTAAGTGATTTTTAAAGGCGGCAACGACACGCATGCCATACGATGTTGGCATGTCAAAGAACCCATTTGAATTCAGTAGGCCGTGTTCATAATGGCAAAATTAATCTCGGGAGTTTCCGCCAACACAAAGTTCCTCATTTCCCTACTAGAAAGCGCTATAGTGTTCAAGGAGCTTAGATATCTAACCTCCTTGACTTTCATAGTGATTCAAGGAGCAACGAAATTCGACATGCAAGCTGTCCTCTGGGTGTCAAATGACAAAGCTTGCACCAGGCACCCGAGGCCATAGGCTAATATTATAATAATTTTACAATAGTTTCGAGGTGGGTAACGGAAAAAGAAAAATATTTTAGGAATCCAAAAGCACTTCAACAAACAAAGTTATAACGCCAACACTTCCTTTGATTGGCGTTGCAACGCATGCCGGGTTCAGCTAGTTATTAATATTATCCATACTAGAGATGGGAAGCAGTCGACTGAAAACAGTCGAATTAGTCGATAGTTAAACAATCGACTTATTCGACTGCTTTTAAAAATCAGTCGAATGAATTCAACGTCTACTCACCGTAACATAAACAAGTCGTTTGCAAACGACTTATCCCAATTGTGTTTAACTTTCAACATGTAGAACGCGCTCGGATAGTTTTATGTTCTGGTCGTCAATTGTTTCAGCACATGGATAGCGCGCGCATTAAAACTACTTTTTATTTACATCGTTGCCAACATCTCCACTGAAAGTTCGCCCTCGTTGCTGTTCTAAATTGTTCTATTTTCGTGTGTATTTACTGTAGGCCGTAGTTTTCTTGTTCAAGTCGTATTTCAGCTCTACGTTCTTAGTATTTCAGAGAGGATTAAGTTAGTGAACACAGAGCCTAACTTGTTTATGACTCTATGGACATATTTTACATTTATTTTTTGGCATTAAAATATGAAGTGTGATTATTTCAATGTTGGCTATGGAATTGTTCCCGGTACTTAAGAACTCCCTCTCAGTAATAGTGATTTAATTTACTCTTAGGTAAATTAAGTATTGGTCTATTACTTCACTTATCCACAGTACATACAGGTAATGTGCCCTGTATCAATACCGGTATCGGGGAACATTTACTCACACATTTTGCATTAAATGAAATGTGCAACATTGCAAATAATGGCTGCACTCTACACGACGTAAACCATCATTTCGAAGCACAGTAAAAATAAATAAATAACTTTGACCAATTGCATGTTGCCGAGCGTCGAGTAGTCCAAACTAACGTCTGCAAAAATAGGTGGGTTAAGAAGAAGTTTGATTTTCATCTGTTGGTACGACTCAAATCAGCCCGTAACGGCTTGCAGTGCTTTGTACGCTGCCTATAAGCGACTACTTTCAGTCGAATACATGAAACAACACGCTTAGGAGCAATGCGAATTCAGGTAACCATTCGACTCTCTCTAGTTTCTTCCAAAGAATGACTAGTCAGTCTATGGTTTAAAGTAGTTGGTAGTCTTATCTTTGATCCATACTTTATTCGTTGTAGGTCTTTCTTTATACTACGTGTGTTGCTTTTCGTGTACGAGTGTGTCAATATTCATTTTATCTGAAGAAGGAGATCTTTCGTAAATATAGCTTCAGATGGGATTTGTTACTAATCTTCTAATTTTTGTCGTCAAATTTCGTCATCTCATAGAACTTGGATCCTTTTGGTGTATGGTTCTCACGTCCAGATTTGGTCATCTGGGTGATATGGTGTCTGAATAGGGTTATTTTGTCTCACGGCCACAAGGTGCCTCTGAACTTGTCATTGATTTAACTCTTCACTGTGCTTCTTATAAAAGTGTGACTATAGGGCAAAACATTGCAAAATACATACTCAATTAGGCGAATTATATGAATTTTCCTAGATAGACGACCAAAGCTTATTTTGATCCCCTTAATGGGAGACACAAAGCTAGGATCTCCGGAAACCACATTTTAAGGCCCTAAATTGAACAGTGTCTGTGAAATTCCCATAAAACTAAATTCCCTGTGGCGTAGTCGGTAGATGCTGAACTGCTGTGCCCAAGATAGCGGATTCAAACCCGGCCGAAGTCGTCGGATTTTTTAAGAGCGTTAAAAATCCTTCAGTATGCCTTCCTTCGGAGGGGAAGTAAAGCCGGCGGTCGTATGTCATAGATTTATGGCATGTAAAAGATCCTTTCACAGACTAAACTTGTGTAAAGCTAAATTGTTAGGTAAAATTTCATCAGAACGCTTTATCAAAGTTCCAACGTTCACCACTAGGTATCATTGATATCTGGTGGCGAAAGTTGGAACTACTTGAAATTGAACGGAACTTGTAGCTCACCCTTTAGGGTGTCCGCTGGAAGCAGCAACAGACTCAGGCGAGCTGAACATGTCCTCGGACACTCCCGGCACTAAAAGCCATACGATAAATAAATAAATAAATAAATAAATAAATACATAATAACTGATGAAGGAATATCGAAGACCGTTCGAAGAACGGGTACTTCTGCTAGTAGAGTGTAAGACTTCCGGTACCGGAATATCAACTAACTGTGAGCATTGCTCCGTTGCGTCATAAGTTATGGGTTAGAGTGTTTAGATTATTCAAACGGTCGCCTTCTTGAATAATAATAATTTAAACCTCACATACGCTTCTATAAATTATGAAACAATGTTTATTCCATAATCCAATGTCTGAACAAATGATGGAGTAAATAATGAATAATGGAACATTGTGCTCACCTTTGCCGCGCGTGCGTTCACGGAGTTTATCACCGCTGCCCGGTGTGGTGCTGTAAGAACAGTACTCAACGCTTTATTATTTTATTACCTTGCCCCTTGGCAATGAATTATTATTGTACTGAAATAGATTTGTTTTGTTTGAACTGGACAAAGAGATATTGGAAAGTTCTTTTACGCCCATAAACGCATGCATATTAATTCGTATGAACAAAACCATGGTTTATGCTGCAAGCCCCTATTATATTTTTCAATAACTGTACTCTGTGATATATGATCATATATACCGTAAAATTCTGTACTACAGTATGGATTTCTAAACTTGCTATGTAGAGGTTGTAATACTAGGGATGATCAGCAACTAAGCTTACAAAGCCTACAGTGAACGCACCGCTTCTCAGTTTTGACTCTGGATGCTGAGTGTACAACGTTGCAACCCTCAGACCGGAGTTAAATGGCAGACCCGGGAATCGAACCCGGACCTCCGAGTCGACAGCCAAGAACGCTAGTCGCTGTACAACGATGTGGTCCTGCTAATGGAGATGATATTAAGAACCACACCTTTACATTTGTGAAATAATACAGTAAAGCTTGTATGAAAATATTCATGAATCTACTAAGAGTAATTTCGTTAGATCTTAGGCCTACATCTTAGATCTTACATCTTATATGTACCCACTTTGTTGTCAGGATAAGAGTATCAGCCTTCAATTAATCTACACTGCTCAAGAGGAGTTTGGACTACTGCCATCAATTGTATGCTGTCGCTGGCACACAGGAGTGGGACCTCTAAACCCAAGATAAACACTTGATGGTCTCTTTGAGAGCATGTCTCCTCCGTGTGCGGGGAGTACTACTAAACACTGATACTGATCATCATGAGATACAGAATTTCAGTTTTTTGTTTTCAAAAGGGACACTTAGAAGCGAGTTCACTTTATTTTTTGTTCCGTTTCATTGTTATCTAACCACGATTTTGTATTAAGAAGGACTGACGTTTAGTATGTTAATAAGTTATTGTATAAACCTCAATGGGTTTACTATAAGAAGTCTTTGTAGTAAATCCTATGCTATTCCAAACTTTTGTTGAGCAGTGTATTTCATCACCGTCTCAGGTAAAATAACTGTTACTCCCGGGCTAGATAAACCACGCACCACGACCGCGAAGGCAGTTGCATCACGTCCAGAGATCATAGGTTCAAATCCCGGTTGTAACTGTAGCTATCCTGAGTGTGGTTTTTCCATATTCCCTCCAGGAAAATGTCTGGATAGTTTCTTCAAGTTCCAAGGCAACTACCTCATCCCTGTCCCTAAAACAGTTACATACACTACAACAGTCAACATATAAATACAAGTTATCAGTCCAGTTAAACACACACCCAAATACTCGAGGATGATGATCAAGATGTCCGAAGCCCCAAAATTAATTAATCACAACAAATAAATTAGGATTAAAATAGGTTCAACTAGAAATGAAAAGACTGGTTAAACAGAAAATCAGAGATTATCTAAGCACAGTGTTTACAATCATTCCCGCTTGCTTTCCGAATAAATGGTAAAGAAGGAAAATTTAATCTCCAGTAGAACGTTGCTCAGTGGCCATGAGATGGGAGACTTTCACGGGCTTCAGGAAGAAATACTTCACACGTCTGCTACACGAAACCACTTCAGGTAAAATTGAGGACGACCGTTCCTCTATTTCTTCACTTATTTTTCATCTCCCCTTCCTTCTGTCTCTGTTCTAGAAACTTGAAATTGTATTACTGGACGTCAGAATGGGGAGAGAAAGATAAAGTTCGTTATACCACGGTACGGAGTTAACACGCCCAATAAGGAAGTGTCAACCCTACAATTGACGGGATAGTATTCGTAGTCAGTCGCTTCGAACTTGATGTTACAGAAAACACAGTATGGCTGAAGAAAGTAGAAATTGTCTTTTGGTTTAAAACACCCCGCGAGTGATTTAATTATGCCTAACAAAACAAATTTATTTATTTTGGTTATTTATTTATTCATTCTAATTATTGTTATAATTTGTTTCTACAAGATGTTAGCCTGATTTTTATTATTTTTGTGTATTGGCTATATTCAAAATGTAATTTTATAAAATGTTTTGACATAATTTTCAATGTTACCATATTAATAATAATTTAGTAACATATGGTGGAGTTGGCCAACGTGTATTTCAGGGCCAGATGACCTCGCTGTTTTCCCTTAAAACAACAAAACAACAAACGCGTATTTATGCCCGATTACTGTATATTAGGCGGAAAGTATGTTACTCTGCTTGAAAAACATTGCAAGTTATTAATTTCTGTTGTTATTGTTGTTTTATTAGAGGGGCTTGGACTTCGTGGTCATTAACTCCCGTGTACTTGCGTGTGTGTTTGTAGAATTGTCTGATAACCTACATTATTGTGGTGTCTGTAGTAGTGTATGTAGGCCTATTAATAACTCAGATGAAGATTGGGTATGTGGTGGCCTTGGTCGTAAGTTAGGAACCATACCGTCATTTATATAGAGTATAAGTAATGGACCACGGAAGACCACTTCCAGAATGGCTGAGTTGACAAAAGAACCCACCTCTACTCAGTTTTGCCTCACGAGGCTGAGACCATTAGTACATCCAAGTTTGAACCTTAGAGGACTAAGTATATCTGAGAAAGACTACCATCAAGCATATACCGTACGAACTATGATAGGTGCTTCGCTGGACGACGTCACTTCACTCCTTACCTTCATTTTGGCCCGGTGGGCACGAATTTTCACATCATGTAGGCCTACCTATTTAGTTGTTTTCACGAAGCAGAATGTACCCCGGTTTTGCCTTCCAAAATGTCTTATTGAGTCATAAATCGATCCCGGGCTTCAAAGGTGAGATGCAAGGGAGTTAACCCTAACCCTAAACCTGGGAGTAAGATTTATTATTATTATTATCATTATTGTTATTATTATTATTATTATTATTATTATTATTATTATGATTGGATTGTTGCAGCCATGATTAGCATAAGGTGTGCTGTGTGTGGTGCAGGTGTATTTAATGGAAAAGTCGTTAGATAGTGCGTGTGAGAATTGTTTTTCAGCTTGGAATTAATCAACGGTGTTACTAAATTTGTTTCCTGAAATTAACTCCCTCAAGTGTTGACTAGATTTTATTCGAGATTTTGGGGTTAAGTTTTATCTTATACTATTGACACATGGAGCTTGAAGCTCCCTCTGTGACAGGAAGTGATATCCAAAGCCATCTGGCACCAGAGTAATAGTATAGTAAACTTATAGGTTCCGTCGTCAGGGGGAATTAAGAAGGTCTGACCTATTTGGCGACGGCGGCCATTAGAGCCCTGATACCTTGGATACGTATCAACCACCATCCACTTGATAATAGATTCTCGTGTTCAGCAATCAGAAATTTAAAATTATGGATGATATGATGAATTTAATCCCCGTAGTTGAAAGACATATGATATTCCAATGTTCGGCCAGAACCCCTCTGTTGAGCGCCAATGGGAGCATGGAGATTGCGACACCTATTAGCAATGTTGTGGAGCACCTGGTGAGAGTTCCTGTTATTGAGGAACAACCAAGAGAAGAGAGCATTGGGAATATTCTACTGAGTGTGGAAGATGTACTGCAACGGTGTCGAAACATTCTCAGTAAGATGAAGCTTGCAGCTGACAGGCAGCGTAATATGTCCAAAGATGTAAAAAATGGCATGTAGGAACAAGGGAAGCTGTACTAAGTCTTAGGCTGATTTTGGAAGGTAGAATAAGGAAAGATAAGAGAACGTTCATGGCATTTGTAGACTTAGAAAAGGCTTTTGATAACGTTGATTGGACTAAATTGTTTGACATTTTGAAATCTATTGGAATAAAGTACAGGGATAGGAGGGTGATATACAATCTATACAGAAACCAGACAGCAGTCATTCGAGCTGAAGGACATGAGAGAGAAGCTGGTATTCAGAAAGGTGTAAGGCAAGGCTGCAACTTATCACCCATACTTTTCAATCTTTACATTGAACTAGCAATGAAGGAAATTGGAGAAAAATTTAAAGTGGGAGTGAAGATTCAAGGAGAAATAATTTCAACTCTGAGATTTGCTGATGACATCGTCATCTTGGCCGACAAGCCTGAGGATTTGAATGAGTTTTTGAATGGTATGGATTCCGTCTTACGGAAGGAATTCATGATGAAAATTAATAAATGTAAAACAAAAATACTGGAATGCAGCCGAAATAAATCAGAAACCTCTATGGAGATCAAATTGGCAGGTGAAAAGCTGAAGGAAGTAGGAAACTTCTGTTACTTAGGAAGCAGAATAACCAGTGATGGACGAAGCAAAGAGGATATAAAAAGTAGGTTGTCTCAGGCAAGGAAAGCCTTTCTACAAAGGAATCTGTTGACATCGAATATAGATTTAGGTATTAGGAAGTCATTTTTGAAAGCCTTTGTCTGGAGCGTGGCGCTCTATGGAAGTGAAACTTGGACTATTGGTGCAGCAGAAAAGAGGAGAATTGAAGCATTTGAAATGTGGTGTTACAGGAGAATGATGAAGATCAGATGGGTAGATAGGGTTACAAACGAAGAGGTATTAAGGCGAGTGGGAGAGGAGAGATGTTTCTGGCGACTGCTAATGAAGAGAAGAGATAGGTTGGTAGGACACATACTAAGACACCCAGGAATAGCAAGCTTAGTTATGGAAGGAAGGGTCGAGGACAAGAACTGTAGGGGTAGACCAAGGTTAGAATATGTTAAACAGATAGCCTCTGATGTAGGATGTGGTAGCTATGTAGAGATGAAACGATTGGCTCAGGACAGGGAGGCATGGAGAGCTGCATCAAACCAGTCAAAAGACTGAAGACTCAAACAACAGTAGAACTAGAAGAGGCCATTGATACTATAGCCTATTGTGGACGTACTTCACATGCGGTACAAGACGAAGCACACAATGTTGTAGTGAACGTCCTACCGAAGGACATGCCCCCTATTCCTAACAGTCGGAAAGATGCAAATTCGGGCAATGCCCCTGCTCTGGAGGTGGACAAGAGGAATGAGACAGAAATATGGTCTCCTGTTACATCGAGAAGAGGCAGAAGAATGGCAAAACTTCAAGAAAAGGATGAGAAGATGCAGGAGGACTCTGCAGGAGGACTGATAAAGTTGGCTTATCTCCCCATCAAGCAGCCCCAAACAGACATAAGAGAACTAGAAGGCCACGACGAGCAGCCTTACTGATCGGACCAGCTGAAGGTAAATCATATGCCGATATTCTGAAGGAGATTCGCCAAAAAGCAAACCCTAATGATACGGGAACCGAAGTCTGGTCCATTCGACAAACTAAAGCGGGAGATGTCCTTGTCGAGATGGGAGCAAATTCCCGGAACAAAGAAGGTTTTAGTAATTCTCTACAAAATGTTTTGGGGTATAATGCTACAGTCCGTAGGCTTGATGCGAAGGCAACTGTTGAACTCATAGACCTAGATGCTCTAACTACATCCGAAGAGGTAATGGAAGCTATCCAGAGAACTATTCCAGAGCTCTCTCCAGATACCAAGGTGCTGGTGACGAGGACGAATACGAGGGAAGTGATGATGGCTGTTGTCACATTAACAACTAGTGATGCAGATGTACTCTTGAAGCAAGAACATATTCAAATAGGATGTGTCAATTGCTGGATTAGATGGAGGATCATGGTATGTCGCTGTTGCAGATGTCTGGAGTATGGACATGTCGCTAGCAAATGCAAAGGCACTGATCGAAGTAAACTTTGCTACAATTGCGGAAGGACTGATCACAAAGCATGCGGATGTACGACCTCGAAGAAATGTGTACTTTGTGAAGATCGAGGTTTTGACGAAGAGTATTTAGCACATGCTGTGGGATCTGGCCAGTGTACGGACTTCAGGGAGGCTTTGGGCAAAGAAAAGGCTCGGAGGTTCAAATAATTCGTGTACTTGAAGCCAATCTACATAGAAGTAAAAAAATCCGATGATCTGATGTATCAGCTAGTTGCAGAGAAGCAAAGTGATCTCTTGTTAATCAGTGAACAGTATAAAGTAAAAGATAGTTGTGGACAAGAGGTGTCCTAGCATAATATGGTCCTAGCCTGAAGTAATGTGTTAAACGGTTCCAGTCTAGGTTCCAGAAGTAACAGGGGGAGTTTTAGTCGGTCGACTGCCACTCAGGAGCCCGACACTTTGTGCGTAAATGCATTTCTTCCCCTAAAAATTATTATTATTTTATTATTATTATTATTATTATTATTATTATTATTATTATTATCATAGTATAATATAAGGCATAACTTTGATTCATTTCTTCTCTATGGAAAGTATTTATGGGGATGTATCCGAATAGGTATAATAATATAATATCGTATGGCCTCGGGTGCCTGGTGCAAGCTTTGCTATTTGACACCCAGAGGTTAGCTTGCATGTCGAATTTCGTAGTTCCTTGACTATGAAAGTGAAGGAGGTTAGATATTAGATATATAATATCCTTGAACACAATAGCGCTTTCTAGTAGAGAAATGAGGAACTTTGTTCTGGCGGAAACTCCCGAGATTAATTTTGCCATTATGAACTCGGCCTACTGAATTCAAATGGGTTCTTTGACATGCCAACATCGTATGACATGCGTATCGTATTTTTGCCGCCTTTCAAAAATCACTTACCACGGTCAGGGGCGAACCTGCAATCTTGGGGTTAGTAGACCGACACGCTATCCACTCACCCACCGTGGCAAGCTATCCGAATAGGTAATCACGTTTAAAATCCATAATGGTGGTTACCTTCAGCTCGTTCATTCAGATTAGTAATAATTGGAATCATGATTTGTTTTATGAAATGGCTTCTAAATTAAAATCAAGGCCTAATAATGTTTGCTCATAACCTAGTGCTAACAATGTTAATGTCATATTTGAATCATTGAGTAAATTAGTCGCTATTATTCACTTGGTTATTACCCATCATTCCATGTTAATTGTATTCAGCGTGACCTCCTTGATCCTCACTTTACGAGTTATTAGTTCCAACCAAGAGCTTGTCCTCCTTAAATACAGTAATTGCCAGCTCCTCGTCAATTTACCTTATTTAGCATCATACTTGTAAAATATAAAATCAGAATTCGGGAATATGAAACTTTGTATAGATATTTTAATATTTCAATTATGCATTAATTAAGACTAGCTGTACGTTCATTGGTGTACAAAATGAGAGACAAAACCATGATTCACGAGTGCATAATTACCAGCGGCTGGAATGATTGAGCATTCAAATTGTAAGGAATGTATTTACGTATAAAATGGGAGGTCCTAGATTTCTTCTCGGTTTGGCCCATAGTGTAGGGCTAACATGCTCCACTCTTGCTTTGGAGGACCCAGGCTTAATTCCCTGTGCCATCAGGGATTCTTTAATGCACGTGAAGGATGCATGGTCTTTAGTTATGAATCATCCCGGCATTTGCCTGCAGTGGAAACCATGTGAAACAACTTCTAGGATTGACAAAATAAAAGAAATTGTAAAGAAAGCACCCCCAAACAAATCAGAACCGTGACACTCTCCGTGGGTGATGCAAGGAAATTAGGCAGATTAGGAGTTGTGTAAAGGAAGAATAGAAATAGAGAAATGTTAGCTCTAAACAACGAAGAGGTACAGAAACATAAACAAAGTGAAGCTATTAGTAGAGGAAGTAAATGAATGAAGATGGAAAACCCAGAGGTACTAGCAAGATGATAGAAATAAAAAGTCTTCATTGGTATAAAGGAATATGGAAATCAAGCTCTTGTGAATACGGAGCGGGACCAACGCTTATGACGCAAAATGTTCTGGCGAACACCAAGAACCTGAATGGTGAGAGGATATGGGATAGGGTACAGGTACGAGAACACAGAATCTTGTATTTTAACGTTCCTCGTGGAAAAATAGGAACTGCGCATTCCTTCTTACACCACAAATTGTATTACGAATGGTACCAGCTCGTGGTGTAGCGGCTAGCATTCTTGCCAGTCACCTCTGAGGTCGTTGTAGCCTATGTTTCTAGTATCTGTGAAGGCATGTCATTCTGATTTGATGACCTACAGAGGTGCACTAAGCCTCTTGAGACAGGAATGATAATAACTGTGTTCGTTTTTCTCCACAACAATCCTATAATTGCTTATCCGTAGTCTCTCACTTCTACTCTATGTAAATTTGTTCCCAACGTATAGTCACGACCGCCTTCTACCTAATTTTAGTCTCCAAAACACACATTGGTAGGACTTTCACAATGATACAGACCCACGTACAGCGGGCTAAATTGCTACGATGTTCACAAGACCCTAAATTAGTCAACACCAACGTACTGCGAATGTCAACATTAAGAATCCCCCCATGTCCGTCGGCTTCCTGTTTTCAAATCGAGCCATATGTTAGGATGGCATATTTTAATCATTTCTGGTCGATTACTTCCAACTCCTTGCCTTATTTAATTCATTCAACTATTCTCATGAGGTTGGCCACCTAAAAACGTACATCCGATCCCATAGACGAACGTTAACTTCGCACATGACACGATTATATAATGTTCTTGATGGCATAAACAGTGGTTGTACACGTTTGTCAACTCCTGGAATCATGAAACTACATATACACCTTCTTCTCACTTGGAGGCCACACGTTCGATTCCTGGCTCCATCAGGGATTGTAGAAACTGCCGTGAGAGCTGGAACGTGGTGCACTCAGCCTTGTGATGACCATTGAGTAGCCGTCTGACTGTGAGGCAGCGCCCCAGTAAAGAAAAAAACAGGCCGAGGGGTCCCCATGTGCTGACCACGCGTCACCCCATAATATATAGGCCAACAGGGCAGGGCAGCGGTCGCTTATTAGACTAAGGCCATTCAGGGGCACATTTCAATACGTAAGATATAAAATCCTCTAAGTTTCGCAGAATAGCTCATGTTTTGTGAAACATGTGCAATAGACAGCTACTAGTGTATAAACTAACAATGGCATTAAGTCATAGATGACATGAATTTCAATTCCTGAAATATTTATTTATTTATTTATTTAATCGTATGGTGAATTATATACAACATTTACATTATACAACATTATCCACATTCTGCAACCAAGTTATGACATTTGGAGTGACATGAAAGAGTTCAGCAGGGTTCCCAGGGAACGAGAACAGAGGGCAGCGTCGGAGCAGATGATCCATTGTCTGCTCCTCTTGATCACAGTCGCACATTGCTGAATTGGTCCAGCCCCATCTGTGTTGAAAGAATTTACAGCAGCCATGGCCGGTTCTGAATCTGTTAAGACGGCACCTCAGTTTCCTTAGGAGGTCAGAACCTTTCAGTTCCTTTGTAGGATCAAGAGAATGGGGACTTGTCCCCGCTGTTTTAGTTGACCACTCGTTTCTCCAACTTTGGTTTAAATTAAACCCATCCACATATAGTATTTCTGCACTAACACATGTTGGCCTCCTAGAACGTAGTCGCTGTTGTGAGGGATGGAAAAATTCATGGTATAGTGGTAAAGTAGGTGAAGCCCTGATCTTCTTAGCCTCTCTCAACAATGCTTGTTTCCTTCTTAGATGTGGTGGAGGAATGTGGCTCAGCACAGACAGCCAATGGCAAGGCGTTGACTTAATAGTACCAGTGATGCATCGCATTGTATCATTTAATCTTGAGTCTACTTTATTTACATGTGCACTTTCCAACCACACGGGTGCACAGTATTCTGCTGTTGAATAGACAAGGCTAATGCCAGTTAGGCGTAAGCAGTCGGCAGAGGCTCCCCAGGAAGTACCACTAAGTTTATGTAGGATGTTGTTTCTTGCAGCAATTTTATGGGAGAGATTGGTGAGATGCTCTTTGTAGGTCAGGGTTCTATCCAAAGTCACTCCAAGATAAGTAGGAAAAGGATTGTATCTAAGTTGTTGTCCGTCAAGCAAAATATTTGGTTTGTAATTAGAAAACCGATGTGCAAGGTGGAAGCAAGATACTTCTGTTTTATTCAGGCTCGGAATCAATCTCCAGGACTGAAAGAAACCTGACATTCTCTTAAGGTCTTCAGTAAGGGTGTTTTCTGCATCTTCAAAATTTCTGCTCTGCGTTACAAGCGCAATATCGTCAGCATAAATGAACTTTCTTGCCTTAGTATTTGGCAAGTCATGAATATACAGGTTGAAAAGAATTGGGGCCAAAACAGATCCTTGTGGGAGTCCATTATTCAGAATCCTCTTGTGACTTTTAGAGTCACCCAAGAACACCTCAAACTGTCTTTCACTGAGAATGTTTGATAACAAATTCACAATTTCAAAAGATGGAATAACTTGAAACAGTTTGAAAAGTAACCCTTGTCTCTAGACAGTATCATAGGCTGCCGTGAGATCAATGAAGACAGCTGTGGATTTTAGATGGTTTTGGAAACCTGCTGCAATATGTGTTGTAAGGGCAAGAACTTGATCTGTGCAACTATGACCGTTTCGGAAGCCAACTTGTTCAGGTGGTATGACATCTTCAATGTACGGAGCTATCCTGTTCAGAAGGACACGTTCCAGAAGTTTAAACATGGCACTAAGCAGGGCAATGGGACGATAGCTTTCAGGATTGTGTTCAGATTTACCTGGTTTCAGAATAGCTATAACTTTGGATAGTTTAAACTGTTTGGGTAGGTGATTATTTTCAAGGATATATGTGAAAAGAGAAGTAATCCCGTTTATACTGAGTGGACCCATGTGTATGATGAATTCATGATAGATGTTATCAGGACCAGCTGCCTTGTTGGTCTTCAACTGCTTGATAGCTGCTACAACTTCTTCAACAGAAAACGCCCTGGATAGTTGATTATTTCTTTTTGAGGAGAGTGAGGTTACGTTTCACAATTTTGGTGTGACACTTGTCTCGCTTTCCCCTTGTAAGATCTACCATTCTATTAGCAATGGTGTCAGGACTTAAAGTACCGTATGTCTTTCTGGATTTTTTCTTACCAGTCAGTCCGTGAAGTATTCTCCAAGCTTTTCTGCTCGACTTTACAAAATTCATTTCTGTAACAGTTGCTTCCCACTTCTCTCTCCTGCTTTTATTGAGGGACAGTAGTAGCTGAGTGCCTAATGATTGATCTCCAGTACTTTGATATTCATTATACAAGTCCTCATTGTCCTTATTCCATCCAGGCACATATTCCTTCCTATAACCCCTAGGAATGCTTACTTTTGCAGCCTTAATAAGGAGTTCAACAAATTCGCCATAGTTGGTTGCTGTTGATTGTAAGTTCTTCTCTGTTAAGTATTTATCAAGTTCCTTAGAGAATGCGTCCCAATTAGCGCGTTGGAAAATCCATCTGGGTAAGGGTATCGAATTCACAAGAGGGATTTTCAGCCCTACCTCTACAATTACAGGACGGTGTTGGCTGTTTGGAAAGTTAGACAGAACATTTCGTGAGGTATATAAGGATTGCGATAGTTGATCCATAGAAACAAATACTAGATCTGGGTTGTAGTCCCTATTCCAGCGTGCGGAATGGAAAGTACCTTTGTCCTTTAAAACAAAGACCAGATGTAAATTGGATATTTCTGCCCATAAAAGTAATGTCTCTCCATTATCATCTACTGTATCATAACCCCATGATGTGTGGTGGCTGTTAAAGTCACCAGTATAGATACATGGATGGTCAAAAGTAGGCAGTACAGCTGGAGTTCAGTTTATGCATGGAGGCTTGTACACATTGACAATTTTTAGGCCGTTAACCTCAATCACTAATAGGAAGGCATTGTTTACGACTGTGGACTCAAGAACTTGGACTGCAGTCAAGCTGGACTTGGCATACGTGGCTATACCATACTGTGGGTGGTGAATGGCATTTACTAGGGTATAACTTGGAAGGTGACCTGAAATATCAACTCACTCAAATAGATAAGTAGGTCATTTTATGCCAGAATTTTTCATTGAGAGCATTGGGCTACCTTAAGAATTTTCACTATGTATGGAGCATTCCCTAAAAAATTGGAGAAGTTTATTTTTGAGTACATGCACGCCATCTGTAATTTTCGAAAGAAAGCGAATTTCCTGTTGGTTTATATTACACTTTGCTATTTTTCACCACAAGCTAGTAACATACATTCATCGATCCCCGGTGAGGGTACATGTCCGTTGTGATGAACGATTACGGCAATACAGTGTGATATGTTACATGCAAATATTAGCACTCTGGGATAAACTAATGACTTTGTTTAAGTACATGACTATATCTACATTACATCATCTATGCTATAAAATCACATCAAGGAAACAACAATATTTTAATACTTCTCCTGTATTGAAAAATGAGCTGTTTGGTTGATTCTAATGTGAGGGAGAATTTACGGAATCTTTATTCAACTTCCTCTCATTGGAGGCTGCCAAATGACAAAGTGTGATATTATACCAACTACTTAAAACATACAGGTTAAGTTTGCCCTTAAAATAACAATTTGACAATAAACGTGATTTATCATTATGGTTATTGCTTGCCACGGTGGGTGAGTGGATATCGTGTCTTGACTACAAACCCCAAGATTGCAGGTTCGCTCCTGGCCGGGGTAAGTGATTTTTTTGAAAGGCAACAAAAATCACGGCATGCATGTCATACGTTGTTGACATTGTTTTTTTTAGCGTATGGCTTTTAGTGCCAGGAGTGTCCGAGGACATGTTCGGCTCGCCAATGTTGTAGCTGCTTCGAGACGGACACCCGATGGGTGAGCTACAAGTACCGTTGGGGAGGGAAGTTGGAATGGAAGGACGAGGAGTTGGAAGGTAGCGGCTGTGACCTATGGTTAGGGACCAACCCCGGCATTTGCCTGGAAGGAAGATGGGAAACCACAGAAGACCATCTTCAAGGTTGCCGGCGGGGGGATTCGAACCTCCTCGCCTCCCGGATGTGAGCGACTGCCAGCAGTCATGCCGTAACGACCACGGCTAACTCACCCGGTGTTGACATGTTAAACAACCCATTTGAATTCAGTAGACCGTGTTCATAATGACAAAATTAATCTCGAGACTTTCTGCCAACACAAAGTTCCTCATTTCTCTACTAGAGAGCGCTATAGTGTCAAGAACCCTAGATATCTAATCTCCTTAACTTTCATAGTGTTTCAAGGGACGACAAAATTCGACATGCAAGCTGCCCTCGGGGCGCAAATGACAAAGATTTGCACCCGGCACCCGAGGTCATACGTTATTATTATTATTATCATTTTAAATGTTCTTGTCGACTCCGTCGTTACGCTGAGGTCTGGCGTTACGTTACGGTGACGGGACGAAATGTACCTAGAATGCACTGAAGTGTGTGACGTCATAGTACGATGTAGCATCCGAGTACCAAGAAGGCAGTGCGAGAACAGAGTTTCAAGAAGGCAGTGCGAGAACAATCAAGTAGGCAGTGAAGAAACAAAATAGAATCTTGAAACTCTGTTCTCGCACTGCCTTCTAGGTACTCGGCTGCTAGCATTTAAACTGATATAAAGTTCATTCTTTCAGACTGACTATCAGTCTCTTTTATTATTATGGCTATTGGACCGTTCCGAGTCGTGGTAACTACTGGGTGTTCGTAAAGTTACCGATCTCAATATTTCTGTTGTAATTTTCTGACGTATTACACACACACAAGCCTAGTGAATACACACAAAAGTTCCACATACAGTAGCCTACGTTCAAATGATAAACAAATATCCATTATCTCCTAAATATCGTATGAGCTCACAAGAGAGATTTTCTACATAGAGGACCTGCGCCTCCAGCTACTACCGCCAGCAACACCACTTTGTGTGACACCATTATCTGAACTGGAAAGGAAAAAGAACCAGATATGGGACAACTTTTACACCACACATGCGATTATGTCACATGATTGGAATAGGGCATCCTATGATTTCAGGCATATGACCACGCGCTTGGTAGTACACGGTCTGTACTTCAGACTCTGCCGAACCAAAGACTACCCTGACCCAAATTATACGTACATATGTGATCTCTGTGAGTATTTGGTTGGTTAGTTCCTCAGTTTAGGGGCTGCGACAACGCGGTCATGTAGCCCCGTGTACTTTGGGTGTGTGTAGAATCTGTCTGATAACCGGTGTTAATTGTGACCGCTGTATTAGTGTGTGTATCTGTTTTTTAATTCAAGTAAGGACTGCAACTTCGAATTTCTCAAATAGTTCCTACTTTTGTCGCCAAACGCCACCGTCATCGACTACTAGGCCTAGATCAGAAATTAGCTACTAGAGTCCACCGCAATCGGCTCTTGGCAACGAACATAGAAACCTAAGAGCGTTGTTTACTTTCTTAACCTATACAATTTAACTTCACACAGGTGTAATTAGTGGGAGGTTCTTTAACATGCCATAAATCTATAACATGGGACCGCCGGCTTTACTTCCCCTCCAAAGGAAGCCATACTGAGGGATTCTTAACGCTCTTAAAACAATTCGATGGCTTAGGCCGGGTTTGAACCCGCTATCTTGGGCCTAGCAGCTCAGCAACTTACCAACTACGCCACCGAAGCCGCTTCTGTGAGTGTTTATGTGACAGAAACCATGTACTCACATGCGAACAAAGGAAGAATTCGATAACTCAATTTTGCTGCGAGTGAACATCAAAAACATTATTTCTATGTATTTCTATGCACATTCATGCGCAATTCTCTGTTTACTAAATATTGTGTAACTCTAATTTGAGTTTATCAACTGTAAATCAATATTTTCACCACATAAATGAGTTCCATGAAAAAATACATATTTTTATAATTGCCTACCCAAGCTCAAAGAACGTGAAAAACGACATGTGATGTTGAATTTGTAGCTACGATTGAAGAGAGCTACCAAATATCGACAGGTAACAGCATTTCTTTGCTGGAGAATATTTGATGGTAGTTTTCGTGTTTTGCTGCACTCCTTCTGGCCAATTTAATATTTCTCCCTGAAAAGTACTGCGTCGATATTAGGACTACCAGCGTAACTCGGATCATTTTGTATCTTGAATATGGAAGCTAATCAATTTAAGATCGATTGGCCATTTATTTATTTATTTATTTATTTATTTATTTATTTATTTATTTATTTATTTATTTATTTATCGTATGGCTTTTAGTGCTGGGAGTGTCCGAGCACATGTCGGCTCGCCTGAGTCTGTAGCTGCTTCCTGCGGACACCCTTAGGGTAGGCTGCAAGTTCCATTCAATTTCAAGTAGTTCCAACTTTCGCTACCAGATATCAATGATACCTAGTGGTGAATGTTAGAAATTTGATAGAGCGTTCCGACGAAATCTAACCTAACACTTTAGCTTCACACAAGTTTAGTGTGTGGAAGGATCTATTACATGCCATAGGTCTATGACATGGGACCGCCGTCTTTACTTCCCCTCTGAAGGAGGGCCTACTGAAGGATATTTAACGCTCTTAAAAATACGACGACTTCGGCAGGGGTTGAACCCAATATCTTGGGCACAGCAGTTCGGCTTCGTACCAACTACGCCGCCGAAGCCATTTAGAATTATGGTTAACAACCTTTAAAAGATACACCTGTTTTGCACATACGGTATAGGGAGATTTACTGCAAAACTTACTAAGATATTATCTGGAGGAAGAAACAAGTTGTTCTATGACGAACTTATTTTCATATGTAATAATAGCCCTTTATGTCTCAAAACTTTCCCTTCAGTTAAATGAAGAATCCCTGTGATTTATTAAATACTAGCAAAAGTACCCGATCTTCGAACGGTGTTATATATTAACACCAGACATTATCAATTGAGCTACTGTTGCAATGGTTAGCGGTTTGTAATTCCTTCGTAAGTTTATCAGAACGAAGTTAGTTTTCTGGGAATATCACACACACTGTTAATTTAAGGGCCTTAAAATGTGATTTTCGGAGATCCCTTATAGACTCGCGAATTTTGTGTCTCACAATGAGAAGCGCAACATATGCTTTGATCGTCCTTCTAGGATAATTTTTATATTTCGCCTATTTTAGCATGTATTTTGAGAAGTTTTTCCCTATATCCACCCTTCTACTGTATGAAAAGTACGGTGAGGAGTTTTATAAATGATTGGTGAATTGACTCATGTTTACCATACCTAATTTTACGATGCACCAAGCATCCGAACACGATTTATAGGCGTACATAAAGATACACAGAAAGACAGACAGACGATTCTATTGTCTACAACATATCACCCAGATATCCAAATATGGGTATATCTACCACACGTATCAAACAAAATCATCCTTACGATGAACCCTTATGTCGACAAAAAAAAAAAAAAAAAAAGTCAAATTGTGCTCTCAAACTAAATTCACCTAACGTGTACTTCCGGACGTGAAATAGATTTGAAAGCCTTGTAGACGAAACGCAATACACCTCACATAAAAAATGACCCTCTACGTTGTGTTAGGTCCCCATACACAGGAAGACCACTTTCATAAATTATATAGGCTTGTGGTGCAAGAAAATTCTGTTTTTTTAGCCTCAAATGGCCCAAATTCTTAAAAGCCGCAAAAAATGCTGATTCAATTCAGGAATTTTTGAAAATAATGTTGCTGTTTGGAGATATAATAGACTTTCTGTACTATATGTCGCACGTGAAATTACATGAAAAATTCTAGGTTACCCCTTGGCCCCCTTAATTGCATTGACGAATTATACAGTCTACGTTGGTTCCGTGATAACCTTATAGCCATTTGCAAACTTTCACATAAATGTAATATATGGAGTAATCTAATAATAATATCGTATGGCCTCGGATGCCGGGTGCAAGCTTCGGAATTTGACACCCAGGGGGTAGCTTGCATGTCGAAATTTCGTTGTTCCTTGAATCACTATGAAAGTCAAGGAGGGTAGATAAATAAGCTCCTTGAACACTATAGCGCTTTCTAGTAGAGAAATGAGGAACTTTGTGTTGGCGGAAACTCCTGAGATTAATTTTGCCATTATGAACACGGCCTACTGAATTCAAATGGGTTCTTTGAAATGCCAACACCGTATGACACGCGAGTCGTATTTTTGCCGCCTTTCTAAAATCGCTTACCACGGCCAGGAGTGAACCTGCAATTTTGGGGTTAGTAGACCGACACGCTATCCACTCCCCACCACGGCAAGGTATAAATGGAGTGACATTGCTTCTTACAGAAATAGATGGAAAGTTGGATGTCACCCCTTGAGATAATGTTGTCATGGTTACCGATTTCCATTCCTTCATTAGTTTGTTAAATTAAATTAAATTAATTTTCTGGGAATATTTCAGATACTGTTGGTTTTAGAGCCTTATAATGTAGTTTTCGAGGCCCCCAAGTTTTGTTTCTGGCACCGAGGGGCTTTGTCTCCTCGTTGTACGCCATAATATAATACTACTAATAATAATTATATAATATAGGGATAGGAATATAATAGACCTGCCGTACCACACCCGCAGGTGTAAATCGCGTGAAAAAATTCTAGTGTACCCCTTGACCCCCTTAAGCGCATTATACGTATTGATGAATTATACAGCTTAATTTGGTTCCGTGATAACCTTCCTGCCGTTTGCAAACTTTCTCACCAATGTAATTAATGGAATTGCATTGCGTCTTACAGCAATAGATGGACCTCTGAGAATCTGTTGCCATGGTTACCGGCTTGTATTCGTTCATTATTAGCCTATTTTCAATTTTGAAAAAAATAGGCTTATGAGATCACCTTTTGTCCGTGTGTGTGTGCGTGTGTGTGTGTGTGTGATTCGTGTGCGTGTGTCCCCCTAAAAAAAAATCTAAACGGCTGGAGTGATTTCAATGAAACTCGGAAAGTTCATAGCACTATTCCCGGCAACCTCGACCGTGCCCTTCAAATTCTGTTACGACTCATCAATCCAACATGGCGGCTGTGCGAAATATTTCACCAGCATTCAATATCTCCGAAACTATTACCGATATTACCCTGACATTTTCTATGGAGATAGAGGGGACTACTATAATTTCACTTATGTGACTTTTGAAAACCTGGTAACTACAAAACCAACATGGCGGCCAAGCGAATTTGCGACTTTTAAATAGACGTTTCTCGCGATTTGACCAACCAAACGCAATGAAACATGGTACAGTATATGTTTATATACATTGTAATGCACCGACATCAAACTTCGTTCAATTGTTTACATAATCACAAGATGGCGGATGTGCGAAATATTTCACCGGCATTCTATATCTCTGAAACTATTAGCGGTAAAACCCTGAAATTTTGTACGGAGATAAAGGGCACTACTGGAAGTTCATCTATAAGACTTTCAAAAACCGGTTAACTACAAAACGAGCATGGCGGCCAAGCGAATTTGAAAATTTTAAATAGACCTTTCTTGCGATTTAATGTTCCAAGCGCACTTAAACCTGGCACAGGAAATATTTATACACATTGTAATCCACTGGTATCTAATTTAGTTCAATTGTTTACATAACCTCAAGATGGCGGCAGTGCGAATTTTAATATTAAGATTTTATTCATTGTGATGTAGTCATGCGATCGAAGTGAAAGTTTGAATAATGAACCTACGCAATAATTTTCCGTTAATGGTACATGACTCTATGGCCTATACATTTAACAATCCAACATGGCGACCATCCGAAATATTTAGACGATACTGAATATCTACGAATCTATTTTAGCAATCAAACTGCATTTTTAATGTTCATAGGGGCTATGAACTTAAGTACACCTATAGGACTTTAAATAACCTGGTGATCACAAATCCAACATGGCGGTGACGCGAATTATAAACATTCACATGGACGTTTCTCGCAATTTAACCATCCGCGTGCAGTGAAACTTGGTACAGTAAATCCTTATAAGAATGTTAATCCACTGGCATCTAATTTATTTGAATTGTTTCCATAACCTCAAGATGGCAGCTGTGAAAATTTTTTAAATCTCATTGTTTTTTCTTGTGTCCTAACTATGCGATTGAAGTTTGAATACTACATGTTCACAATAATCTGCATGTAACAGTACATAACTCTAGGACCTACATATATAAAATCCAACATGGCGACCATCTGAAATATTTAGTCGGTTCTCAATATCTACGAATCTATTACAGCAATCAAACTGAAATTGTGTATGTTGATAGTGGCAATTAACATAAGTAGGATATATGGAAATAGGCTGTATAGTTCTTCACGGAACTACTTGGTTTATTAAATGAAATTAGTTTTCTGGGAATATCTCAAAAACGGTTGGTCTTAGGGCCTTAAAATGTGGATTTCGGGGACCCTGTAGGGCCCCCGAGTTTTGTCTCTCACTTTGAGGGGCTAAAAATGATCTTTGTCTCGTCCTTCTACTCCTATTTCAGCATGTATTTTAAGGGGGTAAGCCCTCTTTTATGAGAGGTACGGAGAAGTGTTACATCAATGATTAGTGTCGTGCCTCTGATGGATATCTGTACCAAATTTTACATTGATACACCCTGCCGTTCTCGAGTTATAAGGAAACAAACTTGTCCACAGACAAACAAACAGACAGACAGACCAAAAAGTTATTTTCGCGCGCATCCATAATAAAACCGTCTGAAACGCGTAAATAACTCAAATTTCCGTAGAAATTGCGAAAGAAACATACAAACTTAAATTTTTATGTATGTAGAGATATACTGCACCGCTCGGTGTTGACCGTGTTTTATTGCACAAATGTAGGTTTTACTCGCTAACCGTTGGAGATAAACGAAAAGTGATAAGGACCTTTTGGATAGAAAATTAAATGATAAATGTCGTGTATGTATCAAAAGTTTGCTATTTTTTAGCGTTCCCCTTTTATTTGAAATGGAAATATGAAATTTTGAAACCAAAGGGTGTAGTGACATCACATATGTGGGTTTTACTCGCTAACTGTTGCAGATACACGAAAAGTGATAAGGACCTTTCGGATAGGAAATTAAATTTTAAAGCTCACGTGTGCCATCAAAATTTTGCTATTTCTTAGCGTGTTCTTTTTATTTGATATGGAAATATGAAATTTTGAAACCAAAGGGTGTAGTGACGTCACTAAAATGATCGCCATTTCTTAATAGTACAAAATATCGAAATTAAAAGTATCCTATATGTAAACATGATAAATCAGCTACATCCATGAAAAATTTCATTTATATCGGAACAGTGGTTCTTGCGTTATTGAGTATCACACAGACAGACAGACAGACAGACAGACAGAAAGACAGACACACACCATCTCATTTTTATATATTAGTATGATTTTCTGTGCTTCATACCAGTACCTTCATTGTAAAAAACAAAGACAATACAAATTAATACAAAATTTCTAGAAACTCGCGATCCTATTCTCCAAATATTCCCGAGAATGTTCTCCGCAGTTGGTACGTGCAGCTTTGAGTGGTTGAGTCATGAGTTTAGTTGGCTGCACTGCACTGTGTCCTTCATAACGGGACTCTCCCGTGTGGGCTGTCAGTGTGAATTGCGATAAGCGTTCAGACAGATTATTGGAAGAGTAAACAGTATACAGGCGGTAATGTTTACTTCTGAAGTAATACGTTTTTCGTGATTTCGATCGGTTTACAGAAAATGTTAAATTAAGATTTCAGGCGCGGATTCCTAATTCAAAGTGTCCAAACAGTGATGCTGTTCGGGATTTGGTAAGTAAATTTCGTGTGACTGGCTCAGTTCACAATGTACCGGGAACAGGCAGGCCTACGCTTTCAGCAGACAAAAAACTTGATGAAATCTCCGAAATAATGCTGCGTTGTCAAAGTAAATCAACACGAAAATTAGCTCAACAAGCAGGAATCTCTAAGTCGACAGCATATAAAGCTGCAAGATACAAGCTTCAGTTGTTCCCTTATAAAGTTACCGTGGTTCATGAATTAAAACAAACTGATTTCGGAAAAAGAGTGATGTACCGTGAATGGTTCCAACATCTGTTATGAATGGCTGTGGTGAGTACAAAGTTTACTGTTTATTTGTTATGATGCAAGCGGCAGCCGTGCTACCAACGTAAATGCTGTAGCTAGCTCTCGCAGACGCATGTAGGCGCTGCGGAGAATATTCCCGGAATCACTGCATAACCACTGTTGAGTATTTAATGAACGCAATGATGAATGTAATACGGTGTTATTGAAGTGATGGAACTTACCATACTAGGAAACAGCCAGCGTTTGTCAAGGTACCGTACTTCACATTGCAGCCTTCTGCGAAAAATATGTATCTTACTAGCATTACCCGTCGCGGCTTCGCCCGCGAATATTCAAATTGTAAAGAGTACACTTAGCAAAATCTCAATCATGAATGCTATGTCTGATTTATCCTTGGTATGAATAATCAATTTATCAATTCAGCTACTGGTGCAGTGGTTACGGGTTTGTCATTCCTTCACAAGTATATCAGAGTGAAGTTAGTTTTCTGGGAATATCAAAGACACTGTTAATTTAAGGGCCTTTAAATGTGGTTTTCGGAGACCCTTTATAGTCGGGTGAAAAAGACCTTTCGTACCACACTCACACGTGAAAATTGCGTGAAAAAAAATCTAGAATGCCCCTTGACCCCCTTAAGCGCATTATACTGTAGTCTATGTATTGATGAATTTTTCGGCTTAATTTGGTTCAGTGATAGCCTTATAACCGTCTGGAAACTTTCACAGTAATGTAATAATTGGAATTGCATTGCGTCTTACAGAAATAAATGGACCTGTGAGATTCTGTTACCATGGTTACCGTGATACATTCTTTCATTATTTCATTGTAAATATACATGTTTTAAGGTATTTATTTAATAGTAATGCATTTAAAGAGTAAGTGAGTGCGTTTCGCTTACGCATTGGGTTATGCTGAGCCTGTAGGTACCCCATATGTGTAGTTTGGTGTTAATAGGACCTTTTTTTTCTGTGCAAAACTGGAATGGCATCTTAGCAGAATAATATATGGAGGGATAATTAACTAATACATGTAAGATTTTTAGCCTACTTTTCACATTTTGCAAAAATGACGAAAAAGTAGACTTATGAGATCGAGCAAATGTGTGTCTGTCTGTCCTTCTGTCTGTCTGGCTGTGTGTGTGTGTGTGTGTGTGTCCCCCTATCAACTCCTAAACGGCTACAGCATTCGAAACAAAATTTGGTAGGAGTAAAGATCTATACCTGAATATCTCACGGCCATATTTGAATGATGTCAGTGCTACAAACTGCTGAAAAATCGCAATTGAAATTTGAGCTCCATGTTGGATAACTTGGAAGGTATGAATGGGAGCTATTTCAAAATTGGCACTCGTGTAGATAACAACATTGCAGTTTAATTTCCAGGTGGCCATACATGGCAGTGTTGCCAAAATGATTATAAGCCTGCTGATATGTCCAAATTTTAAATGCATATAACTACTACACTATCAATTGGATTTCAACCAAAATTCGTATGTGCTATGTGTACATAAACAGATATGCCTGAGCGTATTCTTAAGAGCCACCAGGGCTGTCAACTGTTAATAAATGGTTTCAATTTTTTTTTATCTAAATACCTATATATCAGAAAGTATTCAAGCCGACAGCTTTAAACTATGCACACGTATAGTACCTGACATTCTACATTAATTCGGAGTAACTTATATACGTCAGTGCTACCAACATGATTCTAAGCCTGCTGAGAGGTCCAACTTTAAATACATGTAACTTCTATACTATCATTTGGATTTCAACCAAATTACGTATGTGCTATGTGTACCATAACAGATATGACTATGTCGATTCTTAAGAGTAACCAGGGCTGCCAACTGTTAATAAATATTGTTTCTATTTTTGTTACCCTAGTAACAGAAAGAATGCAAGCCAATAGCTCCAAACGTTGCACACGTATAGTACCTGGCTTTCTAGATTAATTTGGAGTAACTAATATAGGCCTACGCCAGTGCTGCCAACATGATTCTAAGTCTGCTGATAGGTCCAATTTTAAAATGCATGTAACTTATTTACTAACTAATGGATTTCATTCAAAATTGACACAAAAATAGATCATATTATTTCAGATTATTTCTGACCAATACATGTATGTCATTGTTGCCCTCTCACCAAGGCGGTCCGGGTTCGATTCCAGGTCAATGCATGTGAGATTTTCGAAGTGAAATGCCATGTCCTGTGGTTCGGATTCCACGTAAAAAGGAGGTCTCGTGGCTCATGATCTCAAGATTAACGGTCACGTTAAACTACAAGCTTCCTTCATTGTTGCCAACATGAGTTTACGCGCGCTGTTAGATCCAATGTTTAACTGCATGTCACGTCCATGCTATCCATTGGACTTCAACCAAATTTGGTATTCTGTACCTTAAGAGAAGGAACTAAGAATATATTCAGTCACCAGGACTGCCAACTGTAGTTCTCTATCAGGCTACATTATGCCAGGTATACAGTATTTCGAACTAATTAGAAATTTCGATATTACCAACTTAATTTCGTCATTATTCTAGATAGATCCATATCGATTAATCATTGACATGAATCTTAAATTTTAAGAAAAGTAGGCTCTTTAGTTCGTCACGGAACTTCTTGTTTCCCGGAGTGTGTTTACATATTTATATCTTGCAACCCCGCTCATTCATTGGGCACAACTGTCACCCCTTTATTTGTTACTCTATCTACCCATCTGGTCTTCATCATTCTCCTGTTTCACCACATTTCAAATGCTTCAATTCTCCTCTTTTCTACAGTGCCAACAGTTCATGTTTCACTTCCATAGAGCGCCACGCTCCAGAAAGGGACTTTCAAAACTGACTTACTAATACCTAAATCTATTCTTGTTGTCAACAAATTAATATCTATAGATATGCTTTCCTTGCCAGAGCTTTCTACTTTTTATAACCTCTTTGCTTCGCCAATCATTGGTTATTTTGCTTCCTACTGCTATATTTTGAAAAGCAGTCAGTATTCAATCGCATTACATCCATTGGAATGAAGCATTTAGGGAAGGAGAAAATTAGGGCACTAACTCAGTCAATTAATGCTGAGAAAGGTGAACAGCGACTGTTACTCTATAGGAAAAGTCGGGCAATGATAATTTGGGGTTGTAAAAGAAAAAAAAAATATCTAAGTTACTGCAAAATTAACACATCCCTACATAACAAGCTTTAAAATAAACCATGTCGATTATGTAATGTGTTTCCGTATTGACTTACAATTACACTAATTATCATTTAGGGTTTGGAACTCTTAAGAATTTGAATACTCAATGTAGACTAGGCCTATACTAGTTTAAAGTAAATTTATATACCTAGGTAGTGAATGTTTAAATATGGGTATATACTTATGTCTCAGGTAAACTAAGTGTTATTCACCTTATGTTAAGATTGACAGTTGTTTCTTATTTGGCTGGCTGCGTGGCTCAGCGGCAACGTACTTGCCAGCTGTTCCCATGGTTGCAGAATCGAATCCTGACGTAGTCAGTTGGCATTTGAGGGTGCCCAAATGCAAGGGAGCCGTGTCAGTAGGATTTACTGGCACGTTAAAGATTCCCTTAGGGACATAATTCCGGCACCCTGACGTCTCTCAAAGCCACATTAGTTAAAAGGGGCGTAAAAGCAATAACATTATTATTATTAAAACTCAGCAATTCTTCTAGGTTTGTGCCGTGTCTTGTGTGGGGTTTCGCCCAGGACACCAAGCTAGGCTCATCAGCGGGCTCTTGGTGTCCCCGCCCGGACCCCCACAGGAGTGACGAACTGCGCGCCACCTCCCTTTATATAAGGTGCAACTGCACCACTTGACTACGAGAACTAAAAGTTCAAGCAGCCTTAACCTCCCTATGAAGGCTTCCAAAAATATGGTATATTGGCTTTCACGGCCGGTGAATTAAAACTCAGCAATTCTTCTAGGTTTGTGCCGTGTCTTGTGTGGGGTTTCGCCCCGGACACCAAGCTAGGCTCATCGGCGGACTCTTGGTGTCCCCGCCCGGACCCCCACAGGAGTGACGAACTGCGCGCCACCTCCCTTTATATAAGGTGCAACTGCACCACTTGACTACGAGAACTAAAAGTTCAAGCAGCCTCAACCTCCCTATGAAGGCTTCCAAAAAGATGGTATATTGGCTTTCACGGCCGGTGAATTAAAACTCAGCAATTCTTCTAGGTTTGTGCCGTGTCTTGTGTGGGGTTTCGCCCAGGACACCAAGCTAGGCTCATCGGCGGGCTCTTGGTGTCCCCGCCCGGACCCCCACAGGAGTGACGAACTGCGCGCCACCTCCCTTTATATAAGGTGCAACTGCACCACTTGACTACGAGAACTAAAAGTTCAAGCAGCCTTAACCTCCCTATGAAGGCTTCCAAAAAGATGGTATATTGGCTTTCACGGCCGGTGAATTAAAACTCAGCAATTCTTCTAGGTTTGTGCCGTGTCTTGTGTGGGGTTTCGCCCAGGACACCAAGCTAGGCTCATCGGCGGGCTCTTGGTGTCCCCGCCCGGACCCCCACAGGAGTGACGAACTGCGCGCCACCTCCCTTTATATAAGGTGCAACTGCACCACTTGACTACGAGAACTAAAAGTTCAAGCAGCCTTAACCTCCCTATGAAGGCTTCCAAAAAGAAGGTATATTGGCTTTCACGGCCGGTGAATTAAAACTCAGCAATTCTTCTAGGTTTGTGCCGTGTCTTGTGTGGGGTATCGCCCAGGACACCAAGCTAGGCTCATCGGCGGGCTCTTGGTGTCCCCGCCCGGACCCCCACAGGAGTGACGAACTGCGCACCACCTCCCTTTATATAAGGTGCAACTGCACCACTTGACTACGAGAACTAAAAGTTCAAGCAGCCTTAACCTCCCTATGAAGGCTTCCAAAAAGATGGTATATTGGCTTTCACGGCCGGTGAATTAAAACTCAGCAATTCTTCTAGGTTTGTGCCGTGTCTTGTGTGGGGTTTTGCCCAGGACACCAAGCTAGGCTCATCGGCGGGCTCTTGGTGTCCCCGCCCGGACCCCCACAGGAGTGACGAACTGCGCGCCACCTCCCTTTATATAAGGTGCAACTGCACCACTTGACTACGAGAACTAAAAGATCAAGCAGCCTTAACCTCCCTATGAAGGCTTCCAAAAAGATGGTATATTGGCTTTCACGGCCGGTGAATTAAAACTCAGCAATTCTTCTAGGTTTGTGCCGTGTCTTGTGTGGGGTTTCGCCCAGGACACCAAGCTAGGCTCATCGGCGGGCTCTTGGTGTCCCCGCCCGGACCCCCACAGGAGTGACGAACTGCGCGCCACCTCCCTTTATATAAGGTGCAACTGCACCACTTGACTACGAGAACTAAAAGTTCAAGCAGCCTTAACCTCCCTATGAAGGCTTCCAAAAAGATGGTATATTGGCTTTCACGGCCGGTGAATTAAAACTCAGCAATTCTTCTAGGTTTGTGCCGTGTCTTGTGTGGGGTTTCTCCCAGGACACCAAGCTAGGCTCATCGGCGGGCTCTTGGTGTCCCCGCCCGGACCCCCACAGGAGTGACGAACTGCGCGCCACCTCCCTTTATATAAGATGCAACTGCACCACTTGACTACGAGAACTAAAAGTTCAAGCAGCCTTAACCTCCCTATGAAGGCTTCCAAAAAGATGGTATATTGGCTTTCACGGCCGGTGAATTAAAACTCAGCAATTCTTCTAGGTTTGTGCCGTGTCTTGTGTGGGGTTTCGCCCAGGACACCAAGCTAGGCTCATCGGCGGGCTCTTGGTGTCCCCGCCCGGACCCCCACAGGAGTGACGAACTGCGCGCCACCTCCCTTTATATAAGGTGCAACTGCACCACTTGACTACGAGAACTAAAAGTTCAAGCAGCCTTAACCTCCCTATGAAGGCTTCCAAAAAGATGGTATATTGGCTTTCACGGCCGGTGAATTAAAACTCAGCAATTCTTCTAGGTTTGTGCCGTGTCTTGTGTGGGGTTTCGCCCAGGACACCAAGCTAGGCTCATCGGCGGGCTCTTGGTGTCCCCGCCCGGACCCCCACAGGAGTGACGAACTGCGCGCCACCTCCCTTTATATAAGGTGCAACTGCACCACTTGACTACGAGAACTAAAAGTTCAAGCAGCCTTAACCTCCCTATGAAGGCTTCCAAAAAGATGGTATATTGGCTTTCACGGCCGGTGAATTAAAACTCAGCAATTCTTCTAGGTTTGTGCCGTGTCTTGTGTGGGGTTTCGCCCAGGACACCAAGCTAGGCTCATCGACGGGCTCTTGGTGTCCCCGCCCGGACCCCCACAGGAGTGACGAACTGCGCACCACCTCCCTTTATATAAGGTGCAACTGCACCACTTGACTACGAGAACTAAAAGTTCAAGCAGCCTTAACCTCCCTATGAAGGCTTCCAAAAAGATGGTATATTGGCTTTCACGGCCGGTGAATTAAAACTCAGCAATTCTTCTAGGTTTGTGCCGTGTCTTGTGTGGGGTTTCGCTTAGGACACCAAGCTAGGCTCATCGGCGGGCTCTTGGTGTCCCCGCCCGGACCCCCACAGGAGTGACGAACTGCGCGCCACCTCCCTTTATATAAGGTGCAACTGCACCACTTGACTACGAGAACTAAAAGATCAAGCAGCCTTAACCTCCCTATGAAGGCTTCCAAAAAGATGGTATATTGGCTTTCACGGCCGGTGAATTAAAACTCAGCAATTCTTCTAGGTTTGTGCCGTGTCTTGTGTGGGGTTTCGCCCAGGACACCAAGCTAGGCTCATCGGCGGGCTCTTGGTGTCCCCGCCCGGACCCCCACAGGAGTGACGAACTGCGCGCCACCTCCCTTTATATAAGGTGCAACTGCACCACTTGACTACGAGAACTAAAAGTTCAAGCAGCCTTAACCTCCCTATGAAGGCTTCCAAAAAGATGGTATATTGGCTTTCACGGCCGGTGAATTAAAACTCAGCAATTCTTCTAGGTTTGTGCCGTGTCTTGTGTGGGGTTTCGCCCAGGACACCAGGCTAGGCTCATCGGCGGGCTCTTGGTGTCCCCGCCCGGACCCCCACAGGAGTGACGAACTGCGCGCCACCTCCCTTTATATAAGGTGCAACTGCACCACTTGACTACGAGAACTAAAATTTCAAGCAGCCTTAACCTCCCTATGAAGGCTTCCAAAAAGATGGTATATTGGCTTTCACGGCCCGTGAATTAAAACTCAGCAATTCTTCTAGGTTTGTGCCGTGTCTTGTGTGGGGTTTCGCCCAGGACACCAAGCTAGGCTCATCGGCGGGCTCTTGGTGTCCCCGCCCGGACCCCCACAGGAGTGACGAACTGCGCGCCACCTCCCTTTATATAAGGTGCAACTGCACCACTTGACTACGAGAACTAAAAGTTCAAGCAGCCTTAACCTCCCTATGAAGGCTTCCAAAAAGATGGAATATTGGCTTTCACGGCCGGTGAATTAAAACTCAGCAATTCTTCTAGGTTTGTGCCGTGTCTTGTGTGGGGTTTCGCCCAGGACACCAAGCTAGGCTCATCGGCGGGCTCTTGATGTCCCCGCCCGGACCCCCACAGGAGTGACGAACTGCGCGCCACCTCCCTTTATATAAGGTGCAACTGCACCACTTGACTACGAGAACTAAAAGTTCAAGCAGCCTTAACCTCCCTATGAAGGCTTCCAAAAAGATGGTATATTGGCTTTCACGGCCGGTGAATTAAAACTCAGCAATTCTTCTAGGTTTGTGCCGTGTCTTGTGTGGGGTTTCGCCCAGGACACCAAGCTAGGCTCATCGGCGGGCTCTTGGTGTCCCCGCCCGGACCCCCACAGGAGTGACGAACTGCGCGCCACCTCCCTTTATATAAGGTGCAACTGCACCACTTGACTACGAGAACTAAAGGTTCAAACAGCCTTAACCTCCCTATGAAGGCTTCCAAAAAGATGGTATATTGGCTTTCACGGCCGGTGAATTAAAACTCAGCAATTCTTCTAGGTTTGTGCCGTGTCTCGTGTGGGGTTTCGCCCACTACACCAAGCTAGGCTCATCGGCGGGCTCTTGGTGTCCCCGCCCGGACCCCCACAGGAGTGACGAACTGCGCGCCACCTCCCTTTATATAAGGTGCAACTGCACCACTTGACTACGAGAACTAAAAGTTCAAGCAGCCTTAACCTCCCTATGAAGGCTTCCAACAAGATGGTATATTGGCTTTCACGGCCGGTGAATTAAAACTCAGCAATTCTTCTAGGTTTGTGCCGTGTCTTGTGTGGGGTTTCGCCCAGGACACCAAGCTAGGCTCATCGGCGGGCTCTTGGTGTCCCCGCCCGGACCCCCACAGGAGTGACGAACTGCGCGCCACCTCCCTTTATATAAGGTGCAACTGCACCACTTGACTACGAGAACTAAAAGTTCAAGCAGCCTTAACCTCCCTATGAAGGCTTCCAAAAAGATGGTATATTGGCTTTCACGGCCGGTGAATTAAAACTCAGCAATTCTTCTAGGTTTGTGCCGTGTCTTGTGTGGGGTTTCGCCCAGGACACCAAGCTAGGCTCATCGGCGGGCTCTTGGTGTCCCCGCCCGGACCCCCACAGGTGTGACGAACTGCGCGCCACCTCCCTTTATATAAGGTGCAACTGCACCACTTGACTACGAGAACTATAAGTTCAAGCAGCCTTAACCTCCCTATGAAGGCTTCCAAAAAGATGGTATATTGGCTTTCACGGCCGGTGAATTAAAACTCAGCAATTCTTCTAGGTTTGTGCCATGTCTTGTGTGGGGTTTTGCCCAGGACACCAAGCTAGGCTCATCGGCGGGCTCTTGGTGTCCCCGCCCGGACCCCCACAGGAGTGACGAACTTCGCGCCACCTCCCTTTATATAAGGTGCAACTGCACCACTTGACTATTCAAATGTTGTACATGTTTCGATAGCCTATTCATTGATACCTCCTTCAGCGTTTAACATTACTAAAATAAAATAAGATGGATATCGTTACAATAGTTTGGTTAAATAAAAGTTCCAAATACTTAATCTTTTTTCAAAAAGACCCAGAAGATGAAAAAGAATTGAAAGAAAATTATATTAAGTATTTGGAACTTTTATTTAATTAAATTATTGTAACGATATTCATTTTGCTTTATTTTATTTTAGGCCTATTTGAGTAATGTTAGACGGTGAAGACGATATCAATGAATCAATGTTAGGCTATTGGTTTTTACGACACAACATTGTAATGCATATTAATTTACTAGCAGGTACCCGCGGCTTCGCCCGCGATCAAGACAATGGGGACGATGCATTATTGCTGATAATTGGTCTATTCTATTACAGCAATCGCGGCTATTGGTGTGTCCATTCTAATTCTGAATTATCTGATACATACAGTACATTGATATGATCAGCAAAGTGGGAATTTTATAGAGTTGTGAAGGTCTGCAGGGTTCGATGTTACAATATGTTAACACATTTTATAATTACGTTTTTGTTTTTGACATCTTCTGCTGAGACATAACGATTTTGTTGTCCGGATGCTCGCGAGCACGCCACATACCGTTGGCCATGGGAAAAAATTGTTTTGTCTAAATGTACACGTGCTACTGTTAAGTGTGTGTCATTGCGCTTTGTTAAAGAAATTGCGAATATTGTTTGAAGAGGGAACTGCACTCTTGCACACTGGAATGGCAAATCTATCGGAATATGGGGAATTAAAAGTATTCTTACTTTAGCTATTCTGGATGTAATTTGGCCATACGTATTGATGATTTGAACGTCAACATATCGCTATTAATAGACCTATAGTTAAATATCGCTCACCTTGGCCGCTGATGTACATTATGCAGTCTCTTCCAGTGTTACATCCCAGGGATTGAAATTCTCTAACGACCCTTTTGCCCCACATGCCTCTCTAAGTAATTAAAATTCCTGATTGTTGTTGTTTGAGTCTTCAGTTTTTTAACTGGTTTGATTCAGCCTTCCATGTATCCCCCTCCTGAGCTAATCGTTTCATTTCTACATAGCTACCACACCCTACATCCGAGGCAATCTATTTAACCCTGGTTTATCCCTACAGTTCTAGTCTGCAACCCTCCCATCCATAACTACTGTCGACCAAACTATTATGTGTACTCGAGTTTGAAGTTTGTTTGTGAAGTAACCGATAGACCTATATAAAATCCAATAACCTCATCATTTTCGTCGTTCTATTTTACGTTAGATCATGTAGGTTTGGAATTTTGAATTTATATTTTAATATTTTTTATCACAGTTTGAACACAAGAAGTGCCTGTTTTTAAGCGTTTTTCAACCATGCGTCACATTTAAGAATTATTATCTCACAAACCCGTCATCAGATCGAATCCAAATTTTAACACAACATACACTGGAATGTTGTATAACAGGTTTATTAATTTTAATTTTTTTTGTGTCCAAGAAACAAAGTTGTTATTATTTTTGTAAGGTAACTTTTCCTCGGCTCGGGATGGTTTGAAAATGTAGTTCTTGGTCGCGTTGTAATCCTTATATACATCAAAACGGTATGTTGTATGATTGTGAAATACGTAAATTAATTCACTTATTGTATATCGGTTTGTATTTGTACGGAGAATTAAGACATGGTTCACCAGTTAGTCGCTCCGGTGAAAGCAGTACATCATTGCCAAGATGGGCTACATCACGCGTCATGGCACGTCTCGCTCGGAAGTGATGGGCTCCATATCAGCAACGCTGTGCAGCATTTCCCGGAGCGGCTAGCTGGTGAACCATGTCTTAATTCTCCGTACAAAAACAAACCGATATAAAATAAGTGAATTAATTTACCTATTTCACAGTCATACAGCATAACATTTGATGTATAAGGATTACAACGCAACCAAGAACTACATTTTCCAACGACCCCGAGCCGAGAAAGAGTTACCTTACAAAAATAATAACAACATTCGTTTTTGAATACACAACATTTTGAAATTAATAAACCAGTTATACAACATTCCAATATATATTGTGTTAAAATTCGGATTCGATCTGATTACGGGTTTGTGAGATAATAATTCTTAAATGTGACGCATGGTTGAAACACGCTTAAAAAGGGGCACTTTTTGTGTTTCAACTGCGATAAAAAATATTAAAATATAAATTAAAAATTCCAAACCTACATGAACTAACGCAAAATCGAACGTCGAAAATGATGATGTCATTGGATTTTATGAAGGTCTATTGGCTACTTCACAAACAACCTTCAAATTTGAGTGCACATGATATTTTGGTCGACAGTAAGCTTGCTATTCCTGGGTGTCATAATATGTGTCCTACCCTCCTATCTCTTCTCTTCATTAGCAGTCGCCAGAAACATCTCTCCTCTCCCACTCGTCTTAATACCTCTTCATTTGTTACCCTAACTACCCATCTGATCATCATTCTCCCTTATCACCACATTTCAAAAGCTTCAATTCTCCTCTTTTCTGCTGCACCATTAGTCCATTAGTACAACTCAGCAACTTTTCTAGGTTTAAGCCGTGCCTTGTGTGGGGATTCAATGGCCGTGAAAGACAAAACAACAACTTTATTGAAATAAGTTTGCCCAATTCCTAAGTAAGAGTAATTAAGAAACAATAATAATTAACGTTACAGCCGGTAGAATACGACACATTCGACTGTGAATCAACGTTGCAGATCATGGTTAAAAACGAAAAAGAGCAGATCAAAATTGGCAAACAAAAATATTCAGTTAAGAAAAAACAAATTTATAAAAAAAATGAAAGCATACCGTGCAAAATAGAAAGTATCTTAACATTGTAAATTCGAGTAAACTTCGGAAAGCTCGCTTACAACAACCAGCCGAAAGAGTATAAAATCAGACTCAAAATCACGATCGTATCCGAGCCCCAAAAGCAACCTCTAAATATAAAATATATCTCATTTTACGCGTATCAATGCGACGAGCAACGTTCGTGGTTAGAGGTGGGAACCGAACCCAGCGTTTTAAGGCCCTAAAACGAACGAATATGGTACAGTAAATGTTTATACACATTGTAATGCACTGGCATAGAATTTTGTTCAATTAATTTTATAAAGTCAAGATGGCGGCTGTGCGAAATTTTAAAATTAAGATTTTATTTTTTTGTAGTATTCATGCGATTGAAGTGAAAGTTTGAATAATGAACCTACGCAATAATTTTTAGTTACTGATACATAACTCTATGGCATATACTTATAACAATCCAACATGGCGACCATCCGAAATATTTAGGCGGTTCTCAATATCCACGAATCTAAACAAAAGTTTGGTGCTTTTCAGTCGATCAACAAGAATGTACCAAAACGGGTTGGCGTATACCCTAATCCTGAAAAAATACATACAGTAGATTAATAAATACATATAAACTCATGTAATTTTTTTCAGGATTAGGGTTTAACCCAACTCGTTTTGGTACATTCTTGTTAACCGACTGGAAAGCACCAAACTTCTGTTTACTAAGGCAACACTGAAAAATGGCTTCAAACCCCATAATATCTACGAGTCTATTACAGCAATCAAACTGAAATTTTCTGTTCATAGAGGCTAAAGATATAAGTTCACCTATGGGAACTTTATTACTTGGTGAGCATAAATCGAACATGGCAGAGACGCGAAATCTAAATATTTAAATGGACGTTTCTCGCGATTTAAGCTTCCGAGTGCAGTGAAACACGGTAAATACTTGTACAAATTTTAATTCACTGGCATCTAATTTATTTCAATAGATTGTTTCCATAACCACAAGATGGCAGCTGTGCAAAATTTTCAAATCTCGTTATTATTTATTGTGTCTTAATCATGGGATTAGCGGCTTCGTTGGCGTAGTCGGTAGCATGCTGAGCTTCTATGCCCAAGATAGCGGGTTCAAACCCGGCCAAAGCCGTCGGATTTATTAAGAGCCTTAAAAATCCCTCAGTATGACTTCCATCGGGGGGGAACTAAAGCCGGCGGTCCCATGTCATAGATTTATGGCATGTTAAAGGACCTTCCACTAATTGCACCCGTGTGAATCTAAATTGGATAGGTTAAGAATATAAACAACGCTCTTAGGTTTCTACGTTCGTTGCCAAGAGCCGACTGCGGTGGCGTCTAGTAGCTAAGTTCTGAACATGGCCTAGTAGTCGTTGACGGTGGCGCCTGGTGGCAAAAGTAGGAACTATTTGAAAAATTCTAAGTTGCAGTACTTAAATTTAAAAAAAACAGATAACACACACTAATACAGTCATCACAATTAACACCGGTTATCAGACAGATTCTACACACACCCAAAGTGCACGGGGCTACATGACCGCGTTGTCGCAGCCCCTAAACTTAAGAACCAACCAACCAATCATGCGATTGAAGTTTGAATACTACACCTACACAATAATCTTCTGGTAATAATACATAACTCTAAGACCTACATAAATAAAAATCCAACATGGTGACTATCCAAAATATTTAGACGGTTCTCAATATCAACGAATCCCATTACAGCAATCAAACTGAAATTTTGTATGTTGATAGAGGTAATTAACATAAGTAGGATATACGAAAATAGGCTCTATATTTCTTCACGGAACTACTTGTTAGCCTTTCATTCCAAGCCATTGGTGTGCACGTGTACTGAAAATAAGTTAGAGGAATTACATTTAAAATATTCCCCTCTGCAGAACTGTGATGACTCAAACAGGCTGGCAAGGAGAGAGGAAGGTGTTAACGAAGAACGAGCAGATGTCACGTGCCCAATAAACAGATATGACTTTAGAAGAGATAGAAGTCATTGGCAGATATTCTTGTGAAGAGCACCTCAGAGGACCTAGAGTGCATAAAACTTGGCGCTATGTTACGCATTGCTTTACACTGCAACGTTACGCCACAGTTGGGCAACAGTCAGTATTGAAAATCAATCAGAAAAATATCAGAGCCAAATTTAAAGTGCGATATAACAAAATATTGTTTCATGCATGGATAACTTTTTTATTCGCCTGACTGTGATGTAATCCATGAATGAAATAAGCCAGCGTTAAATATGGTAATTTTCCGAAAATCGCTAATGCGCTAATGTAGTTGATGCTTTTTTGATTAGGCAGAATCCCAAAAGCCGATGGACCTGCATGCTATTTGATTTTCACGTGTAATACGAACAATATTGCCTTCACAATCCCAGTAATTATTTGGAGCTTGGCTTGCGATAAGCAAGATGGCAAATGTTTGTGCAGAGCGCTAGTGTAATCCTAATGCAGACGGACTGGTGCATTCTCTCTCGCTACAATCAATATTTACCTCACTCTTGCCGTTTAACATTGTTATCCATATATATTTAGCGCTTAAAAGATAGCAGAGGCATTCCTAATTCATCCCTAGCAGACATCTAATGTAAGTTTAGAAAACCTAAGTTCCCTTTCACCCCTATTTACTTGTTACACCCTTCAATTAATTGGTCAGCACATTTAGAGGAGTCCAAGACGACAGCACAGCATCGGGAGCGTTCCACTAACAGATAAGTTTTGGGTATTACATAATTTAAAAGTAGTGTTCATAAACAACTATCAATCAGTTGTAGCACGCAGATGTAATTCACAACACTTACAACTTTAACGTGTCACAAAAATTTGAAATAAATATATATTCGTAGTTTAATTACCGTTTTCTATTGACATGCTATCATCTAATTTCATACCAACAGCAGTGGCTACGCTGGTAAAGGCAGCGTTAGGTCATGGGGCCAAGTCCTCTGCTGACTCGGTAGACGCGTGGGTTCGAGCCCCACCGTCGGCCTTCCTTGAAATGGTTTTCCGTGGTTTCCCATTTTCAACACCAGGCAAATGCTGGGACGGTACCTTCTAATAGGCCAATGCCGCTTCCTTCCACATCCTTGCCCCGTTTCATTCATCTTCATTCATTCCATCTCTCATCCCGACGCGCAGGTTGCCCACGGGCGTCGAATACAAAGACCTGCACTCAGCCTCTCAGGAGGCCACACAAGAAAAGAAAAGAAATAAAAACTTAATTCATAATTTAACATCCGGTTCCATTACACATTAGCATAGTCATAGAGCAGGATAATCACCAATTACAATATAACCCGAATAACAGAAGGAAATATTATTCATAGAATAATCTGCATTATCACGCAAAAGTTACTGTATTTCTGATTTGCAATACAAAATACAGCTGGTAGACGTAGACTCTGTCAACAGTAAGAAATGCGGTATAAGGACATTATGATTAATAAAACATAAACGTCAACATATCAGTAGTAGAACACACCTTAACGGAGAGTATAAAACTTCGATTCTAAAAGACATTACATACAATATATTACGCGTTATACCTTTCGTCATGAGGTAAAATTGGAGTGCCATGATGTCTTACAGAGATAGATGGAAACCTGGTGGTCATAGCTTGAACTACTGTTGCCATGGAGAAAATGGATTGGCATGGTTTCTTACAGAGATAGATGGAAACTTGGTGGCCTCGTCCACGGCCGACTGGATGCGAGCTGCGCTATATACCGGCCTTGCCATTCCCTCCCAGTTAGATCCCATGCATAAAGTGTAATTTAAATATTTCCTCCATTTGCCGATTAAACACACTCCCATCCAAGTATAGGAGCGATTAGTTAAAAGCTGTTCAATAGGTTTATTAAATGTGTTTCTCACAGTGTTACGGTTAGAACAACGAAGTTTTGTTGCAGTTTCAATTATTGTAAGTAGTCGGTGTTAATGTATTGAATACCTACGTTGTTTGGAGTGTTTGCTGATGAAATTGTAAAATAATTATAAACTATGGTTTGAACGCCGCTGCTCAAATGCAGTATGTCATACTGTTGTTTGTCATTTTGCACTTTAAATAGGAAAAACATATGAGGTGTCGTAGTATAATTACGTATAGAAAAATTGGGTCGACATTTTTCTTAATAACAATCTATTATCAAAGAGAACAAAATATATCTACAATGGCATTACATATGCCAGTTGCAAGTACCGATGGTAGATGTCTCATTCAACTACCCTTGGTCCCCCACATCCTCCCCACCCTGGTCGATTTCGAGAGGTTTCAACAGTTGCACCAGTCGGCTGACTCTAGAACCATCGGGGATACTTAGGATGGCTGTCCCCACTCGGCCATCTCTCCCTTTCAGTATTTCGTCGACTCGGGCTCTTTTCCACATATGCCTAGGCAGGACGTCTTCTTGTAAGAGGGCTAGGTCTCCAAATCGCAGTTTTGGGTATTTACCAGCTGGTAACTCCGCAGTTGTAAGAGGTATTCCCTCTTCCACCTTCGCCAGAATTCTTCAAATATGTTCATCTTTAATCGAAATTCTTTGATCAGATCTCTTCTTCCTTCAGGCTCAGGTCCATTTGGAAGGGTCGTGTGTTTCTCTCCGTTCAGAAAGTGAGAAGGTGTAAGAGCTTCAAGGTTGTTTCCGTCATGCACAAAGGGACGTGAATTCAGGATGGCTTCAATACTGATCAGTACAGTGTTGAGTCCTTCTAATCGACCTGCGATCGACCGAGTACATTTCTGAGACAGCGTTTGGTGGAACCTATCATCCTTTCCCACCATCCTGTTCTCTTTGCGTGTATGAACCAGCGTCTACATATCTCAGCGGGAAAGGCTCCCAGGATTTTTGAGTTAATTAACGTCAGTACAAATTCACATCTTCTCCTATGGCCTCCACGTACGTCGAGTTCAACTCATGAGGACTTTCCGACAAGACAGGCCTTAATTTTTCTAGGAAGTCCAGATGGGCCTGGATTATTCTGTCATTATCTACGTATCTTGCTATAAGTATCGCCTTCGTCTGCTCATATGTGTCTGCGCTTACCGCTATGCCATCTATGAGTCGCTTTGGCTCGCCTTCGAGGTAACCTCTGAGGAACACATGCTTATTAATGTCTGATATTGTCCGGTTCTTGTCGACTGAAGACTGGAACTGTTCCCAGAATCTGCACCAAGTCTCTATATCACCCGAGAACGGTTCGAGTCGGATCGTTGGTAATTTGACTCCTTCCATAATCGTGTGCTGATCGTCTGAACTGGAAGTAGGAGTAGAAAGCATAATATGTTCGTCTTTCTTCTTTGTAAGTTGCCAATTGACCTTTTGAATGGCGCGCTTTGAGATGTCTTAGTATTCTTCACAAGTCTGTGCGTCTAGTTCGTATTCTTCATCTTGTAGCATTTCATGGATAGAAACATCTAAGGTGAGCAACAATGTTATAGTATCCTGAAGGCGATCGCGTATAGGCTTGATCTCAGCAGTATCTGTAGGAGTATTACTGTCTATTAAAAATGTTGCGAAACGTGTATAATTAGTGCGCTGAGTGGCACGTTTCAGTTTATTTATTTATTTATTTAGCGTATGATGCTTCATGACAATCGTTTGAAATGTATTACATATAATTGCTATTAGAAAAAATAAAAATTAATATATATTTATATACATGGATATCTCAGATTTCATCACAAGCTGATGTCTAGTCCTTACAACCAAGTGAGTGCCGCAGGGGTTACTTGATGTAGCTCCTCCATAAGCCCAGTGAATGCTCGTAGAGGACATTCTTTCACGATGTGGCTGATGGTTTGCACTTCAGCACCACAGTTGCAGGAAGGAAACTCCAACCACCCCCATTGGTGTAGTGCAGAAGCATTTTTTCCAACGCCGCAGCGTATCCTGTTTAGTCTGGTCCAGATGGTGCGCGGGAGGTTGAACCCAGGAGGTTTTGCTGTTGGGTCATCAATGTTGATTAGACCTTGTGGGTGTAATCTGGCCCATTCTTGCTTCCATGCTTCGCCAGGTCTAAATGGTATGTCAGATAGATTCCCGGCCGTCTTCCAGGCAGGTTTCCGGGATTTCAGTCTTGCTACGTCGTTTCCATCTGTATCCTGGTGGATGGGAAGTGAGCTGTTCATCATCACCTTAGTCCATAATCTGACAAGGGCATTTTGTCGTCTGATGTCAGGAGGTTGAATGTGGCTCAGTATGGGTAACCACTCTACAGGAGTAGGGTGCAGGGTGACAGATATAATTCTCATTGTTTGGCGTAGCTGGACGTCGACCAGACGAGTATGGGAACTATTCAGCCATACAGAAGAACAGTATTCAGCTGAAGAACATACTAGTGCTAAAGCAGTTGTTCGCAGTGAATTTGCATCTGCACCCTATGATGTTCAACTAGTCTTCCCAGAAGGTTGTTACGACTTTTCAGTTTAGCTGCCAGTTTCTGAAGGTGATTGCGATAGGTTAGAGACCTATCTAAAGTTACACCAAGGCTTTTGGGGGTAACATTACAACGCAGTGTGTGATTTCTGAACCTGACTGTCGGTTGGTAGTTTGCATTCCTAGTGTAAGTAGAATAGGGTAAAGTGAGGAAAATTAGTTTATCAAGCTAAAAATTGGTGGAGAGGTTCCTTGAATAGCCTGGATCAAATTACTAAAAGTCCCAAAAAATCCCTCTTGGGGAACATGCCGCCATCTTGGATTTCGTGTCCAGCATCGCATTGAACGTCATAACTCGGTACATAAGGGTGATAGGGACATGCGGTTTGGTCAGGATAACTTACCAGAATGCAGACTATCATTTTGATACCACTTAACCTAGATAACAATCGAATTAGTTATTATAAATTACTCAAACAAACTCTCATAGGGTAGCGATGAGATCCATCTTGATGTTCAATGTCAATTTTTCACCTTTTACTCTCACGGGATTGAAAAACGTACTGAAATAAATGTTGTTAAGCACATCAAAACGCACAAAAATATGTGATTAGCAATTTTGTAAACCAAAAATTACGGATGTGAGAAGTTGTCAAACGAGTTGCATACTCGAGGAGCGGCGCGCCGAGGTGGGGGGCTTCTCAAAGCCGGTGCAACTGGTGATGTAAACATATTCTGTAGGCGCAACTATGCCCCTTTTTTAATGATAAGTTAAAATTTGACACTTTTATACAGAAGGATAACATCTTATAACCTAATGAAAAATTTTAAAAAACAATAATTAATTTGTTAATACAGTAACTTAGCGATTTAAAACTTTATTTCTTAGCTACGTATATTATATTTATATAGAAAAGGAATGATAAACGTTGCTATTAGAAAATAAATTAAGCAGGTATTTGCTTATTTGCTATCTTATACCACACCTTCAACACACTAACGTTTATGCACATTGCGATTTTTTTTTGTACAAACACGAATAACACGGAAAAGAGGAGATTCTGCTGCCACGGGACGCTGTAGTGCGGTTTTCCTGTAAAGGAATAAAGCCAACTATTAATTATATCGTACGCGTTTAATATTGGTCATGTGTTGGTAAAAAAAACGTGATACTTGCCTTAATCTTGACGCTTTTTCTTTGGTAAGGTTGAACTTTCAGAAGAGTCTACTCTGCGGCGAAGAGGTGGCGAGGATCTGCATGGCAATTCTTCGGGGTTGTCCTCCTGTTCCTCACTCACCATATCGTCAAGAGTATCTGGCTCTGGCATGTTAGAACAACCATCACCCCATCACCAGTGCAATTGCTGCACATTGCTGAACAGGAGAGACCTTGTCTTCGGCAACCGCAAGATCTGCTGCCGCATCCTGTCTTGCACTCTTAGCTGATGAGGTTTAGGAGGATGTCAGGTGCGGGAGGAGATTCTGTTGGAATCGGTAAAAATTTGCCGATTCTGTTCTTCTTCCATCCCCACTCTGTAGGTGGAAGAGAGATTCCGCGCCATTCCTGCACTTGGTGGTAAACTCTTAGGCTATGCTATCGAGATGCTGCTGATGTTGGTGGAAGACTTGAGAGGTCGAAGTCTGCATGGAGACGTTGTTTGGCAATGGTCTTAAGGTACTGACTATACCTTGTCTTGTTTAGGCTATCTGTAGTTCTACCTCCGTATAACGCTACGAAGAATTCTTCCCCTGCCTTCACGATCTCTTCCACTGCAGCGTCTGCGCTGTTAAAAACAGCAATTCTTTGGCGAAGACCTGGGTTATTGTTTAAAGCCTTGAACGCGTGTAACCCCTTCCTGTAGGGAGCCGAAATTGTGTCGCAACCGGACATGGCATGGAGGAAGAGAAGGTTGTCGGTCATGTCCACAAGAGCCTTCTGCAATTCCGTAGAGCCAAGAGTTTCTTCGGATGGGCTTTTGATGGTTCCACCAGCATATAGACGTTTCTATCGCGTTCTGAATGCTCGAAAGAAATACCAACAAATCGGTATCCTTTCCAACAATTGCCACATGACCTCCCTCCACTGCTTCCTTGATCGCTATTGTCACGATGAGACGATCAGCATCAGACTTGGCATGAATAGCTGGAATTCCCTTTTCTTCGAAAGAACGACCTAAAATGGCGACGAATCTTGATTTGATTGAAGTATTGGCTAGGAACTGATTCTGCGACGAGACCGCTTGCACTTCCAAATCCACCAAAACTTCAGAAGATGACGTCTTTGCACGTCGTCTCATATGCTCTACGTCTTTCGTCGAACACTAAGTTACAATAGCTTTCCCTTGATAGTTCGCCTTCATGAACAAAATGTAGTTCTTACAAACATCATCGAAGTTTCCCGATTTCGGCATTACCACCCGGTGCAGGAGATCTCCACCGTCAAATACGTAGGTAAGGTCTTCGGGAAGACAGGTCATTGGTGCACACAACTTCTCTATCACTGTCCGTAATGTTGATTTTTTACCTTTTCTGATAGTTGAAGCATCGAACAGCGCTGGCGGCAATAAAGCCAACTCGTATTCAAAGCAAGATTCAAGGTCCTCTTCATTGCGAGCGACACACGCAATTCGATGAAACAGCTAGTTCGGATTTACAGGCATGGTCTCTTCTCGGACAACAAGAGCTGCAAGAGTGACAACTTTGTCCTTTCGTTGGAGTTAAACTTCAGCGAACGATTTCCCTTCCAGTTTCTTCAAAGTCGCGGTTCCTATCTCCCAAGCTGAGTCGCAGGTCACCGTTTCGTCACCTATAACACCGGTTGATTAGGACACCAAAATATCCTGAGGTTTGTCGAAAGGAGAATGTATACGTAGCCATTCTGTGAATTTTTCGAAATGCTTGAACTCTCACCTTTGGCAAATTTGCCCAAGTTCCACGTGTTGCATAGAATTTAATGGTAAAATCGTTTTTGATGTAGGACATTTATAAGGTACAGGAAACGGCATTAACTTTTAAACCGGATGGTAAACATCGGCAAAATAAGCATAAAGGGACAGTTCAAACTGAAACACACATTTTTCGCTTTTATGATTATTTTCTGTGGCGTACCGTTTAAGATAAATTTTATGATAAACGTTACCGTAAAGACGTTCATTTCGGCCGGCCGGCGCCAGTGCTAAGCAACACAGGGAAGGTGGAGTGGGGGAACGAGAGCGCTCTGACCGCGCAGCGGCAGGGATGTCGCTCGGAAACGCGTGGACGGACAGTCCATTCTTAGTTCAATTACATACGAGCGTAGCGCAAAAAACACTTAATTATTAAAATTAAAAGGAAATATTCCTTTCTCTTTATACATACAATATATGTAGCTAAGAAAGAGAGTTTTAGAACGAAAAGTTACTGTATTAACAAATTAATTATTGTTTTTTATTATTTATTAGGTTATATATATATAAAAGTGTCAAATTTTTACTTATCATTAAAAAAGGTGCTTAGTTGAGCCTACAGAATATGTTTACTTTACCAGTTGCACCGGCTTTGAGAAGCCCCCCCTCCTCGGCGCGCCGCTCCTTGAGTTGCATGCGCATGTTTGACAACTTCTAACACCCGTAATATTTGGTTTACGAAAGTGATGATTAGATCCTTTTGTGCGTTTTGATGTGCTTAACAACATTTATTTCAGTACATTTTTCAATCCCATGACTGTAAAAGGCGAAAAATCGACATTGAACATCAAGATGGCTTTTATCGCTTCCCTATGAGAGTTTGTTTAAGTGATTTATAATAACTATTTAGATTGTTATCTAGGTTACGTGGTGTCAAAATGATAACCTGAATTCTGGTAAGTTATCCTGACCAAACCACATGCCCCTATCACCCTTAGGTACCGAGTTATGACGTTCAATGCGATGCTGGATATGAAATCCAAGATGCTGGCCATTTTTCCAAGATGGTGGCATGTTCCCCAAGAGGGATTTTTGGGACTTTTATTATTTTGATCCAGGCTATTCAAGGAACCTCTCCACCAATTTTTAGCTTGATAAACTAATTTTCCTCACATTGACCATATTCTGTCTAATATTCTTGCACTATCCTGTTACTGAGGTGAAACGTAGCTACTTCTGTTTTTAGAGGGCTAGGTGTCAATCGCCACTTTGTGAAATAATCGTCCATCTTCTCAAGATCCTGGGATAGGATTTCTTCAGCTTCACTGATAGTCTGCTCTTTGTAAGGTGAGGTTGATGTCATCTGCATAAATGAACTTGCGAGATGTGGTTTCTGGAAGGTCGTGTATGTATAAATTGAAGAGAATAGGAGACAGCACTGAACCCTGTGGCAAACCGTTGTTGAGTTTGTGAAAACGACTGCGGACATGTTCTGTATTGTACCCGATACCTAGTTGAGGCTATCGGCTACGCCAGCAGACATTAAGCCGTAGTTGAGGTTTTGGGTAGAGGTAAGGAAAGATAGCGCTCAGATCGAGTCAAGAGGAATGTCAGGATGACGTAGTAGGTCTAGGATCAAGAAGGCGCTGACCGCAGTTAAGCAGATGGAATTATGGATGGATTTATGAAGCTTTATTAAGATCTATATGGAACATGGTATTTAAACATCTCAGAAGAGGAGATATAACATGCATTATATATGGTATTAATTTGAAGGAAGTCAGATAACCCTTAAGTTATTTTATAACTTAATAGCCGAGACGATGGGGGTTCGAGATTATATTTGTGACGCAAGACCACGGTGGTGGGGAGGACGTCACGTGACCGCACCAAGCAGGTAAGGGTCGAGGCAGTGCAGAAACTGTCAGTCTAGCTCTGTGAGCCAAGCAAGAAAGTCGAGCTGAGTAGCACACGCCAGGCGCATGGTATAGATCGTGCAGCGAACAGAAACTGTCACGGAAAGTGCAGGCGACAGTTTCGGCTTCTCTGAGCGGCGAGCGACAAGTAGGTCAGTGGGCCGGGCGAACAGCCGCAGCAAACAAGCATAGGAGGCCGAGGTTTTTAAAACAGCATTGCGAGTAGTTGGAGAACTTTATTCCAAGCTGTTTTTCAACGCAGAACGGCATAGTAGAACGACATGGCGAGGCTAGCTTTATGCGGAGATGATTATAGTATTGCTGTAGGGCCGAGCGGGTTAATTCCCATTATTATACGCAAGCATTATAACAGAAGCTGAACTTCATTACTACATTGAGTTGGAACGTTTATTCAGCATTTGAATTATAAAGACAAATAGTTACGTGATACTGCAACTGTGAACTGCGAATGAACATAGTTTTTCAATGACATTACGACTATGCATTTCATAGCGCATTCCAAGTAACAGTAACCATTTTAAGCAAACGGAATGTTGTAAGCAAATGCACTTAGGAACATAAGCTCGTGCATTAATGCAAGTCAGTCTTAAGAAGTGTTATGAATTACCGAGTATGAACACAGATACAGGGTGTTTCATAAACTTAGAAACTCTGATAAAACAATGTTAATTTTCTACAAGTAAAACTAAACCGCTGTGGAAATTGAACTTTCAACACTCAAAGCGAACATTGTATAGAACAGTGGCGTAACGTAGAAGAGGAATAGGGGGTCCGCTGTTTCTATGAACTTTTTCGTGAGGATTTGGACAATATCCGCTATGGATAACCAGAAGTTTATCATGCCGGAGTAAACGCAGACAGGGACGTGATGGCACCACGGAGCGATGGATTCGATTCCTGACGAGGAGGAGGTCCACCAGCTGATTCACTTGGGATTCGAAGGCAATCATCATTGCATGGATGGAATGATATTCACGCCGATCTTTCGAGAAATTCATTACATAGGGAAAATCGACGATCTTTGAAATTTGATAACAGCTGATTATGAGAAGGTACTGTAAGAGTTATAACTTTCTGATACGATTATTTTCATGAATACTGGGCACACATGTATATTTTTCTAATAGGAGTAATACGATTTTTTAGACATGGCTTTGACTTTATATGCTTCGAAATTTTGCTAGAATATGGCGTGACCATATGATATGGCAGGCATCATTATACGAAATTCTCACCATTGGTTGGCTTTATTAAGCAGATATTTGGTCTTTTAGACATTTTTCCAGCAAGGATAATTTTTCATGAATAGTTTTTTTGTGTGACGAGTATTTCGAACTCGTGGTCTGCAATTGATTATCTAAAATTACTTCGTCAGTTCATTTCATACTAGCGAGTGTGTATTATTCATCAGTAGGGATTTTTCCATTGTATTGTTTGGAGATATTAAGATGTTATTCACTTTGGTGAATGAATATCGCTTTTATATGACAACTAGAGACTTGTTGATTCCTATCTGGTACATTCACTCATATAGTCTTCGAGATGGGGTCTTTCGTATTTATACGATTGTATGGTGGTTACTCACCTTACCCATCGCTTAGGGCACTATCATGATTAGCCGACGGGGCGAGGTCTTTCGTATTTATACGATTGTACGGTGGTTACTCATCTTACTTGCCATTGAGGGACTCATTTTTATCATCCGAGTGTACATGAGATTGTAAGTGAATCAAACAAGGAACTACTAGTCACATATCAGTCGAACTTTTGTTAAATAAAATAAAGATAAATGTCAGCAGGGTTACATTTGTAATTCTTGTTTGCCAATCCAATATTTTGTTGCTATACTCTTTTGAGAGTAATTTCAGTTTAACAGCTGGTACAGCTGATGCTTTTGATGATTTTTTATAATTGTGTTTGATACCTTTGAGAAGGATTTAAAGTAATTGAATCTTGTAAGATGAATCATTAATGGTCAGATTTATTTTAAGGCAGATCAGTATTTCAGATTTTGATATGAGAAATTATAGCACATTGGTGTTTTTCTGTGATGTGAATTATGAGAATTGTAAGAGAATTTATGCTATTTGAAAGCAAATCTTGAATTACTAAGGTAATATTTTTCCAATTGTTTAAGAAGTTGTCTAGATGTGATCAGATTAATTATAGTTATTGGAGATTGTGTGCGTTGATAATTTGAAGCCAGTTATGTATTTTTTGTAGATCATGCAACATGGTTAAGTGAAGTTTGTGATAGGCACTTTGTGGAAGTTGCCAAGTGATAGTTGCAATGTTGCTAATGCATTTTGAAGCAGACATGGGGTTGTCGAACCCAGTCTAGCGTAATTGTTGAGATTCATGCTGTATGTGCTGAATATTTATGGAGTTTTGTGGAATAATTGTTGTATTCAAATGTGATATTTGAAGAATTGAGGATATATATAATGTAGTTGTGGATAGTCAGATCCAACGTGATGTCGTGAAGGCAATAATATTTTTTGGCATGAAAATTAAATACGAGATATAACTTGGAAGTAATAAAAAACTGTAAGACAACGTTCTATAACCCATATTAAACAATTTGTTAGGAAATTAAACAAATAAATAAAGTTGATAATACAAGATTTTCTGAGAATAATAATTAATGAAATAATAATCTGAAAATTAAGCATATTAATGATCTGACCTAATGAAATAAAAATCAGAATGACTAGAAGAAATAATGAAAATCTAAATAACCAGAAGAGTAAAATTTAAATAAGTTGATAAATTAAATTTTGGAATAAATCAATGAATTAAATAAATGGATGAATTAAAGATTGGATGAATAAACTGATTTAAATAAATTAATAGATGATTGGATAGATGATGAATAACTGAATTAGAAGGTGATAATTAATTAAAGAAACTGATGATTAATGAATTTATATGGAATTAAAATAAATTTAATTGAGATATAATGTGAGAAATTGCAACTTGAGTTGAGGATTTAAATGATTTAATGGTGATGAGTTAATGATTCTGACAGGAATATGTTGAATTTTGAGATGAGAATTAATGTGAGAAATATTTAATTTTGATGATGATGATAATGATGACCAATAAGAAGTGAATTTTCTGTAATTCACAAACAAGTAATTTGTAATGACAATGTAAATAGTGTAAATTAATTATTCGATGTTTAGGAGCATTTGACTAACATGTTCAACATTTAAATTATGCCATGCAAGACATAAATACGTGATATTTAAAATATGTGATTATAATATGTGTATGTTTAGACAGATTAATAACTTTTTCAAATCCACATTCATGATGTTAAATTAAAGAGAAATTAGGTCTCAGGTTTCACAAATGTCAGTGACGAAAGACATAGTGCTACAGTGATCCTGAGAACCCAAGAGAACTTTAGAGATTTTTCTGTTTTATGTGGATGAAATATTTTTGATTAGAAAAGAGATGGTTCGATTTTTGGACAATGACAATTTAACGTTGGCATTCGACCATGCTCTCAGGTAGGATGATTATTTAAAATGTCTGTCTGACTATCAAAGTGAAATAAATTTGTTTTTATCTTAGTTGGGATCTGATGATGGTGTGATTTTCCTTTTTCTTTCCTTGTCTTGAGTAAGGCTTAACCAGGAAAGGAGGTGGTTTGCTAGGAATTCAGTTGATGGCGCCCATTTATATTTGCATTTTTTTTATTAAACTTAAGCCCGTGACGACCCTAGAGATACTTTGTCTCGTGTTACCCACTGCTTTTTCGATAACTCAGCTGAATTTCCGACTCATTCCTTATTTGACTAGAGGTTCATTTAACTCCGCTCTGTCCTGGAACTCCAGGAATGCGAGGTAATAGCAGATGGGTCATCGCATCCCCAGGACGAACGGGTGCAGTATGAACCTGGAAAAATCTGTTTCCCAACATATTTTTTATCAGAGTGAAGATCTTGGGTCATGGCATTGCTCTACTGAGTTTCAGGAGGAGACCATCTTTCCAGACTGTGTCATAGGCAGCGGTAAGATCGAGGAACACAGAGACACTTTTCTTCTTCCTTTCAAATCCACTTTCTATATATGAAGTCAAAGCGAGCAACTGATCGCTACAGTCACGACCATAACGAAAACCAGCTTGCTCAATCGGAATGAGGCAATCAATCGTAGGAGCTATCCTGTTAAGAATCGGTCTTTCCTGGAGCTTGTAAGTTACGCTTAGTTGGGCTATTGGTCTGTAGCTTTGGGGTAATTTGGGATCCTTGCCTGGTTTCAAGATAGCAATAAGTTTAGTTTTCTTAAACAAGGGAGGCAGTCGGCCTGACTGCAGAACATTACTAAAGAAAGAAGCAAGCCAGCGCTTGGTTGCTGGACCACAATTCTTTAAATGTTCTGGAAATATGCCATCAAATCCGGCAGCTTTACCACCACGAAGGGAGTCGAGACCATTTTGTATTTCTTCTGAGGAAAATGGACTTGAATATTGGTCATTTGGTTCGATTTCTTGTTTTCTCTGTCTTAGTTCCGACTTAACTTGCTTTGTGAATTTCTTATTCCCCGGAGCCCGAGATACCGAGACCAGATGGTTTGCTATAGTTTCCACATTAATGGAGGTCTGCTTCCTCAGTGGTGTGGAAGTTGGATCTAGTTTACGGATGAGTGACCATGCTTTTCTGCTTGAGTGTGTGAAGTTGAGATCTTGTACTGCTGTTATCCAATTCTCTCTTCTAGCATTATCTAGACATTTCAGAAGTTCAGTTTAAGAGTTTTGAGTTGTTGTTCGGTGTCAGTCATTGTGTCAGAGAAAATACAAGAATAGCTGAAAGCGATTTCTGATTTGTGTGGCTGTGAAAATGGGAAATAATCAAAGAAGACCTGTATTACTGAACGAATGCAGACGGTTTCAGTAGTTGCCGACAGATGGTAGCACCTGTCACGTGCTTGTTCGTAGATGGTCGTGCTAATGACAATGAAAATTGCAAGTCGTGAACAATGAGGTTATCAATCAAAGTTTTATTGAATGGTTAATTACGTCGTTTATCCCCGTGCGTAGTTGTGAAGCGCCGTATGTCATGCAGGATATTGCACGTCACTAATCCTTTCAGCTCGTATATCGTATGTCAGGAGTAATTCTGAAAACCATTCGTAGCTTGTCGTAGTGGTTCGTGATCGTAATTAAGTTTTCGGCACCACTATTTCGTAGTAGGCTATAATTACGTATAAAAACACTACGTCGACATTTTCCTTAATAACAATCTATTATCAAAGAACCGGGTGAGTTAGACGAGGTCGTTACGGCATGGCTGCTGGCAGTCGCTCACATCCGGGAGGCGAGGAGGTTCGAATCCCCCCGCCGGCAACCTTGAAGATGGTCTTCTGTGGTTTCCCATCTTCCTTCCAGGCAAATGCCGGGGTTGGTCCCTAACTATAGGCCACAGCCGCTACCTTCCAACTCCTCACCCTACCATTCCAACTTTCCTCCCCAACGGTACTTGTAGCTCACCCATTGGGTGTCCGTCTCGAAGTAGCTACAAAACTGGCGAGCCGAACATGTCCTAGGACACTCCCGGCACTAAAAGCCATACGCTTAAAAAAATTTATCAAAGACAGCAAAACATTATTTGCAATGGTATTACATATGCCAGTTGCAGGTACCGATGGTAGATGTCGCATTCAACTACTCTTGGTCCCCCACAGGAGTTGTGCTTTCATTTCTTGAGTTTACGTGAGACAGAGTTAGGTGTGATGATTGTCTTACGTGATTTCCGGCGATAACTTTGCTCCAGACACAAACACTCCTTCATCTGTTGTGTGTAGTCGTCATTTTGAGAGTCCCGCTCCGTAGTTGTGATCGTTTAAGGTCTACCCACAATGCGCTGTCGGTAGACGGTAGTGGGCAGACAGTAGACGGCATATGAAGTCAGAAGTCGGTAGTTCACAACATAGCCACCAACAATGCGCAGTCGTTAAAATGCTAGGAGTAAATAATAACTTGACTTTCATTTATTCCTTGAGAAGGTTGTCATTGTCGACAACCTAACCTAAAATTTGCAAGGATGCATGACTTGGAGCGGTACGGTTTATTTTGATTGCAGCTAACTGGTACAGCATTGTTAAAATTGAGTAAAAATACTCGTACATCCAGTATCCCCTCTTGTAAATAATTAATAACAAATCCAACTCTGTATTAGGCCTACTGTTTTTTGAACAGAATTGTTCTTGTGTAGCTGGTCATTTTTGATTGAGCGCCCGAGGGCTCCCAACACGTTCAATCTATTACTACATCATTTCCTAATTTATTTTTCGTCATTACAAAATGTATTTTGGCTAATTTCAGTACCGGTAGGCCCTACTTTAGAAAATGTTTTCGTACGATGTGCTCTCATTCAGCGTTACCTTCCGTTGCATTACATTTGCTACAAAGGAAAACATTATAATCAATGAACAGTTTCCTTTTAGATAGTTGGGCTCACTCATGTCATAGATCCAACGGCGTTCCCTCACAAGATCAATTAATATATCTTCTATCCCAGTCATCATATTTTTATATACTTTAATTATGCGACGAATTTACCGCGAATACAACTTGTCAACTACACAGCTGATGACGCCATCTTGTGATCTTTTCTGATTGGCTCTCAAATATGCAGTTGGCTGTCAAAGATAAAATTGGCGACAGCCGACTACACGCTGTCGATTGTCAACTCTCTACTACCGACAAGCAACATCACATTGTGAATGACGCCATAAGAGAGCACGGGTCAGCCTTCAACTACAGTCTGCCGTCTGCCCACTACCGTCTGCCGACAGCACATTGTGGGTAGAGCTTAAATCGTACACCACGGCTGCAAGGGCAGCTGTAGCAAGTCCAGACATCGTAGGTTCGAAACTATCCTAAGTGTGGTTTTTCTACACCCTGTCCAGGTAAATGCCGGGATAGTACTTGACCACTGCTAGTAACGCACATGATAGGGAATTCTTTGTCTCTGATACCTGAGCACGGCTGCGCCACCGTTTGTTGATTATTGTAGCAGGAGCCTCGCGGGGTAAAGAGGAGGACACAGTGATGACACAGTGCAGTCTGCACATAAATCAAGCAGCATTGCGCGCGCTACCTGTCTTAGAAGCTCAGATAAGCGTCACAGGAGCTCATGTCACCACGGACAGCTACTGTAGTTGAGTCATATCATACACGCGCAACTGCACCTGTCAACGAAGCAGAGTGACGTGTGACACAAATAAACAGAGAATAGTTCCCATCTTGACCGCCGGCAATCAATTCGTGAAAGGGTAATAACTACGGAATCAACCGTCCAGTGCATATCCATAAGTTATCTTTTGAAAAACGGGTATCATAATGTTTTCTTGCGATTCTGTTGAATCATTCTTCAGTACATCCCCCAGGGGCTCACGACTAATGTGATGTGGGTTTGGTCACCACGGGACCCCAGCTGAGTGTAGTATTGCTTTCACTTACTTGTGCCGGACACCCTTCTGTCTTCTATCCTGTCGACCACCCTTGGTCACCTCTCGTTCAATTATGACATTACGACACTCCCACTCCTTCAGGGGCTTACAACTTTTGGGACGCTGGTTAGCGATCAGGGGACCACAGCTGATTTCGCGATTGCTTCCACTTAATTGTGCCGGGGTCCTCTCTGGCATATTTACTGTCGGCCTCTCTTGGTCAACTCTTGTTCTCTTCCGACCCTGATGGTATTAGGATATCCGAGGTCTAAGGAGCCTTTCATATTCCCACCTTAATTGGACCTTGTTTCATCTTTCCTGATACCCTCATTCTTCAAAGGGTCTGATCTCTTGTTTTTCTTTTCTTCATATCTCCGGCCTCCTGCACAGAGTCGTAAAGGAGGCAGAGTGTGTGTAGCCCTAACACTGGAGGTGCTACACCCTCAAGGGCTCACGGCTCTTGAGTTTGGGAGGATACCTGAGCTGGATATGTTTTTTCCTTTTTCCAGTGATTCTGGGGCGGTCTCTCTCCTATTTCCCCTCCTAACTGACTTTCAAGGCGCACCTTACCAAATCCGTCAATTCTCATTTTTTGATGCTTGAGAGCATTTCTTTTAATTGTATTTCATTTCCCTTATTCCTCCGTTTTTGCCCCTTTCTTGTCCCAATCCGTAAGTAGGTTGTAAGTTGTAGTTATTTTTACTTCTAGTGTTCATTTTATCATCATTCTTCATTTTCATCCCAAAGAATTAAGAGGCTTATAGCCTCATCAAATTATAATTTCAGCAATATCTCTTTCTACAATGAAAACTGAGAGTCTGGTTTAAGTTGTATTCACAGTGGAAAGAATTTATTGTATGAAATGTTTGGATTGCATTTCTCAGAACTCTAATCCTCTCCACTCATTAACCTGACCGCAGCAGTGGTCTTGCCAGCGTCATTGCAGAGAAATTGGTATCAGCGATTACGAATATTATAGCGGAAGCCGAAATACCGGTTGCTTACTAATAACTCATGTACTAACCTCTCAGCAGGAAAGTGCATAAAGTTTTATAAAAATCGAGCGAACCTAATGGAATTCTATTTTAATAAAGTGCAAAGGTAAGTTTAGTTTCTGTCATTTATTATCACGCTATTGTAGTTTGTGATATAATTTGCCTTTTTGATATTTCGGAAATTATATTGACAAATAGTGTCAAGTCTTTGTTATGTTATATTGGGTTGACAGTGCTGTGTGACCAGTTGAGTAACTAACGAGATTTCATGTAAAGCCTCGTTTTCTTTACCGGTAATGGAGAGCACAACTCGCATCCAGTCGGCCGAGTCTCGACTCATTTTCTTTACCGGTAGTGGAGAGCGCAACTCGCATCCAGTCGGCCGTGTCTCGAGTCGAGCTAGTGTTGCTTTGGAGATGGCCGGCCTTGCCATTACTTCATCAATTTATTTTCTGACTTAGTTTGCCGTTGGTCGAGTGTAAAATGGCCGAAATCAGAAGAATGAGAAGGACTATCGAAAATTCATGTAGCCAGCCGTTCCTTCTGGGTCCTAAACTATGCGTATGCAAAGTTCGGTTGAGATTGGTGAAACGGTGTAGATTTGTATACGGAACAAATATATATATATTTCGTATGGCATGAAGATGCAATATACAATTATTTACATTCTACAGTATTTACAGTACAAATATATGCAGATTGATACCTTGATCTGCAAGTAGCTTCAGTATTGTTAGAGCTGGGTATCTAATTTCTCTAACCATTCTAAAGCTTCATCACTAGCTTGATGAGTCTCCTTCATTGGACCATTGAATCTTCGGAGTGGGCAATCCATAGCGATGTGACTGATGGTCTGAGGCACATCTGCACAGTTGCGGAAAGGATTCTCGGCAATTTTCCATTTGTGCTTCCAGAACTGACACCTAACGTGTTGAGTTCTTCTACGGTTCAGCGACGTCCAGATTTTCCTGGGAAGGTCTAAACCAGGCGGCTGCTTAACTGGATCCGAGATAAGACCTAATCTGTCTGGATTTGAAGTCAGCCTCTCATTGCGCCAAGCTTCATTCACTTGAAACTGCTCTTGGACAAATTTCTTCCTTTTCTCCAAGAAGGATTCCGGGATTTCAGCCTGAGATCTTTAGGTGAGCAGTCTAGATGAATTGGCAGAAAAGGGTTGTCACAACATCTAAGCCATTCTCTCTTCAGTGCCATTTGTCTTCGAAGATGAGGAGGCGGGATGTTGGAGAGTACTGGTAACCATTCCAAAGGTGTGGATGGTTCCTGATACAGTCCTCATTGTGTCGTTCAGCTGTACGCCTATCTTCTTTGCATGGGCGCTGTTAAGCCATTCTGGGCAGCAATATTCTGCTACTGGATACACTAGGGCAAGTGCTGAAGTTCTGAGGGTGGATGCTGTTGGGCCCCAGCCCGTTCCTGTGAGTTTGTGCAGGATGTTGTTGCGGGTTTTGATCTTAGCAGATGTTTTGCCTAGATGTTCACTGTAAGTCAAGGATCGATCCAAGATGACGCCTAAATATTTAGGATGAGGATTGAATTTCAGTAGATGACCCTGGAATTGAACCCTAGGAATGTAGTTGGCTTGCTTGTTGCTCAGATGAAAGCAGCTGACCTCTGTTTTTGCTATATTTGGTTATAGTCTCCAGGTTTTGAAGAACTTGTCGAGTCTGCAGAGATCTTCCGTAAGTACGATTTCTGCTGATGCAAAGTGGTTGGACTGAGCTGTCAATGCAAGATCGTCAGCGTATACGAACTTTCTAGCACAGTAGGAGGTAAGTCTGCGGTGTAAATATTGAAAAGCAATGGGGCAAGGACCGATCCTTGTGGTAATCCATCATTTAGTTTGTGAGATCTGCTTACGTTGCCTTTTAGGTGAACTTCAATCACTCTGTTGACCAGCATATTATTCAGTAGGATGGCAATTTTCTTGCAAGGGATTATTTTCAGGAATTTGAGGATCATTCCTTTTCGCCAAACTGTATCGTATGCTGCCATGAGATCCACAAACACAGATACGGTCTTCTCTCGATCTTGAAATGGGCCCCTTAAATTGGATTTATGAAAAAAACGGTCGAACACCTATTTATTTAATTATTTTTTTATATTTTTATTAAGCTGATTGTTTTTCTCTGAGTTTCAAACTCCTCGCCTATGTCGTTTAAGAGATGCACACTCCGTTAGGAATCCTTCAACCCCCACTTTTCACCCCTTTTACTCATAATATACACCACATCGAAAAACCATTAGACATGTGTCAGGTAATTTTTAATGATTAGTTTATATGCCAAGTATCACATCCCCAAATGAAACCACTCGTGAGATATTGTTAATCAATAAAATGCACGTTTATCCCCTTAACACCCCTTTAGAACCTGATTATCCAAAAATCTTTCCTTAGTGGACGTTCTCGATATACAACAAACATATCCCCAAAATTTCATGTTTGTAACTTCAATGATTTTGGCTGGGCGATGGTGAGTGAGTGAGTCAGTCAGGATATTTTCTTTCATTTATTTTTGAGAATTTCACCCCTCCCCATGAAACCGTTAAATGCGATTTATGAAAAAAAAAACGGTGCAACATCTATTTACTTATTTTTAAGCGGATTTTATCCGTTAAATTTCAAACTTCTCGCTTATGTCGTTCATGAGGTACACGCTCCGTTCCGAATTTTTCAAACCCCAATTTTCACCCCTTTCACCTCATAATATACATCATATCGATAAACCCTTAGACATATGTCTGCTTATCTTTACTGATTAATTTATATGCCGAATATCACATCCCCAAATCAAACAACTCGTGAGATATTGTTAATCAATGAAATGCAATTTTAACCCCCTTTACACCCCTTCAGAACATGAATATCCGAAAATCCATCCTTTGTGGACGTTTTCGACATACAACGAACGTATCCCCAAAATTTCAAGTTTCTAACTGCAATATGTTTGCCTGCGGGATTATGAGCGAATATCCAAAAATCCTTCCTTAGTGGACGTTTTCGACATACAACGAACATAACCCCAAAATGTCATGTTTCTAAATTCAATAATTTCGGCTGGGCGATGATGAGTGGGTGAGTAGGTCAGGACATTTTCTTTCATTTATTTTTCAGAATTTCATCCCTCTCATGAACCCCTTAAACTGGATTTATGAAAAAAAAAACGGTCGAACACTTATTTAATATTTTTAAGCTGTTCTTCCCTCCTGAGTTTGAGGAGTGAGTGAGTTAATCAGTTAGAACACTTTCTTTCCTGTATTATCCCCCCAGAATTTCACCCCTCTTCAAAGGCCCCTTAAATTGGATTTATGAAAAAACAGTCGAAAACCTATTTACATATATTTTAAGCTGTTATTTTTCGCTGAATTTCAAACTTCTCGCCTATGTCGTTTAAGAGATACATGCTCCGTTAAGAATTCTTCAACCCCCAATTTTCACACCTTTCACCTCATAATATATACCACACCGATAAACCCTTAGACATAATTTTGTCTGCTTATTTTCAATATTTAGTTTATATGCCGAATATCACATCCTCAAAGAAACAACTCATGAGATATTGTTAGAGGTGTTAGAAAGTGTAATTTTTTTGAAGATTTGTTGATTTAAAATTCAAAAGGTGGTGTTTTGTGTTTTTATTATTTTTTCGGGGATGACATGTTAAAATTTGGAAAGCGATAAGGTTTGTACAATAAGTGCATTTAAAAATATAAACAATTAATAAAACAAAGTAAAAAACAAAACAGCAGGGTAAAACGTTAAACATGGCTATGGAAGAATGAGATAATACTTATATGGAAGTCACATTTTTATTTTACATTCACCATCTCGAAACACATTTCAGTGAATACCTTTTTCAGTTTTATCCAAATACTGCGGTGAAATCACTGGAAGTAGATCATGGTTAAAATCTCAGCATTTGCAGCTGTCAATTTTCGCCTCCTATCACTTACTATGAGACTGTATTTCGAAAATGACCTTTCAGAATCCACATTTGAACAAGGATACCACACACACTTTAATGCAGCTGTTGCATAGTCTCGGCGAGCAGGCCTTAATCCCATGAGAATCTCTGGAACATTCACATTATCTTCATGACGCAGTTGGTTCTTGATTGCAGTCAGGTAAATGCTGTGAGCCTCTAAAAACTGTTGAGACTACATCTTCGTAAGAAATGGGGCATTCTTCTTAAATTGGAGCTGTTCTGTGGGAGATACGTTCTTAGGTGCATGTCGAGGATCAAACAATGACCCGATGGCTTCTACAGTCTTCCTGGCTGGATCCGTTGTCCTTAAAGTCCTGACTTTCACTAGAGCTGACTGGGCAACACACGTAAGATTGGACTTAACCTTTATCTGCATCTTTTGAGGAAGCTGTTCCAAGTTCTGGAGGACCGTATGATTGAACATTCCACCATCGCCTAATAGCTTGTGCTTTACCTCAAGGTCATCTAGCTTCCCAGCCAGTAAGTGAATTGTTGGGTACTTAGATCCCTCCAAGAAATTAAGCAAGTCCATAAGAGAGGCACCAACAACAGAAACATACAATGCTTGTAATTGTATAAATTGTATTGTTGAAGTCGATGCTTGTTGGAAAAATTTGACCCCAGAATTTGAATCTTCCAATGTTTTGAAAAATTCTACCAGATCTTCCACATGCATGGCCATATACATTGCAGCCTTAAACCATGAATTCCATCTTGTACATACAGGCATTGGGAAAGCTAGAATTTCATTCTCTTTTTCTGTGTTTTCATATTTCTCCCTTAGAAATGCAACGTAAATGCTTTTTCTTTTTCGCGTATTTAAAAAGGCATTCTTTGTCTTTACTATAGACATGTTCAATTCGTCCAGCTCATTTTCAAATACGCAGCCGATTAGATTGACTTGATGAGCCCAGCACTGGACATGACTTAATTCTTCAATCAATCCTTGAAGAGTAGTTACACATTTTGGCATGTAGCGTGCTGAGTCCGTAACTACTGCCACTACACGCTCCCGTTCAATTTCACAGGAATTCAAGGTGTCTAATATCGCATTGGAGCAATTTACGCTATTGGCAGAATCTAGAACAACAGAGGCAGCCAGATGGGTGTTCATTTCAATTGATGGTACTGATGGACGAAAAAGAATGTTGAAAACACACCTACCATTCTTGTCAGTTGTTTCGTCACATAGCAGAAACACGTCTTTGTTTTTTATATCTTCCCTAATTTCTTCCCTCCTTCTTTCGCCAATCATGGGGATGTATTTCAGACGAATCTGATTTGCTGATGGTAAATCTCCACTTCCGCGAACGTACTTATTAAACCAAGTACGGATAGCAGGATTGTCTAGTTTCTCTACTGGTATATTAGCTTTCACAAACGCAGTAGTAGTGTCCAAAATAAACTCTTCTTTCATATCCTTCACACGACTAGCATTTGATAATGTTTCTTTCAAGGTGGCCACTCTAGGAACACTAACTTCAAGACGCGAATTTTCTCAGCGTTTTGAATGCTTCTCCGATTTGCAATGTTTGTCTAATGCATCTTTCCTGCGATAATCTAACCGACAATCACAATATTTGCACATAAGAATGCCACAAGAAATTATAAATCCTTCATTCTTATATTCTTTAAGTCTGTCTGTGGCAGAAACAGCTACCTTCGGCATTTTTAAACTCAACTGAGCGATGCCCAGTAACAATCACTGTTATCACACGGTTGACTGTAGTCACACGCCAGTATAAATTCGTAACCACACGAAAAATTTATTTCTGAATTCGTGTCATAATATTTAAATTACGTCGCGTCTCATCTTCCTGTACTGCTAAGTTCGGAACTAATACGACGAACACGTGGTCGCCAACTGATTCACGCAAATAACACACTAGCTTCGATGATAACGCACAATTTGCGCACTTTTTATTAAATTATATAGAATTCCCTACTATAATTTACACTCGCTACCGATGTAACAGGAGGCAAACGTAGTTTACATTATGAACAACTATCACATAACCTTTTGGAGGTAGTCGGCCAAACTATTCACGCCGCGATATAACAGCTGTTTACCACAGCGCTAAATTCCAACGAGTAACGAGAATATCGACAGTATATCGTAATATGACGTATATCGTAGTATTACCCCTCGCGAAACTATACAATCGATCATTCTCTCGAATTGAACACCAACCAAATTCGATTATCGGCTTGTGGGCAAAAATGTTCGGATTGGTGTGGGGAAATAATATGAAAATTTGTTTCTATTTCGCAGATTGCGGTATTTGTGGTGTTATTCACAAAATTCGCGATATTTCGCGATTTAATTTCACTCCTGGGCGGCACGAAACATGTAAATACGTGAAAATAAAACATCCTAACCTCTAAATATGACTTTTCGTTTTATCGCGAATTAACAAAAACTAACACCTCTAGATATTGCTAATCAATGAAATGCACGTTTACCCCCCTTAACACCTCTTAAGAACCCGAATAAACAAATATCCTTCATTAGTTGACGTATGCGACATAGAACGAAAATATTCCCAAAATTTAATATTTCCTACTTCAATAGTTTTCGCTGGGCGATGATGAGTGAGTGAGTCAGTCAGGTCATTTTCTTTCAATTATTTTTACCAGAATTTTACGCCCTCCCCATGCGGCCCTTAAATTGGATTTATGAAGAAACGCTCGAACACCTATTAATTTATATTTTAAGCTGTCTTTTTCCCCTGAGTTTGATGAGTGAGTGAGTTAGTCAGTCAGTCAGGACACTTTCTCTCCTTTTTTTCTATAATTTCACCCCACCCCATTGGCCCCTAAAATTGAATTTATGAATAAACGGTCGAACACCGATCGACTTATTTTTAAGCTGTTTTTTTTTTCGCTGAGTTTCAAACTTCTCACGTATGTCGTTTAAGAGATACACGCTCCGTTAGGAATCCTTCAATCCCCACTTTTCACCCCTTTCACCTTATAATATACACCACATCGAAAAACCCTTAGACACATGTCTGCTTATTTTTAATGATTAGTTTATATGCCGAGTATCACATTCACAAATGAAACCACTCGTGAGATATTGTTATTCAATAAAATGCAGGTTTAACCCCCTTAAGACACCTTTAGAACCTGAATATTGTTTTAGATCCCTTATTTGGGGGTGGTTGGATCTAAAAGGAAAGAGTTATTGTGTTAATTTATAAAGCTGTGCCTAAAAGGGGTAACTTCCCTTGGCAGGGTAAGCTGACCAGTGTAGAGTGTTGTGGTGTGTTAAGAGCTAGGGGGCGCTTCTATGAATTATGTAGTAGTGTTTTAGGGGATGGGACTCAATGCAAGGGTCACTGTGCTGGTCGCTCAGCTGACTGGCTTATTATGTAACTGAACGTGCTTGTATCAGCTAAACGGCACGCGCTGCTCTCTAGCAGCCGGGCCGCCGCGAGAAACACAATTATATCTGAACTAGCACTGTCAGACTACCGTATGTCACGTCTAACCGTGACGGGAATAAGGAAGGGCGTTGGGATGTAAAGAGGCGTATAAACAGTAAGGCGAGTGTAGAGTGTTGACCAAGTGTTTATTGGTCTGTGATGTTATAGTATGAGTCCCTTGTGGGGAATGTAACAATGTAACAATGTTCAAGTACAAGCTGTGGATTAAGGTTACAAAAGTAGGAACTCTGAACACGACTGACTCACCTCTGATGACACCAGCGTAGCCTCCGGCTGTAACGTTGAAGCACTGATAATGGAGAGATCCCCTGACCTGATTAAGACGCCTTCTTATACTCTTCGGCGCTATGCTGTCAGCAATGTGTTGGCATAGCTGCCCCAGTTAATAATATGTCGCTGTGTGTAACAATTGTGCAAGGACTGAGCTGCTTTCTAGAGTGGCAAGCTGTCCTTGTGGTGTTAATGGATGTTGGTCTGGCTTTCCAAGGGTTGCCAGTTAGGAGATTTAGGCAGATGATGGGGGGATGGTCTCCAAGGGGTGCATACCCCTGGGAGGCTGTACAAGCGTCTTCCTTCATTTGTTCGCGTCCTCGCGAACGGGAACGGAACTGGAGGTTGGGATGTTGATGTAGCTGTTCTTGAAGCCCCCTCATATCTCCTGGTGGTGTCTTCCTCGTCGTCGTCGTCGTCGTATAGAATGGGTGATGTCGTGTCGGAGTGTAGGTGTGATATCAGCCCGTGTTCAGAGGGGTGGGTTATGGGATGTACACATATATATAAACTTGACATTGACATTTGTAAAAATGGAAATTGACAAAAAAAAATTGACATTGAGAAAAATTTGACATCGAGAAAAAATTGACATTGAAAAAAAATTGACATTGTTGGCATATTGCTAGTTTCAAAAAAAAGAAAAAAAAACATGGTTTGGATACTTATCCGATACATAGTTGTGCAGGGAGGAAAAACCCAGCTAGACGAGGAATTGTGTCGTCTGGCTTTATTCTGGGGAAAAAGTGCTCCCTGCTGAGAGAAAGATAGAAGAGAAAAGAAACAAGTAGTTCCGTAAAGAACTATACAGCCTATTTTCATATATCCTGCTCATGTTAATTTCTTCTAACAACATACAAAATTTCAGTTTAATTGCTGTAACAGATTCGTAGATATTGAGAACCGTCTAAATATTTCAGATTGTCGCCAAGTTGGATTTTTATTTTTGTACTATTACATTAAGATTGTAGTACAGTAGAAGGTTAGTATTTTTGTTAGTAGAATTGCTCTTTACTTATTCTGAAAGGGAGTAGCAGCCTTTCAGAATAAATCAATTCTTTACTAGTCTTATAGACGGTTAAGATATTGATAATATAAGCCAAATAATGGCTACACTGCGTCCTGCTGCACGGCTGAAAGCAAGGGGAAACTACAGCCGTTTGCTATTCCCGAGGATATGCACCTCTCTATGCATAAATACATGTGATGATGGCCTCCTCCCTTGTAAAATTTCAATCCGGAGGTAAACTAGTCCCCCGTTCGGATCTCCGGGTGGGGACTACTCGAGAGGGGGTTAACATCACAGAAGTGACAAAGAGGAACTCTGACATTCTACGGATCGGAGCGTGGAATGTTAGAAGTCTGCTCGGAAATGGAAGGTTAGAAAACTTAGAAAGGGAAATGGATAGGTTGAGGTTGGATTTGGTTGGGATTAGTGAAATGCGCTGGCAGGAAGAACAGGACTTTTGGTCAGGAGACTATAGGGTCATTAGCACTAAATCAAACAATGGCCAAGCAGGGGTTGGCCTCATATTGAGTAGGAAACTTGGACAGCGGGTGGAATATTATGAGCAATATAGTGAACGGATTATTGTAGCAAAAATAAATACTAAACCTACCTGCACCACAGTGGTACAAGTCTATATGCCTACCAGTCAAGCTGATGATGAGGATGTTGAAAAGGTCTACGATGAAATAGACGAAATTCTGAGGTATATCAAGGGTGATGAAAATGTTATAGTAATGGGAGATTGGAATGCTGTGGTAGGAAAAGGGAGAGAAGGGAAGATAGTAGGAGATTTCGGATTAGGTGAAAGGAATGATCGAGGAAGCAGGCTGGTAGAATTCTGCACTGAGCATGAGTTGGTCATAGCTAACACCTTATTCAATAACCACAATAGAAGAATATACACATGGATGAGACCAGGAGATACAGGGCGTTACCAAATCGACTTCATTATGGTCAAGCAGAGGTTTCGAAACCAGATTTTGGATTGTAAAACATATCCTGGTGCTGACATAAACTCTGACCACAATCTGGTTGTAATGAAATGCAGATTAAAGTTGAAGAAACTGAAGAAAAGTCAAAAGCCAAAAAGGTGGGCAATAGACAGACTGAAAGAGAAGGATGTAAACGAAAGATTCAAGAAGAGTATAAAGGAAGGACTAATGAAAAACCCTAAACAAACTTCAATTGCAGACGAATGGGCACTTTTGAGGAATGAAATAACAAAATCCGCAGAAGAAAACATTGGTAGGAAAGAGAGAATAGGTAGAAAACCGTGGATCACTCAGGATATACTCGAATTGATGGATGAAAGGCGGAAGCACAAGAATGTAAGAGATGAAAAGGGAAAAGCAGAATACAGACGTCTGAGAAATGAGGTTAACAAGAAGTGCAAGGAAGCGAAAGAAGAATGGTTGAAAGAGAAATGTGCTGGTATAGAAAATTGTCTGAAATTAGGAAAAGTAGACACAGCTTATCGAAGGATTAAGAATACTTTTGGGGAAAAGAAGACTAAGTGCTGTAATATTAAGGACACAAATGGAAAGCCTCTAACAGATAGGGAAGAAAAGGTTGAGAGATGGAAAGCTTACATAGAGAGTTTGTATAAGGGAAAGGAGATTGAGAATCATGTAATGGAAAGGGAGGAGGAAATTGATGAGGATGCGAAAGGAGATTTAATATTGAGATCAGAAATTGATAGAGCTTTGGAAGACTTAAGCAGGAACAAAGCACCAGGCATAGATGATATACCTATTGAGTTGCTACGCTGCATAGGAGAGGAAGGTCTGATCAGGTTATTTCACTTGGTGTGTAGGATTTATGAGACAGGTGAGGTACCCCCTGATTTCAAGAAGAATGTAATCATCCCTATACCAAAGAAAGTGGGAGCTGACAGATGTGAAGATTACCGTACAATCAGCTTGATTACTCATGCTTCAAAGATCCTGTCTAGAATAATTTACAAGAGGATTGAGAGCCAGATAGAAACAGAGTTGGGTGAAGACCAGTTTGGTTTCAGGAGAAATGTAGGAACAAGGGAAGCTGTACTAAGTCTTAGGCTGATTTTGGAAGGTAGAATAAGGAAAGATAAGAGAACGTTCATGGCTTTTGTAGACTTAGAAAAGGCTTTTGATAACGTTGATTGGACTAAATTGTTTGACATTTTGAAATCGATTGGAATAAAGTACAGGGATAGGAGGGTGATATACAATCTATACAGAAACCAGACAGCAGTCATTCGAGTTGAAGGACATGAGAGAGAAGCTGGTATTCAGAAAGGTGTAAGGCAAGGCTGCAACTTATCACCCATACTTTTCAATCTTTACATTGAACAAGCAATGAAGGAAATTAGAGAAAAATTTAAAGTGGGAGTGAAGATTCAAGGAGAAATAATTTCAACTCTGAGATTTGCTGATGACATCGTCATCTTGGCCAACAAGCCTGAGGATTTGAATGAGTTTTTGAATGGTATGGACTCCGTCTTACGGAAAGAATTCATGATGAAAATTAATAAATGTAAAACAAAAATACTGGAATGCAGCCGAAATAAATCAGAAACCTCTATGGAGATCAAATTGGCAGGTGAAAAGCTGAAGGAAGTAGGAGATTTCTGTTACTTAGGAAGCAGAATAACCAGTGATGGACGAAGCAAAGAGGATATAAAAAGTAGGTTGGCTCAGGCAAGAAAAGCATTCCTACAAAAAAGGAATCTGCTGACATCGAATATAGATTTAGGTATTAGGAAGTCATTTTTGAAAGCCTTTGTCTGGAGCGTGGCGCTCTATGGAAGTGAAACTTGGACTATTGGTGCAGCAGAAAAGAGGAGAATTGAAGCATTTGAAATGTGGTGCTACAGGAGAATGATGAAGATCAGATGGGTAGATAGGGTTACAAACAAAGAGGTATTAAGACGAGTGGGAGAGGAGAGATGTTTCTGGCGACTGCTAATGAAGAGAAGAGATAGGTTGGTAGGACACATACTAAGACACCCAGGAATAGCAAGCTTAGTTATGGAAGGAAGGGTCGAGGACAAGAACTGTAGGGGTAGACCAAGGTTAGAATATGTTAAACAGATTGCCTCGGATGTAGGGTGTGGTAGCTATGTAGAGATGAAACGATTAGCTCAGGACAGGGAGGCATGGAGAGCTGCATCAAACCAGTCAAAAGACTGAAGACCCAAACAACAACATTAAGATTATTGTGTACGTGTGGTATTCAAACTTCAATCGCATGATTAGAACACAACAAGTAAAAACGAGATTTTAAAATTACGCACAGCAGCCATCTTGTGATTATGCAAACAATTGAAATAAATTAGATGCCAGTGGATCAACATTTGTATAAGCATTTAACGTGCGACGTTTCATAGCACTCGGATAGTTAATTCGCGGGAATCGTCCATTTAAATATTTATACTTCGCGTCGCCGCCATGTTGGATTTGTGCTCACCAGGTTAATGAAAGTCCTATAGGTGAACATATGTTCATAGTCTCTATGAACATAAAAAAATTCAGTTTGGTTGCTGTAAAAGATTCATAGATATTGAGAACCGTCTAAATATTTCGGAAGCTCGCCATTTAGGATTGTTATATGTATAGGCCATAGAATTATGTACCATTCAAGGACAATTATTGCCTAGGTTCATTATTCAAACTTTCACTTCGATCGCATGATTACGACACAAGAAATAAAAACTTAATTTTAAAAATTTCGCACAGCCGCCATATTGAGGTTATGTAAACAATTGATTTAAATTAGATGGCAGTGCATTACAATCTGCAAAATCATTTACTGTACCACATTTCACTGCGCTCAGAGAGTTAAATCACGAGAAAAGTCTATTAAAATATTTCAAATTCGCTTGGTCGCCATGTTCGTTTTTTACTTTACGAGTTTATAAAATATACATAGATAAACTTGTACCAGTACCCTTTATCACCGTACAAAATTGCAGGGTAATATCTGTAATAGTTTCGGAGATATAGAATGTCAGTGAAATATTTCGCACAGCCGCCATTTTGAGGTTATGTAAACAATTGAACTAAATTAGACTCCAGTGCATTACTATGTGTATAAACACTTGCTGTACCTAGTTTCATTACGTTTGGATGGTTAAATCGTGAGAAACGTCTATTTAAAAGTCTCAAATTCGCTTGGCCGCCATGTTCGTTCTCTACAAGTTTATGAAATATACATAGGTAAACTTGTATCAGTACCCTTTATCACCGTACTAAATTGCAGGGTGATATCTGTAATAGTTTCGGAGATATAGAATGTCAGTGAAATATTTCGCACAGCCGCCATTTTGAAGTTAAGTAAACAATTGAACTAAATTAGACTCCAGTGCATTACAATGTGTATAAACATTTGCTGTACCAAGTTTCATTACGTGTGGATAGTTAAATCGCGAGAATAGTCTATTTAAAAGTCTCAACTTCGCTTGACCGCCATGTTGGTTTTGTAGTCACCAGGTTTTTGAAAGTCTCATAGGTGAACTTCTAGTAGTACCCTTTATCACCGTACACAATTTCAGGGCGATATCGGTAATAGTTTCGGAGATATTGAATGCTAGTGAAATATTTCGCACAGCCGCCATTTTGCATTGGTGAGGCGTAACAAAATTTGAAGGGCACGGTCGAGGTCGCCGGGAATAGTGCTATGAACATACCGAGTTTCATTGAAATCGCTCCAGCCGTTTAGATTTTATTAGTGGGGGACACACACACGAATCACACACACACACACACACACACACGCACACACACACGGACAAAAGGTGATCTCATAAGCCTATTTTTTCAAAATTGAAAATAGGCTAAAAATGGGTGTTCCAGGGTATAATTTAAGGGATATAATCAAAGTGTATTTATTGGTTTGGGATGAAACGGAACACCCTGACAAATGGGGAAGTTAGAAGAAAGAAAAATGAAAGAAAACAAATCATAGACATTATGTACGTTGGTGGTCTTGATAATGGTAACAGATATGACCCGATAATAATAATAGTAATCCTTACATTTGTAATATTCCTGACAAGTTATAATTGAACATAGTAAACATAGTAATAATGATGAACATAGAAAAAATAATGGTTGCCATGTTGGTACCCTGTACGTATAAGTATGTTGGCCACTCTTGTGGAACCTTGCAATTGTATGACATGGCGAGAAAATACAAAATAATTTACACTTTACAATTATCACTATCATATATATACCTTATAGAGCTCTGTTACATGGCCAGTTATTGTATACCTCTTATACCTGGTGCGCACCGTACCATCATGCCTCGACGACCGTTCTCTAATCGGCCGTTCCTGGTGCGGTTTAGTGGCTAGTCCACTATTCTCTTCCTGTACTTATCATATAACCTCGTGGTTTTCCGTCGTGGGTCGGAATCCCACCTTAGGGTCGAAGGCTCGGCACTTACAAACTCTGTGTCGCCCTTTGAGCCTGAAGTAACGCTTCATTTGCGTATGCTGAAATGTGTTTGCGTTCAGCGATGGTCATCATCCCACGTATGCTGTCCACCGCTGACCGCTGACGTTGTCACCTTTAAGGGTGCAACTAAAATTGGTGAGTATTGTATTTGTGTATTTGTGTGTGACATAGGTGAAGGTATGTGTATTTTGGTAATATATTTACCACAGACATATTCATGCTCTTGGTTACCTGTAAGTCAAAAAATGTATCCATATAAAAATGTTCATCTCTTCGTAGCTCCGTGGTCTTCCTGTGAGGGTGAAAGTGGATTAGTCATGAATAGGACAGTACAATACAGTGCAATGCATTACAGGTATATATAGAACCTTCATTGGTAGCGCTTAGTTTGTAAACTAAGTGTGGCGCCACTGAAGTTTAACTTAACCTAGGTTAGCCTATGTTAACCTATTCTAGCCTAGTGCTGTCGGGCTTACCTTGGTAACGGATTTTGAGTCACCAAGTGCCGAGATATTCTACTGTAATCTATATATATATATTAAAAAATAATTTGCCTTGAATGTAGGCTTATGCTATCTTACAACGAATTATCATGACTTATCATGAGTTGTCGGACTTACCCTGATGCCGGGTTTCTGGGTCATCAGGCGCCGAACGGCGTTATCTTAACACTACTTATCTTACTTATTAATAAAATTAATTAAATGTAAATTATACTGTATGTACATGCCGAGTGGACCTTACTCTAAAGCCGAAATGTGCTGTGCTATTATTAGCAACAGCGGTTAGTAAATTTGCTTACATCTAAGTGACCTGAAAATGGCACTATGACTTAAGTGCTAAAATTTAGATGGAGGCTGTCCGTTTGATTTCTCTCGCGGTGGTTCCCTTGTAGTACATTGTCGGGACCGGAACCCAACAATGTCTCGTAGTCCCCTCCGTTTTAATCCTATTGTCGACATCTATTCTAGGTCTTATTACTAGTACTAACCTAGTCACAGGCGGCTTACGGTGCCCCTGAGCAAACCGTTTCGCCTGCTGTAGCTTCCCGCTCATTACCGTTATCGTTCATCGTTGTCGTAGTTGAGCCGCCCACTTTGGCTCCTATGAGGTGCCCGCAATGCCCCTCTCTTAATGCCCATTGACTGCCCGCTGCGTCGCCATTTATGTGGGCATTGGACATTGTCGTCCAATGGCATAATATTGTCTTCGCCTTTGTCGGCAATCGTGGTCTGCTTTTCGCAGTAATCTTCGCCTGTATCGTCCGTAGTAGTATGCATTTCGCATTAACACTTCCCTCCAACGCACAGGAGTTTTGCTTCCCGCTATGGAAGCTGTGCCTACTTAAATTTAAATTTAACTAGAAGTCTAGTCATAATGGGGTCGTCTCTAGGGATAGCTCCCGAGTCCGGCGCTGAGTGAGCTATTTCTCCCGCCATCCTCAGAAAGTCTCCCTGCAGGTCTTGGCTTCGACGACCGTGGCACAAAGTGGGTGTAGCATCCCTTCCTCCCAGGGGCGGTTTATGCGCACCTAGGATTCCAGAGCTTGCCCGGCCAGGCCGCGAATGCTTTGACCTTACGTGGTTCGTCTATTTGGTCAGATCAGTGATTTGTTGAGCCAACTGGGGTAAGGGTCCACATCGCCTTCCCCAGCTCTCAAAGTGTGGTCCCTCTGACCTTCGGCTTACGCGTTATCATCAATCAGATCGTATCAGATTCCTTTGTAAAAAAAATGTGGGCGTAACCTGTGTAAATAGTTTAAACTCTGTGTAAAATGTAAAATATTTCCAGTGTTGTGGGGTTGTAGATCTTCTAAGTACATAGGCTACTTCTGGTCTACCATTGCTACGTCAGCTTTCCGCAATAATGCTCTCTTTACCTTAATGGAGGTGTTAGTAGGGTCTGTGGCGTCAGGTACCCTGTTATTATGATCTGGGGGTAGTTATTCGTTGAGTGGTCTTAAAGTATGGTAGGAAGGGGGTATGCATCTTTGGGTTCCACGTTAGTGGTGGCCTGGAACCGGTGATGGCGCTGGGATGTTCCTATAGTGAGTGGACTGGGGATGTAATTCCCGGGATTGCAAAGATATAAAAATTCCATGCAGGTTTAATATTAATATCCCTGGTGAATGGATGGGATAGTCATGCATGTGTCTGGATATGAGGCATCTGCACTCATATAAGGATAGGTGTAGGGTGGGGCATAATACCAATATATTCCTGTCATGCGGGAATGTTTAATTAATAAAGAATGGTTAGTATATATATCTATGGCCTCATCTCTCACTTGGAGATGCGCATTATGCTTACTTAATTTTTTGCCGACCCACCCCTAATACTCAGGTGGTAGCATTGTGGTCCAAGGCGTAGCATGCCTGCTCTTTAGACGCATGAAGTCCATCAACCCCTTGTGTGTCCTCTGTAATGTAGTGTAGCTGTTTTTGATCGTGTTCATGTGTCTGCGTTGGTTTATGTTGGACGTGAGAGGGTTGTTGGGAGGGAGTAAGGTGGTAAACTGGCAGCCTGTTCTCCTGTCATCCTCCCTTGGTCTATGTTGGCTTTCTATCCGCGCCTTGGGATAGTAAAGCTTCACGACCTAATCTGGTCTGCCATTTGTAGTGTAAAAGTGGCCAGTGGTCGTAGTGCGACTGGCTATGTCCTAGTCATCTGTAATGATTCCTATGCCTTACGATCGATAAAAGAAGTTATTAGGGGGGAGATCTTGTCTTTGTTTGCTCCTAATTGTTGAGTGCATGGGCTTGTGTGTGACTATGTTCCGCTACACCACGCGGACGGTTGGTCTTTTGCATGCTAAGTCGTAATATGTATCGCGTGTATGGGCGGGAGGCGCCCGTGGCCTGTCAACGTCTTGTCCATTGCCAAGTGCTTTTGCAGTGTTAAAAAAAATGTATGTTGTTATGATTGTTTTGCGTTTTTGATTTCATTGTCAATGCCGGTAAACAATAGTGTCCTGTCATCAGCAGTATTGCAGTATGACTAGTCTGCAAGTCAGCAGTTGGTATGTGTAATGTCAGGCTGGGATGTTATTGTTTGTCATCCGCTGGCATGTGCTTTCCTGCACGTAGGCAAGTGTGGTCATTGTTTTAGATTCCTAGCGGACTAATGTAGCAATTCATCCTAATTAGCTAATGATGTTGTGTGGCCATTGTTTCCTAAGACTTGTGTCTTGCGAAATTTTCCTACCTGTGTTTGGGAAATGTATTTTCTATGTCTGGTGTAATTCGAAATTTTATGCCCGGTTTTTGGTGGGAGGAAATGTAGTATTCCCTGTTCATGTATTTGTATGGGCCAATTTCGGTGTGGTTGGAAGCCTGGATAATTGCATTCCCTTGTGTCTAATTTTTACTGGGATTGGAACCCGTGACCTTTTGTCATTCTCTGTGTTCTATGTCTGCGTTGTGTTTCAGGGCTTGGGGCGTCCCCAGTGTGGTTTTTGCTTGTGTTTCGCGTACCAAAAATACCATTGGATAGTTAGTTTTTGGTACGAGTGTGGTGTGTGGTCATGGGTTCGGACCCGGTTGCCTGTAAAGACTTGGTGTGACCCTCTCTGTGCCGCATATATTATGGCACATGTACTGTGTATCTGCTATGCGCAAACGAAAGTACTCAATACTGTGAGGAGTTTGCGTATTTTTGAACTCTCCTCGTAGTGTAATTTTGGAAGTTATAGGGTCCTTAGATCGGACGTGAATGATACGTTGGTTCCTGTCTAGTTGGAGCAGGCTTAGTTCGTCTGTGTGCGTGAAGGTCAGCCAGCCGTGCGCGCCTTATCGCTTCTCGATAGTCCAATTTCATTCACGTGTGCATTATCTTGTTACTTGCTTGGCAATGCTCTGTGACTGTATGTTTGTGTCTCTCGGTCTGAATGCTATCTCTGTAATTGTGAGTGGGGCCGTCCGCCCTACCAAAGAACCTCTCAATAACTACACTTGTGTTCCCAAATTTTGTGTTAACTGTATCGTGGTTCAAGTATATTCCTATCCGTTGTACCAAATGTCGTTATACACTAGTGTGTCTGGGCCGCTAGTCGCGTGTTTGGTGACTAGATGCCGGAGGCGATTTTGTTGTTTTTTATGTATGCCCCGCTGTTAGTGGAACTGTCCCAATCTGTCCTAGCTTTCTCATTTTTCTATTCTAGAACTGGATAGCTACCTGACCTTGTATTCCTGGTATTCAGAAGGTTGCGGGTTTTGAGACCGTCTTTTACCCAGAGTAATTGTTTCTGGCCCTATTCAGGTTGTGTCTCCGGGACAGTTCTAGTGAGTGTTAGGATCGTATCCCGGTTCGGTCAGTGAGGTCTGAAGGCTATTTCTTGGCCTTCTTTCCACGTCTGCCAGCGGGATCATTTCCTTTTCTCTTAGTAGTGTGCCCGCCTGTACGTGTAGGTGTGTGAGCCTGGCGTGTATGATATGCCTCCATATGGCGGGCATGAATAATGTCTTTAATGAGTTTCCTCCCATGGCGCACGCTGACTATATAGTTTAGGTCAGATACCTTCCTGCAAACTTTGAAGGGACCTGACCATCGTGGCAGGAGGAATTCGGACACTTTTTTCTTACGGGCAGAATTGGAGACCATGACCAATTGCCCGGGTGTGTATTCTACGGTCTTCCTATTCCGATCGTACCGCTCTTTTTGCTTTTTCTGGGCCTCGGCTATGTTTTTTCTAGCGTCCATGCGGGCTATCTGCAAATGCTCTAGCCGAGCCGCATTGTCTGTGTGGGTGTCCTGTGGGATGCATATATTGTCTATGGGACCTCTGGGTGTGTATCCGTGCAGTAGGAAGTGTGGAGAGTGTTTCGTAGCCGTGGATACAGAGGTATTATAACTAAAAGTAATAGCTTGCAGGTATTCATCCCAGTCTGTTCCTGCGTCCTCTGTAAATTTAGCCAGCGCTATTCCAAGTATTTTGTTCATACTCTCCGTGAGTCCGTTGGTTTGCGGGGAAAAACTCGTGGTAGTGTATGCCTTAATCCTGAGTATCTCCAGAAACCGTTGGAGCACTCTCGAGGTGAAAATAGTACCTCTGTCGGATAATAAGGTTTGGAATAGGCCATATCGTGTAATTATATCAAATAGAAATTCGGCTATGCTGTTCGTGTCTGCTTTGGGAACGGCCTTTGTAATCATATATCGTGTGAGATATTCGGTGGCCACCAGGATATATTTATTACCTTTCTGACTTGTCGTAATGGGGCCTTTCACATCTATCCCAACTCTGTGAAATAACTCTCCCACGGGAATTGGGTTGAGTAGTCCATGAGGCTTGCCAGGTCTTGTTTCAAATCGTTGGCAAGTGTGACATGTCTTTACAAAGGTATCTATGTCGGCCTTCATGTTTACCCAATAGTACTTGTCACGGATGCTAAGGTATGTTTTATGCGTACCTAAGTGCGCCCCTGCCAGTGGGCTATTATGGTGTCCGATCATGATATTTTCTCTCAATGATTCCGGAACCGCTATAGGTGCGCTATCGTGCATGGCCGTGGGCTTAAGTTTCAGTACCCCGTCTTTGTCTAGGAAAAATCGCCTAGACAGCCGTGCTGTCTTGGAGTCCACATTATCCAAGTTTTCTAGTGCCAATAGAATCTGTTTCAAGTACGGATCACTTTCTTGCTCCTGCTTGACGTTAATCACCGTCAGGGCAAAGGTGGGCATATCGTCCCAGTCGTGATCCTTACTGTCATCCGGGGGATCGGCTACTGGCAGCCTAGACAACCCATCTGCGTCTAGGTGTGTAGCGCCTTTCTTGTGTTTGACCACGAAGTCATATTCATACAGGCGGAATATAAACCTGTTGAGCCGCGAATTTTGGTTTTTAAATTTGTCCCAAAAAAGCAAGCTCGCGTGGTCAGTCACTACCGTGAACTTGATACCATAGAGGTATACTCTAAAATAGTTCACTCCCCACGAAAATGCCAGCATTTCCCGCTCTGTGGCAGAGTATCTAGTCTCAACGGCCGTTAGCTTCCTGCTAGCGTAGGCGACGGGCCGTTTGCGCCCTTCGGCGTCTTCCTGCAATAGGGCTGCCCCCAGCCCATACAGGCTGGCATCCACGTGTAAAAATGTGGGCCTATCACTGTGGAAGTGTTGCAGTAATGGAGGTGAGGTCAATAGTTGCTTCAGTGTGTTGAAGGCATCTATGTGTTCCTGCTTGATGCTGAAGGGCGTTTTTTCACGTGTGAGTTCAGTTAGGGGATGGGCGATGTGTGCAAACCTATAGATATGCTTGCGATAGTACGAAGCCAAGCCAATAAAACTGCGCAATTGTTTCAAATTTGTGGGCATTGGGATGCCCGTTATTGCGTCAGTCTTAGCTGGGTCGGGAATAATGCCCTCCCTGTTGACAATATGGCCCAATATGTTTATCTGCTGTCTGGCAAATTGACATTTCGCAGGTTTAAGCCTTAGTTTAGCTTCTCTGATCCTTGCGAAAGCCTCCTCCAAATGTACGATATGCTCGTCAAAAGTGTTGGAGAAGACCGTTATGTCATCCACGTACACTAATACGGAACGCCACTTAAGCCCTGAAAATGTCTTATCCACTAGCTTTTGGAAGGTTTGGCTGGCGTTACGGAGACCCATCGGTAAACGGGTGTAGGTAAATAATCCGTTCTCTGTAACGAACGCCAGCTTGTGCCTATCTGGTTCATAGACGGGGATTGAATAGAATCCACTATAGCAATCCATCGAACTGAACCAGCTAGCTCCACCAAGGGCGTCCAAATAGGTGTCTGCCCTTGGTAGTGGATAACTATCATTTTCGACTAACTTATTGAGCCTCCTGTAGTCAGTACAAAACCTGTGCGATCCGTCCTTCTTTTTGGTCAGCAGAACTGGAGAGGAGTAGTTAGAAATAACTGGAACAATGACCCCTGCCTCGAGCATCTCTGAGATCTGGGCATCGATGGCATGTCTCTCCTTCTGGCTCACTCTGAAGGGAGGCTGGTGTACTGGTCGGTCACTAGTGAGTGTGACATGGTGTTCAATGAGGTCTGTCACAGCGAGATCCTTCATTGAGTGGGCAAAAATATCTCTGTTGGTCTCCAGGAGCTCCGTGAGTCTTTTATTTTGCTCCGGAGTCAGGTCCTGCCTGTGGTTCTGGATGGCCGCCTTATCTGTGTGTGTGTGTGTGTTGGCTGATAGTATGTAGTGCAGAGGCCTGTTGCTCGTGGTTTTCTCGCTCCGCTCGAATCCCATTTTTGTTCGTGGTGTATATCATGGGATGTGTGGTGAGCCTCTGGTCGTGCTTTAAAAGCATCTGACCACTAGCGAAATTTATGCTAGCCTCATATTTAGCGAGAAAATCCATGCCAATTGTGGCTGACGCAGAAAGGTGTTCGATAACGAACATGGGGTGCGTTGTGGCAAAATGGTCTATCCTAAGATGTATGTCTGCCACCCCCGCGTTCTCTAACGTCTGAGCATTGGCCGTTACCAGCCGGATGTCCCTCGTGACACCGTGTATTTGGGCTTCGGTAACGTGTCTCCTATTAACACAACTTACTGATGCCCCGGTGTCAATTAGGGCCTGCACTTTGTGGCCATTTATGGTGGCGTGTATCGTGAGGGCCGATACCTGAAATCCACTGCCCTGCACCGATGTGTTGTGTAAGATGTGTGTTGTTGTTGTTGTTGTTGTTGCCGGAGTGACATTTGTGCCGGGAAGGCACGGAGCTGTCCGCTTATCGTACCTGGCACGCTTCGCCTCTCGGCTGACTTCCTGTCCTGAGTACTTTGCCCCGGTCAGCAAAGTGCGTTTGCCAAGTACCTTGCCAGGTCTTTTAACCGGTATTGCTGTTATACTAGGAGTCTGCTGGCGAACGTTTAATGTATTAACCGTTCCCAGCCTTTCTGTAGTTATGTTGTTGTTGGTTTCTTCCTTTCGGGAAGGTGTGTCTGCGAACGTGACCCTGAGCTTGCCCTTGTTACCCTGCCTTTTGTTCCAGGCGGTCGCGAGTTCGACTCCTGTTGCTGGCTTCCCCATGCCGAGCGAGCTCGCGTCATGCGCCTGTGTGTGGTCAATTCCCCCCCTGTGTTGTGGTGAAGGGGGTAGGGTTTTCTGTTTGGAGGGTGTGGGCGTGCTCTCAGGCTGTTTGCTTATGATTGTGAGGGGTGTGTAATGTCCCGCCTTAGGGTTTCCTGTAAAAAGTACATGTAGGTCCCTATCGAATCCCGCAGTTGAGAATAGCGGAGGCGAGTGCACATCAGTGTATACATGGATGTTGGCTTTCAGCACCTTGCCGAGAGCGGTCACCTCTACGGCACTGCCATAGGTGCCGTCCTTACCCATGTATTTTCTGTAATCCTCCCCGGTCTGGAATGGGTTTTCCCGCTCGTCCGACACAAAGTCCCGGTACTCTTTCCAGTTGGCCAGGATATGTTTGACCGTTTTCTGTCTATAGTCCCCATGATAATCCTCGGTATTCCGGATTAGGAAGCTCATGGCCCTAAACAGACAGTTGCCGTCTCCCTGCACGGGGTGTGTTTGGAAACGGTCCGGGGGCGGATCGTCAGCCTTGGCTTTAGCTGGCTGCTTCTTCCCCTTACTCTTGCGAGTTTGCTTGGGGGAAGGGCCCTTCTTGTGTTGTGTTGGGGGAGGAACCTCAGCCGCTTCATTAGCTGGCCGAACCTCCCCGTCTAGGCGTTTTTTGGAAATGTGGGTGTACGCCTGCCTGTAATGTATGTGCGCCCCCCCCTCGGGGTGGCTGCGCCACCTCCCCGCCTGCGGTGTGTGTCTAGGCGTAGGGAGTATTGCCCCCTTGTCTGTTCTGTGGGGTGTCTCGTCCCTGAACTCCCTCGGGTATTCGTCGGGGAGGGGGTAGTGTTCCGGGCCCTTCGTGTGTTTTCTTCCCTGTCTATTATTGCCCGGGGGTCTGTTTTCCTGTCTCCTCCAGGGTGGGGTGTATGTCTGATGCTGGGGGAGCGGGTTTTCCCGTCGGTTCCCCTTTTCCCTATATTGGGTAGCTGCATACTCCTGTCTGGTTGGGGGTGGGTTTCCTCGCCTGTCCCTATTTCCCCTGTATTGTGGGGGTGTATAGCTTTGCCTGCTTGGGGGCGGGTTCTCCCGATATTCCCCATTTCCCCTGTACTGCGGGGCGGCATAGCCCTGCCTGCGTGGGGGCGAGTTTTCCCGGTACTCCCTGTCTGCCCTGTATTGTGGGGCAGCGTAGGACTGTCTATTTGGTGTCGGGCTGTTTCGTCGGGGGATGTCGTGGTCGTACTCCTCAGGGTAGTACTCCCGTGTGTACGGGGATGGTGAACGCCTTGAGGGGTGTCTCGGCTCTGTGTCCGTGTATGATATCGGTGAGTACCGAGGAGGGTAGTGTGGCCTATCCTGTAGGGGAGGTGTTGTTGGCCGCTGTGGAGGGTAGTAATTTTCCTCCCTCCCGTAGCGTCTCCTCTCTGTGTACCCCCTGTCCCTCTCAGTATGATAGTGTTCTCGTTCGTCTGCGTGTTCATCCCTTAGCGGTCTCCCGCCCGCTTGGATGGCAGCTATGGTCAGTTTCTCCATCCTGTCCACTAATTCGTCCATTTTGTCGTTAGTGTCGTCTTTCTGAGTTTTGAAGTGCAGATCCACGGCTTTTTCCGTAGCCTTTTCCGTGATCTTTCTCCCCTCCTCTATGGTCTTTATGTTATTTAACATATGTTGGACCGTGGGGTTGTTCATGATGCATAGCTTTTCCACTATGGCTGGTCTGAGGCCCTGCATTAACAGCTTGACTTTCTGTTTATTTGTCATGGCTGCATTGTACTTTTCGCACATTATCAATTTAACATTGATGTATGCCTGGGCGCTCTCTTTGGGTCCCTGTGACCTCTGTCTAATCTGGTCATAGAGATCGTCATCGTCTGGTATAAGCTGGAACTCATTTTTCAAGAGTAAAGCGGTTTCCTCCCATGTGGCAGCTTCTAGCGTGTCCTCATGGAGCTCATACCATGTCATGGCCGCCTTTGTGAGATAGGCAGGAAGGAGCCGTTTCCTAACTTCCTCGCTCCAACCATTGATCCGGGCCGTTCTATTGAAGGCCTTGAGGTATTCCTCGGGATCCTGGCCTTCCCCCGTGAACTTTGTGGGGTGGATCATGGGGTACTCAGTGTGTCTATTCATCTCGTTTTCAGCTGTGTCTCGTTGGTTGTGTAGTGCTTCTGGTCTGTTTGTGCCGTTCACCCCGCTGTCGTGTGCCGAGGTGTTTGGGCTGTTTAGAGGGGAATTAGCCTCGCTTCCCGTGTACGACACCTGTGTTACGTTACCAGGTGGCTCGTCACCTGATATGTCTGTGCTGATGGATGGTGTATTGTCGTACTGTGTGGATTCGACTATGTGTACGGTTCTGTCTAAATCCTGTTTTACTGTTTCCAAAATAGTGTGGATGTCAAGAACCGCTTCTGTCGTGTGATTATTGGCTTTGATAGTGTCTGTCTCTAGTAGCTCTGTAATGCGCTCGAGCAGGTTACTGGCTTTCTGCTCTGTGATCTGCAGTTGCTGCAACAATAGGGGATGGAGTGTTGGCAGGCAATCTACTTCACTAGCGCTGGATACTGGTGACTCTTGTGTGTGTTCAGTGGCCTGGGACCGTGTAAAATGTATAACTTGTGCTGCGGCGGCAGGGTGTTGAGCACGGATCTGTGCTGTTTTGAATTCAAGGTCCCTGAGAAGTTGTACTGCAGTCTGGTCAGTTATTAAGTCACCGTTCTTAATCTTTAGCTTCGGCAAGAGTGGAGTCGTACTAGCCGACAAATGGTGTGCAAAGTCTCTTAGTGTCGTTCTAAATGTGGACATCTAATTTCCCCTGACTCTGTACTATGGGGCGAATGGGGGTTGGCGTGATAATACAAACTTCTATATGTATATAAAAAATGTGTGACGTGATATGAGGTTAAAAATTTTTTTTCACTATTTGCTTGGCTTTTTGCGGTAAGGAAGGGGTCGTTTTATCTACGAGGGCTCGTTGGTTGAGTCCCGTTCTACTATGCGTAGTACCCCGCCTCCACCAGTGTTTTAGATCCCTTATTTGGGGGTGGTTGGATCTAAAAGGAAAGAGTTATTGTGTTAATTTTTAAAGCTGTGCCTAAAAGGGGTAGCTTCCCTTGGCAGGGTAAGCTGACCAGTGTAGAGTGTTGTGGTGTGTTAAGAGCTAGGGGGCGCTTCTATGAATAATGTAGTATAGTTTTAGGGGATGGGACTCAATGCAAGGGTCACGGTGCTGGTCGCTCAGCTGACTGGCTTATTATGTAACTGAACGTGCTTGTATCAGCTAAACGGCACGCGCTGCTCTCTAGCAGCCGGGCCGCCGCGAGAAACACAATTATATCTGAACTAGCACTGTCAGACTACCGTATGTCACGTCTAACCGTGACGGGAATAAGGAAGGGCGTTGGGATGTAAAGAGGCGTATAAACAGTAAGGCGAGTGTAGAGTGTTGACCAAGTGTTTATTGGTCTGTGATGTTATAGTATGAGTCCCTTGTGGGGAATGTAACAATGTAACAATGTTCAAGTACAAGCTGTGGATTAAGGTTACAAAAGTAGGAACTCTGAACACGACTGACTCACCTCTGATGACACCAGCGTAGCCTCCGGCTGTAACGTTGAAGCACTGATAATGGAGAGATCCCCTGACCTGATTAAGACGCCTTCTTATACTCTTCGGCGCTATGCTGTCAGCAATGTGTTGGCATAGCTGCCCCAGTTAATAATATGTCGCTGTGTGTAACAATTGTGCAAGGACTGAGCTGCTTTCTAGAGTGGCAAGCTGTCCTTGTGGTGTTAATGGATGTTGGTCTGGCTTTCCAAGGGTTGCCAGTTAGGAGATTTAGGCAGATGATGGGGGGATGGTCTCCAAGGGGTGCATACCCCTGGGAGGCTGTACAATATCCGAAAATCCTCCCTTAGTGTACGGTTTTGACATACAGTACAACGAACATATCCCAAAAATGGCATGTTTCTAACTTCAATAATTTTGGCTGGACGAGTGAGTGAGTCAGGACATTTTCTTTCATTTTTGTTTCTTTTCTGAATTTGACCCCTCACCATGAACCCCTTAAATTTGATTTATGAAAAATAAATTGTCGAACACTAATTTACTTATTTTTAAGCAGTTTTCTCTCCCTGAGTTTGAAGAGTGAGTGAGTCAGTCAATCAGTTAGGACGCTTTCTTTCCGGTCCCTCCCCCCAGAATTTCACCCCTCCCCATGGGCCCCTTAAATTGAATTTATGGAAAAAAAATCGAACATCTATTTACTTATCTTTTAATCTGATTTTTTTCCGCTGAGTTTCAAACTCCTCGCCCATGTCGTTTAAGAGATACACGCTCCGTTAGGAATCCTTTTCACCCCTTTCACCTCATAATATTCACCACAACGAAAAACCCTCAGACACATATCTTCTTATTTTTAATGATGTGTTTATATGCCGAGTATCACATCCCCCAATGAAACCAATCGGGAGTTATTGTTATTCAAAGAAATGCAGGTTTAACCCCCTTAAGACCCCGTGAATATCTGAAAATCCTCCCTTAGTGGACGGTTTTGACATACAATGATCATATTCCCCAAAATGTCATGTGTCTAACTTCAATAATTTTGGCTGGGCCATGGTGAGTGAGTCAGGACTTTTTCTCTCAATTTCCTTTTTTCAGAACTTCACCCCTCCCCATGAACCCCTTAAATTGGGTTTATGAAAAAAAAATTGTCGAACACCATTTTACTTATTTTTAAGCAGATTTTTCCCCCTGAGTTTGATGAGTGAGTCTGTCAGTCAATCAGTTAGGACACTTTCTTTCCTGTTCCCCGCCCCCCCCAGAATTTCACCCCTCCCTATGGGCCCCTTGAATTGGATTTATGAAAAAAACGGTCAAACACCTATTTACTTATTTTTTAAGCTGATTTTTTCCCGCTGAGTTTCCCCTATGTCGTTTAAGAGATACACGCTCCGTTGGGAATCCTTCAACCCCCACTTTTCACCCGTTTCACCTCATAATATACACCACATCGAAAAACCCTCAGACATGTGTCTTCTTATTTTTAAGGATGAGTGTATATGCCGAGTATAAAGCTCAATGTTTGTCTGTCTGTCTGTCTGTCTGTTATGTATACAAATCCACACCGTTTCACCGATCTGAACCAAAATTTGTATACTTACCCTTCGGATCCCTGCGGGTAACCCTGTCCACTTGAAATTTCCGACAGACCACCCCATTCCCTGCATTTAGGCCCTTTGTCCCAAATCTACACCGTTTCACCGATCTCAACCAAAATTTGTATACTTACCCTATGTAACCCTGTGAGTGAAGAAAATAATGCAATGTCAAGTGTTGAAAATGATTTATGGTGTGTTTTACTTTGTGTGTGATATTTCTTAGTGTATTTGTGATGTGTATAACTTCTTAGTTTATGTTTTTTTAAATGTATGTATTCTCTTGTAATAATATGAATGATTTTTATAATGAATATTGTTTGGAAGATTGGAAAACTTAGACATATGTTTTGGTCCAACACGGGCAGGATTCCCGCTATGAAAACAAGAAGCTCCGCCAATTTGACGCATCAATGTTGTGTGCGAACGCGTCAGTGGCCGCTGAGAAACAACGCAAACACAGGCAGATTCAGGTCACGCGCCATTGTTTAAATCTCTGTAGCTCGGCAACTATTAATTGCAAATCAATTATGAATACATCAAATGAAAGCTTATTTTGTTGCCAACAACTTTTATAGATGACTTGTCTGTGATATTCATGATAGTTTGCCAACAAACGTCATAAAAAGAAAAACGTGGCACTTTTCTTTTAAATTTCGCGGCATTTTATAAATTTGCTGCTCGCCTCGCCAGTATACGAAATGTTATGGACTGAACGATCTAGTATCAGACGCAGATTCTCTTATGAATACACTCGTATAAAACACTGTTGCAAACGTCAAAAACCAATTCCCGACTACACAATCCTCCTTATTTACCTTAATACAGCCGAAATGAAACCATTTCTCACTTAGTGCAATTTTGCATACGTCCCCCTTAAATTGCATTTTGTGACAATTTTGAATCTAAATTACATTTTGTAAGTATTTTCTATCTAAATTGCATTTTGTAAATATTGTCAATTCAAATAAAAGTACAGTAAGTATGTAGTTAGTTTTAGTTGTAAGTAGGTAGTTAGTTTGTCTATTAGATATATGTCATTGTTCTATTATGCTGTGGTGTGTGAGTGTGTCTGGTAGCACTTGCATTGTTTATTAGTTATAGTTCATTGTTTCAGTAGACTGTGTTGTGTGAGGGTGCATGTGAGTGTGCCTGTTGACAGAATGTTTTAGTGGTAGTATTTGTTGTTGGTGGAATTTATGTTTTTTGTTAGTAGAGTTTTGGTATTTAATTGTTAGTACGGTAGAAGGTTAGTATTTTTGTTAGTAGAATTGCTCTTTACTTATTCTGAAAGGGAGTAGCAGCCTTTCAGAATAAATCAATTCTTTACTAGTCTTATAGACGGTTAAGATATTGATAATATAAGCCAATAATGGCTACACTGCGTCCTGCTGCACGGCTGAAAGCAACGGGAAACTACAGCCGTATGCTATTCCCGAGGATATACACCTCTCTATGCATAATTACATGTGATGATGGCCTCCTCCCTTGTAAAATTTCAATCCGGAGGTAAACTAGTCCCCCGTTCGGATCTCCGGGTGGGGACTACTCGAGAGGGGGTTAACATCACAGAAGTGACAATGAGGATATCTGACATTCTACGGATCGGAGCGTGGAATGTTAGAAGTCTGCTAGGAAGTGGAAGGTTAGAAAACTTAGAAAGGGAAATGGATAGGTTGAGGTTGGATTTGGTTGGGATTAGTGAAATGCGCTGGCAGGAAGAACAGGACTTTTGGGCAGGAGACTATAGGGTCATTAGCACTAAATCAAACAATGGCCAAGCAGGGGTTGGCCTCATATTGAGTAGGAAACTTGGACAGCGGGTGGAATATTATGAGCAATATAGTGAACGGATTATTGTAGCAAAAATCAATACAAAACCTACCTGCACTACAGTGGTACAAGTCTATATGCCTACCAGTCAAGCTGATGATGAGGATGTTGAAAAGGTCTACGAAGAAATAGACGAAATTCTGAGGTATATCAAGGGTGATGAAAATGTTATAGTAATGGGAGATTGGAATGCTGTGGTAGGAAAAGGGAGAGAAGGGAAGATAGTAGGAGATTTCGGATTAGGTGAAAGGAATGATCGAGGAAGCAGGCTGGTAGAATTCTGCACCGAGCATGAATTGGTCATAGCTAACACCTTATTCAATAACCACAATAGAAGAATATACACATGGATGAGACCGGGAGATACAGGGCGTTACCAAATCGACTTCATTATGGTCAAGCAGAGGTTTCGAAACCAGATTTTGGATTGTAAAACATATCCTGGTGCTGACATAAACTCTGATCACAATCTGGTTGTAATGAAATGCAGATTAAAGTTGAAGAAACTGAAGAAAAGTCAAAAGCCAAAAAGGTGGGCAATAGACAGACTGAAAGAGAAGGATGTAAACGAAAGATTCAAGAAGAGTATAAAGGAAGGACTAATGAAAAACCGTAAACAAACTTCAATTGCAGACGAATGGGCACTTTTGAAGAATGAAATAACAAAATCCGCAGAAGAAAACATTGGTAGGAAAGAAAGAATAGGTAGAAAACCGTGGACCACTCAGGATATACTAGAATTGATGGATGAAAGGCGGAAACACAAGAATCTAAGAGATGAAAAGGGGAAAGCAGAATACAGACGTCTGAGAAATGAGGTTAACAAGAAGTGCAAGGAAGCGAAAGAAGAATGGTTGAAAGAGAAATGTGCAGGTATAGAAAATTGTCTGAAATTAGGAAGAGTAGACACAGCTTATCGAAGGATTAAGAATACTTTTGGGGAAAAGAAGACTAAGTGCTGTAATATTAGGGACACAAATGGAAAGCCTCTAACAGGGAAGAAAAGGTTGAGAGATGGAAAGCTTACATAGAGTGCTTGTATAAGGGAAAGGAGATCGAGAATCATGTAATGGAAAGGGAGGAGGAAATTGATGAGGATGCAAAAGGAGATTTAATATTGAGATCAGAATTTGACAGAGCATTAGAGGACTTAGGCAGGAATAAAGCACCAGGCATAGATGATATACCGATTGAGTTGCTACGCTGCATAGGAGATGAAGGTCTGATCAGGTTATTTCACTTGGTGTGTAGGATTTATGAGACAGGTGAGGTACCCCCTGATTTCAAGAAGAATGTTATCATCCCTATACCAACGAAAGTGGGAGCTGACAGATGTGAAGATTACCGTACAATCAGCTTGATTACTCATGCTTCAAAGATCCTGTCTAGAATAATTTACAAGAGGATTGAAAGCCAGATAGAAACGGAGTTGGGTGAAGACCAGTTTGGTTTCAGGAGAAATGTAGGAACAAGGGAAGCTGTACTAAGTCTTAGGTTGATTTTGGAAGGTAGAATAAGGAAAGATAAGAGAACGTTCATGGCATTTGTAGACTTAGAAAAGGCTTTTGATAACGTTGATTGGACTAAATTGTTTGACATTTTGAAATCTATTGGAATAAAATACAGGGATAGGAGGGTGATATACAATCTATACAGAAACCAGACAGCAGTCATTCGAGCTGAAGGACATGAGAGAGAAGCTGGTATTCAGAAAGGTTTAAGGCAAGGCTGCAACTTATCACCCATACTTTTCAATCTTTACATTGAACAAGCAATGAAGGAAATTAGGGAAAAATTTAAAGTGGGGGTGAAGATTCAAGGAGAAATAATTTCAACTCTGAGATTTGCTGATGACATAGTCATCTTGGCCGACAAGCCTGAGGATTTGAATGAGTTTTTGAATGGTATGGACTCCGTCTTACAGAAAGAATTCATGATGAAAATTAATAAATGTAAAACAAAAATACTGGAATGCAGCCGAAATAAATCAGAAACCTCTATGGAGATCAAATTGGCTGGTGAAAAGCTGAAGGAAGTAGGAGACTTCTGTTACTTAGGAAGCAGAATAACCAGTGATGGACGAAGCAAAGAGGATATTAAAAGTAGGTTGGCTCAGGCAAAGAAAGCATTTCTACAAAAAAGGAATCTGCTGACATCGAATATAGATTTAGGTATTAGGAAGTCATTTTTGAAAGCCTTTGTCTGGAGCGTGGCGCTCTATGGAAGTGAAACTTGGACTATTGGTGCAGCAGAAAAGAGGAGAATTGAAGCATTTGAAATGTGGTGTTACAGGAGAATGATGAAGATCAGATGGGTAGATAGGGTTACAAACAAAGAGGTATTAAGACGAGTGGGAGAGGAGAGATGTTTCTGGCGACTGCTAATGAAGAGAAGAGATAGGTTGGTAGGACACAAACTAAGACACCCAGGAATAGCAAGCTTAGTTATGGAAGGAAGGGTCGAGGACAAAAACTGTAAGGGTAGACCAAGGTTAGAATATGTTAAACAGATTGCCTCCGATGTAGGGTGTCGGAGCTATGTAGAGATGAAACGATTAGCTCAGGACAGGGAGGCATGGAGAGCTGCATCAAACCAGTCAAAAGACTGAAGACTCAAACAACAACAAAATTTCGGACAGACCACCCCATTTCCTGCATTTAGGCCCTTTGGCAAACTTCTACACCGTTTCACCGATCCGAACCAAAATGTGTATACTTACCCTTTGCAACCCTGCGGGTAACCCTGTCCACTTGAAATTTCGGACAGACCAACCCAATCTCTGCATTTAAGCCCTTTGGTCCAAATCTACACCGTTTTACCGATCAGAACCAAAATGTGTATACTTATCCTTTGCAACCCTGCGGGTAACCCTGTCCACTTGAAATTTCGGACAGTCCAACCCAATCTCTGCATTTAGGCCCTTTGGTCCAAATCTACACCGTTTCACCGATCAGAACCAAAATTTGTATACTTACCCTTTGGTACCCTGCGAGTAACACTGTCTGCTTGAAATTGCGGACAGACCACTCCATTCCCGGAAAGTGGACAGGGTCCGTCCCAAAGGCAACGGAAAAAAGGGGGTAAAACCGGACCCGCTCAGGAAACCTTCAGGGTTGCCAGCTCCTGAACTCACCAGCCATGAGCCCTTGAGGATGTAGCACTATCCATGGTGCACCAGGGCTACACACACCCTGCCTCCTTGAGGGTCTTGAGCAGAAGATATGAGATATTAAGAAAAAAAGAATGAGGCTATCAGGAATGATTAGATAAGGGCCAATTAAGGCGGGAAAGAGAATGAGTCGCTAGGCCTCGGATAACCTGATACCATCGGGGTCGGAAGAGAACAAGAGTTTGACCAAGGGAGGCTGACAGGAAAGAGAACTGAAAGGTGCCCGGCACCAGTAAGTATAAGCAATGCCGGACTCAGCTGCGGTCCCGTGGTCGCAAACCCACGTCCCACAAGTTGTGACCCTGGTGGGTGGAGGGGGGAAGAGGGGGCAGGGGTGAGAATAGCTTGCTCATTCATCGCGAGGTGACATGAGAAAAATGTCCAGACCCCGCCGTGTTACCTGTTATTGCTGACTATGCTGATGTTCATACAGGGTCTTTGCTCAAACCGCTGTAGTGTTACGAAAGAATGAGTGATTCACCGGTCAATGTGAATAGGACCGGGAACCCCCCCGAACGTCTGTCATCATATATCGTCATCATCTGCGATATTCTCAGCTACGTGCAGGTTGGACCCGTGCAGTACCATAGTCTACTTACCTTGAGCAGTACTCGATAAGCTCTTTCACTACACGCATCGAGTATAGGCCTAAGCCAGAATATAACGTTCAGACTTTGGAAGACATCGAAGGTAGTAATCTGAATTACCTATATCAGATTTAAAATTACACCATGTTCGTTTAGTAGTCATTTTTCATTACCTTATTATTATCATAAGGGCAAATGACCTAGATGTTACACCCTTTATACCACTAATCACCACACACAATAAGTCTTCATCGCCTGTGAATTTTGAAATATTTCTTTCTATCACGGTAGTTTGTAATTTTGTCGTGTCAATTCAACAGTAGTTTTCATTACCATCCTCATCAAAAGGGCAAATAACCTAGATGTTACGTCCATTATACTACTAAGTAACACCACAGTCTTCATCGCCTGTGATTTTTAAAATGTGTATTTCCATTAGTTTGTAAGTTTGATATATCCGTTCAGTAGTAGTCGTCTTCATTATCATCCTCATCAAAGGGGCAAATGACCTAGATGTTACGTCCATTATACTACTAAGCAACACCAGAGTCTACCTAGCCTGTGATTTTAAAAATGTGTATTTCCTTTAGTTTGTAAGTTTGATATACCCGTTCAGTAGTAATCGTCTTCATTATCATCCTCATCAAAGGGCCAAATGACCTAGATGTTACGTCCATTATACTACTAAGCAACACCAGAGTCTACCTAGCCTGTGATTTTAAAAATATGTATTTCCATTAGTTTGTAAGTTTGATATACCCGTTCAGTAGTAGTCGTCTTCATTATCATCCTCATCAAAGGGGCAAATGACCTAGATGTTACGACCATTATACTACTAAGCAACACCAGAGTCTACCTAGACTGTGATTTTAAAAATACGTATTTCCATTAGTTTGTAAGTTTGATATACCCATTCAGTAGTAGTAGTAGTAGTAGTCTTCATTGTGATCCTCATCAAAAGGGCAAATGACCTCTCATTCCTTTAAAGTATCAATTATTCCCATTCGTTGATAAGTTACATGTGCCAGTAGTCGCTTCTATGTTCATCATCACTATGTAGAAGATGTTTTGCGTCAGAAGAAAAGACAACTGGATGCTCAGGAACGTTAACGATATATCGACTGCGAAATCTGGAAGCTTCTCTTTGAGAAATTGCTTCAGACATTTATCGTACAGTTTAAACCTTAACAAGACGAAACTTTTAACCAGATAGCGATCTAAGTGGGAGCTCTTTGGCAAAAAATAATCAAGTCTTTCCCGAAATGTGAGTCCTAAAAATAACTTTTTCTATTATTTTCTAAGTTTCATATGTCAGTTATGTAGTAATTTTCAATATCATCCTGATCAGTAGGGCAAATTACCTAGATGTTACGCCCTCAACGTCATTTGGGGTAAATGACCTAGATTTTAAGTCCATTATATTTCCAATCACCACCACATAAAGTCTTCTACGACTGAGATGTCACGAATTCTGGGACCGCTAACGACATATCTCGACTCGGACTGAAGACAAATATCACGAGAATGATCATTATTTTACAGAGCCTTCCCATAGTGACTTAAGTATAAACATTGTCACTGGGTTTGATAATGTAAGAAATGAATACATAAATAAATATAATTTATGACGTTGAGTGTTAAGGAGACTGAAATATTATCATCTTTCCACCGGGCGCAGCCGGGTACTACTGCTAGTTTTTATATAAGAGAAGATAGATGAGACTTTTCAAGTCGATTTGCTCGTAAAAATATGGAATATAGCTCTTCTTGCGCGTATCAATGCGAGGAGCAATGTTCGTGGTTTCCACTTCAAACAAGTGGGAACCGAACCCCGCGTTTTAAGGCCCTAAAACGAACGGTTTTCGAGATATTGCCAGAAAACTATCCCCGGTCTGGTAAATTTCAGCGGTTGCCATAGTAACGTTGATCTGTTTCTCAAAGGGAACACAGTTATTTGGGAATATCTCCGAAACCGTTCATTTTAGGAACTTAAAAAGTGTGTCTGAGTATTGTTTCTCGTATCTGGTGGCTTAAAATGAGCTAAATCCGACCGTTGTACCGACTGTCCTTGCTCAGTGCCAAAGGGACGAAAAGTCACTTACAAATTGAATTTTCAAAAACCATTTCTTAGTGGGCCTCTACATACTCGGATCAACCAAAATGCGAAATTTCAGCTTTCTAGATCTAGTGGTTTGAGCCCTGCGTCGATGAGTCAATTTTGAATGGTCAATGCCAAAGGGCCGAAAAAAGTCACTTACAAATTGAATTTTCAAAAACCGTTTCTTAGTGAGCCTCTACATACTCGTATCAACCAACATGCAAAATTTCAGCTTTCTAAGTCTAGTGGTTTGAGCCCTGCGGTGATGAGTCAATTTTGGATTATATATGAAAGATTATTCTTTCCAGCAGCTTGTAACAGACGCTCAGTAGGGCAATAGGCCTGTAATCTTCTGCGCTATCTCCACTTTTCCCAGGTTTGAGTTCAGCAACTACTTTAGTTCTTTTGAGTGCTGGTGGAAGGAACAAATATACATACATATAAACATAAATACATACTGTACATAGAGACCTTCACTTTTATATATTTTATATATTAGATTTACCTTCAATAATTATAAATATTTTCTTTTTATGATTTTTTTCAGTTTATTTCATGTACATTAAGAAAGACCAACTCGTGCTGTAGCGGCTAGGATTCTTGGCCGTCACCCCAGGAGTCACAATGCGATTCCCTGCTCTGCCAATAAATGTTATCTAGTCTGAGGGCTGGAGTTGGGTACACTAAATCCTTTTGAGGAAAAACTGAGAGACTGGTTCGAATTCCACCTCAGTTATCCTACAAGTGGTTTTCCTTGGGGGTCCTACTTCTACTCCAGGCCGGGATTGTTCCTAACATAAGACCAATGTCACGTCCGTTCAAATTTCCACCTCAATTACAAATACACACTCTATTACAGCCACCACAATGACACATGTTAACCACACATAGCTGAAATCAACACGAGCTCCATAGCCCCTAAATGGGAAAACAACACCAAACTACTGTACGCTGTGAAACATGCAAACCTTGTCACAGCTTTACTGATACCTATTTCCATCAATATGAATTAGTTGTTTTTTTTATCGAGTTTACCCTCCAGGGTGGTGGCTCCCACGGACTCAGCGAGGGAACTTACCCCTACCGCCTTTATCAGGCAGTGATCTAAAGCTGGGAACATTTGTTCGGAGTGGATACAACTGGTCAGTTGTGATCAGCACCTCGCCCAGGCAGCCTCACCTTCAAAGCGAACAGGGGCATCATGAGGGAAGGGATTGGAAGGTTAGGATCGATAGGCAAGGAAGAGGGAAGGAGGCGGCCAAGGCCTTACAGTAGGTACTGTACCCGTAATTACCTACCCTTTACCTGTTGGAATCCCTCGATGGTAGCTGGATGGCAGGAACTGAAAATCCCCGACTAGAAAAGGCCCCAGATCCTACTAACAAGTGAAGTGAATAATAGGGTACAAGTAAATCCTAACAGAGGTGGCATTAAGCAAAACCAACGCACCAAAGAAAACTGTTCACAGAACACGAGAATCATAAAAAAAAAGTCATCTCAGGAGTGTGGGGAACTCCAGAAATACCTAGGGATGGCATTCTTAATGCGACCTCTTATTACCTCTATAAATCATCACACCGCACGATTAAAAGGAAATAACAGATCTATTCAAAAATAACTGACGGAAAGTCAGTCAACAAAGTCCGAGAATGGACACAAAATACAAATAATCCTCACTTGAATAGCATTCAAGAATAATGCAGCAAATGCTGCATAATGTCCCCTCGAACTGGATTGTACAAATAACCCTAATCATTCAACAAGATTTTACTATGTAAATCAGATGATCCGACAACAAATATGAAACCCTGATGGATCATCTACACGGTTATTCCAGCTTTAAAGTAAAATCACGCTCAGAAATGTAACCCTTTTATACATATTTACAATAGAGTTGCACACTCTTAAGTGTAAACGCCTTTAACTTGATATTGATTCACCAACCATGTGTGCTTTCATCGTAAATGTCGCTTTAGCAAATTCAAGTCTTAATCAGGTTCATCAACCGAGCAATTAAGCTGAGAAGAAGTATAGACATAATTTATCCATTATTCTCAACCATTAATTTCAATTATTATTCTTTGTTATTATTCTCAATAATCATACTGAATTATTAATACTCTTATTATCATTCTTAATTATATCTGTTTCGACCGGGTGAGTTAGCCCTGGTCGTTACGGCATGACTGCTGGCAGTCGCTCACATCCGGGAGGCGAGGAGGTTCGAATCCCCCCGCCGGCAACCTTGAAGATGGTCTTCTGTGGTTTCCCATCTTCCTTCCAGGCAAATGCCGGGGTTGGTCCCTAACTATAGGCCACAGCCGCTACCTTCCAACTCCTCGTCCTTACATCCCAACTTTCCTCCCCAACGGTACTTGTAGCTCACCCATTAGGTGTCCGTCTCGAAGCAGCTACAAAACTGGCGAGCCGAACATGTCCTCGGACACTCCCGGCATTAAAAGCCATACGCTAAAAAATCTGTTTAATTAATTATCACTGTTCTTATTTAAATACTCTTAATTAGGCCTAATCGAAAGAATAATTAGTTGGGGATGACAAGAGAAAATTTAAGGGGCTTAGTTATCCGTTACTGGAATCACAAATTCATCAACTAACAAAAATTACGAAGGCATTGAAGATTATGTTCATAATTAAACATCATTAATATGGCGTAGTTTAACTAAGATACTGTATTCATTTCATAGTCATACATGACATCGACGAGTGCTTATAACTGTGGATAATACCACCAACTTCACGAAGAATGTTCCTTTGAATATGTTTTACATATTTTGCTCACATTAGCATAATAGATTCACGTGTACTTCATTAAGTACTTCAATATATATATATTACCATTAACGTTCACAGACGTTTAATACCCATATATCACCCTCATGGTGATTATTAAATTCATTTGCATGTATCTAATTCTGTCTAGGCCCTCACTTATTAAAATAATTCCGTTATCAAATTATACAACTTCAATGCACTACATTCGGATCATATGTGGATCATAATTATATTCCACTGGATTACAAAAATTCTTGCCTCACAAAACTATACTCATAGTCACGTATATCGTAGGTACACGCCGCCACTTAAAATTATCCCTGGGATTGGTGTCAAAAAGAATAAATGTTCTTTCGTAAATTCTCATGCCAATATAAACTGCATAGAAAGCTTATAAGAATGAGTTATCTCATGGATATCAATCCTAACTGAATTTAATAATGACCTATATGTACCAACGAATTAGAAGTCAAAATTGATCAGTCAAAATAGGACCATTCCCCTCAAGCGAATTCACAATGTCCGAACTGATTCTACACCATGAATCTAGGTAAGGACTCAAGTTAGCAACTATTGATCCATTAGGAACCAGAACGATCACCGATCCTCCACAAGAGAAAAATCCCCAAATCCAATAGAATGATCAAACTTCTCATCCTATAAATCCTTCAAATAATTAATTTCAAAATATAAAAGTTCATTGGCAATATTCAGAGACCGCAACTATCGAACACGAATTATAGTGCGTCTATCGATATCAAGTCCAAGCTTGAAAAAAATATCAAAGTCTTTGGGCCGATAACCTAGATGTTAGGTCCCTTAAAACAACAATCATCATCATCATCATCATCATCATCTTTACAAAGATCAAATATATCTATCACAAAAGTTAACTTAACTCCACTAAGAAAAACGCAAGTCTTCTCCTAAATATCCATCTTTTCTACAATTAAGAAGGTCACTGAAAGTTAATGAATTTAAATATATTAATCTGAAATCAAAATAGCAATTATCAAAAATTTTGAAAAATGGATGCGCTCGTTATTCGAGCCGAAACCCGATTGTGGATGAGATCGGACTTGAAAGGAATATCATGCCTAAATCCTACTACAAAAAGCATAAAAGATGGTGATAGTGGCAACTCTGGAATGTCGCTACTTTGCAATGCTACATAAATGTTCCTCTTTCTTCCTCTTGAATAATATCGGAGTCGAAATTAGAGCAAAGACATGCCCTACCATATGGTTCCACCATATACTGTAGCATAGTATAGTTCCTCCACGTCTCCGGCATTCGAACTAGGGACCACCAACTCTCCTTCCCTTGGCTCTCGACTGGTAACAGAATCTCTCCATTGTTGTGGAAATAGTCTCTTTCCTCCATAGACAAGCTCCAATTCGCCCGAAGGAAGTTATGCGCACGGCAACAGTTTCGCGACCCCAAGAGAATTCACGGTTTACGTTCATAAATGCTGCGGTTGCATAGAATCGAATGCCCATTTCCCACATGCTCATAATCCACGCCGCGAACACTCTCACACATGAAGACGGCATTGTGGTTGCTTATAACGTTCAATGCAATGCCTAATGAGCAGTATCCATGTCTTATATTTCACCGGACATGGTTAAAAGTTCAATATTCATGCACAACATTCCTCATAACGCCTTGATTTTAATACGACGTATAAACTGAGGAAGTTCAAATGTATATGTTCATGATGCAGCACTGTGGCAAATATACTCGCAGTATTAATGGTGAACATGTAAAATGTAACCACCAAGTCTTTTGGCTGTAGCGTTTATACGTAGCATGTTTTTTCCATTATCATTCCGCGACATCTTCTACGTGTACTTGTGATATAAATGACTCGAAATAAAACAGAGTCCTTACACGCTGTACTGCACGAATATCCACTCAGCATGTGAATATTTTAAAGTCCCTTTTTCACACTTGTGACGAATATCACGGTTATCATTCTAAGTACAGAATTCGCGTACGTACTGGTCAGTCCCGGTATCATAGTTGACTCGACGGAGCTACTACAGGATCTGATTTCACTGCCATAGCAGCAAATCACAGGGAATCTATATTTCCCCCACTTCTGTGTGGGATATATCGATGTCTGACACGCTGGCATAATATTAATATTCTTCATTTCTTCTGCAGAGGATATTTCCACGGACATTTGCTTGTATTACCTCTTTGCTAGATAAATGTAAACTCCAATGCATACTGAACAGCATAAATAGGTTTCAATTCCAAATAATCAGAATAAACACTTCTCGAGCTGTCAACTCAAAATACATTTCAATATTTATCGATCGCTCCGTGCATCTTGGGGTTGGAACTGCGTTCGGAAGCGGTCGAGAAGAGTCCTTGAACGCTTCGGGTCTAGCGTCTAGCGGTAAACCAGCTGTCAATGATATAATCTTAACTGGGTCAATGGCTTTTCGTAGAGACAACATCTCGGGTGGAAAATGTACCGCACTTCGGACCATAAAATATCGGTACAGTACCATCCCATCATTTGCCCGAAGACAAAGTGGGAAACCATGGAAAACCACTTCGAGGATGGCTGAGGTTGGAGTCGCACCCCCTCTACTCATTTGGGCTACCCGAGGCTGAGTAGACCCCGTTCCAGCCCTCGTACGACTTTTCAAATTTCGTGGCAGAGCCGGGAATCGAACCCAGGACCTCCGGGGCGGCAGCTAATCATGCTGACCGCTACGCTACGGAGGCGACTATGAATTAGTATCAATATTATAATAATTCTAGGCAATGGCTGTAGCTGGCCCACATTGTAATTATTCCGCATATAGTGCGGCTCGATAAATCCGTGTTTAAATTAAATGGCGTGGAAAAAAGCATATGAAGCAAAACCTTTCGAAAAGTTATTTGTTTGTATTTAATTGACGTGGTATTCTGTCAGTGTAGGATGTAGTCAATCGTGATTGTTATATAAATAATATAACATACAATCCATTAACATCAACGTCACTCATAATATAAGTGCAAACGATTTGTTTTTATAGTGCTTGTGCTACGTTTTGTGTCAAAATATGTCAGCTTCTTTCCACTAAAGCCGTGTCAACGCAACAGGCATTCAGGCGTGAAATGCATCATGCTTCTCTTTTATATCTAACTGCCTATGTGTTTAATTACCCACTATCAACTACAGTACCTTACATACGAGAATATGCAGCTTCCTCAGAGGGTCGGTGGAAGTTAAGGGCAGACAATAAATTATTAATACAAATACATGATAAGTCATTAAATAGGCCTAACGACTTTTACATTACGAATTTGTTTTTAATTTTGTGTGTTTTGGAGACGGACAGGCTGCATGGCTCAGCGGTAACGTTCTAGCCTGCTATGGCCAAGGTTGCTGGATTGAATCCTGGTGCAGTCAGCTGGCATTTGAGAGTGCGCAAATGTGTTTGAGCTGTGTCAGTAGATTTACTGGCACGTTAAACATCCCCTTTGGGGCAAAATTCCAGCACCCCGGTGTCTCTAAAAGTGGAGTTGTTAGGAGGTACGTAAAACCAACAATATGTTTCTTTGTTAAAGAACTTCATATGATCTCCGGGGAAGAAAAATGGTGTCTATTTCAACCCCAGAATTTGAATGGAAAAAATATTGTCGGAAGGTTAAAACAAAAACAATATGTTCAGTAAAGAATATATAGCCTACTTTCTCCTAAAAGTATGGGTATTGTTATAACTCTTTATCCTTTTCAAGGAGTATAATTGAATGTTGGTTGTAGTAGCTTGTTGAAATACTATGTGCTATACGGATATTAAACATGAATATGAGGTGACCTTAGCTAGTGCTACCTCTGTAAAAAATGTCATTCAATTCGGTTTCACCGTGTTTGAACTGATATGGGGAATCGATTTGCACACATACTGTACATGGCCGGTATCTGCAAACTATTGGGCTGAAGACCTTGTAGTTCAGTCAAAAGATGCTTCCCACAAAAAGATATGTTGTTGCAAAATTTAGTACAGATCAAATGATTAGGTTGGTCGTAATTTGAGTTAAGCTTTTAATATTTGGGTGGCCACCATTACGTTTCCGTCAAAATAGCAGCGATATAAAACATGACACTGAGGTGCCCTTTGCTAGTGCTAACTCTGTACCAAATTTCGTTCAATACGGTTTCACCGTGTTTGAATAGATAGGGGGAATCGATTTGCACACATACATGGCCGCCATCCGCAATGTATAGGGCTGATGACCTTGCAGTTTTGTCAAAAAAAATATACATAAAGGTATAATGTTGCAAAATTTGGTAGAGATCAGATGATAAGAATGGTCGTAATTTGATTTAAGCTTTTAAAATTTGGGTGGCCGCTATTACGTTTTCGTCAAGATGGCGGCGATATAAAACATGTCCCTGAGGTGCCCGTTGCTAGTGCTACCTCTGCACCAAAGTTCGATCAATTCTTTTTCACCGTGTTTGAATTGATAAGGGTAATCGATTTGCACACATACATGACCGCCATCTCAAAATTATTGTTCTGATGACCTTTTAGTTTGGTCAAAAGACGCTCGCCATACGACTATATGTAGTTGCAAAATTTGGTAGATATCGGATGATTAGGTTAGTCGTAATTTGATTTAAGCTTTGAACATTTGGGTGGCCGCCATTACGTTTCCGTCAAGATGGCGGCGATATAAAACATGACACTGAGGTGCCCTTTGCTTGTTCTACCTCTGTACCAAATTTCGTTCAATTCGGTTTCACCGTGTTCGAATTGATAAGGGGGTGGGGCAGACATTCAGTGTACACAGACTCACACACACACACACAGACAGACACTCAGTTTTTGGCCCTGTAGTGATCTCATAAGTCTACTTTCATTTTTTGAAAAAATCGAAAGTAGGCTAATGTATGTGTAATACAAAATTACAAGACGTAGGCCTATCGTTTTAAATATTTTATTATTGGAATACTTTAAGTTATTTTACCATATTTCACAGTATATTCTATATATGGGGGGTTAGGACGGATATAACGGATTCCTAGTGAATATTTCAGTGCTTGGCAGGAAAATGGAGCTCAATTGAGTATTGATTGGGTATTGACAGGGGAGGTATGACTGAAATTTGAAACTTCTACAGTTTTCATGATATCAGTACCAAATTTTAAATACACATGTAGATAGATATCAGTATATCATGTACCAAGTTTAATACATTTATGCCTACTGGTTCTCAAAATATCCTTGTTTTTAGTACATAATAATTAGTCGCTTGAAAAATGCTCCTTGCGATGCAATTTTCAGGCTGCTGAACTGAAATTTGGTAAGAATGTACCTTACTAGTATATTAACAGTATTTGCCCTCAACTTTAAAATCTGTTGAATATTGAACTGTCTAGAATTTTTTTAAATTAGTATTATTATTTTTTTTAAATTAATGCTGCAACATTCAAATTTAACAAGCCAAAAAAAATACTAATATACATTTGACATAAAAACTGAGAGCAAATTCATATCCCTACCTAAGCTGGAGCATGCAAGTAACTTTTCAGCTAATTCTGATTTAAACTCTGTCGCAAGGAGCATTTTGTATACAGCAAAATGTGTTGAAATTTGTAACTGAGAAAATTGCATTTAAAGTTTTAGTACCATGGTCTTACCTTAGAACTGCCCTGCTCCATATGTATCCCCCTCAGATGTCTTTTTTCTGTCTTCTTCTGATATTTTCATCCACTTTTGTAGTTTCCTGGATTGTTTTTGGTGATTTGATCTCCTTTTTTTACTCAAGGTGACACGCCGCATATCCTGACTTTTGCTGCCAAAGACCGCACAAGCAGATATAGTTTCCCCTCGGACAGAATGAACAATTTCCAGTGTTTTGAGACAACCCATGTTGAACTCACTGACTGCCTTAAGAACAGCAAGTTCAAGTTTTTTCCTCGATACAAAGACTTCCTTGGGGCATTTCGTCCAAACAACACTATGAAGACATTCATTCGCATTTTGTGTTCTCCCTTGGGTGCAACGTTGTAACAGCTGATCTGATGCAAGCCTGTGGTATGCTGGCATGATTTTTAAAACTACTGTAGGACTTAATTTACAACTCATTTTACTATGGCTATCCACTGGTTTCCCTTCCGCAATTTGTCGATTATAAAAACACCATGATGTTAAAGATTTTGGACATGTGCCATGTTGGGGCTTAGTGTCTGTGGACATGCAGTGTCTAAGAGTGGCATAAACTGCCCTCTTCATTTCAATAACATCAGGAATATTACTAGCAATGGCATGCCTGTAGTAGTTTGTAAGCTTTGTAATGGTGGTCTCTTTTAAACTGCCTTCTTTACGACCACCCAGAGTGACACCTTTAACCTTCCACTCCTTAACAATGTTCCGAAGTGCAGTACCAAGTCGTTTAGCCACATGATTGATGCACTCCTCTTTTTCGATGACTTGCTGAGGACCATACACTTGAAGAGCATTCAAATGGGCATGGGTTTTGGCATCACCATCAGACAACATCGTAGTGTACCTCATCCCTCGGTCAGCAATAGATCTTTTCCAAATAATTTCCCCAATGTCTTTCTCCATGGCATTGGATGAGCCATTGTAATTTCTCTGGCATTCCCCTGAAGCCTTATGCCCATTGAACCAAATGTCAAACTCTACACTATTTTTACCCAGTTCCTTCTCAGTCCTTTTACAATCAACACAGCATTTTGACAGTACCTCATAATCTAATACAATGCCTGTTTGGATGTCAATAGCAAAGCCAACCCCATAGTTAGAACTGTGCCCTCGTTTATGCCACGTGGCATCGTAGGAAACGCCAATGTCAATTATTTCATTGTCATCCCCATTATGAGCTTTGCGAACTGCATCAGCTGCCATACGAAGGACCTCTTTCTTATATATTTTCCCCTCATCCACTAACAAGTTCAAATGTTTAGCATAAGGTCTCTTTCCGAGAGTATTCATGCCCATGTTAGAAGAGAATTTGTGCACTGCTTGATGACCTTTTCCTATGGCACTAAATGTCTCCACTATAGTTTTATTCACATGAAAAGGAGGTCTTTGACTCTGTGAACTGGATATTCGAGGAGAACTATACTCACTAGCAGCCACATACCCACAGTTCCTACACTTAACTACTATTTTGCTGCAGAAACCATGACTTTCTCTAAATTCAACTACCACAGACTTTGTCTGACATTCACTACATAGTAAATCTTTCATGAGATTATCCCATACACTTGTGTGAACTAAGGTATAAATCACAGGACCATCATTTATAATTGGGGGCCCATACTGTGTTGAGCATTCTGAAAATGAATTTAATTTTCTCTCACTGCTAGAAATATCATAATTTTGTTCTGCTACAGAGCTCAAACCACTGACAGATGCTGCACTAGAAATACATTTTGTATCTAAATTACACTGTAGTTTCTCATTTGTGTTTTCAGCCTGGCCTACATTTAGGCCTAAGTTTTGAGATTTCTCATAGGACAATTTACCTGCAATACTTTTCTTCGAAGGGCGTATCTTTGGCTTTCTATAACTACTTCTGGGAGTAGATAGTCGCCCCATGATGAATAAAGAAACACAAATCACAATTCAACACAATTTCGAACGCGCACAAACAATTTTTCACAATTTGTATTTGTAAACCAACACGTTACACTGTTTACAAACACTAAGCAACCATGTTGTACTACTCAACACATTTAAATCTAATATTTCACATATAAAAACATCATACACTTAGAATTCCTGGCCAAAAATAAGGTAGTCATTTAACACAACCCTTGAAATAATTTTACAAGTTACAAGATTCTTAGAGAATAATTTCTAAATCGCTGTGGAACTTAGTCTCTGTTTTGAACACAAGCAGACAAAGGAGCATCACGATCCACACCGCTTCCAACACTCGATTCTCAGCGGAGTATTTGAAAAGAACTACGAAGTAAAATCTAGGCCTAAAACAAATATTCTGCAGTACTGCAAGCGGGTGGGCGTGCACCAGAGCATTAAATACCCATGCAGCACCTTTTAAAAATGGCTACCACGGGTTAAATAAATGGCGCATAGAAAAAAATATACCATTTTCTGATAGAGCACACATTGTAATATTTTATTTTTCATAAAAATAAAAATGACCTTTTTCAACAAAATATCAAATATTTCAGTCATACCTCGCCTTATACATTCTGTAACATGATTCCTCTCCTTTTGGGCATTCCTAACCCGAGCAACTCCTATTTGAATTAATAATTATTAATATTGTTATTATTATTACTATTACTCTCTCTCTAGTTGTTTTTTCAGCCTGCTAAGTCCCTCGTCCATCCAATCGCTTTCTTCCTCGGTCTTTACCATTTAACCTGTAACGTCTCGTTCGTTCGTGATAGTGATGCATCCTGTCTTCGGTCAACGTCTTGCCTCTTGTATGCTTAGACTGGCTGCGTGGCTCAGCTGTATCGTTCTCGCCTGCTGAGCCCAAGGTTGTAAGTTCGCATCCTGGCCCAGTCAGCTGGCATTTTCAGGGTGCGCAAATGCGAGAAAACCGTGTTAGTAAATTTACTGGCACGTTAAAGATCCCCTTCGGGGCGAATTCCGGCACTCCAGCGTTTCTAAAATGCAGACTAGTTAAAAGGAACGTTAAACCATAACATTATTATTATTATTATTATTGTCTGGTTTGGCTTTACTTGGAAACTCCAGTGTCCTTCGATATACCTCAAGGGGCAAACACTTCTTAATATAGTCGTATGCAATTCCCACATTTTTTAAAAGTCAACTCCACCGGCGTGAACGTAACTCCTTTGGTTTTTTTCCCCCAGAAATTACGTAAATATCTTCATTTTCAGTCGCAGTAGGCTGATTCCTGATATGTGGACACAGATTACAATCCACCTCTCTCGCATCACTCAGTTAGTTCTCACGTGAGTGCATTATTATTCGTAGCCTAATATGACGCACCATACTGAAATTTGTCCAGAAGAATGGTAAGGTACCGCGAAAAAGAGCACTTCCAGGGTGGTTTCCCTTACAGGAGAATTATCGTTTGAAAAAACTGGGGTTCATGCACAGATTATTTCCTGCAAGGATCTCAATACTTATTGTTGACCACCAAAATAAGCGTTGAAAAAACTATTCCATGGTAGATCAATATCCCGTCATCTGAAATAGTGCGAGAGAAAGCCAATATTTTCCTAAGGTATTATGACTGATTTGTTGGTATTAATTCATTTTAGGGGTGTGGGACAAATTTGTCATCATCCCTGTGTACTTGGGTCAGTGATGAGCTCATCTGAAAACCTGTAATTCTATGATGAATATAGTAGTGTTGGTTGGTGCCTCAGTTTAAAGGCTGCGACAACGCGGTCATGTAGCCTTGTGGAGTTTGGGTATGTGTAGAATCTGTCTGATAACCGGTGTTATTGTGATGGCTGTATTAGTGAGTGTTATTTGTAATTCAGATAAGGACGACAGACGATCAATTTCAAGTACCAAAGTTCCTACTTTTGCTACCAAATGGTACCGTCAACGATACTTAGCCACAAACTTGTCTACTAGATGACAGCGTGACCGGCACCTGGTGGCGAACGTTGGAACTAATAGAGCGTTAATCAAATCTAACCTACAAATTTTGTTACACACATTTTTAGTTAGTGGAAGGTTCTTTTACATACCATAAATCTATGAAATGGGTCCTCCAGCTTTACTTCAACTCCAAAGGAAGGCATACTGAGGGATTTTTAACGCTCTTAGAAAACTCCGACCACTTTGGCCGGGTTTGAACCCGCAATCGTAGGGGTAGAAGCTCAGCATGCTACCAACTACGCCACCGAAGCCGCCGCTGTGTGTATGTATATTAAGGACGAGGATGTGGTGCATCGGGAAATGAAATAAGGTACTATCCCGGGATTTGCCTGGTGGGAGCGTGGAAAAACTAGGGGAAAATCTACCTAAAATCCAAGAGAAAACCTAACTCAGGATAGCCACTGTCAGCGCTAAGATTCGAAACCCCGATCTCCAGATGTGTTGCAGCGGCCAATCGCGGCATGACAACGCCGCGAGATAATGACTGGGTTTCAAGCCTTCTTAAGTGTTGGAGTAAAATAATGCAAACTTTTAGACTCATTATTATCAGGTGAGAAATGTTTAGAGTAAGCGGTCAAGACTTGAAATACTCCTCCCGTTCCAAGGTTCACTCTCGTGGATAAGGATAACAACGCCGACGCTGCATAGTACCCAATCGCCTGCCACATGAAAAGCGATATTGGTAACTACAACCAACTGGGGATCGTACAATGGGATTAACTAAAGCGGCTTAGGCCAATGATATTGCACAGAGAGATACAAGTAAATTAGTAGGGAATGAATCCGACAAACATTTCGAGTAACCCTAGCAGACAGGAGGAAGTTCTGGAGTTAGGAAATTTTATTTTCCAAGTCCATTCAAAATACGGTATAATTAATTACATATCTCAAAATTTTAAAAATAATAAATACTAGCTGTAACCGGCATGCGTTGCATTGCCAATCAAAGAAAGTGTTGCCATTGTAACTGTGTATGTTGAAGTGCTTTTGGATTCCCAATACTGTTTTTCTTTTTCCGTTAGCCACCTCTAAACTATTGTAAAATTGATTTACTATCTCAAAAAAATCATGGGAGCGTGCTCAACAACTCACCAAATTTTCATCGCAATGAAATGAATGGTATATGAACGCATACGGGACTTTGTTGAAACGATTCGAGCGCCGTCACCCATTTGTTGAATATACTCGTACCCTACCTATTGCAAAATGGATTTACTAAGTGAAAACCTTCCCTGGCGTGTACACAACAACTCATGAAAGTTTCATAGCAATCGGATGAATGGCATATGAACGCATAAGGGATTTGCTTAAACGATTCGCGCGACGACACTCATTTGTTGAATCTACTTGTGCGCCAACCATTGAAAAACGGATTTATTAATTCATACACCTTCGCAGGACTGTGCTCAAATCACCAAAATTTTATGATAATCGGATGAATGATATATGAACGCATACGGGACTTGGTTGAAACGATTCACGCGCTGTCGCCCATTAATTGAATCTAATCGTGCGCTACCAAATGTAAAATGGATTTACTAAATCAGAAATCTTTGCGGGAGTGGAAACAACACTTCTCCAAATTTCATTGCAATCGCATGAATGGTATATGAACGCATACCGAATTTTTTTAAACGATACGCACGCCGTTACCCATTTGTTGAAACTACTTGTGCGATACCTATTGTAAAGTGGATGTACTAAGCCAGAAACCTTTCCTGAAGTGTACACAACATCTCACTCAAGTTTCATCGCTTTCGGACAAATGGTATATGAACGCATACGGGACTTTGTTGAAACGCTTCGCGCGCCATCGCTCATATGTTGAATCCACTTGAGCGCTACCTATTGTAAAATGGATTAACTATGCCAGAAACTTTCCCTGGAGTGTACACAACAACTCACCCAAGTTTAGTTGCTATCAGACGAATGGTAGTCTATATGAACGTATACGGAACAATGTTGAAACACTTCGCGCATCGTCGCTCGTTTGTTTAATCTACTTGTGCGATACCTATTGTAAAGTGAATTTACTAACCCAGAAACCGTCCCTGAAGTGTACACTACATCTCACCCAAGTTTCATCGCTATCAGACGAATAGTATATGAACGCAAACGGGACTTTTTTGAAACGCTTCGCGCATCGTCGCTCATTTGTTGAATCTACTCGTGCGCTACCTATCATTACATGGATTTACTAAGACAGAAACCTTGCCTGTAGTGTACACAACCTCTCACCCAAGTTTCATAGCTATCGGACGAATGGTATGTGAACGCATACAGCACTTTGTTGAAACGCTTCGCCCGTCGTCGCTCATTTGTTGAATCTACTCGCGCGATACCTATTGTTAAGTGGATTTACTAAGCCAGACACCTTCCCTAAAGTGTACACAACATCTCACCCAAGTTTCATCACTATCAGACGAATAGTATATGAACGCATACGGGACTTTGTTAAAGCGCTTCGCTCGTCGTCGCTCATTTGTTGAATCTACTCGTGCGCTGCCTATTATGACAATGCTTTACTAAGCCAGACACCTTGCCTGTAGTGTACACAATCTCTCACACAAGTTTCATCCCTATTGGACGAATGGTATGTGAACGCATACAGGACTTTGTTGAAACGCTTCGCCCGTCGTCGCACATTTGTTGAATCTACTCGTGCGCTACCTATTGATAAGTGGATTTACTAAGCCAGAAACCTTCCATGAAGAGAACACAACCTCTCACCCAATTTTCATCGCTATCGGACGAATGGTATGTGAACGCATACAGGACTTTGTTGAAACGCTTCGGCCGTCGTCGCTCATTTGTTGAATCTACTCGTGCGCTACCTATTGTAAAAAGGATTTACTCAGTCAGAAACCTTTTCTGGAGTCTGCACAGCTATACAACCAAAGTTTCATAGCAATCGGATGAATGGTATATGAACGCATACGGGACTTTTTTGAAACGCTTCGCGCTTCCGCTCATTTGTTGAATCCATTCGTGCGCTACTTATGGTATCATGGATTTACTAAGCCAGAAACCGATCCTGGAGTGTACACATCCTCCTACCCAAGTTTCATCGCTATCGGGCGAATGGTATATGAATGCATACGGGACTTTGTTGAAAAGCTTTGCATGTCGTCGCTCATTTGTTGAATCTACTCGTGCGCTACCTATTGTTAAGTGGATTTACAAAGACGGAAACCTTCCCTGAAGTGTACACAACACCTCGCCCAAGTATAATCGCATTGGGATGAATGGTATATGAACACATATGGCATTTTGTTTAAACGATACGCGCGCCGTTTCTCATTTCTTGAATCTACTCGTGCGCTACCTATTGTAAAAAGGATTTACTAAGTCAGAAATCTTTCCGGGAGTGTGCACAACAATACAACCAAAGTTTCAGAGCAATCGGATGAATGGTATATGAACGCATACGGGACTTTGTTTAACTGATTCGCGTGCCGTCACTCATTTGTTGAATCTACTTGTGCGCTACAACTTTCATATTTATTCGCCTTTTAAATCTTCTCTGGACTTCCACAAATAATTCAAGACCAAAATTAGCCAAATCGGTCCAGCCGTTCTCGAGTTTTAGGGAGACTAACGAACAGCAATTCATTTTTATCCTATTTTCAATTTTGAAAAAATAGGCTCATGAGATCACCTTTTGTCCGTGTGTGTGTGCGTGTGTGTGTGTGATTCGTGTGTGTGTCCCCCCCTAATAAAATCTAAACGGCAGGAGCGATTTCAATGAAACTCGGAAAGTTCATAGCACTATTCCCGGCGACCTCGACCGTGCCCTTCAAATTTTGTTACGACTCACCAATCCAACATGGCGGCTGTGCGAAATATTTCACCAGCATTCAATATCTCCGAAACTATTACCGATATTACCCTGAAATTTTCTATGGTGATAGAGGGAACTACTATAAGTTCACTTATGTGACTTTTGAAAACCTGGTAACTACAAAACCAACATGGTGGCCAAGCGAATTTGCGACTTTTAAATAGACGTTTCTCGCGATTTGACCAACCAAACGCAATGAAACTTGGTACAGTATATGTTTATATACATTGTAATGCACCGACATCTAACTTCGTTCAATTGTTTACGTAATCACAAGATGGCGGATGTGCGAAATATTTCACCGGCATTCTATATCTCTGAAACTATTAGCGGTATCTCCCTAAAATTTTGTACGGAGATAAAGGACACTACTGGAAGTCCATCTATACTATTTTTAAAAACCGGTTAACTACAAAACGAACATGGCGGCCAAGCGAATTTGAACATTTTAAATAGACCTTTCTCGCGATTTAATGTTCCAAGCGCACTGAAACCTGGTACAGGAAATATTTATACACATTGTAATCCACTGGTATCTAATTTAGTTCAATTGTTTACATAACCTCAAGATGGCGGCAGTGCGAATTTTAAAATTAAGTTTTTATTTCTTGTGATGTAGTCATGCGATCGAAGTGAAAGTTTGAATAATGAACCTACGCAATAATTTTCCTTTAATGGTACATGACTCTATGGCCTATACATTTAACAATTCAACATGGCGACCATCCAAAATATTTAGACGATACTGAATATATACGAATCTATTTTAGCAATCAAACTGCATTTTTAATGTTCATAGGGGCTATGAACTTAAGTTCACTTATAGGACTTTAAATAACCTGGTGATCACAAATCCAACATGGCGGTGACGCGAATTATGGACGTTTCTCGCAATTTAACCATACGCGTGCAGTGAAACTTGGTACAGTAAATCTTTATCCGAATGTTAATCCACTGGCATCTAATTTATTTCAATTGTTTCCATAACCTCAAGATGGCAACTGTGAAATATTTTAAAATCTCCTTGTTTTTTCTTGTGTCCTAATTATGCGATTGAAGTTTGAATACTACACCTTCACAATAATCTGCATGTAACAGTACATAACTCTAGGACCTACATATATAAAATCCAACATGGCGACCATCCGAAATATTTAGTCGGTTCTCAATATCTACGAATCTATTACAGCAATCAAACTGAAATTGTGTATGTTGATAGTGGCAATTAACATAAGTAGGATATATGAAAATAGGCTGTATAGTTCTTCACGGAACTACTTGTTATATATATAGATTTAACCTAAGCCTGCGTCAATTGCCTCTTAAATGCGATCTATTCCCAAAAGAATGCATGTTTTATAATTTCGTGATATTGTTATAGTTCCATTTATATGTGGGGACATCGTAATCATTACCTCAGTGAGTTTTCGACTGTTCAGAATTTGTATCTTAATCTGGGTTACTGTGGTGTCTGTAGTGGCGTGTATTTGTTCATAGAAACCAGTGTCTAGATAGGGGCGACCGTGGCCTCAAGTTTGAAAATAGCCTGGCATTTGGTATTAATAATTACTGTGGCAATGATATACACCTCTTCTCATTTTCGGTCTCATGAAAATGGTGCACCCCGTTCTAGCGCTCGGGGATCAGGAACTGAAGATGACCGATTGAAGTTCGAAACACGTAATCCAAAAAACTGCTCCATTATAGCATTGAACAAAACTAAGATATGAATTACATGCATTGTACTCCGCCCAGTCTTTGGACAAATTCGTATTGACCGACTGGAAGGCTACAAATAACTGTTACTCAACAACATTTGTAAATGCTAAACTTGAAACATTTCTTATTGCAATTCTTTTCAATATTAAAGATGGAAAATAAATTATATTAAGAAATGTTGATTTTCTGTGTTAAGATGTGAAGAAACACTTTGATCCTCAGATTCTACTAATTTAAAAATTCCCATTTAATTATAAATTTTGTCTGTTGGAAGATTTTTGGGAAATAGTCCCGGGAATATTCCCGATGTCAATGTTCCCGAAATTTTACCCATCACTAGTCATTAAATGCATACAAAGCAGAACATTTCTTGATACTTACAATACAAAAAGTAAAAACATAAAGCATGTATGTTGTTGTTAGTTCATTTTAGGGAGTTGAGACATCTTGGTCATCAGCTCCAAGCAGTTGGATGTGTGTTGAACTTGTCTGATAACCTGTATTTATGTGATGACTGTGGTAGGGTGCGTAGTTGCATTCGGGACAGGGATGAGGAAAGTACCCCAGGACTTTAAATAACGTAAGTAGGTTAGTAGTGAGAGGTTTCCACCCCCCCGCCCCCAACTCTACTCCCAATGCGAGCCGATATCTCTCGAACCCATAGTCGGAGATTCGCGAATGAGGTGTCCTTGGACTCGAGCTGACGGGGGCTTTGCTGTGGACCACTTATTATATTAAAAAAAATGTTTTTGATAGTAGGTGATATTTTTTAAACTAATGATGATAGAACGTTGTACCATATTTCAAACGAATGGTATCGATGACCTTTATTTTTTATAATACAACTTTTTTACTTTTAACATTTTTCTGAAAACAGTCCAATTTTGAAATTCTTATATTTTGGAAACTAGTAAGTTTATAAAAAGGTTTGTTTGACGTAAATTCATGGTCTTTACCCCCTCTACACCCAAAATAAATTTCAAATCTCTAGGACCAAAAATGTGCAGTAGTGTAAGAATGACAGTTCTACTCACAGTCGCGTGCTTGCTTGAATACGTATGACTATGTTGGAAAAGGATTAGGGTGTTGGGGAGGACTAGGGTTGAGTGAGGGGTCGTTTAGATAGTATTTTTCCGCTCTTTGTTACAGTGTTAGGCCCCGTGTATTTTTTTCTTCAAACAATAACGATCACATTTCAAAGAGGGCGTCACCGAGTCCTTGGACACTTCGACACGCCTGTAACATGATTGGTTCGCGAGATATAACAAAAAGTTTAAAATCACGGTTTTACCCCAAACTGGGTTTTTGCTTCTACTCGACACAGGTATCGACAGCAAGAGGGCAACGCGACAAAAATAATGTCAACTTTTGTTCTAGTCTTAGGCGTTCCCGATATATTACCAAAAATGTCAAAACAACATGTTTACCACACAATGCGTTTCCAAATTCCACCAATTTTAAAATATAACCTATAATACCATCTTAACGACCCCTCACTCAACTCTAGTCCTCCCCCATCACCTAACCCTTTCCCAGCATAGTCATACGTATTCAAGCACGCACGCGACTGTGAATAGAACTGTCATTCTAACACTACTGCACAGTTTTTGTCTTAAAGACTTGAAATTTATTTTGGGGGTAGGGGGCGGGGGTGAAAGACCATAAATTTACGTCAAACAAACATTTTTTAAACTTCCTAGTTTCCAAAATATAAGAATTTCAAAATTGGACTGTTTTCAAACAAATGTAAAAAATAACAAAAGTTTTTTATAAAAATAAAGGTCATAAATACCATTCGTTTGAACCATGGTACAACATTCTATCATCATTAGTTTAAAGAATATCGCGTACTTTCACAACAACAAAAATATTTTAAAAATATATAATAAGTGGTCCATAGCAAAGCCCCCGTCAGCTCGAGTCCAACAACACCTCATTCGTGAATCTCTGACCATGGGTCCGAGAGATATCGGCTCGCATAGGGAGTAGTGGTGGGGGGCAGAACTCTCACTACTAACCTACTAACGTACTATTCTGGCATTTGCCTGGGGGCGGTGTGGAATAACCCGGGTAAAATCCACTCTCAGGATAGCCCCTATCAGCACTGGGATTCGAACCTATGAACAGCGGACTTGCTGCCTTCGCGTTAGTGGTGCATAAATTACCGAGCCACCTGGACACTAAGCTGACTCATCAGCCCGGTGTCCAAGGCGAAACCCCTCAGAAGACACGGCATAAACCTAGGAAAATCGTTGAGTTTCAATTCACTGGCCGTGAATTTCTTTAGAATTTGGCCAACTATGGACCGCATAGAACTCACGGCTTCTTAACCTTACTTCTCTTTTCTTCCCAGAACCTCTTCACTCATTCGCTCCTTATATTTCTCTCCTCCTCGGAAATGATCCGCATGGGTCTCTTTGTAATTCATTTCTCTTCAAATGATTTTAAACTGTCTACCTTTCTTATAAACTCACTTCTATTGTGGATCAACTCGGGAGTAATTCCAACTTCTGCTGCATCCCTCTTGACCTCTTCTGCCCACTTAGAGGTGGCATTTAATCCCATGATATATATGAAGATCTTTTTGGTTAGTCGGTTCTCGTCCAATCTTACCAGGTGTCCATAGAATTTCAGTCTTCTTTTCCGCATTGTGTCCGTGATCTTTTCAGAACACTTGTAAAACTCCTCGGTTTTCCTCTTATACCATCTTTTCTTCTTCTCCTTCTACTTTTACGGCCTCGTTGGACCACTTCAGTCAATCATTTATTGGTCCTCTTCTTCAGTAAGTTTCCTTTCCGAGTCGCCCAGTAGCTTTTCATTCGCTCTGATCTTCTCAGGCGTTCCTCATCTGTAAATATCCTTTTTACTGTATTACTTTTGTCTATTTTAGCCTGACATCTTATTTTTATATCTCTCACTTTTTGTTTCGTTTTGCAAGTCATCCAAGGTTATTTCTAATTCTTTCATATCTTCTCTAATTTCCTTAATCCATCCTACTTGTTGTTTCATATTCCAAAGTTTCACTATAATTTTTCGGGATAATATGGTTTCCGGTGTCCTCATGATGTGACCAAAAAAGAAATCCGTTTCTTCCGAATAGTATCAGTGATGGGCTCAAGTTCTCTGTATACCACTTCATTTGGTACTATCCGCCACTGTCCATCTTTCTGATATTTTTTTTATTTATGCTTGTTCTAGCTAATCTTCTTTCTACTTTTAAAATTTTGTCGATTGTGTTTTTCTGAGTAACTTAAAAAGAGTTTCACTTCCATATGTCACCTCTGGTTGAACCACCGTCTTGTAATGTTTTAATTTTGTTGCGATTGATAGACATTTTCTTTTATATGTAGACCATGTTAATTTTTGGGCTTTTATCATTTTATTAGTTCTTTCTTGCCATGCAGGTTTCTCATCCAAGTTGTAAGTTATAATTTCTCCTAAGTATTTAAATTGCTTCACTATTTTAACTTTCTGGTTATTTACTGTTATGCGATTGATTACAAGTGGATTTGCTACCATTATCTCTGTATTTTCAAATGATATCTGAAGTTCAATTTTTTGTGCTATATTTTGCAGGCTTATTATTTGATTTCTGGCTTCTTGAATATTATTACCCAGTAACGCTAAGTCATCTGCGAATCCCAAACAATTTAAGTCTATTTGATCTTTCTTGGTTCCAATTCTTATGCTCCTAGGATTATCCCTGTACCATTCCCTCATTACATATTCCAAAGCACAATTGAAAAGTAGAGGCGATAAACCACCTGCTTGTCTTAATCCTGTTTTAATCGTAAACGGTTCAGATATTTCTCCTCTGAATTTTACTTTAGATTTGGTGTTTGTTAGAGATAGTTTTATAATTTTTATTAATTTGGGATGAAGTACGAAATTCCTTAGTATTTTCAGCAATGAAGATCTATGTATACAATCATAAGCTTTTTTGAAGTCTACGAAGGTTGTGACTTGCCATTTTTGTCTACGTTTGTAGTAGTACATTACTAATTTTAAGGTGATTATCTGTTCAGGGCAGCTTCGCCATGGCCGAAATCCACCTTAATATTCTCTTATTTCCAGTTCTAATTGATCTTTACAACGATTATATAGAATTTGTGTCATGATTTTATTTGCGATATCCAAAAGGGAAATTCCTCGAGAGTTGACAGGATTTGATTTTTCTCCTTCCTTGTGTAATGGATGTATTATAGCTGTAGTCCAATGGTCTGGCAGTTCTTCTTTGATCCAAATGTTCACTATGCATTGGTGTAATGAAATCTTTACTGGTTCTGCTTCATACTTCCACAATTCTGCAAATGTTTGATCTTCTCCACCCGCTTTGTAGTTTTTGAGCTCTCTCAGAGCTTTGTAGACTTCTTGGATTGTGGGTGGATTTATGTTTTCTGATAGTGTTTTAATAGAGGTGTCTGTATTTATTTGAAGCAGTTCTGGTGGATCTTCGCAATTTAGCAACTTTTTAACTGTTTCTGCTAAAATTTCTGTATTTCTTTTATTACTATGAGCTAACTCGCCATTTTTAGCCTACTTTCGATTTTTGCAAAAAATGAAAGTAGACTTATGAGATCAACACAGGGCGAAAAAAGTGTGTCTGTCTGTGTGTGTGTATGTGTGTGTGTGAGTCTCTGTGTGTGTGTGTCTGTGTGTGTATGTGTGTGTGTGTGAGTGTGTGTACTCTGAATGTCTGTCCCCCCCTATCAATTCGAACACGGTGAATGCGAATTCAACGAAATTTGGTACAAAGGTAGCACTAGCAAAGGACACCTCAGTGTCATGTTTTATATCGCCGCCATCTTGACGGAAACGTAATGGCGGCCACACAAATGTTCAAAGCTTAAATCAAATTACGACTAACCTAATCATCCGATCTCTACCAAATTTTGCAACAACATACCTATATGGGGGGAGCATCCTTTGACCAAACTAATAAGTCATCAACGTAATAGTTTGCGGATGGCGGCCATCTTTGTGTGAAAATCGATTCCCCCTATTAATTCGAACACGGTGCAACCGAATGGAACGAAATTTGGTTCAGAGGTAGTACTAACAAAGGGCACCTCAGTGTCATGTTTTATATCGCCGCCATCTTGACGGAAACATAATGGCGACCACACAAATGTTCAAAGCTTAAATCAAATTACGATTAACCTAATCATCCGAACTCTACCAAATTTTGCAACAACATACCTTTATAGAGGAAGCATCCTTTGACCAAATAACTAGGTCATTAGCCTAATAGTTTGCGGATGGCGGCCATCTTTGTGTGAAAATCAATTCCCCCTATTAATTCAAACACGGTGAAACCAAATGGAACGAAATTTGGTACAGAGGTAGCACTAGCACAGGGCACCTCAGTGTCATGTTTTATATCGCCGCCATCTTGACAGAAACGTAATGGCGGCCACACGAATGTTCAAAGCTTAAATCAAATTACGATTAACCTAATCATCCGATCTCTACCAAATTTTGCAACTACATACCTTTATGGAGGGAGCATCCTTCGACCAATCTAATAGGTTATTAGCCTAATAGTTTGCGGGTGGCGGCCATCTTTATGTCAAAATTGATTCCCCCTATTAATTCGAACACGGTGGAACCGAATGGAACGAAATTTGGTACAGAGGTAGCACTAGCAAAGGGCACCTCAGTGTGATGTTTTATATCGCCACCATCTTGACTGAAACGTAATGGCGGCCACACGAATGTTCAAAGCTTAAATCAAATTACGATTAACCTAATCATCCGATCTCTACCAAATTTTGCAACTACATACCTTTATGGAGGGAGCATCCTTTGACCAATCTAATAGGTAATTCGCCTAATAGTTTGCGGATGGCGGCCATCTTTGTGTCAAAATCGATTCTCCCTATTAATTCAAACACGGTGAAACCGAATGGAACGAAATTTGGTACAGAGATAGCACTAGCAAAGGGCATCTCAGTGTCATGATTTATATCGCCGCCATATTGACAGAAACGTAATGGCGGCCACACAAATGTTCAAAGCTTAAATCAAATTACGATTAGCCTAATCATCCGATCTCTAGCAAATTTAGCAACAACATACCTTTATGGAGGGAGCATCCTTTGACCAAACTAATAGGTCATCAGCCTAATATTTTGCGGATGGCGGCCATCTTTGTGTGAAAATCGATTCCCCTTATCAATTCGAACACGGTGAAACCGAATGGAACGAAATTTGGTACAGAGGTAGCACTAGCAAAGGGCACCTCAGTGTGATGTTTTATATCGCCACCATCTTGACTGAAACGTAATGGCGGCCACACGAATGTTCAAAGCTTAAATCAAATTACGATTAACCTAATCATCCTATCTCTACCAAATTTTGCAACTACATACCTTTATGGAGGGAGCATCCTTTGACCAATCTAATAGGTAATTCGCCTAATAGTTTGCGGATGGCGGCCATCTTTGTGTCAAAATCGATTCTCCCTATTAATTCAAACACGGTGAAACCGAATGGAACGAAATTTGGTACAGAGATAGCACTAGCAAAGGGCATCTCAGTGTCATGATTTATATCGCCGCCATATTGACAGAAACGTAATGGCGGCCACAAAATGTTCAAAGCTTAAATCAAATTACGATTAGCCTAATCATCCGATCTCTAGCAAATTTAGCAACAACATACCTTTATGGAGGGAGCATCCTTTGACCAAATTAATAGGTCATCAGCCTAATATTTTGCGGATGGCGGCCATCTTTGTGTGAAAATCGATTCCCCTTATCAATTCGAACACGGTGAAACCGAATGGAACGAAATTTGGTACAGAGGTAGCACTAGCAAAGGGCACCTCAGTGTGATGTTTTATATCGCCACCATCTTGACTGAAACGTAATGGCGGCCACACGAATGTTCAAAGCTTAAATCAAATTACGATTAACCTAATCATCCGATCTCTACCAAATTTTGCAACTACATACTTTTATGGAGGGAGCATCCTTTGACCAATCTAATAGGTAATTCGCCTAATAGTTTGCGGATGGCGGCCATCTTTGTGTCAAAATCGATTCTCCCTATTAATTCAAACACGGTGAAACCGAATGGAACGAAATTTGGTACAGAGATAGCACTAGCAAAGGGCATCTCAGTGTCATGATTTATATCGCCGCCATATTGACAGAAACGTAATGGCGGCCACACAAATGTTCAAAGCTTAAATCAAATTACGATTAGCCTAATCATCCGATCTCTAGCAAATTTAGCAACAACATACCTTTATGGAGGGAGCATCCTTTGACCAAACTAATAGGTCATCAGCCTAATATTTTGCGGATGGCGGCCATCTTTGTGTGAAAATCGATTCCCCTTATCAATTCGAACACGGTGAAACCGAATGGAACGAAATTTGGTACAGAGGTAGCACTAGCAAAGGGCACCTCAGTGTCATGTTTTATATCACCGCTATCTTGACGGAAACGTAATCGCAGCCACCCAAATGTTAAAAGCTAAAATGTAATTACGACCAACCTAATAATCTAGTCTCTACCAAATTTTGCAACACCATATCTTTATGTGGGAAACATATTCAGACCAAACTGCAAGAACATCAGCCCAATAGTTTGCAGATGGTGGCCACGTATGTGTGCAAATCGATTCCCCCTATCAATTCAAACACGGTGAAACCGAATTGAACGAAATTTGGTACAGAGGTAGCACTAGCAAAGGGCACCTCATATTCATGTTTAATATCCCTATAGCACGTTGTATTTCAACAAGCTACTACAACCAACATTCAATCATACTCCTTGAAAAGGACAAAGAGTTATAACAATACCCATGCATTTAGGAGAAAGTAGGCTATATGTTCTTTACTGAACATCTTGTTGTCTTTTAACATTAATGTTGGAGGTTCATATCTTTGTAGTTGTTTGCTAAAAAATTTGTAGTAATCTCTTGAGTTTGTTTTCACGCTATTTGTTTCGATCATCAGATGTATATCCTTTTGGTATTGCCGTTTAACCCTTCGTATTATTTTTTGAGTTATCTTCCTTTGTTTTATGAGATCCAATTGTGATCCATCTGTTTTTTTTTACTCTGATACCGTAACCAGGCTTGATGTCTATCTTCCACTGTTTTATCACACTCATCGTTCCACCATTGGTGTTTCTTCGTTGGATTTATTGGGGCTACTTGTTCAGCTATTTGTTTCAATTCGTGAACTATTTCCTCTAGATCATCTGTTATTTTAATATATCTAGTTCGTTCTTTGTATCCCTTGTCATTTATTAGTTTATGAGGGTCGTATGTTCTCTTCTTTTTTAGGTGAGATTTTTTCTTTGACAACGGGATGAATTTAATTTTAATTTTTATCATGTAATGATCCGATCCAGTATCTGTTCCTCTCAGAAATTTCACATTGTAGATCTCCCTGTGATAGTTCTTATCCATACCATCTTTTATTAATAAGGTTTTTCTTTCGAATCACAGATGACCGCCACCTTGAATTAATTTGTTGTTGATGATTCATTTAGGGGCTTGCGACATCGTGATCATGTAGGCCCGTTTACGGTGTGTGTGGAGGAACGGGAACTTCTACCGAAACTAACTTGTGATTGTTTTTAGATTTAGATGTTGAAACAATAGACAATGAAAAGTTGTGTATCCATTAGCTCTCCCCGCACTACTCCTTTATTCAAGAATGTGTGTAATTTATCTAATTACTTGTGTTATTGTAATGTTACTATTTGAGGGTGTAATTAAAATTGAGACTAGGATCGGAGAAGGCACAGCGTAAATTAAGGTACTGCCCCCGTAAATTGAATTATTTAGGGACAAAATGAGAGTATTTTCCGTCCCCATGATAAAATTTAACTAGCAAATATAATTACTGGAAGTGTGACACAGGAGTGTAGTGTTACAAGCTCGAGACTGTGGGAGAGCCCGATCACGTGATATGTTGCACAATGGACGCCTCTAGAAGGCTATATTTAGCATAGCAACGCTTGCCACGGTGGGTGAGTGGTTATAGTGTCGGACTACCAAACTCAAGATTGCAGGTTCGCCCCTGGCCATGGTAAGTGATTTTTGAAGGCGACAAAAATCACGATACTCATGTCATACGTTGTTGGCATGTTAAAGAACCCATTTGAATTCAGTAGGCCGTGTTCAATGGCAAAATTAATCTCGGGATTTTCCGCCAACACAAAGTTCCTCCATTCTCTACTTGAAAGCGCTGTAGTGTCAAGGAGTTTAGATATCTAACCTCCTTGACTTTCATAGCGTTCAAAGGAACGACGAAATTCGACATGCAAGCTACCCTCTGGGTGTCAACTAACAAAGCTTGCACCAGGCACCCGAGGCCATACGATATTATTATTATTATTATTATTAGCATAGCAACAGCGAGTTGGGAGATTAATATTATAAATATTGTTATAAATTATGCTATTGGATCCCAGCCCAGAGCCAATGAGAACAGGTCTTATTGAAGACGGGATCAACTTTAATTACACAATATGATGAAATTATGCATTTAGGCCCTTAGAAGAAGATTTTCTTATTTGGTAATGAAGAGAATATTAAGAGAAATTATGTCTGATACCTTAAAAACCGCAGATCGGTTAATCCACGCATAATAAGCATTAGTAATCTACGCGCTAAAATTATGGTGGAAGATTGATATGGCCGCCAAAATATCGACTCGGAGGGGGAGATCCAAGGATCGATGTTCTTATTCCAGCAGCCTTTGAAGAGTGAGGAAGTGTTTTTACTGGGTTAACGGAGATCCCAAAGCTTAGTCCGAGTGCGACGACTGTCGACTTGTGGAGACGCGAGGATAGCTAGGTGGAACGTAGGAGGTCACCGCACTTCCATTCTACGTGAAGTTGCGAGGAACATTGCATTGATTATATCTCTTACATAATTGAGATCTGAAGTTAAATAAGCAAATATATATAAAGAACAGGTCGCTTACTATATATTGTGAAATGTCGAGCGTTTTAAAATTCACCGTTTCGACAATATAAGCCTGTCAAGTTAGATTTCCAAATGTGTTGGAAATAAAGCTGAATATCATTATAAATTGCAACGTGAAGTTGGCGAACGCAGTTCAAGTGAACACTAGCGGAGAACTTTTAATATTGGCGCAACACATAAACATTAATAGAATGACTATAATTATTCGTCAAACGTTATCATTCAGCATAATTAATATTGTTGATATGATGAACTAAATAGTCATGCGCCAGAGACATATTCCGTAACAGGAGTTAAGATACAAGGATGGAGCTTCGTTAGACAACGTATTCTTGAATACAGACGTAGTGTACGGTCCATCTTGTGCATTTTCGTCAGTCTACGAACACTAATATAACATCAATTAGCAATGGAAATATTTCATTCACCATTTATATGAATATTTCCATAATTATATTCCAATGATGAAGCTGATACATATTTACGACGGAGAATGAAGACTTTACCGAAGAGATTTGCCAAGATGCTAGGGAAAGTAGCCCAGCAACACAGAAGAATTTGCCAGAAGGATGTCGTTTGAGCCCATTGCAAATAAATGACTGAATGAATGAATGAATGTTGGTGAATTCCAGAGAGGGACGTTTCTTATCTCTGAGGTCGCAGATCCGAGGTTCGAATGCAGATCCATCTCAGTGTCTTGTACTGAGGAAACATCTAAAGTATTGTGGCAATACTTACATAGATCGTCAGGTTTTCGTCCAAATAAGGTATTAGTGTATCTCAATTGTTATATAGAGCTTGATTAGTAACATTCTGAGCCAGCGATCTTATTCCATATTTTCAGCGATATTATTCCATATTTCCAGCGATCTTATTCCATTTTTTTTCTATATTCTCACATTTCATGTATTTCAGTGCTTTTATGTATTTTACACTTCAGATGGGTGTTGAGATTTTTATACTTCAAGATTATTTAGAAGATGATTTCATTTCATCTATTTTTCTATTTTATTCTACGGATCAATTGTGGAAATGACATTAAATTTTTTGTTTGTTTGAGGAATCATATTGGCCTCATTGGAGACTAGTCGTTTCGACTCTCGAATTTTAATAATTTCATTTAAACCAAGTATTCTGACATTGTGTCATAGCTTCAAACTAAATTCTCATTAAATTTAATTTGAGCACATTAATGTATTGACATATAACTTCAAGAAAAGAAGAAACATCGAATGATATTGTTATATCATTATTGTACATAAACTATCGACGATCTAAGAAATACTAGTCGCTTGATAAGACCGAACTCTTAATCCTTATGAACATTCTTTGTGTAGAGTGGAAAAACATTACGACATTGAAAAACCTTTCTTATTATTTGTAAAGCTAAGAGCTTTGTTCATTTATTATGCTAGAGGAAATACCTTTTGATAGAAGATTATTCAAATCTTTGGCTAGGAATTCAAAGCTAGTTTATCCCGGTCAAGATTGAATTCTATCTGACACTATAAATAACATGTGTGTTATTTTATTCTATTTGTGTAACATCACGTCATTTTGTCGACATGATATTACAACGATTAACAATTTAAAGCTTGACAAGTGAGATGAGACAGGAGTATTATTTTTTTATTACATGTATTTGCGACAGACGAGTTAACAGTTAATTATCTTGTTGTGGAGTAAACTTTAGGAGGATAATCACGACTGTCTAATATCGTTCATTACAATTGGAAGTTTCGTTTGAAGAACTTACGCATGTATAATTGTAGTCCAGTAGTCATGTGCAATGATACTGAGGGTCATGCCAGAATTTGAGAGAAGTTCCTACATAAGATATGTTAATAAAAATTAATCCCTTTTGGTTATTGTTTAACATAGTAGATGATAATTGTTTATGCCATATATACTGTTATATGAGGATTTGTAGAGCTATGGAGTTCTCATGCGAGGGAATTCCGCATTATAAGAAAGTCAAAGTATTGTTGTTCTTGTGAATTAACGATTAACTGTGTCAACAGGAGGGTTTTGGCGGAAATGCAACTTGGGAATGATTGTCTACTCATGTCTATAATACAATTATTAAATTTTATTCAACCCGAAGTTATGTAATTACGTACAGTTTACCTTAATTCGTCGACTGTATTATACCGACAGTGTAATGAAACCTATATTAGACGATGTGTAAGCAGTATATAAAACTACAGAACGTTAGAGAAGGATAGTTATGGGAAAAACCAGTGAATATATTTAGTTCAGAATTATATTGTAACCGAGAAGTCAGAATCTCGAAAGTGTCACGTTAGCAACACTAGATAATGGATATTTTTATAAACATATTACATGAACATATTGTTTGCGGAAATGATTTAATTAGTTAAATAATTTAGTAGGATTTATTAATCAATTGTTTTGGAATAGCGTGTGTTTTATGAGCGGATGTTTTGGGTATGAATGATTGTTCATTGTAAAGAGAAAATGTGGAACCGAATTGGTCTAGAACAATCGCGGGGTGCGAATGAAAGAATGTATTATGTCGGAGAGCTATGACATAATTATAAACAGGTGTAGACCCACCGCCTTGTATTTATTGTATAAACCAGTTTCGAGTACGGCGTGGTGCCGGTATTTCATTGAAGAACCAAAGTTACTGTACGTGCGTTCTACAACGCAGGCATGTGAATTAAACCATGTGTCTGGAATGCCATTAAGAGACTTCATTAAACGTTTTTATTTTTACTCAGTGTAGGCCTAAAACCAAGCCAAGATTTATACTCATAATTTTTAATACAGAATTGTAGTAAGATGTAGAGTTTAAAGGAGGTGTGAATGTTTGCGTGTTTTAAATTTTAATCTCTATTGTTAAATTCGTTTATTGTTATTTTGTTTATACTAGATTAGTTTACCCTATTGTTAATAAATTTTGTTCAGATTGTTTTCCATTGTTGTTGGAGTGTGATTCATTTTAAATATAAGGAGAAGAGTATTGTGGATGTATTGTAGGCGAAGCTGAATTCCCATTCCCCGAGAGGTAAGTAAAGGTGAGTGCCCCGTGTAGTTCGTTGTTGATCCACAATATTCTGGTAACTGCTGTCTGTAAATCCCTAAAGGCCATGTTGGAAGCGATTTCTAATGTAGTATTTTCCGGTGCAGTTAGAAATAGGCAATCCAGCGGGGGCAATGGATATTCCAACAGGATCCTTTCCGGATTATTGGGTACAGTAGGAATGGCGCCCTATAAACTTTGGGGCTACGAAATTAGCTTCGTAGTGTCTCTAAAGAAAGTTGGTTTGAACATTTCTAGTGAAAGAAATAATCACCAGACCTGTAGGATGTCTTATCAATATCGGATGGATGTGAATGTAATTATATAGGCTTAATTTAAATTAATATTAGGAAGGTTACACTCAGATAAAGATCAGATCTTAGAAACCTGAGAGAGGTGTAGTAGGTAGACAGTTTCGAAAAACGACCTACGATCTGAATATCTATTTTATTTTACTGGTACATGATGATTGCTAAGGTCATGTGTAAAAACTAAAGATAACTTGTTATGATGATTGTAATGGTAGATTTCTTTGTTGTAGTATATTTAAAGTGAATCACAGGAGAACGAACATTTTGAGTAGGTTTATTCAACATGGAATGTACTTTGAGTTAATGCTAAGGTAATTTCAAGTTACTTTTAGACATTAAGGTGCTCAAAAATATATATATGGAATGGGACGTTGCTCAGATGTTGTTATTTTGCTCTGTTGTTGTTTATGCCTCTACAGCATTATATAAAGGGTTATTGCAATGGCAAGTGAGGATGTAAAGAGAATGTTGGAGGAGATGCATGTGAAGCTGCAAGAAAGTATGAAGCAGAATTTCAATGTTGTTGATGGTAAATTTCAGGAAGCGAACCAGCACCTAGAACAACTGAAGCGGGAACGAAATGAGGATCTTAACACAGTGATTGTTAAGGTTGTTGATTCTCTTTCAGATAAAGTTGCAGAAAGTGTCAAAGAGAGTTTCAAAACTGAAATTCAGGAAGTTCAGACTTCTTTAGGGGATTTACTTACTAGTGCCTCTAAAATGGTTGCAAATGTCACGCGCTTACAGGCCAGCTCAAAGCAGATTCAGAATGACGTAAGTGGTGTACGTACAGAGGTCGGTACTGTCCAAAGTAAAGTCGATACAGTCCAAGTAGATGTATCCACAGTCCAATCCAAAGTAAACATAGTACAGTCCGATATTGGTAATGTGAGGTTAGTGGTATCCAATATCCAATCTAAAGTAAATACAGTCCAAGCCGATGTCACCAATGTTCAGGTTGACATAAATAATATGCAGTCAGATGTCACTGATGTACAGTCTGACATAGGTAAAATACAAACAGAAGTCAATACGGTATTTGTAGATGTAACAAAAGTCCAGTTGGACATTAATAAATTAGACAAGAGATAGAGGCGTCTAAAGAATTGTGTACACAGAATATAACTGCTTTAACGACACGTTTTGTTAACTATGCATTAAAAACGACAGCTTCTCTGGTCGAATTAAAAGGTAACGTTGAAACTTTACGAACACAGGTTATTGACCATAATAAAATTCTTAAGGCAGATATTGAGGAGGACATAGCTGCAATGTTAAAAGCTAATGTAGTTGTATGGAAAGACGAGAGGAACAAATCTAGTGGGGAACATGTTAAGCAAATCCAAGATAACATAGAAAAGAAATTAGCCAGTACCCAAGTAGAAATTAATAGAGAGGTTATTGATGTAAGAACAGATCTAGGCAAAAGGATTGATACGATCGCTGAAAAGCAAGTAGAAGATAGAACTCAGTCTAGTCAGGATGAGCAAGCTTGGAAAGAATCGTTTGAGAGTAAGACTAAAACGATAGAGGAACGATTAAACAAGGTTGTCACTAACGTTAATGCCATGAGTGAGAAGAAATCTAATGAACTAGAAGAATACGTATCCAAGAAGTTACAAAATTTTAATCTAGGAGAAGTTGTAACGTGTTTTTCGAGGGGTTTTTATGCAACTGGCATAAGTCAGTAGGAAGCCATTCTATATTTATTTACGCGGCAAATTGTTCAGCCAAGAGAATTTTTCAGGTTAATTTATTATTATTATTAATTTATTAGAATTATTATTAAGATATTTTCGGAGCATTTTATAAAAATTATAAGCATACAGATAGGTTTTCTATGTCTTAGAAAACGCTATCAAGCAAATTATTACGAACGACAATATCATAGAAAATTATCTGATTACGGAATTTTACGGAGTTTTGTCAGTTAGGGTATTTGAGAGACGTGACTCACTGGGAATTCAAATACAAGCTTAATCCTGTCGGGAAGTATTACGCAAGCGGGCTCGCATCGTCAAGAAAAGGCGAATATACGGAACGGAAATCGACTTCTCCCTCCCACGGAGTGTAATGAGCCAGAGAAGGGGAAGTAGCACATGGGGTGCAGCCAATCAGTGGAGACGACGTAAGCTAGTTGGGACTGAAGAGTGGGGGAGCCGACAGGTGCATATATCGTTCGACGCGCCGTGGAACGAGGAGATTCTGTGTAAGACGAAAGCAGTACGGTTGGACGCGGGAGTCGCTCCGATGTTCCGTGGAGTGGACGACTAACTTTTGTAAAACTTAACCAGTGTGGTTGTACGAGTGTTTGGGTCCGATGTACGGACTATAGAATTATCTAATCTACCAGAATATCATCAAATTTCGACGGAGATGACGACGTCCAGGAGACTGTGGGAAGCACACAGCATCATCAAGTACGAGGGAAATGCTTTGGCAATTTCCAGTGGTAAGCGCAAATGACGCAGAAATACGCAATCTCTCATTTCTCTTTGTTTTACATCTCATATTTCAGTAACTTCATAGCTTGGAAATAAGAGTAAAATCAATTTATCAAACTCCGTTTTCACGTAATTTTCTATCGGTAATATTAAAATCGCAACGCTCCAATTTAAATTTTATACTTATTATTATTAATTTTGCTACACTTGTTTTATATAATAAATTCATTTCTTTTACAATGCAATCTTTGCTTTCAGTAGGTAGCATTAGATATAGACCAATTCCTTCTCCTGATACAATTGTTTGTTGGGTTAATGATCAAATCATACCACGATCTGAGTGAATAGAGTCTTGAATGTGTTCTGCCAGAGCTAGACGTTGTTAAATACAAATTTAGATTTCAACATTGCGTTGAGGTCTTGGCGCCCATTAAAACAACATAGCTTAGGCAAAGGTAAACAGTTACATTTCTCTCCCAACAGTTAGGGGCAGTCAAACCGTTACAATTGTCGCTACCAACATGGGGCACTAATTAATAAACGTTACACGTGTCGCCGACAACTTGGGGCTGAAAACCTAATAACATTTGTGGAAGGAGAAGGGTATATATTTCTGTGCCTGTATTTTGGGGGTTATTTGTCTGTATCAGTGTATATCATTATGGGGGATGAGAAAGAAAGACAGATGAGGTTACGTAGTGGTCATCAACGGGAGAGTGATGATACGAGCAGTATGTCGAGTGATGGGAGTACCGGGGTAGCGGAGGTAAATCCCGATACTGAAACAGGGAGTGTAGGCGGCCAACCAGAATTAAACGCAAAGTTAGAACAGAATAATGCAAGATTAGAACAAAACAGTAGGGAAAATAAAGAAAGTACAGACGCTTTAAATGCTAAACTGGAACAAAACAACGCTAAATTAGAACAAAACAGTAGGGAAAATAGAGAGAGTAATGAAACTTTAAACGCCAGATTAGAACAAAACAGTAAGGAAAATAGAGAGAGTACTGAAACTTTAAATGCTAAATTAGAACAAAACAGTAGGGAAATGAGTGACAAATTCGAACTGATTAGAGGTGAGATCAGGGGGGTGATGGAAGAAAAGGCTAAAGAGATTATTGTACATGTAGACAGAAAATTAGGAAAAGTACAGGAGGAGTTGGAAATTAGAATCAGTACACAGGCTGAAAATTTAAAAGAACTAGTGCAACTGGAAACACAGCAGGTCAAAAAGCAATTGGGGGGAGAAATTGACAAAATTCAGGTAGCTACTAAAGAGGTTAAGGAACAGCTGGGGGGTAGAATTGAGAAAGTCCAATCACAAATAGTTGCAGAAGTAAATGATTTAAGAGAGAGTAATAGAGAGAGCATTAGCAAGATTGAGGAGAAACAAGCAAAGCTATATGATAAAGTAGAAGAATCAGAAGGAAACATTAAATTAACAGTAAACAGTATTGAGAGGAAGGCTGAGGAGAAAATCGCAGAATTAGAGTTAAAATTAAAAGCTAGGATCAGGCAAGAAAATAGTCAGAATAGGCCAGTTTTTGTGAATAGCACACACAGGGAGGTAGAACTGGGAAAGTTCAGCAATCGACAGGGGTGCCCAATGGAGTTCATGAACACTATAGAAAATAAATTCGGGGAGAGGTTGGAAAATGGTAGTATTGAGTGGTGCCAGGTAGTTGAAATTTTAGAACAAGTGTTTGTGGGGGAAACGAGGAATTGGTTTGCTGTCTACAGAGACAAGTTTACTGATATTAATGATTTTAAAATGAAATTCTGTGAAAAGTTCTGGAATGAGGTTATTCAGTCGCAGCATCGTGAGGGAGTAGTGTGTGGTAAATTTAATCCTAAAGGAAGCTCCACCATGACCGAATACTTTTTAGGGCAGGTATTAGTGTGTAAATATCTGGATGGGTTGAAGGAGGAAAGTGATGTGGTAAGGTTGCTACTTAGGCACTTTCCCTATAGGATCAAGGAGGCTGCTTGTATCCAGAATGAAAAGACAATATCACAAGTTGAAAATTTGTTAAGCACATTTGATGCACTAGGGAGAGGGGGTTATGAGGACAATTTCAATCGGAACCAGGGTAATAATAATAGACCTAACGAGGCCAGGCATCAGGAAGTTCAAGGGAACGGTGGCGAAGGGGCCAACGCTCAAAATAGAAATAATAATAATCAGCTAAATCAGAACAGAGGAAATGGCTATGGTAATCAGTATCAAGGGAGGAACAATGATTTCAGGGGAAATCAAGGGAGGAACAATGATTACAGGGGAAATCAGGGGAGAAACAATGATTTCAGGGGAAATCAAGGGAGAAATTATAATGACAATAATTACAACCAGAATAGGGATCAAGGAAGAGGACAGCCTAGTGGTAGTAATATACAGCCAAACAATAACACAGCCCAAAACAACCAGACCAGTTCAGTAGTTAGTAGTACTACGGCCAGCTGTAGCGGTTCTTTAAACGCGAACCAGGCTGCGAAGTAAGGTCAGAATCTCAGTCTGTAGCATGCCCTGTCCATACAATTATACAGGAACCCTATGACCTAAATGTAAGAAATGAATTATTACATGAACTAAATGATGAAGGTATTATTCAGGAAGTGGTTAGTAAGAGCCCCATAGTTAAATTTAACGTGTTCGAGGCGTACACAGATGTTTTAATTGATAGTGGTTGTATGAAGAGTTGCATAAGTAGTGCATTTTATGATAAAATGAAAGGAACTGGAGTAAATTTTGAGGAGATGCCAATTAAAAGCACTTTTGTTATCACAGCTGTTGGGAAGAGGTCTAAAGCAGGGACCCGTAACTTAACGAAATAAGCGTTATTAACGCTGAGTTTTACGTTACGTTACACGTAATGTAACGTGGAACCGATGTGGTTGGGTAACGTGCCTCTTGCGTGTACCGCAACTAACGTTCTAACCAAGTGTAAGGTTACAGTTGTAACGTAACAGTTGTACCGCAGGCATTGATCGGTACAGTAAAGATGGTACAGGCTGTAACGTTACATTTCATATAACGTCAGTTCCGGACCAGACATTAGTAACGTTACAGCTATGTCGGGTGTGTTGTATCGTCAGCATTGGCCAGCTGAGTAGAGAAGGTACAGGCTGTAACGTTACGTTTGGCTAAGGCAGGAGTTCCGGTACAGCCATTAGTAACGTTATATATAGCCGTACCGCGTGTTACCATCGGTACAGCACCAGGCCCGGGTGCAAGGAATCAAACATGGCGGAGTAGAGTTTGGAAGTAAAATTGTGTTCCTTTACGGTTTGTATAAAACAATAAGATTTAAGAAATACAATTATACTAAGTCGCCTTCCGTCAACAGAGTGAGTACTGAGACTACAGTTTTAATGGTCTTGGGTTCGTTTCCCATCTCTTCCAGCAAAGATGTTTCTAGCCTCAGTGCTAGAAACTGTACACTAAGCACAGTCAGTTAGTTAATTATTTAGTTAGTTAGTTATTAGGGTTTAAAGGGGATGAACTACAAGGCCATCGGCCCCAAACACTACACTAAGACGCGTGAGGATATTTTAGAAGAGATAGGTTACATTCCCAACAGGGTATCCAGGAGGTGGAATGGCGTGGTCCCCTACTTCAAAGCCAAGCAAATGCCCGGATGGTACCTGAGTGAAGGCTACGGTCATTTCCTCCCCAACCTAGCCACAATTACAAATACGCACATTACCACAGCCAACATAATGTCACGGGTTAACACACTGATTCCACACAATCCTAAGATAATAATAATAATAATTATTATTATTATTATCATGATAATGTTGTCGGTACGAATAACAAAGAAGTGAGCGTTATCAATGCTGGATTTTACGTAACGCTACAAGAGATGGTAGAGGTTGTAACTTTGTACCGCCAGCATTGACCCTCAGAGAAGAAACGGTACAGGCTGTAACGTTAAGATGGGATGTAGCCGCAGTTTCGGTACGGGCTTCTGTAACGTTACTGACATGTATACCGGCCGTTTCGATTGGCTCAGCAGGGCTAGGTGCAAGGATTCAAACATGGTGGACGGTTGTCAATTGAGGGTGGTATCTGCTGTTCATGGGCATTATTAGAATGCAAATCAGTCATTAGGATACGCAACTGTAAGTTGAAAACATGCCAGGCACTGATGAATGCATTCCTGCCGGTCTTAAAGATTGAACTGAAATCATTCGACCTTAAACCATTGCATTGGGATTCAGTTACGTAAGCTAGCTGTGAGCCCACCGATACACTGGAAAAGTGTAGGAGGGGTAAGGCTGTTGCTTCGTAACGGATGGGTCCTGGGTTCGACACACCTTAGGGACCAAAATTGTATTTCTTTTTAAATTATTTTATTGTATCCATCCAACATTGTGCTGTCTCTTCTGAGTCGGAAACCATTAATATTCATCCTATTAGTGTAAAATAATACAACTTGATAGCACAATAATATTTTCACTCCAAAATAAATAATTCTTCTTTTCTTCTTTTCTTTTCTTTTCTTAGTCGTTTACCCTCCAGGTTGGTGGAACCAACGGACTCAGCAAGGGAACTCACCACTACCGCCTCTACGGGCAGTGTCCTAGAGCTGGGAACATCTAATCGGAGTGGATACAACTGGTGAGGTGTGATTGGCACCTCGCCCAGGCGGCCACACATGCAAAGCGAACAGGGGCCTCATGAGGGCAGGTAAGGGATGGTCAGGATGGATAGGCAAGGAAGAGGGAAGAAGGCGGCCGTGGCCTTGAAGAAGGCACCATCCCGGCGTTTGCCCGAAGATGAAGTGGGAAACCACGGAAAACAACATCGAGGATAGCTGAGGTTGGAATCGAACCCCCTCTAGTCATTGGGAATACCCGAGACTGAATAGACCCAGTTCCAGTCCTCATACCACTTTTCATATTTCGTGGCAGAGCCGGGAATCGAACCCAGGACCTCCAGGGCGGCAGCAAACCATGCTGACCGCTAAGCGATGGAGGCGACTTCACAATAACTAATATTAATTATAATTTTATATTGGGTCATCTCCGTTGTGTAAAGGGCAGCATGCTTAGCTGCCACCCCAGAGGCCCAAGGTCCGATTCCTGGGTCTACTACGTAATTTGAAAAGCGGAATGATTGGAACGGGGTCTACTCAGCCTCGGGTGGTCCAAATGAGTCGAGGTGGTTTCATTCCCACCTCAGCCATCCCCGAAGTGGTTTTCCGTGGTTTCACACATCGTTTCCGGGCTAATGTCGGGATGGTAGTTAACGTCAGGCCACAGCTGCCTCCTTCCCCGTTCCATGTCCATCCCCCCCCATCCCGTCCCGTCCCGTCCCTCATGTGGCCCACTATTCGCTTTGCAGGTGAGACGACCGGGCGAGGCGCTAGTCCAGCCTCTCTCCCCAGTTGTATCCCATTACTGGATGTCAAGATCCAGGACACTGCCCGTAGAGGCGGTAAAGGCGGGATCATTCGCTGAGTCCGTGGGAAAAGCCAACCTGGAGGGTAGAAAAAGAAAAGGAATAAACGAAACAATTAATTTTATATTACACCTATTGTAATTCATCACTCAAGTGTGTCAGATTTTTAGTACGATACAATTTGGATATTATATTGAAGACTGTTACGTAATTAAAAATGTCCAAGATAGTTGAGAGAAAGAAAATAATGCACAACAAGGAATCAAAACAGTTGTGTAAACTCAGTTTGGAAGTGGACGTGTGCCTTTCACAACTTGTGTAATCCGGAAATAATTCAGAAATAAAATTACACAAAGCCACCTTCCTTGAGATGAGTGTGCATTGTGACTCCTCTTTTAAAGGACCTTTGTTCGATCCCCATCTCTTCCTGCAAAGATATTTCTAGCCTCAGCGCTAGAAACTGTACACTAAGCCTAGTCAGTAGTTAATTAGTTAGTTAGTTATTGGGGTTGAAAGGGGAGGAACTACGAGGTCGTCGGCGCTAAACACTAGACTAAGCCACGTGAGGCAAATGCATGGATGGTACCTAAGTGAAGGCCACGATCATTTCCTTCCCAAACCTAGCCACAATTACAAATACGCACATTACCACAGCCAACATAATGTCACTGGTTAACACACTGATTCCACATACACCAAAGATAATAATAATAATAATAATAATATTGATAATGTTGTTGGTACGAATAAGAACGAAATGAGCGTTACCAATGCTGGATTTTACGTAACGCTACGAGAGATAGTAGAGGTTGTAACTTTGTACCGCCAGCATTGACCCTCAGAGAAGAAACGGTACAGGCTGTAACGTTAAGATGGGATGTAGCCGCAGTTTCGGTACAGGCTTCTGTAACGTTACTGACATGTATACCGGCTATTTCGATTGGCTCAGCAGGGCTAGGTGCAAGGAATCAAACATGGTGGACGGTTGTCAACTGAGGGTGGTATCTGCTGTTCATGGGCATTATTAGAATGCAAATCAGTCATTAAGATACGTAACTGTAAGTTGAAAACATGCCAGGCACTGATGAATGCATTGCTGTCGGTCTTAAAGATTGAACTGAAATCATTCGACCTTCAATCATTGCATAGGGATTCAGTTACGTAAGCTACCTGTGAACCCGCCGATATACTGGAAAAGTGTAGGAGGGGTAAGGCTGTTGCTTCGTAACGGATGGGTCCTGGGTTCGAGACACACTAAGGACAAAAATTGTATTCCTTTTTAAATTATTTTATTGTATCCATCCGACTTTGTGCTCTCCATTCTCTGAGTCGGAAACCATTAACATTCATCCTATTCGTGTAAAAATAATACAACTTGATAGCACAATGATATTTTCACTCCACAATAAATAATTCTTCTTTTCTTATTTTCTTTTCTTTTCTTAGTCGTTTACCCTCCAGGTTGGTGGAACCAACGGACTCAGCAAGGGAACTCACCACTACCGCCTCTACGGGCAGTGTCCTAGAGCTGGGAACATCTAATCGGAGTGGATACAACTGGTGAGATGTGATTGGCACCTCGCCCAGGCGGCCACACCTGCAAAGCGAACAGGGGCCTCATGAGGGCAGGTAAGGGATGGTCAGGATGGATAGGCAAGGAAGAGGGAAGAAGGCGGCCGTGGCCTTGAAGAAGGCACCATCCCGGCGTTTGCCCGAAGATGAAGTGGGAAACCACGGAAAACAACATCGAGGATAGCCGAGGTTGGAATCGAACCCCCTCTAGTCATTTGGAATACCCGAGACTGAATAGACCCAGTTCCAGTCCTCATACCACTTTTCATATTTCGTAGCAGAGCCGGGAATCGAACCCAGGACCTCCAGGGCGGCAGCAAACCATGCTGACCGCTAAGCGATGGAGGCGACTTCACAATAACTAATATTAATTATAATTTTATATTGGGTCATCTCCGTTGTGTAGTGGGCAGCATGTTTAGCTGCCACCCCAGACGCCCAAGGTCCGATTCCTGGGTCTGCTACGTAATTTGAAAAGCGGAATGATTGGAACGGGGTCTACTCAGCCTCGGGTGGTCCAAATGAGTCGAGGTGGTTTGATTCCCACCTCAGCCATCCCCGAAGTGGTTTTCCGTGGTTTCACACATCGTTTCCGGGCTAAAGTAGGGATGGTATCTAACGTCAGGCCACAGCTGCCTCCTTCCCCGTTCCATGTCCATCCCCACCCATTCTTCCCATCCCGTCCCGTCCCTCATGTGGCCCACTATTCGCTTTGCAGGTGAGACGACCGGGCGAGGCGCTAGTCCAGCCTCTCTCCCCAGTTGTATCCCATTACTGGATGTCAAGATCCAGGACACTGCCCGTAGAGGCGGTAAAGGCGGGATCATTCGCTGAGTCCGTGGGAAAAGCCAACCTGGAGGGTAGAAAAAGAAAAGGAATAAACGAAACAATTAATTTTATATTACACCTATTGTAATTCATCACTCAAGTGTGTCAGATTTTTAGTACGATACAATTTGGATATTATATTGAAGACTGTTACGTAATTAAAAATGTCCAAGATAGTTGAGAGAAAGAAAATAATGCACAACAAGGAATCAAAACAGTTGTGTAAACTCAGTTTGGAAGTGGACGTGTGCCTTTCACAACTTGTGTAATCAGGAAAAAATTCAGAAATAAAATTACACAAAGCCACCTTCCTTGAGATGAGTGTGCAATGTGACTCCTCTTTTAAAGGACCTGGGTTCGATCCCCATCTCTTCCTGCAAAGATATTTCTAGCCTCAGCGCTATAATCTGTACACTAAGCCTTGTCAGTTAGTTAATTAGTTAGTTAGTTATTGGGGTTGAAAGGGGAGGAACTACGAGGTCGTCGGTGCTAAACACTAGACTAAGCCACGTGAGGCAAATGCCTGGATGGTACCTAAGTGAAGGCCACGATCATTTCCTTCCCAAACCTAGCCACAATTACAAATACGCACATTACCACAGCCAACACAATGTCACTGGTTAACACACTGATTCCACACACACCTAAGATAATAATAATAATAATAATAATAATAATAATAATATTGATAATGTTGTTGGTACGAATAAGAACGAAATGAGCGATACCAATGCTGGATTTTACGTAACGCTACAAGAGATGGTAGAGGTTGTAACTTTGTACCGCCAGCATTGACCCTCAGAGAAGAAACGGTACAGGCTGTAACGTTAAGATGGGATGTAGCCGCAGTTTCGGTACAGGCTTCTGTAACGTTACTGACATGTATACCGGCTATTTCGATTGGCTCAGCAGGGCTAGGTGCAAGGAATCAAACATGGTGGACGGTTGTCAACTGAGGGTGGTATCTGCTGTTCATGGGCATTATTAGAATGCAAATCAGTCATTAAGATACGTAACTGTAAGTTGAAAACATGCCAGGCACTGATGAATGCATTCCTGTCGGTCTTAAAGATTGAACTGAAATCATTCGACCTTCAATCATTGCATTGGGATTCAGTTACGTAAGCTACCTGTGAACCCACCGATACACTGGAAAAGTGTAGGAGGGGTAAGGCTGTTGCTTCGTAACGGATGGGTCGTGGGTTCGAGACACACTAAGGACAAAAATTTTATTTCTTTTTAAATTATTTTATTGTATCCATCCGACTTTGTGCTGTCCATTCTCTGAGTCTGAAACCATTAACATTCATCCTATTCGTGTAAAAATAATACAACTTGATAGCACAATGATATTTTCACTCCACAATAAATAATTCTTCTTTTCTTATTTTCTTTTCTTTTCTTAGTCGTTTACCCTCCAGGTTGGTGGAACCAACGGACTCAGCAAGGGAACTCACCACTACCGCCTCTACGGGCAGTGTCCTAGAGCTGGGAACATCTAATCGGAGTGGATACAACTGGTGAGATGTGATTGGCACCTCGACCAGGCGGCCACACCTGCAAAGCGAACAGGGGCCTCATGAGGGCAGGTAAGGGATGGTCAGGAAGGATAGGCAAGGAAGAGGGAAGAAGGCGGCCGTGGCCTTGAAGAAGGCACCATCCCGGCGTTTGCCCGAAGATGAAGTGGGAAACCACGGAAAACAACATCGAGGATAGCCGAGGTTGGAATCGAACCCCCTCTAGTCATTTGGAATACCCGAGACTGAATAGACCCAGTTCCAGTCCTCATACCACTTTTCGTATTTCGTGGCAGAGCCGGGAATCGAACCCAGGACCTCCAGGGCGGCAGCAAACCATGCTGACCGCTAAGCGATGGAGGCGACTTCACAATAACTAATATTAATTATAATTTTATATTGGGTCATCTCCGTTGTGTAGTGGGCAGCATGCTTAGCTGCCACCCCAGAGGCCCAAGGTCCGATTCCTGGGTCTGCTACGTAATTTGAAAAGCGGAATGATTGGAACGGGGTCTACTCAGCCTCGGGTGGTCCAAATGAGTCGAGGTGGTTTGATTCCCACCTCAGCCATCCCCGAAGTGGTTTTCCGTGGTTTCACACATCGTTTCCGGGCTAAAGTAGGGATGGTATCTAACGTCAGGCCACAGCTGCCTCCTTCCCCGTTCCATGTCCATCCCCCCCCCCCCCATTCTTCCCATCCCGTCCCGTCCCTCATGTGGCCCACTATTCGCTTTGCAGGTGAGACGACCGGGCGAGGCGCTAGTCCAGCCTCTCTCCCCAGTTGTATCCCATAACTGGATGTCAGGATCCAGGACACTGCCCGTAGAGGCGGTAAAGGCGGGATCATTCGCTGAGTCCGTGGGAAAAGCCAACCTGGAGGGTAGAAAAAGAAAAGGAATAAACGAAACAATTAATTTTATATTACACCTATTGTAATTCATCACTCAAGTGTGTCAGATTTTTAGTACGATACAATTTGGATATTATATTGAAGACTGTTACGTAATTAAAAATGTCCAAGATAGTTGAGAGAAAGAAAATAATGCACAACAAGGAATCAAAACAGTTGTGGAAACTCAGTTTGGAAGTGGACGTGTGCCTTTCACAACTTGTGTAATCAGGAAATAATTCAGAAATAAAATTACACAAAGCCACCTTCCTTGAGATGAGTGTGCAATGTGACTCCTCTTTTAAAGGACCTGGGTTCGATCCCCATCTCTTCCTGCAAAGATATTTCTAGCCTCAGCGCTAGAAACTGTACACTAAGCCTAGTCAGTTAGTTAATTAGTTAGTTAGTTATTGGGGTTGAAAGGGGAGGAACTACGAGGTCGTCGGCGCTAAACACTAGACTAAGCCACGTGAGGCAAATGCCTGGATGGTACCTAAGTGAAGGCCGCGATCATTTCCTTCCCAAACCTAGCCACAATTACAAATACGCATATTACCACAGCCAACACAATGTCACTGGTTAACACACTGATTCCACACACACCTAAGATAATAATAATAATAATAATAATAATATTGATAATGTTGATGGTACGAATGAGAACGAAATGAGCGTTACCAATGCTGGATTTTACGTAACGCTACAAGAGATGGTAGAGGTTGTAACTTTGTACCGCCAGCATTGACCCTCAGAGAAGAAACGGTACAGGCTGTAACGTTAAGATGGGATGTAGCCGCAGTTTCGGTACAGGCTTCTGTAACGTTACTGACATGTATACCGGCTATTTCGATTGGCTCAGCAGGGCTAGGTGCAAGGAATCAAACATGGTGGATGGTTGTCAACTGAGGGTGGTATCTGCTGTTCATGGGCATTATTAGAATGCAAATCAGTCATTAAGATACGTAACTGTAAGTTGAAAACATGCCAGGCACTGATGAATGCATTCCTGTCGGTCTTAAAGATTGAACTTAAATCATTCGACCTTCAATCATTGCATTGGGATTCAGTTACGTAAGCTACCTGTGGACCCACCGATATACTGGAAAAATGTGGGAGGGGTAAGGCTATTGCTTCGTAAAGGATGGGTCCTGGGTTCGAGACACACTAAGGACAAAAATTGTATATCTTTTTATATTATTTTATTGTATCCATCCGACATTGTGCTGTCCATTCTCTGAGTCGGAAACCATTAACATTCATCCTATTCGTGTAAAAATAATACAACTTGATAGCACAATGATATTTTCACTCCACAATAAATAATTCTTCTTTTCTTCTTTTCTTTTCTTAGTCGTTTACCCTCCAGGTTGGTGGAACCAACGGACTCAGCAAGGGAACTCACCACTACCGCCTCTACGGGCAGTGTCCTAGAGCTGGGAACATCTAATCGGAGTGGATACAACTGGTGAGGTGTGATTGGCACCTCGCCCAGGCGGCCACACCTGCAAAGTGAACAGGGGCCTCATGAGGGAAGGTAAGGGATGGTCAGGATGGATAGGCAAGGAAGAGGGAAGGAGGCGGCCATGGCCTATAAGAAGGCACCATCCCGACATTTGCCCGAAGACGAAGTGGGAAACCACGGAAAACAACTTCGAGGGCGGCTGAGGTGGGAATCGAACCCCCTCTACTCATTTGGAACACCCGAGGCTGAGTAGACCCCGTTCCAGTCTTCGTACCACTTTTCAAATTTCGTGGCAGAGCCGGGAATCGAACCCAGCAGCTAACCATGCTGACCGCTACGCTAAGGAGGCGACTAATAATAATAATTATATTTTTATATTTTCGCCACCGTAGTGTAGCAGTCAGCATGGTTAGCTGCCGCCCCGGAGGTCCTAGGTTCGATTCTCGGCTCCGTCAGAGATTTTAGACATTGACGTGAGGGTTGCAAAGGAGTGCACTCAGCTTCGTGAGGACAATTAAGTAGCTGTCTGATAGAGTGATAGCGCCCAGGTCACGAAGAACAAGATTAACGGCCAAGGGGACACGATTCACTGACCACGCGTCACCACAATATCTGCAGGTCAAATGGCTGGGAAGCGGTCGCATGATAGGCCTAGGCTCTTCATGGTGTGTAGTGCCAGAGGTAAAAAATTAGGGATAGCGCCTTCTAATATCACTTTTAATTTTTAAACACTAGAGTAGCGGCTACTAAAGAAAGGTAGCGATATAGCTACGTTCAATTTCACAAACACTAGGCCTACAAATCCCGTATAGTTAAGTACAAATATCAGTCTGGTCGTTATTTCAGAAGCTACGAAGCTCTGTGGCGGCTATTGCCGTTTCGGTAACACTTAAGGCATCCCGCCGTCACATACCTCAATGTGCACTTAGAAAATTGTGGACCGGTCTATTTTACTGAAAAGAATTTCTACGAGCAAATATCCACTCCGGCAAAAACCACACTCACCACCTTTTCCAAAATGTACACAAGACATGATTTTTAAAGCACTCTTCTGTAAGTTGAGGTACAGAGATATACCACATGGAAAGGCACAATAAAATGTTGGCAAATCTGGTTTCAAAAACTGCTGTCCAGAATAGGCTTTCGGTACAGGTTATGCGGCCCATGTTCGTAACATGGAATGTTTTCCTTTGACAATGCATCTACACCATGTGCGTGGGCAACGCAATTCAAAAATCTCTAAAAACACAATAATCAGGAAATTGGAGGAACATTTTAAGTGGGAGCGGAGATTCAAGAAGAAATAATGTCATCTTTGAGATATGCTGATGACATCGTCATCTTGGCTGATACGCCAGAGGATTTGAACGAGTTTGTGAATGGTATGGACTCCGTCTTGAGGAATGAATTCATGATGAAAATCAATAAATAAAAACAAAATTATTGGAATGCAGCCGAAATAAATTAGAAAACTCTATGTACCTCAAATTGGCAGGAGAAACGCTACGGGGAGTAGGAGACTTCTGTTACTTAGGAAGCAAAATAACCAGTGATGGACGAAGCAAAGAGGATATAAAAAGCAGGTTAGCTCAGGCAAGGAAAGATTTTCTAAAGAAAAGGAGTCTGTTGACATCGAACATACATTTAGGTATTAGGAAGTCATTTTTGAAAGGTTTGGTCTGGAGCATGACACTATAAGGAAGTGAAACTTGGACTAATGGTGCAGCAGAAAAAGGACAATTGAAGCGTGTGAAATGTGGTGTTACAGGAGAATGATGAAGATCAGATGGGTAGATAGGGTAATAAATGAAGGGCTATTAAGGCGAGTGGGAGAGGAGAAATGTTTCTGGCGACTGCTAATGAAGTGAAGAGATAGGTTGGTACGACACTTATTAAGACACTCAGGAATAGCATCCTTAGTTATAGATGGGAGGGTTGAGTACAAGAAATGTAGGGGAAGACCAGGGTTAAACAAATTGCTTCGGATGTAGGGTGTGGTAGCTATGTGGAGATGAAACGTTTAGCTCAGGAGAGGGAAGCATGGAGGGCTGCATCAAACCAGTCAAAAAACTGAAGACTCAAACGACAACAATGGGGAATTTTAATTAATTAGAGAGGCATGTGAGGAATAATGGTTGTTGGAGAATTTCAATCCCTGGGATGTAACACTGGAAGAGACTGCATAATGTACATACGCGGCCAAGGTGAGAGGTATTTTACTATAGGTCTATTAATAGCGACATGTTGACGTTCAAATCATCAATAAGTTTGGCAAAATTACACCCAGAATAACTTAAGGAAAATACTTTTAATTCCCCATATTCCGATAGATTTGCCATTCCAGTGTGCAAGAGTGCAGTTCCCTCTTCAAACAATATTCACAATTTCTATTAACAAAGCGCAATGACACACACTTAACAGCAGCAGGTGTACATTTAGACAAAACCATTTTATCCCATGGGCAACTGTATGTGGCGTGCTCGCTAGTATCTGGACAGCAAAATAGTTATGTCTCAGCAGAAGATGGCAAAACCAAAAACGTAATTCTAAAATGTGTTCACATTATGTAACATCGTACCTTGCAGACTTTCTCAACTCTAAAAAATTCCCACTTTGCTGCTCATATCAATATACTGTATGTATCAGAATTTTCAGAATTGGAATGGAGCCACCTGTAGCCGCGATTGCTGTAATATAATAGACCAATTATCAGCAATAATGCTTCGTCCTCATTGTCTTGATCGCGAGCGAAGCCGCGGGTACCTGCTAGTTTTTAAATACATATAACTTCTACACTATCAATTGGATTTCAACCAAATTTCGTATGTACTATGTGTACATAAACAGATATAACTGAGCGTATTATTAAGAGCCACGAGGGCTGCCAACTGTTAAAAAATGCTCTCTCTATGTTTTTTATCCAAATACCAATATATCAGAAAGTATGCAAGCCGACAGCTTTTAATTATGCACACGTAGCCTATATTACCTAACATTCTAGATTAATTTGGTGGAGCTAATATACGTCAGTGCTACCAACATGATTCTAAGCCTGCTCATAAGACCAATTTTTAAATACCTGTAACTTCTATACTATCAATTGGATTTCAACAAAATTTCGTATGCTCTATGTGTACCATAAGTGATATGACTATGCGTATTCTTAAGAGCAACCAGGGCTGTCAACTGTTAATAAATGCTGTCTCTATTCCTTTACCCCAATATAATATATCAAGGTATGCAAGCCAAAAGCTCCAAACTTTGCACACGTATATTACCTGACATTCTAGATTAATTAGGAGTAACTAATATACGTCAGTGCTGCCAACATGATTCTAAGCCTGCTAATTTTAAAATAAATGTCACTTCAATAATAATAAATGGATTTCTTCCAAAATTGGCACAACAACAGATCATGATTTTTTAGATTATTACTGACCAACACATGCATGACATTGTTGCCAACATCATTTTACGCGCGCTGATCTATCCAATGTCTAACTGCATGTAACGTCCATGCTATCCATTATACTTCAACTAATATGTTTATTCTGTACCTTATGAGATGGAACTAGGAATATATTCAGTCACCAGGGCTGCCAACTGTAGTGATCTATTAGTCTACATAATGCCAGGTATATTTCAAAATTAGAAATTTCGATATTAGCAACTTAATTTCGTCTATATTCTAGACAGGTCCATATAGATTAATCATTGGCATGTTTCTAAAATGTTAAGAAAAGTAGGCTCTTTTGTCCCGCACGGAACTTTTTGTTATTAATAATTTTATAATAGTTCTTACTGAAAATCCACAGCCTGCTCCCAGTTGACCAACCGGGTCAGGGATGGAATGAATGAAGCCCCCATCTAGCGGTGAGGATATGAACTTTGCCGGCTGCCGAAGCCAGTCACACTCCTTTGAGGCAATAATTAAATGAATGACAGAAGAAATGAAATGGTAGTGGAGAGTGTTGCTGGAATTAAATGTTGACAGGGAAAACCGGAGTACCCGGAGAAAAACCTGTCTGCTTCCGTTTTGCCCAGCACAGATCTCACATTTGCGCAATTTACTAACAGTGACACACTTTTAAGATAAAGCCAATATTTAGAACGCCGTAATGTATAAGTTAAAACTTCGTTTTGTCCAATGTCTAATAACTTCAAATAGTTTTCTAAATTCGTTTGGCGAAAGTAATATTCTTGTAAAACTCGGTTAAACTCGGTACAGTACTTAATTTCCTATTTGTTATTGAACTTCTAATCCAGGCAAATGCCGGGATGGTTCCTAACTTAAAACCACGGCCGCTTCCTTCCAATCCTCATCTGAATTACAAAGGCGCACACTAAGAGAGTCATCACAATAACACAGGTTACCAGACAAATTACACACACACACAAATACACGGGGTTACATTACAATGATATCAAAACCCCTAAATCAATTCATTCATTTCATTTCCGTGTCCGATCATTTCCAGAATGCAGCAACTCCGATGGCCTTGTTGTTTGCCTCGATCAGGTCCTGGGTAGTGCAGGGTTGTTCTAGTAGTGGACAAATGAGCAGGTGGGCTGGGTCTTGTGTTGCTCCACACTCGCAGGACGTGTCTCCATCAGCTGGAAGGATACCCCATTTCTGCATGTTGGTCTTGCAACGAGGGACGCCTACCCTGAGACGATTAAGTGATTTCCAAACAGGGTAAGGCAGGTCATTTCCTGGGGCTAGCTCTTCCTTAACAGGGATATCCGGCGGCAGCTTGCTCTTCCACCTGGAGATGCGGTTAGATTCCGATGTTCCCTCCAGTGGTTGAGTCCTGGCGATGAAACTCTTTCTTGATTTCAGTCGACGGACAACAGCCTGATGATTATGCAGTGGATGACGGGGATCATTAATCTGCTTCGCCCTCTCTGCATCAACAGCAACAGCCCTTCTGATAGTTGGGGGAGCTATCCCAACAATCGGGTAGAGTTTGTCGACTGGAGTAGGCTCCATACATCCCGACAAGATTCGTATGGTCTCGTTGATGGCAATGTCAATCTGCTTGGTGTGACTGGATGCACTCCACACAGGTGAAGCGTACTCTGCAGCAGACATGCACAAAGCAAGAGCAGAAGTTCTTAGGACGTGAGGACTTGCCCCCCAGGTGGTGGCTGTGAGCTTCCTCAAAATATTGTTCCGTGAACTAACTTTCAGCCTGGTCTTATGGCAATGTTTCTTGAAGGTCAGTGTTCGGTCAAGAGTAACACCTAGATACACGGGTGTTGGACAATGTTGGAGTTGTTTGCCTTGCCATGTAACATCCAGTTCCCGCCGAGCTTCTCTATTCCTTAAGTGAAATGCACATACTTGAGTCTTGTTGGGATTTGGCTTAAGATGATTGGCTTCATAGTAAGATCCAAGGGTATCTAGTGCAGAAGTCAACTTTCTCTCCACCTCTTCAAATGTTTTCCCTTGGGCAGCCACTGCAGTATCATCAGCATAGATGAAAAGCCTAGAATGTTCTGGTATGGGCTGATCGTTAGTGTAAATATTAAATAGCACAGGAGCGAGTACACTGCCTTGAGGTAAGCCGTTCTTTTGTATGCGCCATCTGCTCTTTTTACCATGGAGAAAGACTTGGAACCTTCTATTCTGCAAGAGAGTGCCAATAAGGGATGTTAGTTGGTAGTCGTTGGAGGTCTGGTACACTTTCCTCAGCAACTTTCTGTGGTTGATAGTGTCGTAAGCAGCTGTTAGATCGACAAAGGCAACTCCAGTTATCTCACCTTGTTCAAACCCATCCTCGATGTATTGAGTGAGGTTCAGTATCTGACTGCAACATGACTTTCCAGATCGAAACCCAGCTTGTTGGGGAATGAACTTATCTTCAAGGATGCCGCTAATTCGGTTCAGGATAAGGCGCTCGAAGATCTTGAAACAGTGACATAATAAGGATATTGGCCGAAAGTTATTAGGATCGTTTGGCTCCTTACCAGGCTTAAGCAGTGCAACCACTCGGGCTTTCCTCCAGAGCCTGGGGATATAAAGCTTAGATACACACTCATTAATTATCGTAAGCAGCCATTGTAGGGTGGTCTGGCCGAACTTTTTGATCTGTTCTACTCTGATGTCATCGATGCCAGCAGCTTTATTCAATTTCAACGTGGAGATGGCAGATTCTAGTTCATTCAAGGTGAAAGGTTCTCGTAGGTTATGGTTCTCATGTCCTGAGGTTCGTTCCAGTTGCTCCCGTAAGCTCCGACCTTTAGTCTTCCCGTTCATGAGTAATTGGGTTGCAATCTGGTCTGCTGTTATTGTGGTGAAGTTTCTAGATGTCGTTGGGTCACCGCTGAGGTTTTTCAGGAGATTCCAGGCCCGCCTACTATTTAACTTCATGTCGAGATTCTCCACCAGTGAGGTCCACTTAGCTTTGCAATGTGCTGAGATAGTTTGCAACAATTCTTCGCCAACATGGATAGTATCATCAGAAAATGGGTCTGCCTCAAAGAGATCCTTGTAGTGGTTCATCAGCTGTTTGCTGTTATCAGTCAGTCCTGGTATGTAGCTTGTTCTACAACCTCTTGGGATAGTCCCTCGTTCCGCCCTTCGCACGTAGCAATGCTTACCTGACAGGTTTCTACGGCCGCTCAGCGCGGTTATGGAACGCGCTGCCAGGGGATGCCAAGATCTTGCCTCTTAGGAAATTCAAGCCGTACGTAAAAAAGTACATTGTATAAATAAACGTATGTATGAGTGATTGATTGTCTCGCTGAATGAATGAGTATCTGAATGGAATGAATGTATGTATCGCGTGATCGAGGTTATGAAAGTGCGTGCGTGAGAGAGTGAGTGAACAGGAAAATGTACTATGTCAATATTCTAAATATGTAAATACTGCAAATATCTTTGTAAAACTTGTAAATATTGTTAAAACAAATGTAGATGTAAGCTGTGCCTGTGAAGCATGAAATATGTATGTGGGGCTTGCCCTTTTTCACTAGGCCTTCCATACTTCGTGTACGATTTATGGTAAATAAATAATAATAATAATAATAGAAACTGTATGGACGCATTTGACAAATGCCTCATACATCTCAGGTTGCGGCGGGATTTTGGCAACTTCTGTATCAAGCTCTTTGGCAAATATTTCCCAGTCGGCCTTCTGAAAATTAAACCTTCGCTTGAAAAGCACCTCCTCTGGCACAACCATGGCATTCACTGTGCAGATTATGGGCCTATGTTGGGTAGATGGAATGGGCTTACCCATCATCTTCAAACAACTCCCAGCAACTTTGGATGACACGAAGATATTATCGGGGTTGTAGCCTCTCCTCCATCGGCCACTGTTGAAGGATGCTGGCAGCTTTGGATCATGAATTAGCTGAAGATCATGATTCTCTGCCCAGGTTTCCAGTTTTTCGCCATTTATATCTGAATCTGGGTATCCCCAAGATGTGCTTCGGCAATTGTAATCGCCAATGATGAAGTTTACGTCCTGGTAGTTGAAGTTGGCAGGTTCCTCAAACGTGAAGTCGACATTGGGGGGCTTGCATATAGAAGTAGCGCAAAAGTGTGGTGTAGATATTGAAATAATCTCGATGTCATCCTTTCCAGTCAGCGAGGCTGATGTGATATTTAGGTTTGGTTTGGTAAAAATGGCACTGCCGTATTTATCGTGGGGCCTTTCCAGAACAAGCTCCATGCCTGCGATTTTGGGCCGATGGCTGTTGTAGCCCCGGTGAGTCTCTTGCATTAGGAGTATGTCACATTTACATTCGTTGCACAAATCAGCCAATAAGGTCTCTTTGGCACGCGAGAATCTCTCGATATTAATCGAGACTATAACAAGTGGTCTTAAAAAAGACCCTTTAGGGAGATTACTACTTCTGTGTTGACCGGTAGTGGAAGAATCTGCCGCTGCTATGCAACGTTGCCCAGGATGCGCCCGATTGTACTGGTTTTCCATAGTGTAAATTATACAATCTTCGGGGAGGCTTCTTCCTTGCACCCCCCTAAATCAATCATCAACAACTATTGATGTATTTCAGATACAGATTAGCCAGTTTGGACTATATCATTACCTTAGTGACACTAGTATTGCTAAAATTCTGAATAGAAGTGTAAAGCGAGTATTTGCTGTGCACGCGTGGTGAGGATTAGTCTGCCTGCTCGGCCCAGCCCGTCCAGTGCAGTGGGCCCGGCGTTCGACCTTGCAACGCTGCACTTCTCCGACCTGGGATGGCCATAGCAGCCGGCCAGCTCTTGGTGCGTGTGCTTCGCAACGAAAACAAATTGAAATAACGAAATAATGTATTTGTTCTTTTCAACATTAAAGTAAAAGGATTGTCAAGAGTGAGTTGGGCTTACTTGGCATAACAAAACCAATTTGCTTTCAATGTTTATATGACATTTACAAAATATACAACAGGTTGGCCTCTAACAATGGATGGCAAGTTTTCTGTGATTACTATATCTTTATGTGGGAAGCATATTCTGACCAAACTGCAAGATCATCAGCCCAATAGTTTGCAGATGGTGGCCAAGTATGTGTGCAAATCGATTCCCCCTATCAATTCAAACACGGTGAAACCGAATTGAACGAAATTTGGTACAGAGGTAGCACTAGCAAAGGGCACATCAGTGCCATGTTTTATATCGCCGCCATCTTGACGGAAACGGAATGACGGCCACCGAAATGTTAAAAGCTTAAATCAAATTACGACCATCCTAATAAATTGATCTCTACCAGATTTTGCAACAACATGCCTTTTAGTAGAAAGCATCTTACGACTGACTACAAGGTCATCAAACAATAGTTTGCAAATAGTGGCCATGTATGTGTGCAAATCCATTCCCCATATCAATTCAAACACGGTGAAACCGAATTGAATGACATTTTTTACAGAGGTAGCACTAGCAAAGGGCACCTCATATTCATGTTTAATATCCATATAGCACGTTGTATTTCAACAAGCTACTACAACCAACATTCAAAAAAAAAGGAAGGAAGCAACCAACATTCAATTATACTCCTTGAAAAGGACAAAGAGTTATAACAATACCCATGCATTTAGGAGAAAGTAGGCTATATGTTCTTTACTGAACATCTTGTTTAAATCTAAAGTTTGTTTGACATGTATTTCATCAATCTGTAAATTTACAGCCCTTTCTAAATTTGATAAATCTTTCACAATGTGACTTAGAAAGTTACTGTCCTCTTCATCTGCTTTCGGAGATATGGCGAAGGAAGTTGTTAATTTTTGTAAAACTCGGGGATGAGGTAGGGATAAAATATAGTTAAATCTAATTGCGTTATAACACTTTGTAGACTGCATATAAATGAATGCATTTAGAGTTGTAGTAACGATAGTCTATATCTAGGTTTCTTTAAAAAGTATGTGTTAACCGATCTTGCAGAAACATTAACATTTTTAACAGAATCTCTGAAGTTTCGTCTACCTGGTTTTCAAGGTCAGTTTTTAGGTTATCTATTAAACTATTGATCTGGACGACTAGTGAACTTACAGAACTTACAGGTAAGAAAAAGTCGTGGCAAAATTCTATTGCTTGGAACAACTGCCACTGCTTACTTAAAACAATGAATTTCGAAATATTTCTGAGCCAGAATGAAGAGCATCAGTGTTACGAATTACGCCTCCATTGGTATGAATTTTGACCGTAAAATAATTGTTTACCCTTATACTCGACCTTATTTTAGGTATGCTTGTCACATCTAATTTATTCAAAATACAATAGTTTTCAAGAGTACTTATAAACCAGTCTGTTTTATGCTCCACCAATTTATTTTGTATATCACAAACAAAGGACTCGAAAGTCGTAATTTTGTTGGCTCCCTCAACAAGGGTCTTCTCACATTCCTCTTCAGACATTTTCCGTTCTTTTTCTTCTTCTCTGCTTTCATTTGGAGATTTCCTTATCTTGGAGGAGGACTTACTGAAATACGATTGTAAGTTTGGGAATACCTTTGGAACCGCACGAGGTAACAATACAGGCTTCTTCCGTGTGAATTCCTGATTATTCCCATCACCATTCTTGTATTTTTCAACATAACTTACGTCTTCAGGATGAAAGTTTTTAATACATATATACATACGTACGATGGAATATGTCGTAGGTACACAATAGGCTCGACGAATAGCACGTTCCCATATGGCTTTCAATTGTGGATTTTTAGGAAACCCAAACACTGTCACAAATCCTTCAGTTTGTATCGATGAACGATAATTACACTTACAATTCGGCACAACACAATGTCTTTGGCATTGTAGCTAGCCACTATACAGTATTCATCAATGGTATCATTTCATTTACATAGAGTATTTTGAAGGAAACATGAGCGCGTGACACATTTTGCAAGCAACTCAATGGGCTAGGCAGAGCAGACTGGCCATTCACGGCGAGGTTGCCAATTTTCGCTCGCCGCGGCCAACCCTATAGCCGGCCATGGCTACGGTGGGCTTTTTGAGCCCAGTGCTATGGGCCAGAACGCGGCCGCATTAGACGAGAACGGCGCTGAACGGGCTGGGCTTCTAAAGTCCATGGGCTCTGAGTGCGGTGCGGTGGACCACGCAGCAGTACTCTTCCTACCAACATAACAAATATAGCCTATTTGTTTATGCTGTCGCTAAGATCTCTACTAGAACGAGAAGAGCAATCCGATTGGTTGTTGTACTCAAACTTCCATGCAAACTGCCTGTAAATAGCACCTGTTCAATTTCGTGAGTTGTATGGAAGCTATTATGGAAGGCAGAACCTAGCATGGAAGGTAACAAGTAGTTCTGTGGCGAACTAAAGAGACTTTTTTTGTATTTAGTCACTTTACCCTCTAGGTTGGTGGTTCCCACGGACTCAGCGAGGGAACTCACCACTACCGCCTCTATGGGCAGTGTCCTGGAGCTTGGAACATCTGGTCGGGAGGGATACAACTGAGGAAGTGTGATCAGCACTTCGCCCAGGCGGCCTCACCTGCAAAGCGAACAGGGGCCTCATGAGGGATTGGAAGGGATGGAAGATAGGGATGGATAGGCTAGGAAGAGGGAAGGAGGCGGCCGTGGCCTTACAGAAGGTACCATCCCGGCATTTTCCCGAAGACGAAGTGGGAAACCAAGGAAAACCACTTCGAGGTTGGCTGAGGTGGGAATCGAACCCCCTCTACTCATTTTGGCCACCCGAGGCTGAGTAGACCCCGTTCCAGTCCTCATACCACTTTTCAAATTTCGTGGCAGAGCCGGGAATCGAACCCAGGACCTCCGGGGCGGCAGTTAACCATGCTGACCGCTACACTACGGAGGCGACACTAAAGAGACAATTTTTTAAAATTGAACATTCATGGCAATCTATATAGACCTATCTAGAATATTGACGAAATCACGTTGATAATACTAACATTTCTAAGTACTGCAGTTTGAAATATAGGCTACCAGAAATAGTTTAACCTAATAGAGTAACTTACTACAGTTGGCAGCCCTGGTGGCTCTGAATATATTCATAGTTCCATCTCTTAAGGTACAGAATGCACATACAAAATTTGGTTGAAGTCTAGTGGATAGTATGGACTTTACATGCTGTCTGATATTGGATTTATGAGTGCGCGTAAAATCAAAACTAGCAGGTACCCGCGGCTTCGCTCGCGTTCAAGACAATGAGGACGATGCATTATTGCTGATAATTGGTCTATTATATTACAGCAATCGCGGCTACAGGTGGGTCCATTCCAATTCTGAAAATTCTGATACATACAGTATATTGATATGAGCAGCAAAGTGGGAATTTTATAGAGTTGTGAAAGCCTGCAGGGTACGATGTTACATTATGTGAACACATTTTAGAAATACGTTTTTGGTTTTGCCATCTTCTGCTGAGACAAAACTATTTTGCTGTCCAGATACTAGCGAGCACGCCACATACAGTTGCCCATGGGAAAAAAATGGTTTTGTCTAAATGTAAACCTGCTGCTGTTAAGTGTGTGTCATTGCGCTTTGTTAATAGAAATTGTGAATATTGTTTGAAGAGGGAACTGCACTCTTGCACACTGGAATGGCAAATCTATCGGAATATGGGGAATTAAAAGTATATTCCTTAAGTTATTCTGGGTGTAATTTTGCCACACTTATTGATGATTTGAACGTCAACATGTCGCTATTAATAGACCTATAGTAAAATATCTCTCACCTTGGCCGCTGGAGTACATTATGCAGTCTCTTCCAGTGTTACATCCCAGGGATTGAAATTCTCCAACAACCCTGTTGCCTCACATGCCACTCTAATTAATTAAAATTCCCCATTGTTGTCGTTTGAGTCTTCAGTTTTTGACTGGTTTGATGCAGCTCTCCATGCCTCCCTCTCCTGAGTTAAACGTTTCATCTCTACATAGCTACCACACCCTACATCCGAAGCAATTTGTTTAACCCTGGTCTTCCCCTACATTTCTTGTACTCAACCCTCCCATCTATAACTAAGGTTGCTATTCCTGAGTGTCTTAATAAGTGTCGTACCAACCTATCTCTTCACTTCATTAGCAGTCGCCAGAAACATCTCTCCTCTCCCACTCGTCTTAATAGCCCTTCATTTGTTACCCTATCTACCCATCTGATCTTCATCATTCTCCTGTAACACCACATTTCACACGCTTCAATTGTCCTTTTTCTGCTGCACCATTAGTCCTAGTTTCACTTCCTTATAGTGTCACGCTCCAGACGAAACCTTTCAAAAATGACTTCCTAATACCTAAATGTATATTCGATGTTAACAGACTCCTTTTCTTTAGAAAATCTTTCCTTGCCTGAGCTAACCTGCTTTTTATATCCTCTTTGCTTCGTCCATCACTGGTTATTTTGCTTCCTAAGTGACAGAAGTCTCCTACTTCCCGTAGCGTTTCACCTGCCAATTTGAGGTCCATAGAGGTTTCTAATTTATTTCGGCTGCATTCCAATAATTTTGTTTTTCATTTATTGATTTTCATCATGAATTCATTCCTCAAGACGGAGTCCATACCATTCACAAACTCGTTCAAATCCTCTGGCGTATCGGCCAAGATGACGATGTCATCAGCAAATCTTAAAGATGAAATTATTTCTTCTTGAAGCTCCGCTCCCACTTTAAATGTTTCTCCAATTTCCTGATTATTGTGTTTTTAGAGATCTTTGAAATGCGTTGCCCTCGCACATGATGTAGATGCATTGTCAAAGGAAAACATTCCATGTTACGAACATGGGCCGCATATCCTGTACCGAAAGCCTATTCTAGACAGCAGTTCCTTGAAACCAGATTTGCCATCATTTTATTGTGCCTTTCCATGTGGTATATCTCTGTACCTCAACATACAGAAGAGTGCTTTAAAAATCATGTCTTGTGTAAATTTTGGAAAAGATGGTGAGTGTGGTTTTTGCCGGAGTGGATACTCGCTCGAAGAAATTCTTTTCAGTAAAATAGACCGGTCCACAATTTTGTAAGTGCACATTGAGGTATGTGACGGCGGGATGCCGTAAGTGTTACCGAAACGGCAATAGCCGGCACAGAGCTTCGTTGCTACTGAAATAACGACCAGACTGATATATGTACTTAACTAAATGGGATTTGTAGACCCAGTGTTTGTGAAATTGAACGTAGCTATATCGCTACCTTTCTCTAGTAGCCGCTACTGTAGTGTTTAAAAAATTAAAATTGATATTAGAAGGCGCTATCTCTAATTTCTTACCCCTGGCACTACACACCATGAAGGGCCTAGGCCTATCATGCGACCGCTTCCCAGCCATTTGGCCTGCAGATATTGTGGTGACGCGAGGTCAGTGAATCGTGTCCCCTCGGCCGTTAATCTTGTTCTTCGTGACCTGGGCGCAGTCACTCTATCAGACAGCTACTTAATTGTCCTCACGAAGCTGAGTGCACTCCTTTCCAGCCCTCACGTCAATGTCTAATATCTCTGACGGAGCCGGGAATCGAACCCAGAGCCTCCGGATGGGAGGCAGGCGCGTGATTCTGTTCTTATTGTGCTTATATACATATATATCTTGAAAAAGATAATAGATGGATTGGCATTGCCTCCTAAAGGGATATATAGAAAATCGGATGTCATACCATGAGGTTCAGTTGCCATGGAAACGGACTTGCCATTAGTTCATCAGTTTATCAGAGTGAAGATAGTTTTCTGCGAATATCTTTGAAACTGTTGGTTTTAGGGTCTTAAAATGTGGTTTTCGGTGTCCCAGTACTGTTTCTCGCATCGAGGGGCGTAAAACGAGCTTTGTCCGGTCTTTATGCGACAACTTCGATATTTTGTCCCGGTTGAGTTTGTTGGTGACTTTTAAGGTACGTTGCCTGTTCCACGGGAAAAATGATTATTTCCGGATGAAAGGCAGCCTGTATGTTATCCCAGGGATAAGCTGTTTCCATTTCAAATTTCATCCAAATCCGTCCAGCCGTCTTAGTGTCAAGAGGTAACAAACTAAAACACAAACACACACACAGACACACACACAGATTTTCACAATTTTAATTATGATAGGGGTTGGACCTATCAGCAGGTTTTGAATCATTTTGGCAACACACTCATGTATGTCCTCCTGAAAATTAAACTGAAATATTATTATCTTTATGTGTGCCAATTTTGGAATAGCTCCCATGCATACCTTCCAAGATATCCAACATGGAGCTCAAATTTCAATTGCTGTTCAGCAGTTGGTAGTACTGACATCATTATCAAATATGGCCTTGAGGTATTCAGGAATATATCTTTACTCATACCAAATTCAGTTTCGATAGCTGCAGCCGTTTAGGAGTTGATAGGGGAGGACACACAAAGAAAGACAGACAGATAGACAGACGTTAGTTAGTTCGTTAGTTAGTTATTGTTGTTTTAAGGGGCGGAACTACGAGGTCATCTGCCCCTGATAGATAGAAGGACAGACAGACACACATTTTCCCGGATCGATCTCATAAGTCTACATTTCCTCATCTTTGCAAAATTTGGAAAGTAGGCTAACAATGTATCGACGAATTATAGCCACATTTGTCATATAAAGCAAGAACTCGGTGTTTAAAGTGTTTAATTAATACTTGGGTGCAGGGGGGTTTTGCTGTTTTTAGCCTCTCTCTATGTTTTTATCCAAATACCGATAGCCTATATCAGAAAGTATGCAAGCCGACAGCTTTAAACTACGCACACGTATACTACCTGACATTCTACCTTAGTTTGTAGTAACTTACTGTAGCCTACACGATTCTAAGCCTGCTGACATGTCCAGTTTTTAAATGCATATAACTTCTATATTAACTAAATATGGATTTCAACCGAATTTTGTATGTGCTTTGTGTAACATAACAGTTATAACGATGCGTATTCGTAAGAACAAGCAGGGCTGCCAACTCTTAAAAAATGCTCTCTCTATTTGTTTAATCCTAATATCAATATATCAGGAAGTATGCAAGTCATCATCTCTAAACTTTGCACACGTATGGTACCTGACATTCTAGAATAATTCCGAGTAACTAATATACTTCAGTGCTGCCAACTTGATTTTAAGCATCTGATAGTTTCAATTTTTAATTAGACGTAACTTCTATACTAACAAAGGGATTAATTTGGAGTAACTAATATACCTCGGTGGTGCCAACATAATTATAAGCTTTCTGATAGTTTCAATTTTTAATTACATGTAACGTCTATACTAACAAATGGATTTTATCCTAAACTGGCACTATAATAGATCGTAATATTTCAGATTAATTCAGAGCATCACATACATAACATTGTTCCCAACATGATTTTACGCGCACTGTTAGACTAAATCCAATAACCGACAACATGTAACGTCGATACTATCCATTAGACTGCAGCCAAATTGGTATGTGCATTCTATACCTGAAGATATGGAACTAAGAATATATTCACAGTCACCAGGGCTGCCTACTGTAGTAAGTTACTCTATTACACTATTACTTAATTTTGTCATTATTCTAGATAGGTCTATATAGATTGGCATCAATCTGAAATTTTAAGAAAAGTAGGCTCTTTAGTTCGTCACGGAACTACTTGTATTTTATTAAGATCAGAAAAGGAGATGGCAAACCACAGCACATGCTCTTTCTCTTCATTTATGAACCCCAGCAGTTCGCACAGGAGGCCATTTCAAGCATAATAATGGAACATAGCACAGTTTATTTTGCACGGTGTGATATCGTCGTCCACAAAAATAGAATAACACTCATGTGTCTGCCATGGCCCCCTCATGCTATGACGTAGCTGTCCCCGCTACATAAAATGATAGTTGAGAGGGAAATAATAACTTGCATTCGACCACGGGCACCCTGAATACCCCACTATGACACTAGTCACGCATATACATTTAAAATAGGAGGCCATTTAAGTTGCCAGCAGTCACTCTATCATTGGCGTCGCACGTAAGTCACTCTGTCTTCATGTAGTACGTATTGAAGCTGCCAACCCATGGACTAGCAAAGCGCTTTCATTCGCCCGCCGCGTTAAAAGCGACATATGGTCCGACCCAACCACGTGCGGCGACGTTACGGGTAGCTAGGCTCGAAACTTGTGAATCCCAGTGCGGTCGTGTGAAAGCAGCACATGGGATCGGACCGCTGTGCAGGTCTCTGTGTAGGCCCTCGAATAATACCTCAGAACGAAACTATATTTTCCCTAAACGGCGTCTCTGCGAAAAGTGCTTGCTATATACAGAAAATAAAGAACGCCTAATTTATTTATTTTTAATTTTTTTTCGTAGTCAGTTTATCCTCCAGTTAGGCTTTTCTCACGGACTCAATGAGGGATACCACATATACCGCCTCTATGGGCAGTGTCCAGGACCTCGACATCCATTGGGGGATACAACTGGGGAGGCGGGACTAACGCCTCGCCCGGGCAGCCTCAACTGCAAAGCAAACTGTGGGCCTCATGAGGGACGGGACAGGATGGGAAGTATGGGAGAGAAGGAGGCGGCCGTGGCCTGACGGTAGCTACCATCCCGGCATTAGCCCGAAGACGAAGTGGGAAACCACGGAAAACCACTTCGGGGATGGCTGAGGTGGGAATCAAACACCCTCTACTCGTTTGGACCATCCGAGGCTGAGTAGACCCAGTTCCAATCATACCGCTTTTCAAATTACGTAGCAGACCCAGGAATCGGACCATGGGCCTCTGGGGTGGAAGCTGAGCATGCTGCCCACTACACAACGGAGATGACCCAATATAAAATTATAATTATCATTATTTATTGTGAAGTCGCCTCCATCGCGTAGCGGTCAGCATGGTTAGCTGCCGCCCTGGAGGTCCTGGGTTCGATTCTCGGCTCTGCCACGAAATATGAAAAGTGGTATGAGGACTGGAACGGGGTCTACTCAGCCTCGGGTGGCCCAAATGAGTAGAGAGGTTCGATTCCCACCTCACCAATTCTCGTAGTGGTTTTCCGTGGTTTCCCACTTCGTCTTCGGTCAAATGCCTAAATGGTACCTTCTTCAAGGCCACGGCCGCCTCCTTCCCTCTTCCTTGCCTATCCATCCTGACCATCCCTTACCTTCCCTCATGAGGCCCATGTTCGCTTTGCAGGTGCGGCCGACTGGGCGAGGTGCCAATCACACCTCACCAGTTATATCCACTCCGATTAGATGTTCCCAGCTCTAGGACACTGCCCGTAGAGGCGGTAGTGGTGAGTTCCCTCGCTGAGTCCGTTGGTTCCACCAACCTGGAGGGTAAACGACTAAGAAAAGAAAAGAAAAGAAAAGAAGAAAAGAAGAATTATTTATTGTGGAGTGAAAATATCATAGTGCTATCAAATTGTATTATTTTACACGAATAGGATAAATATTAATGGTTTCCGACTCAGAGAATAGACAGCACAAAGTCGGATGGATACAAAAAAATAATTTTAAAAGAAATAAAATCTTGGTCATTAGGGTGACTCGAACCCCGGAACTATCCGTTAAAAAGCTACAGCCTTACCCCGCCGACACTTTTCCAGTATTTCGACTAGTTCACAGGTAGCTTACGTAACTGAATCCGAATGCAATGGTTGAAGGTCGAATGATTTCAGTTCAATCTTCAAGACCGCCAGGAATGCATTCATCAGTGCCTGGCATGTTTTCAAGATACAGTTACGTATCTTAATGACTGATTTGCATTCTAATAATGCCCATCAACAGCAGATACCACCCTCAATTGACAACCGTCCACCATGTTAGATTCCTTGCACCTAGCCCTGCTGAGCCAATCGAAAGAGCCGGTATACATGTCAGTAACGTTACCAAGCCCTGTACCGAAACTGCGGCCACATCCCATCTTAACGTTACAGCCTGTACCGTTTCTTCTCTGAGGGTCAATGCTGGCGGTACAAAGTTACAACCTCTACCATCTCTTGTAGCGTTACGCAAAATCCACAATTGATAACGATCATTTCGTTGTTATTCGCATCGACAACATTATTATAATAATAATTATTATTATTATTATTATTAATGTTATTATTATCTTAGGTGTGTGTGGAATCAGTGTGTTAACCAGTGGCATTGTGTTGGCTGTGGTAATGTGCGTATTTGTAATTGTGGCTAGGTTTGGGAAGGAAATGATCGTGGCCTTCACTTAGGTACCATCCGGGCATTTGCCTGGCTATGAAGTAGCAACCACGCCATTCCACCTCCAGCATAGCTAGGTAGGAATCTAGCCTATCTCTTCCAAACTATCCTCACGTGGCTTAGTGTTGTGTTTAGCGCCGTTGACCTCGTAGTTCCTCCCCTTTCAACCCCAATAACCTACTAACTAACTAATTAACTAACTGACTAGGCTTGTTGTACAGTTTCTAGCGCTGAGGCTAGAAATATCTTTGCAGGAAGAGATGGGGATCGAACCCCGGTCCTTTAAAAGAGGAGTCACATTGCATACTCATCTAATAGATGGTGGCTTTGGGTAATTTTAATTCTGAAATATTTCCGAATTCCAAAAATCGTGAAAGACACACGTCCACTTCCGAACTGAACTTACACCGAGCGTAGCGGTCAGCATGGTTAGCTATCGCCCCGGAGGTCCTGGGTTCGATAACCGGCTCTGCCACGAAATTTGAAAAGTGGTTCGAGGACTGGAACGGGGTCTACTCAGCCTCGGGTGGCCCAAATGAGTAGAGGGTTTCGATTCCCACCTCACCCATTCTCGAAGTGGTTTTCCGTGGTTTCCCACTTCGTCTTCGGTCAAATGTCGGGATGGTGCCTTCTTCAAGGCCACGGCCGCCTCCTTCCCTCTTCCTTGCCTATCCATCCTGACCATCCCTTACCTTCCCTCATGAGGCCCCTGTTCGCTTTGCAGGTGCGGCCGCCTGGGCGAGGTGCCAATCACACCTCACCAGTTGTATCCACTCCGATTAGATGTTCCCAGCTCTAGGACACTGCCCGTAGAGGCGGTAGTGGTGAGTTTCCTCGCTGAGTCCGTTGGTTCCACCAACCTGGAGGGTAAACGACTAAGAAAAGAAAAGAAGTAAAGGAGAATTATTTATTGTGGAGTGAAAATATCATAGTGCTATCAAATTGTATTATTTTACACGAATAGGATAAATATTAATGGTTTCCGACTCAGAGAATAGACAGCACAAAGTCGGATGGATACAATTAATTATTTTTAAAAGAAATAAAATCTTGGTCACTATGGTGTCTCGAACCCAGGACCTATCCGTAACGAAGCTACAGCCTTACCCCTCCGACATTTTTCCAGTATATCAGTTAACTCACAGATAGCTTACGTAACTTAATCCGAATGCAATGGTTGAAGGTCGAATGATTTCAGTTCAATCTTCAAGACCGGCAGGAATGCATTCATCAGTGTCTGACATGTTTTCAACTTACAGTTACGTATCTTAATGACTGATTTGCATTCTTATAATGCCCATCAACAGCAGATACCACCCTCAATTGACAACCGTCCACCATGTTTGATTCCTTGCACCTAGCCCTGCTGAGCCAATCGAAAGAGCCGGTATACATGTCAGTAACGTTACCAAGCCCTGTACCGAAACTGCGGCCACATCCCATCTTAACGTTACAGCCAGTACCGTTTCTTCTCTGAGGGTCAATGCTGGCGGCACAAAGTTGCAACCTCTACCATCTCTTGTAGCGTTACGCAAAATCCACAATTGATAACGCTCATTTCGTTGTTATTCGCACCGACAACATTATTATAATAATTATTATTATTATTGTTATTATTATTATTATTAATGTTATTATGGGGATTATTGACGGTTGTCGTACTGAGCGGTTGGTGCGTCTTGGCTTTCGTGGTTTAAGTGAGTTTGACGGTATATTTCAGTGACTATATTAGTTGAAAGGGTTGAGTTTTGTGTGGCAGAGCCTCTTCCGCACGACGAAGTGATTTCTCTACCTGAGGGGTGGCTGGGTGAGTAATTCTTCCATCTGTTCAGGAATTGTGTCCCCGTCGCTTGTGGAAAGTTAGGTTATGTCCAACAGAAGAGAAGAGATCGGTGTCATGGAGAGATTGTGTGTGGAATCCACCGAGATTGTAAGCGGCGCAGATACCAGCGCTCAGGCCCAAGTGGGAGATTCTAATGGCGCGCGATGTGTGGCGTCTACAAGAACTACTTCATCTAGGGAGCTGGACGTTGCATCTAATGTCATGGCGGGGCAGAGTACAATAATCTCGGGTGAGAATGGAGGTTCAGATGAATTGAGGTTCACTGCGGACAAAGGTAAATGTCGAAATGAAATAGACATAAAAGAAGAGTCAGAGATTCTGAAAGGAATAGGATTACTGAAGATCATGATGGCAGCTACCAAAACTCAAAGAAATGTGAGTAATAATATCAAGAATAGCCTAGCGCAGTTAGTAGAGGTTTTTGATGTCCTCGATCACTGCCGCAAAACTAGATTGGCAACAGAGGTCACTACCATCACTCGACCTAGAACTCCCATATGCGAGAAGGCTGCAAGTCAAGGAGAAACAATGATTACTGTAATTGAGAGCAGTGTCAATTCCGAAAACATTTCTGCAAATGAAATTGTGGTCATTGAACCTCCCGTGGAGAAGTTAGCAGAAGATGCCTGGCAAACAGTTCGATCAAGGAAACACAGGGGTCATAGCGGTAAAGTTATTCTGGAGGACGAAAAGGGAGAACTTAGAAGTAATCATTCTCTACATCAGAAGGGAAATAAAACGAAGGATAGAAGACGCAACGAGGCAATTGTTATCAAGTTTACTGAGGGGAAGACATATTCAGAAGTTCTTCAATCATTGCGTCAGCAAGCAACATCTGATTGCAGTGGCGTAAACCTTAAATCGATTCGCAGAACGTCGACTGGTGCGGTGCTCCTTGAAATGAAAGGGAAAAATGGAGATAAATCTAAGTTCAGGGAGATGATTTCCAAAGCCGCTGAGGGTTTGGGTGAAGTTAAAATGTTGGCTCCTACCATAACCTTGGAAATTAGGGATTTGGACTGTCTTACAACAGCAGAGGAAGTCCAGGCAACATTAGAGGACCGGCTTAAGGATAACATGGGTGAAATAAAAGTTACTATTACCAAGCCCAATTCCAGAGAACAGCGTATGGCCATAGTTGTGGTAAACTCCAATGCGGCAAATGAGTTGCTCCTTGATCAGCATATTAAGATAGGCATGGTTAGCTGCCGTATTCGGAAAAGGACCAATGTGCTGAAATGCTTCCGATGTATGGGCTATGGTCACATGGCAAGACAATGTACGGGTCCTGACAGGTCGAAGTTGTGCTACAGATGCGGGGGAAAGGAGCATAAAGCTGCTCACTGCACGTCTGCCCCAAAATGCTCGATCTGCGCGTGTGAAGGCAAGAATGACGACCATGTGATCGGGTCAGGTATGTGTGCTGTCTTTCGACGTGCATTGGAGAGTGCTCAACAGTCAAAATGCTAAGATTTCTACAAGGCAATATTCATCGTAGCAGGGTGGCTAACGATCTCCTAGTTCAGTTTGCCGCGGAAAAGAATATTGATGTTGTGCTTATTAGCGAACAATATAAGAACAGGGATATTCCATCGTGGTACTCTGATGAAAGTGGGACGGCTGCTATATGGGTAGCGGATCCAAGCAGAGTTTTTATTGAAAAGTTTGGTGCTGGAAATGGATTTGTCTGGGTCAAGAGCAGAAATATTTCTTATGTAAGCTGTTACTTAACACCCAATGAATCAATTCGGCAGTTTGAGACCCGACTATCTGCCCTTGAGGATTTCCTAGGTACAGTAACTGGGGGTATTCTGGTGGCCGGTGATTTTAATGGTCGAGCAGTTGAGTGGGGCTTGGCTCATACAAACGGGAGAGGCCATAGAATTTTGGAGATGGCTGCTAGGTTGGACTTGGTGCTGCTAAATAGCGGTGATGTTCCAACATTTTGTCGGCCTGGGCAAAACGAAACCACACCAGACCTAACGTTTGCCTCTGCAGATCTTGCTGCTTGCATTGCAGACTGGCATGTAATGCTAGATTATAACAACAGTGATCATAGATACATCCTTTTTAATACTAGGCCTCGAGGAGGCCTAGTCCATGAAATTCCGATACCTTCTGGAGGATTTGTTTCAACATAGCCCCGCGAGCTCTGCAGAAACCCTGGTTAGGTCGACCATTGATCTCATTGTTAAGGCTTGCGGAGCATCCATGCCCAAGAAGAAGATTTTTCCAAACAAACGGCCAGCCTATTGGTGGAATGTCGAAATAGCAGAGGCTCGACGATTGTGTTTTCGATTAAGGAGAAGGGCACAAAGGCTCTGCAGAGATTCTCTAGAGTTTGCAAATGCGATAGAAGAGTGTAGAGTAGCGAGGAGGGCTCTCAAAAGGGCCATTGCTCAAAGTAAGGCACATAAATGGAACGAGCTCATTAACGATCTGGATCAGGACCCATGGGGTCTGGGCTACAAAATTGTCAGTAAGAAGCTCGGCGGCATTATGGTGTCTACTGCTGCTATGACGGCATCCCAGAAGGAAGCTATTATAGATGAGCTATTTCCTAATCATCCAGAGAGATTTCCCGATCACATGCCGGTGATGCTAGATGATATTCCGCTATTCACTAGGGAGGAATTACAAACTACAGCACGATCTTTTCAGAATAAGAAGGCACCAGGGCCGGATGGAATTCCTGCTGAAGTGTTAAAGATGATATCCGAAGAGGAACCAGATGTTTTGCTGAATATGTATAATTGTTGTTTACTACAGGGAGTCTTTGCGACCCCGTGGAAAGTGGCCAGGCTTGTGCTCATGCTTAAAGGCAAAGGAGATCCCACTACTGCTTCAGGTCAGAGACCTCTATGCATGTTGGACATGGCTGGCAAACTGTTTGAGAAGATGATTAAAGGAAGGCTTCAGGCAGCGATTGTTGCTGCAGGAGGTCTGTCCCCCAAACAATACGGTTTTGTGAAGGGTAAGTCCACCATCAGCGCCATTGAAGAAGTGGTGATGGCTGTCAGATCCATTGAGCATGGCAACCATTTCTCTAGAAAAATGTGCTTACTGGTTACTCTGGATGTGAAAAATGCCTTCAATTCTGCCCGGTGGATTGACATAATAGCTGCACTTGAAACAACATTTAACATTCCTCGCTACTTGGCGTCTGTTCTGAGGAATTATCTTTGTGATCGTTGGATACAGTATGACACAGATGAAGGAGTCAAGTGTCGCAAGGTAACAGCGGGGGCGGCTCAAGGCTCGGTGTTAGGTCCTGATTTATGGAACGTAAATTATGACAGTATTTTACGGATGGAGATGCCAGAGGACACTTCTTTGGTGGGATATGCTGATGATCTCGTTGTGCTCATTATGGAGCGCTCCATGGAGGGTCTGCAACTTAAACTGAATCAGGTAATGCGGAGAGTTTCCACCTGGATGAATGAACATGGTCTCCAACTAGCAGTTCATAAAACAGAACTAGTCCTTGCTACTAAGAAGAGAGTTCCACGAGTTGTACCCATGCTAGTAGATAATCAAGTGATAGAAACAGCTCCTGCTGTTCGTTACTTGGGTGTTATGATTGACAGCAAGTTAACATTCTGGAATCATATCAGCAAGATTGCTGATAGGGCTGCAAGGATTGTTAACAACTTGTCGCGGCTCATGGCTAATATTGGCGGCCCTTCACCATTGAAGAGGAAACTGCTGATGAGAGTGGCGGAATCAGTTATTGTTTATGGTGCAGAGATTTGGTCAGTAGCTCTTGGCTCTGAGATGTATAGGAAGCGGATAAACTCTGTTCACAGAAGAGCTGCCCTCAGAATAACTTCTGCCTATCGTACAGTGTCTGGACCGGCAGTGCTAGTAATAGCTGGGGCGATACCCATTTACATCCTGGCCAAGGAAAGGCGCCGTATATACTTGCGCAAAGACGAGCATTCTAAGATACGCGTGAAGAGGGAGGAAAGAGACAGATCTCTTCTGGAATGGCAGGAAGAATGGGAACGTGAAAATCGTGGCAGGTGGACCGCTAGGCTCAAGCAACTGAAGCCATGGTTGTCGAGGGAACATGGTGAGGTTAATTATTACATTACCATGTTTCTCTCTGGCCATGGTTATTATGAAGCATACCTCCATCGAATGGGAATTTCACCGAGTTCACGTTGTCGTTATTGTGATGATCAATGGGACGATGTTCAGCACACATTCTTTGCATGCTTGAGGTGGAGAAATCTTCGAAGGCTTCTGGAGACAAAAGTAGGTGTCATTACACCAGACAATGTGGTGGATAAAATGCTCAGCAGCAGAGAAAGTTGGGCACAGATTGCAGTCTACATCTCTGAGCTGCTGAAAACAAAAAAAGAAGAGGAACCGAGAAGATTGGTTGCTGAAGACAGTGAAGATGTTGATGAGTAATTTCATTATCATCACATTTAATGAAATTGACTGAGACTTCTGGTCGTAACAGAGGCTCCACCCTGAAGTAAGGCTGAACAGGCAGTTCCGGGGTGGCCTTAAGCCAAGTATAGGGTTTGTGGGTTTTTAGTAGGTAAGAATCCTGCACAGTTGTAAGTCCGGAAGCTTGCAATCTGTCTTTTGAAGATTTCCCCATGTTTCCCTCGAAAAACTAAAAAAAAAAAAAAAAAAAATGTTATTATTATCTTAGGTGTGTGTGGAATCAGTGTGTTAACCAGTGGCATTGTGTTGGCTGTGGTAATGTGCGTATTTTTAATTGTGGCTAGGTTTGGGAAGGAAATGATCGTGGCCTTCACTTAGGTACCATCCGGGCATTTGCCTGGCTTTGAAGTAGCAACCACGCCTTTCCACCTCCAGCATAGCTAGGTAGAAATCTAACCTATCTCTTCCAAACTATCCTCAAGTGGCATAGTGTAGTGTTTAGCGCCGATGACCTCGTAGTTCCTCCCCTTTCAACCCCAATAACCTACTAACTAACTAATTAACTAACTGACTAGGCTTGTTGTACAGTTTCTAGCGCTGAGGCTAGAAATATCTTTGCAGGAAGAGATTGGGATCGAACCCCGGTCCTTTAAAAGAGGAGTCACATTGCATACTCATCTAATAGATGGTGGCTTTGTGTAATTTTATTTCTGAAATATTTCCGAATTCCACAAATCGTGAAAGACACACGTCCACTTCCGAACTGAGCTTACACTGAGCGTAGCGGTCAGCATGGTTAGCTATCGCCCCGGAGGTCCTGGGTTCGATAACCGGCTCTGCCACGGAATTTGAAAAGTGGTTCGAGGACTGGAACGGGGTCTACTCAGCCTCGGGTGGCCCAAATGAGTAGAGAGGTTCGATTCCCTCCTCACCCATTCTCGTAGTGGTTTTCCGTGGTTTCCCACTTCGTCTTCGGTCAAATGCCGGGATGGTACCTTCTTTAAGGCCACGGCCGCCTCCTTCCCTCTTCCTTGCCTATCCATCCTGACCATCCCTTACCTTCCCTCATGAGGCCCCTGTTCGCTTTGCAGGTGCGGCCGCCTGGGCGAGGTGCCAATCACACCTCACCAGTTGTATCCACTCCGATTAGATGTTCCCAGCTCTAGGACACTGCCCGTAGAGGCGGTAGTGGTGAGTTCCCTCGCTGAGTCCGTTGGTTCCACCAACCTGGAGGGTAAACAACTAAGAAAAAAGAAAAGAAGAATTAATGGTTTCCGACTCAGAGAATGGACAGCACAAAGTCGGATGGATAGACTACAATAAAATAATTTAAAAAGAAATAAAATTTTGGTCACTACTGTGGCTTGAGCCCACGACATAACTGTTGCGAAGCTACAGCGTTACCCCTCCTACACTTTTCCAGTATATCGGCTAGCTTACAGGTAGCCTACGTAACTGAATCCGAATGCAATGGTTGAAGGTCGAATGATTTCAGTTCAATCTTCAAGACCGCCAGGAATGCATTCATCAGTGCCTGGCATGTTTTCAAGTTACAGTTACGTATCTTAATGACTGATTTGCATTCTAATAATGCCCATCAACAGCAGATACCACCCTCAATTGACAACCGTCCACCACGTTTGATTCCATGCACCTAGCCCTGCTGAGCCAATCGAAAGGGCCGGTATACATGTCAGTAACGTTACCAAGCCCTGTACCGAAACTGCGGCTACATCCCATCTTAACGTTACAGCCTGTACCGTTTCTTCTCTGAGGGTCAATGCTGGCGGTACAAAGTTACAATATCTACCATCTCTCGTAGCGTTACGCAAAATCCATCATAGATAACGCTCATTTCGTTGTTATTCGTACCGACAACATTATTATTATTATTACTATTATTATTATTATTATTAATGTTATTATTATCTTAGGTGTGTGTGGAATCAGTGTGTTAATCAGTGGCATTGTTTTGGCTGTGGTAATGTGCGTATTTGTAATTGTGGCTAGGTTTGGGAAGGAAATGATCGAAGCCTTCACTTAGGTACCATCCGGGCATTTGCCTGGCTTTGCAGTAGCAACCACGCCATTCCACCTCCAGCATAGCTAGGTAGGAATCTAGCCTATCTCTTCCAAACTATCCTCACGTGGCTTAGTGTTGTGTTTAGCGCCGTTGACCTCGTAGTTCCTCCCCTTTCAACCCCAATAACCTACTAACTAACTAATTAACTAACTGACTAGGCTTGTTGTACAGTTTCTAGCGCTGAGGCTAGAAATATCTTTGCAGGAAGAGATGGGGATCGAACCCCGGTCCTTTAAAAGAGGAGTCACATTGCATACTCATCTAATAGATGGTGGCTTTGGGTAATTTTAATTCTGAAATATTTCCGAATTCCACAAATCTTGAAAGACACACGTCCACTTCCGAACTGAGCTTACACTGAGCGTAGCGGTCAGCATGGTTAGCTATCGCCCCGGAGGTCCTGGGTTCGATAACCGGCTCTGCCGCGAAATTAGAAAAGTGGTTCGAGGACTGGAATGGGGTCTACTCAGCCTCGGGTGGCCCAAATGAGTAGAGGGTTTCGATTCCCACCTCACCCATTCTCGAAGTGGTTTTCCGTGGTTTCCCACTTCGTCTTCGGTCAAATGTCGGGATGGTGCCTTCTTCAAGGCCACGGCCGCCTCATTCCCTCTTCCTTGCCTATCCATCCTGACCATCCCTTACCTTCCCTCATGAGGCCCCTGTTCGCTTTGCAGGTGCAGCCGCCTGGGCGAGGTACCAATCACTCCTCACCAGTTGTATCCCTTTAGATTCGCTGAGTCTGTGAGTTCCACCAACCTGGAGGGTAAACGACTAAAACAAAAAAAGTACAAAAAAATAGGGGATGACGAAGAACGAAAATAGGCGAATAACGTTTCTATGAGGAAAGTCCATTACCCGCCTTCCGATAACGTTATTGTCAGTAGTTCGTTAAATTTCGTTCTTCGACATCAGGTTGAACTAATAACGAAATGATGCCAATAACGTTATTCAGTTATTCACTATGTGAGCCACCCGCCCAATAACGTTATTGGTAAGGACCGGAATAATAGAGTTCTTTAATTCGGTTCCTGAATTGAACGTTATTGTTATTTATTTATTTATCGTATGGCTTTTATTGCTGGGAGTGTCCGAGGACATGCTCGGCTCGCCTGAGTTTGTAGCTGCTTCCAGTGGACACCCCTAGGGTGAGCTACAATTTCCGTTCAATTTCAAGTAGTTCCTACTTTTGCCTGTTTGCCATCTCTTGATGAATGCAGTACATTTGCATTTGTCTGTTGGCACAGGCTAGAGTAAAAGGTGGCTTCTCACCGATGTCTCAGTCTCACTCATGGCTGTGATTATATGGAAGCTACTGAGGTATGGGTGGTGCTGAGTAATGGCATTCAGGGCACAGTCAGTGCCTGTGGATGTTGTGAAAGGTTCTACTCATAGGGTTAGGACTACTGTTCTGACTCGGTGAGAAAAGCAATGGCAAACTACCTCACTCCTCATCTTGCCTAGTACGCCTCAATATAGCGCTGCCTTGGGTTTTTGTGGGTATCTACCCACATAACCTAACGGCGGTGCTTTTTGAGGATCCAACCAGCCTTCGGGCTGACTACCTAACAGACAGACTACTTTTGCTACCAAATATCAATGATACCTAGTGGAGAACGTTGAAACTTTTGATAGAGCGTTCAGACGAAATCTAACCTAGCAATTTAGCTGCAAACAAATTTAGTCTATGGAAGGATCTTTTACATGCCATAAATCTATGACATGGGACCACCTGCTTTACTTCCCCCAGGGGCTCACATCTAGTGGGACGTGGGTTGGCGACCACGGGACCTCAGCTGAATCCGGCTTTGCTTCCACTTACAGTACTTGTGCCGGGCTCCTCTCCGTCTTCTTTCCTGTCGACCTCCTTTGATCAACTCTTGTTCTCTTCTGACCGTGATGGTATTAGGGTATCCGAGGCCTAGGGAGTCTTTCACTTTCCCGCCTTTATTGGCCCTTGTCTAATCTTCCCTGATCCCTCCTTCTTCGAGGGGTCAGACCTCTTGTTTTCTTTTCATTATATTTCCTTTGCTCTTTAAGATTCCCGCACTGTTTTTTATTAATTGGACCCCCGTGTATCTAAATTCCATTTAGCGTTTTTTTTCTACACTCGATTTTGTAGGTGATTTCAATCTCCGTTGCATTTTGTAAGTCTTTTCGATCTAAATTGCTTTTTGTGAGTGTTTTCAACCTCAATTGCATTTTGTACGGATTGACAATCTAAATTGTTTTTTAGTAAGTCTTTCAATATAGGGGCTGGGACTTTTGTGAGTATTTTGAATTTTATTTGCATTTTGTATTTTCAATCTAAACCTCTTTTTGCATGTACTTTCAATCTGAATTGCATTTTGCAAGTATTTTGACTCTCAATTGCATTTTGTGGGTAGTTTGAAATAAATTACATTTTGTAAGTATTTTCAATCTAAATTGTATTTTGTAAATATTGTCCATCCAATTAAGAAGTTTGAATCTACAATACATTTTGTAAGCATTTTCAATTTCAATTGCATTTTGTAAGTATTTTGAATATCAATGTCGCCTCCGTAGCGTAGCGGTCAGCATGGTTAGCTACCACCCCGGAGGTCCTGGGTTCGATTCCCGGCTCTGCCACGAAATTTGAAAAGTGGTATGGGGACTGGAACGGGTTCTACTCAGCCTCGGGTGGCCCAAATGAGTAGAGGGGGTTCGATTCCCACCTCAGCCATCCTCGAAGTGGTTTTCCGTGGTTTCCCACTTCACCTTTGGGCAAATGCCGGGATGGTACTGCCCCCGTAATTGAATTATGTAGAGACCACGGTGGCTATATTTGAAATTATAAGGAAAGTTATGGTTGTCATAGTTATGACGTGGGTAGTCATGACGTAAGCACGGATGACGTATATGTTATGCCAGCAGGCTACTTGAGCTGAGATTCTCAGTGACGTCAGCATTTAGTCGAGAATGTTCCAAGATTTACGACGCAGTCGCAGGAAACGAGGAATTCTGCTGAGGAAGAAACTATGCTATTGGAGGAGAGGCATGAACCAATCAACGATAGTTTAAAGGAAGACGGAGATTGCTGAAACTATGGTATTTTTATTACTTTTGGAATGCAGAATTGTGGAAATCCATTTGCAGTAAAAGCATTGATTTGGAATTTTGGTGAAATTTATTTTCAGTTTTTGAATTTTGAAAATCCGTCATGTATTAACGAAGTTGGAACTCTTAGCGATGACGTAGTATCTCGCTTTGGAAGGGATGGAAACGCCCCTCGTGAAGTTAATAAAAGGGCTTGCGCAGAAGAGAGGAGCCTCTTTCATTCTCCGATTATTCTGAGATCTCATTCTCAGATCATCGAAGTCTATTTGTGAAAGTTCTTTTCTTATACATTCATTATAGTGAGACGTCGAAGTGAACAGCAGTGAAAAGAATCGTCTTTATAACGCGTGGCGAGGCCACTATATTAACGAGATCCAAGTCAAACTAGGTGAAGTTGAAACGGACCTTAGAAAGCTTCTACAAGTTTAGCTTCGAACAGTTAGCGGTCACCGATAAGCTAATTGTATGGTGCAGTGCTACATAAAGGGATAGAGAAAAGCTGAACAATTTCGACCGATTAGTTTAAAAGATATTAGCAGTTTTATACGACTGACAAAAGTGATTATCTCGCCACAAGAGAAGCACTTTTGTATAGCCAGAATCAACGCAACGGCTGACGCTGCGAGTGGAATAGAAAGACTTCAGATTGCTTGGTTACAGAACGCTACAGTATAATGGAGCAATTTAATACGGCAGTTTGTTCTTCTAATACTACAACCGAAGAGCAGATGGAAGGCTAAAGGGCTTATTGCAATTGGGACATATTTCAACGGAGTAAGATAGCGACATGGAACTTCGCTAATTGCTATTCCACATAAGCGAACATGCGGTGAATACCATCTACACCCATGTTTCGTAATTAAAGGCTGAATACCATCGAACAGCCATAGAAACAATTTCATACTCTGTATATGAATAATTTCTTCGGAAATTTCTACAAAACTTCATGGCGATTGTCTACTGGAACTTCAGGGAATTTTTCAAGAGAGGTCAGGGGTGTCCCGACTCACAAAGAAGATTATTGCCGGAAGGATGTCTATTCGTCTTCGAGGAGCAGAGCGATTTCCGGAGAAGGAAGCAGTTCGATTCTCCGAGGGTGCTATTTCCTATTTCGAGGATGGAGCTCAGCTTTAACGTGGTGAAATGGATCCATCAGCAGTCTTCTTTGGGGAATTTTCCTCTGGAACGTCAATCGGCAGATAAGGTAGTCGTGAACGTTTATTGTATTTGAGTGTATTAATGATGTTTGAGCAACCATTTTTCCCATATTTTTATCCTCATGTTTTTTGCCCTATTTTCTTGTTGAGATTCTTATTCTCAGTACACCTTGATGAGTTTTGCTTTTTTTTCGACGATTTATTAAGACATTGTTATGTCATGGGCATAGTTAACGATTTTGAATCAGTTGAGACTGATATTTAGATTTTTCAGTAATTAATATTTTTTTTGTAGTCACGATTTGACTGTAAGTTAATGATTTTTATGGCAGATTTAAATTCAGACAGCGTGTCACTTTATTAAAGTAATTCAACCCCAGTTTAATTACTTTGACCAATTTTCTGTCATCATCAAGAAGGAAGAACATTTAAATGATTTTAGAGCGTTAAAATCTCTTACGTTGTCGACGATCTTGGAAATACTAGTCGTTATTTGAATTGATTGCAATTCAGACATTTATCGTCAGTTATGAATGAACATTGCATCATAGACACTTTTGTGAAAGAGTAACTTTAATAAGGAATTATTGAATGCATTAAAGTCGAGAACTTTTGTTAGGAGTTTTTCTCAATTAGAGATTTATATAACGATGTTTGCATTCCCCAGTCTAATTGGATTCTATTCGACTACTTTGCATTTTAGTCGCACTTTATTTGAAGATAGTATTTTCATACTACAATTTCTTTTAAGATGTTAATCTTAAATTTTGATAGACCAGACAGGCGTATATAAGCGTATTCACTATTAAATTTGTTTGTGATTGGCTAGTTTTGACTTCATTTCGGTTCATGAATGAAATCCACGAAGGTTAAATAGAAAAACAGTTTTGAAACAATTAATGATTATAAAAATTTTTAAGTGGAACTATGAATGTATAATCGCTAGTGCAGCGCGTGTTGAAAGTCGCTGATGTATAAAGCCCTTGAATATGAAGGAAGTTCCCACAGGAATTAATGTTAATGAATTATTTGTGGAAGTTTTTGTAAGTTATGTGGAAGTTTTTAATGCCATATAGATTAATATATGATGATTTTGGGCATAGTTTTAATGCAGATTGTGCATTAACTTGTTAGCGAAGGATTTTCCGCTGGAGTAAGATTGTCATAGTTCGTTGAAAATTAATCAAGTGAATTACTGTTATAATTAACACGAGTTTTGAAAGAATTTGAGATAAGATTTTGAATGAAGATCACCGTCACAAATAATTATTAAAACCTTTATTAAACCAGATTGTGACATTAACATGTATAACTAACCTTCATTGGTCGATTATATTAAACACGATTATGAAAATTACCAACCGAATGAACATGTGGTTAATGTATTTCTTAAATTAATAATTTAAACAATTTAAATGTTAATATTGTAAATAATTGCTGTAAATATTTTTGAAAATAATGTGGAACGAGAGTGATGTTAAAGGCGTGCCTATAATATTTTTATTGTCTTTGACAAATATTATAAACAATTTCTAATTGTTATAAATAATTTATGTGATTTTGTTATAAACATTTAAGAGCTAATTAAACATTTGGATTGAACTTAACAAGTTTAAGAAATTAACATAATGATCCAATAGGATGTGAGCAAAGTACTTGAAAGATTTGCGTAAATAATAATGTGAGTTGTCTTGTAGACATTTAAAAGCTTGAGGAACAAGCTGTATTCTTACGTAACATAGCATGTGAGAAGGGAGTGCATTTGACCAGTATGCAACAGGCTGGAGGGTAGCCCGCAGCTGTGCCATCATCTGGTTCTCAGAGAGTGAGGTCGTACACACTCTGGCCTTGCGACTATAAATACCATTCTCATGTTTATTAAAAGGAAACCAAATGCTTTATATATGTCACACCCTGACGTCCTTTTCCAATCCAATAGTGTTATGAATAATACGTTATTTGGAGCTCTTGGGAGCTAAAATGTTCTATATCATGTTGTATGGTAATTTTGCAAGTCCTACAGGAAGACGTAGTCAGATTGACTTGGGCTACTGATAGCCACGTGTATTATGTTGTGTTATTAAAATCATACCCTTTATTAGAAATAAAGCTTTTGTACAGTTCAAAGTTCTCGTCTTCGTTTTGGTTCATTTTTTAAATGTCATGGTGGAGGTTATTGTGTGAACAGACTTTAGTGATCCTGTTGTCAACTCAAACCCCGAGATAATTAAGAGGTGAGTAACGGTAAGTATGAACCCCCGTCTATTTTGGTGTGTTCCACAATGATTTCCTGTTAACTTCTGTGCTCTTATCTCGATAGTATCTGTCAGTGCCATTTTCATTGATGGAGCTATGCCGGTGCGATTGATAATTGGCAATCCGATTGAGGGGGCGGATATCTGACAGCCTACTATCCAGGTAAACGGGGACAGAAAGATTGGCGCCCAACGTGGGGCATGTTCAACAACACTGGATCACCAGGTTGAACAATAGAAAGATTGGCGACCCTAATACGTGGGGCGAATTCGACAAAACTGGATTACCAGGTTGAACGCCAGAAAGAGTGGCAAACCTAAAACGTAGGGTTCGATTAGACTCAAATAAAGAGGTTGATTCTTTGTTAGATGTCTAGGCCAATTGTAGTATTTAAGAGTGTGATTATATAGGAATTAAATGTTGTATTGTATTAGGAAAATTACACTCAGAAAAGATCAGACCTTATACAACTTGAGAAAGGTTAAATGGGCAGGAAACTTAGAAAAATCGCCTATAATCTGGAATCTTATTTTATTTGACCGGCTTATGACATTTTAGTCATGTTAAAGATAAATTTAAATTATTTGGATTGTAAATGTAAATTATTTGTGTTAGGATATTTTAAAATGAGCCAGAGAAATTTGAACATGTGCTTGAGTTTGTTTCAACATGAAGTATATTCGAAGGTTAATTATAAGGTAGTTATAAGTTAGATTTAAGACAGAAAGTTGATCAAAATTATATATGGTGAAAAGTGTTGCTCAAATGTTGTTATTTTGCTCTATTGATGTATGTCCCTACAGCAGTCCATTTTTGAATAATATTGTAATGGCAGAGGAAAGTATGAGGTTGATGTTAGAAGAATTGAAAGCTAGCATGAATGAAAGTGCGAGGGAGATGTCTGCTAATTTGAAAGCAAGCATGACTAGTAGCATGAAGCAGATGCTGAATGAAAGCATAAAGGAGATGGAAGCTAGGAATAATAGTCGAATGGAGGAGAATGCTAGTAATTTGAATGCAAGAATGGAGGAGAATGCTAGTAATATGTCTGCTAATTTGAAGGGTATCCAAACTAGCGCTGCTAATTTAGAGGAGAATATGTCGCGTTTACAGATTAATACCCTAGGAATTGAAAATACTGTAACGGACATGCGTACAGACGTGTCTAATGTCCATAAAGATGTGTCTATTGTGCATAAAAGTGTTGATGATGTTAAATTTGATGTGTCTAAGGTACAGAAAAACCTTACAATGTTAAATTTAGATGTAGCTAATGTCCGAGGGGATATTTCTTGTGCTAGAGCCGAAGTAGTTGTTGTCAAAAACGATGTAGCGACTGTCCAAGACAAGGTCGAGGAAGTCCAAAAAGAAATTCAAAAAGCTAGAACTGATGTATCCAATGTTCAGGTAGTCATTAATAACATTCGTGCGGATATAACTGAGGTGCAAAGTGACATAACTAAGATTCAGGTAGAGGTCAACACAGTTTTCATAGATATGACTAAAGTCCAAACTGATGTAAATAAAGTCAGGGAAGAAATCGAAAACTCAAAAACTCTTTGTACGCGTAATATAACTGCATTAGCGACTAGACTATTCGATGAATCAGTTAAAACAACAACGTCTTTAGCAGAGTTGAAGTATGACGTAGAGGTCATGAGAACACAGGTATTAGACCACAATAGAGTATTAAAAGAGGATATCGAAGTAGACATAGCCGAAATGTTAACAGCAAACGTAGCGGTATGGAAAGACGAGTGGAATAAGTCAAGTGGGGAACATGTAACCCAAATTCAGGAAAGGATTGAAAGAAAACTTGCCAGTACGCAGATAGAAATTAACAATGAAGTAGTACAGATTAGGAAAGATTTAAGCGTCAGGATAAATTCGCTATCCGAAAAACAAGTTGACGATAGAACACAACTAGATCAGGATATGCAAACTTTAAAATCTACATTAGAGGAACAGATGCATAAAGTTGTCTCGGATGTAAATGAAACGACGAGTAAACTGAAAAATTTGAAGTTAGGAGAGGCTAGTTTAATGCAGGACTACAAAGAAGAGATAATCAAGAAAGTCTTAACAGAAATCACCGACAAGGATACAGAAGGCTTAGCTTGCGAATTGAATAGGAATTATACTAGAAGACATAACCTAGAGCCAGAAGAAAGAGACGTGACTCCTGAAGAACGTGTATCCAGATTCAGAGAGGAGGATGACGAGAGGAATATGGAACCTGAGTGGAATTATCGAGATAGTGGGAAAAACTATCCGGATTCATATCCGAGGAACGTGACGGTCATTAGGAATTTCGAAGACAAACCGCAAAAATTCAGTAACACTGATAGTTTGACACCTATAGAGTATGTAAGGAATCTCAAAGATTATTTCATCGAAGCTCACATTCCCAGAGAGAGAGAGATGAAGATAGTAGAGAGATATCTGATTGGAGGACCCCTTGAATGGTTTCGCGCATTTAGATACACATTCAGTAACTTTGACGAGTTTGCAGAGGCATTAATCAAACGATTTTGGTCCATAGAAGCGCAGAATTCGTTAAGAGCGGAGGTGTATTCAAGAAAATACTCAGGTACTCTTCCAACGAGGTACGCTGATTTCTTTACGAGTCAGTTGTCCCGCTTGAGATTTTTGCAACCCCCATTGTCCACGGAGCAACTTATTGATGCGATTTCTCGTATGCTGCCAGTTGAGGTGAGGAGACTTATAATTTCGTCCAACATCAGGGATTTATCCAGCATGGATGAATTACTAAGAAGGTTAGACTACACAAGTCCAATGCCTAACGTAGTCCAGAAAGGTCAAAGGCAGGAGTTTAAAGAAATCAATACGGTATATATGGACCAAGTCCAACAAACTGACAAGCCAGAGCAGGAGAAAACTGACAATGTAGGTCCTCACAGGAATAATCAGTTTAGAAATTACAGATCACAAGGTTACCGACCGTATCAACAGAGAAGAGGTTGGAACTACAACCGAGGAAACTACAATGGAAGAGGCAGATATTACAACAATAATGGGTATAACCGTAACTATAATAGGAATAACCAAAACCAAAATAGAAACCAGAATACTCAAAGTCAGGTTATGACACCCGATCAGTATCAGCAAAGAGAGAAGGAAAGCCAGCAATACTTAAAAGAATTAAGAGATAAAGAAGCTGACAATCAAAAGAAAAGGCAGGATGTTGTAATCGATCCTGGACCTTCTACGAGCCAGCAGAACTTAGAAAATAGAAATACTGGTCAGAAGAGAAAGTAGAGAAGAAAGAATACATTAACCACACACAACCCAGAGTAGAAGAAATTTATGATTAAGGAACATAGAGGAAATATCATACTAGAGTAAGCCAGTAATAATTCAATTTCGTGTTCAAGAGAGTTGAGATACTTGTAACATTGAGTTTAAAAACAATTTGCAACTGTTTTTAAAACGTGGTGAGAGGAGAATGCCCCCGTAATTGAATTATGTAGAGACCACGGTGGCTATATTTGAAATTATAAGGAAAGTTATGGTTGTCATAGTTATGACGTGGGTAGTCATGACGTAAGCACGGATGACGTATATGTTATGCCAGCAGGCTACTTGAGCTGAGATTCTCAGTGACGTCAGCATTTAGTCGAGAATGTTCCAAGATTTACGACGCAGTCGCAGGAAACGAGGAATTCTGCTGAGGAAGAAACTATGCTATTGGAGGAGAGGCATGAACCAATCAACGATAGTTTAAAGGAAGACGGAGATTGCTGAAACTATGGTATTTTTATTACTTTTGGAATGCAGAATTGTGGAAATCCATTTGCAGTAAAAGCATTGATTTGGAATTTTGGTGAAATTTATTTTCAGTTTTTGAATTTTGAAAATCCGTCATGTATTAACGAAGTTGGAACTCTTAGCGATGACGTAGTATCTCGCTTTGGAAGGGATGGAAACGCCCCTCGTGAAGTTAATAAAAGGGCTTGCGCAGAAGAGAGGAGCCTCTTTCATTCTCCGATTATTCTGAGATCTCATTCTCAGATCATCGAAGTCTATTTGTGAAAGTTCTTTTCTTATACATTCATTATAGTGAGACGTCGAAGTGAACAGCAGTGAAAAGAATCGTCTTTATAACGCGTGGCGAGGCCACTATATTAACGAGATCCAAGTCAAACTAGGTGAAGTTGAAACGGACCTTAGAAAGCTTCTACAAGTTTAGCTTCGAACAGTTAGCGGTCACCGATAAGCTAATTGTATGGTGCAGTGCTACATAAAGGGATAGAGAAAAGCTGAACAATTTCGACCGATTAGTTTAAAAGATATTAGCAGTTTTATACGACTGACAAAAGTGATTATCTCGCCACAAGAGAAGCACTTTTGTATAGCCAGAATCAACGCAACGGCTGACGCTGCGAGTGGAATAGAAAGACTTCAGATTGCTTGGTTACAGAACGCTACAGTATAATGGAGCAATTTAATACGGCAGTTTGTTCTTCTAATACTACAACCGAAGAGCAGATGGAAGGCTAAAGGGCTTATTGCAATTGGGACATATTTCAACGGAGTAAGATAGCGACATGGAACTTCGCTAATTGCTATTCCACATAAGCGAACATGCGGTGAATACCATCTACACCCATGTTTCGTAATTAAAGGCTGAATACCATCGAACAGCCATAGAAACAATTTCATACTCTGTATATGAATAATTTCTTCGGAAATTTCTACAAAACTTCATGGCGATTGTCTACTGGAACTTCAGGGAATTTTTCAAGAGAGGTCAGGGGTGTCCCGACTCACAAAGAAGATTATTGCCGGAAGGATGTCTATTCGTCTTCGAGGAGCAGAGCGATTTCCGGAGAAGGAAGCAGTTCGATTCTCCGAGGGTGCTATTTCCGATTTCGAAGATGGAGCTCAGCTTTAACGTGGTGAAATGGATCCATCAGCAGTCTTCTTTGGGGAATTTTCCTCTGGAACGTCAATCGGCAGATAAGGTAGTCGTGAACGTTTATTGTATTTGAGTTTACTAATGATGTTTGAGCAACTATTTTTCCCATATTTTTATCCTCATGTTTTTTGCCCTATTTTCTTGTTGAAATTCTTATTCTCAGTACACCTTGATGAGTTTTGCTTTTTTTTCGACGATTTATTAAGACATTGTTATGTCATGGGCATAGTTAACGATTTTGAATCAGTTGAGACTGATATTTAGATTTTTCAGTAATTAATATTTTTTTTGTAGTCACGATTTGACTGTAAGTTAATGATTTTTATGGCAGATTTAAATTCAGACAGCGTGTCACTTTATTAAAGTAATTTAACCCCAGTTTAATTACTTTGACCAATTTTCTGTCATCATCAAGAAGGAAGAACATTTAAATGATTTTAGAGCGTTAAAATCTCTTACGTTGTCGACGATCTTGGAAATACTAGTCGTTATTTGAATTGATTGCAATTCAGACATTTATCGTCAGTTATGAATGAACATTGCATCATAGACACTTTTGTGAAAGAGTAACATTAATAAGGAATTATTGAATGCATTAAAGTCGAGAACTTTTGTTAGGAGTTTTTCTCAATTAGAGATTTATATAACGATGTTTGCATTCCCCAGTCTAATTGGATTCTATTCGACTACTTTGCATTTTAGTCGCACTTTATTTGAAGATAGTATTTTCATACTACAATTTCTTTTAAGATGTTAATCTTAAATTTTGATAGACCAGACAGGCGTATATAAGCGTATTCACTATTAAATTTGTTTGTGATTGGCTAGTTTTGACTTCATTTCGGTTCATGAATGAAATCCACGAAGGTTAAATAGAAAAACAGTTTTGAAACAATTAATGATTATAAAAATTTTTAAGTGGAACTATGAATGTATAATCGCTAGTGCAGCGCGTGTTGAAAGTCGCTGATGTATAAAGCCCTTGAATATGAAGGAAGTTCCCACAGGAATTAATGTTAATGAATTATTTGTGGAAGTTTTTGTAAGTTATGTGGAAGTTTTTAATGCCATATAGATTAATATATTGTTTTAGATCCCTTATTTGGGGGTGGATCTAAAAGGGAGAGTTGTTGTACTAATTTATAAGGTGGTGCCTAAAAGGGTAGCTTCCCTTGGCAGGGTAAGCTGACCAGTGTAGAGTGTTGTGGTGTGCTAGGAACTAGGGGGTGTTCCTATAAATGATGTAGTAGTGTTTGAGGGGATGGGACCCAATGCGAAGGGTCGATGTGCTGGTCGCTCAGCTCAGCTGACTGCTTATTATGTAACTGACTCTGTTCGTATCAGCCGAGTGGCACGTGCTGCTTGCTGGCAGCCGAGTGGCACGTACTGCTTGCTGGCAGCCGGGCCGGCTCGGGAAACACAAAGGTACCTGAGTTAGCGATATTAGACTACCGTCTGTCACGTCTTACCGTGACGGGAATAAGGAAGGGCGTTGGGATGTAAAAAGGCGTATAAACAGTAAAGCGTGTGTAGAGTGTGGACCAAGTGTTTATTGGTCTGTAATTCTGAGTATGAGTCCCTTGTAGGGAATGTAATTATGTTCACAATGTAGTACAAGTTGTGGGTTACAGGTTACATGAGTAGGAACTCTGAACACGATTGACTGACTCACCTCGGTTGACACCAGCGTAGCCTCGGGCCGTCTCGATGAAGCACTGACAATGAAGAGACCCTTTGACCTCATTACGATGCCTTCTTATACTCTCTGGCGCTATGTTGTCAGCAATGTGTTGGCCCAGTTACTAGTATGTCGGTATGTGTAACCATTGTGCAAGGACTGGGCTGCTTTTTAGAGTGGCAAGCTGTCCCTGCTACGTTTTATGGATGTTGGGCCGGCTTTCCAAGGGTTGCCATTTAGGGGATTTAGCCAGATGCCGGGGGGATGGACTCCAAGGGGTGCATACCCCTGGGAGGCTGTACAAGCGTCTTCCTTCATTTGTTCGCGTCCTCGCGAACGGGAGCGGAACTGGAAGTTGGGATGTTGACGTAGTGGTCCTTGAAACCCCCTCGTATCTCCTGGTGGTGTCGTATCGAAGTGTGGGTGTGAGGTCAGCCCGTGTTCAGAGGGGAGGGTTATGGGATGTACAGATATATGTATACACTGATATTGACATTGTGAAAAAAACAAACAAAAAAATTGACATTGCGAAAGATTTGATATCGAGAAAAAATTAACATTGGGAAAAAAAATTGACATTTGAGAAAAATTTAACATTAAAAGAAATTCGAAATGTAAAAAAAATTGCCCTTGCTGTTGCTGGCATATTGCTAATTTCAAAAAAAAACATGGTTTCTGATGGTGATTCGTTACATAGTTGTGCAGGGAGGAAAAACCCAGGGCCGAACGGATGATTGCGCCGTCCGCCCTATCTTAGGGAAAAAGTGCTCCCTGCACTAAGAAAGGTAGAAGAAAATAGAAAAATGGGTGTTCCAGGGTATAATTTAAGGGAAATATTCAAAAGACATTTATTGGTTTGGAAAAAACGGAACACCCTGACAAATGGGGAAGTTAGAAGAAAGAAAATTGAAAGGAAACTAATCACAGACATTGTGTACATGGAATCTTGATAAACAAACAAAAATATATAGTGTTTAATGTACTATGTTGCGATTCTGACATTTAGGAATATTGTCGCTTTCCAGTGGAATAATTGTATGAAGTTTATCCTTAAAAATTATGAATTACAATGACCTTATGTCTAGTGGAATAATTGTATGAAGTTTATCCTTAAAAATTATGAATTACAGTGACCTTATGTCTAGTGGAATAATTGTATGAAGTTTATCCTTAAAAATTATGAATTACAGTGACCTTATGTCTAACTTAAGTGCGCTAATCCCTTATAATTCTAGTTTTTGTGAGGTACCTCGCGTGCACGCTACCCGTCTGTACGTACGCTTGCCGTCTCACGGCTGATCCTGTACGGCCACTTCTTGGTACGGTATAGTGGTCGTACCGCTTGCATGTATTCTTAATACTTAATCTGTGAAGCATCCTCTGTGGGTGAATGCTTTCACACTTGACAATGAGAGTCACTGCCACAAATCGGTTGCGCCCTCATTGTCGTAATCTGCGTCGCATTTTGACGCTTTATGTGTTTCTATTTAGTTGACCTGCCAGTAAGCCTGGTACCCCACAGGCACCAGTCCTGCTGTGCAGATTTTTTTTTGGAGTGTGTAGCTGAAAAAGAAAAATGTGGTGAGTGTTTGAGAGTGTGTTGGGATTAGTGCAAGTTGACGTATATAAAAAAAAATAGTACACAATCATGGCATGCCGTAAATAATATGATACTGCTATATGGTAGTGAAATTCCTGTCACCAGTTTCCTGTATCTGGTGACGATGCCTGTGAAAAAATGGCGAGGTTTAGAAAAAACATATTAGTATGACATATCCTCTATGTCGCTTCCTGTGTCATAGTTTTTACTGGCTGAAGCTCTTCTTTCTCTGAAAAAAAAATAGCATGATTAATGTTAATTTGCTGCATGACCGGACTTACCCTATACGGTGCCGTAATGCCGTAAATAATATGTAGTTGGTCTTACCCCGGTAGCGGAATTGTGGTTACCGGGTGCCGATATATTCCACTTTGATTATGCCTATTGTACTATATTATATATTATCCTATATTATAGTGTATTGTCGGACTTACCCTGATGCCGGGTTTGGCGGTCATCAGGAGCCGACCGGCGTTACTTAATACTATCTAACTTAATTATGGTCTAATAATAAAAAAAAATGCTATTTCTAAGCCGAGAGGGTTGCCTTAATCTATTGCCGAAATGTGCTGCGCCATACCTGGCAACAGCGGTGAATAAATTTGCTTAATCCTAGGTTGCGTGTCAAATGCAACCGTCTTACAACTAAATTTGGCCTAGGACGATCGCCTGGGGCAATTAAATCCCCAGGACACCACCCGCACGAGCCCCAGAAACACCGGTTGTCTCTAGGGTCGCTAGATTCCGTCCCCTTAACTCTAGGTGTCGACGTCTATTACTAGTACTAATCTATTCGCAGGCGGCTTACGGTGCCACTAAGCTAACCGTTTCGCCCGCTGTAACTTCCTGTTCATGATCGTAATCGTTCCGAGTTGTCGTAGTTGAGCCGCCCACTTTGGCTCCTATGAGGTGCGCGCACTGCCCCTCTCTTAATGCCCTCTGGTTGCCCGATGCGTCGCCATTTATGTGGGCATTGGACAGTGTGGTCCAATGGCATAATATTGTCTTCGCCTTTATGGGCCGTCGCAATCTGCTTTTCGCAGTAATATTTGCCTCTATGGGCCGCCGTAGTATGCTTTTCGCATTGATATATGATTTTGCCGCTATGGGCCGCAGTAATATGTATTTCGCAGTTATCTTCCACTCCAACGCATAGGAGTTTTGCTTACCGCTATGGAAGCCGTGCCTACTTAAATTTAAACTTAACTAGAAGTCTAGTCATAATGGGGTCGTCTCTAGGGATAGCTCCCGAGTCCGGCGCGGAGTGAGCTATTTCTCCCGCCATTCTCAGAAAGTCTCCCTGCAGGTCTTGGCTTCGACGACCGTGGCACATAGTGGGTGTAACCTTCTCCGACAAGGGGGATAAGCGACATGCACCCCTAGATCTCGATGTTTGCCCGCGCCAGGTCGCGAATGCTTTGACCTTACGTAGTTCGTCTATTTGGTCAGGTCAGTGATTTGGTGAGCCAACTGGGGTAAGGGTCCACATCGCCTTCCCCAGCTCTGCTCCAGTGTGGTCCCTCTGACCGTCGGCTTACACCGTTGTCAACAATCAGATCGTATCAGATTCCTTTATAAGAAAAAAAAATGTGTCGTAACCTGTGTAAATGGTTCAATCTCTGTGTAAAATGTAAAATATTTCCAGTGTTGCGGGGTTGTAGATCTTCTAAGTACATGGGCTACTTCTGGCCTACCATCGCTACGTCAGCTTTCCAGCAATAATGCTTTCTTTACCTTAATGGAGGTGTTAGTAGGGTCTGTAATGTCAGGTACCCTGTTATTAGGATTTGGGGGTAGTTATTTGTTGAGTGGGCTTAAAGTATGGTAGGAAGGGTTTGCGCACCTTTGGGTTCCACGTTAGTGGTGGCCTGAAACCGGTGATGCCACTGGGATGCTTCTATAGTGAGTGGAGTGGGGAGGTAATTCCCGGGATTGCAAAGATACGAAAATTCATGCAGGTTTGATATTAAAATCCCTGGTAAATGGATGGGATACTCATGCATGTGTCTGGATATGAAGTTTCTGCCTTCATGTACGGATAGGTGTAGGGTGGGCATAATACCAATATGTTCCTCTCATGCGGGAGTGTTTAAGTACTAAAGAATGGTTAATATATATCTATGGCCTCCTCTCTCATTTGGAGAGGCGCATTATGCTTCTTTAATGTTTGCTGAGCCACCCCTAATACTCGGGTGGTAGCATCGTGGCTCAAGGCGTAGCATGCCTGCTCTTTAGACGCATGAAGTCCATCAACCCCTTGTGTGTATTTTGTAATGTAGTGTAGCTGTTTTTGGTCGTGTAGATGTGTCTGCGTTGTTTATGTTGGGCGTGAGAAGGTTATGGGAAGGGAGTAAGGTGGTACGCTGGTAGCCTGTTCTCCTGTCATCCTCCCTTGGTCCATGTTGGCTTTCTATCCGCGCCTTGGGATAGTAGAGCTGCATGACCTAATCTGGTCGGCCATTTGCAGTGTAGATGTGGCCAGTGGTCGTAGTGCGACTGGTCATGTGCTAGTCATCTGTAATGACTCTTATGCCTTGCGAGCGATAAGAGAAGTTATTAGGGGGGAGATCTTGTCTGTGTTCGCTCCTAATTGTTGAGTGCGTGTGCGTGTGTGTGACTATGTACCGCTACACCGCGCGGACGGTTGGTCTGTTGCAGGCCAAGTCGTAATATGTATCGCCTGTGTGGGCAGAAGGCGCCCGTGGCTTGCCAACGTCCTTGCGAACGTGCCCTATAGGCCCAAGATAAGTTCCGCTGTGTCACGTCTTGTCCATTGCCAAATGTTTTTGCAGTGTGGGAAAAAAATGTATGGTGTTATAATTGTTATGTGTTTGTAATTTCACGGTCACTGGCGCTACGCAATAGTGTCTCGTCACCGCAGTATTGCAGTGTGAATAGTCAGCAGTCAGCAGTTGGTATGTGTAATGCCAGGCTGGGAAGTTACTGTTTGTCATCCGCTGGCATGTGCCTTTCTGCACGAATGCAAGTGTGGTCATTGTTTTGGATTCCTAGCGGACTAATGTAGCAATTCGTCCTAGTTAGGTAATGACGTCGTGTGGCCATTGTTCCCTAAGACTTGTGTCTTGTGAAATTTTCCTACCTGTGTCTGTGAAATGTATCCTCTATGCCTGGTGTAATTCGAAATTTTATGTCTGGCTTTTGGTGGGAGGAAATGTAGTATTCCCTGTTCATGCATTTGTATGGGCCAATTTCGGTGTGGTTGGGAGCCTGGATAACTGCTTCCCCTTGTGTCTAAATTTTTACTGGAACTCAGACCCGTGACCTTATGTCATTCTCTGTGTTTTATGTTTGCGTTGTGTTCCAGGGCTTGGGGCTTTCCCAGTGTGGTTTTTGCTTGTGTTCCGTGTACCAAAAATACCATTGGATAGTTAGTTTTTGGTACGCGTGTGGTGTGTGGTCATGGGTTCGAATCCGGTTGTCTGTAAAGACTTGGTGTGATCATTTCCGTGCCGCATATAATATGGCACGTTCCCGTGGATGTGCAATGCGCAAATGAAAGCATGCATACCTGTGTAGAGTTTGTATGTTTTTGATTTCCCCTTGTAGTGTAATTTTGGAAGATATAGGGTCTCTAAATCGGGCGTGAATGATGCCGTGCGCTCTGCTCCGAGAGCTGTTGTCTGTAAGCGTGCAGGTTATCACTGAGGCCTGCGTTCCTGCTGAGTATGGTGGTATCGGATTACAATGTCTTGCGCGCACGCTTGTTACTTGTCTTGATAACGCTGTGTGTCCGGCACATGTGTTTTTAATCGCTTACTCTCTGTGACTGTGATTAGTGCTTTTCGCATTGTGAAAGAAAAGAGGGGAATTTGTGGTTTAACGTGACCGTATCTGGAGATCATGAGCCACGGGATTTCCGTTTTACTTGGAATCCAAACCACAGGCCATGGCATTTCACTTCGGAAATCTCATATGCATTGGCCGTACTTGTAGAAGAACCTTCCATTGACTACATTTGTGTCCCCAGATTTTGTGTTACTGTGTCGTGGTTCGATTATGTCCCTACAATGGTACGAAGTGTCATTATGCCCGCGTGTCTCCGGGACAGTTCTGTGGGGTGTTAGGATCGTATCCCGGCGCGGTCAGTGGGCTATTTCTTGGCCCTCTTTTCACGCCTGCCCGTGGGATTACTTCCTTTCCTTTTGGCAGTATTTCCGCCTTTACGTGTACCTATGTATTAAATATATATATATGTTTAACTTGGCCACCTTTCTTTCATCGGGCCTAATGCCTGCGTCATAATAGAAAAAAAATGAGCTGTGCCCCGCTCTGGATTAAGAGAGCACTTTGAAAGAAAATAATAGCAGGTGGCGATAGTCTCTAAAAATTATGTCGTGAACACTATAAAAAATGTTAAAAAAAATGGTGCTTGGGACCTGAGTGTAGTATTTACCATTTTGGTAACGTGAGTACTACCGTAATCTGGTTACGTCTCAGGGGAATCTATCGACACTGTCTAGTACACATTAGGAAGGCCATTGCAAGACGTAATTGATACACTTGTATCCACGTCACGAGCAAAGCCAGTGCACTATGGGAGTCAAACCTGCCCTTCAAAGTAATTGTAACTCAACAAAATGACAGTGTCTCGTCCCGGTGTGCAATTGGGCTTTTCAGTTGGTTAAAGCACACCTCACCAAATTTTTGAAATTAGTTCGAGATTCTTAATTCCTGCCGCACTTACGGCTTTCGCCCGCAACAGGAGAATCTATCAAACTGTGGAACCCTAACATAGAACGTTTAGTCATTTCTACTTAGAAAGACTCCTTTAAGCTTTACGCTGTGATTTTATGCGTAAGTTGTGTTCAAAATATCTCTTTTTCGGCCTGAAGCCTGCTTGGCTTCCACTTGGCTTAGCATATTAGAGACTTTACGTTATGGCGTTAACCACTTCGCCCAATAACCATTGATGGCCTGAGAGAAAAATGCCATGGTTCCGAAAAAAAAAAACAAGAAGGATTTAGAATTGTTCCTTCTAATTTGGCTATGTTGCACTGTATATACATAAAATAAGAAAGAAAAATATGTGATTTTATGTTTATTATGTACTTGTTGGACCATTTTCTTATCGCCCGCGTGTGAAAAAACTTATGTGGCCTATAATGCTGGTGTTGGCGATGTTAGTTTGTTTCTGTGGCCCTGGTGGAAGTCGTTATCCTCTTTCGAGCTTCAGTGCTCAGAAAGGTGAAGGGTTTTGCCCTGTTATTAGATGATAGGCCTCTGAAATCCACTGGGGTGTTCCTTTGCTACCTTCCGGCGGAATTTCTAGCAAAGTAAGCTTTGGCCTACTTCCACCGTAGCGCGTGTCTATAGGTTTGAATGTACCTGTATTCGAGGGCCTAATTGCGCTTGGCGCTGCCCTAGTAGATTTTACGGGAGTGTGGATATATTTGACTGCGTGGTTTTGTGGGGTAGGTGAGAACACCTTTCCTAATCCCCGTGTACTGTGTGGTAATGCCTGGTCAAAATGTTCGTGCGTATATCGTGCATCCTGAGGGACTAATGCCGGTGTTCGCCTTCGTTCTGGCAAATTTGCCCTTTGAACTGGCGGTAAAGGTCGCTTAACTGCCTGTTTATGCCCTGGCAATGTGGTGGCTTGTAGCCTGACCGCTTTCTGGCATTTGGCCACGGCCGGCTCCTGCCAATGTGTTAGCCTATCTGTGTACGTGTATGTAGGCTTTATGTACTGTAGGGCGGGCTCTACGTCCTCATCCCATGACGTGGTTATGTCCCTTTGTTTCCCTGTCATATCATGTGTGTTTAATGGCCCTGGCCTCAACTCCCTCTCGTCCCTTTGTTCCGAGGGGATTGTTCTAGGCTCTGCCCCTCGGTTTGGCAAAATTGCCTTCCGATCCGGAGCTGAAGGACGTGTGTTTGTGTTAGGTTTATTTAGTAGTAAGTTGGAGCCTAACCTGGCCGTCTTCTTGACTGTGGCCACGGCGCACTCCTTCCATTGTGTGGCAGTACGTGGCGAGAGGGACATCCTCGCAAATTGTCGAGCTAGCGTATATACGCTTATGTCCTCTCTCGGCTGGGCTGGTGGCCCTACCATGAACTCAAAAATGGCCTTATTGGCTTGGAGCTCACGGTATTTGTCCCAAATTTGGGTGTACTGCCTATTGAGGCTCATGGCCTGCTTGCAAATTACTGTATTAATGTATTAATGTTTCTGTGCTCTGTATAGTTTTGTTGCCGCTAGTTGGAGAAGCGTTTGGACGCGAATTAGCTCCTTGTATTGGGCGTGTAAACCTGTGTAGTGCACCCTCATTCTCTCGAGGGTTGCATTATCTATTACGGGACCATGTGTGGTGATTAATTGTTGGTATATTTTGTTTCTTTGTATGTGGAACCTATTGAGGTGTTCATGTGTGTGATTCAAGTGCTTATGTACGCATCTTAATCGCGCTGTCCTACTCTCTGACAGAGTGTACGGTTGTTTGCCCTGTATTGTCCCGACTTTTGTTTGGAGTGCCCGTATTTGTGTTTGCCGGCTTTGTATGTGCCTCTGGCATCTGAACAATAATGTTAATAATATTGGCGTACCTCTATTGCCTCTATGGCTTGCAATCTCTGCATGAGGTGCCATTCTGACTGAAGTGTATGGGACTAAAATAAGAATAAAAAAAAATCTGTGCGTGTTTGACAGTGTATTCTTATATTTCTCTGATTCTGTATGGGGCTAGGGGGTTGGTTTATTAAGAATTTCCCCTGTGTAGCTAGTTTGGAGCACACAAAAAAAAATGGTGCTTTACGTCTGGGGAAAAAAAAAAATCTCACTATTTGCTTGGCTTTTTGCGGTACGGAAGGGGTCGTTTTAACTACGAGGGCTCGTTTGTTGAGTCCTTTTCTCTATGCGTAGTACCCCGCCTCCACCAGTGTTTTAGATCCCTTATTTGGGGGTGGATCTAAAAGGGAGAGTTGTTGTACTAATTTATAAGTTGGTGCCTAAAAGGGTAGCTTCCCTTGGCAGGGTAAGCTGACCAGTGTAGAGTGTTGTGGTGTGCTAGGAACTAGGGGGCGTTCCTATAAATGATGTAGTAGTGTTTGAGGGGATGGGACCCAATGCGAAGGGTCGATGTGCTGGTCGCTCAGCTCAGCTGACTGCTTATTATGTAACTGACTCTGTTCGTATCAGCCGAGTGGCACGTGCTGCTTGCTGGCAGCCGGGCCGGCTCGGGAAACACACAGGTACCTGAGTTAGCGATATTAGACTACCGTCTGTCACGTCTTACCGTGACGGGAATAAGGAAGGGCGTTGGGATGTAAAAAGGCGTATAAACAGTAAAGCGTGTGTAGAGTGTGGACCAAGTGTTTATTGGTCTGTAATTCTGAGTATGAGTCCCTTGTAGGGAATGTAATTATGTTCACAATGTAGTACAAGTTGTGGGTTACAGGTTACATGAGTAGGAACTCTGAACACGATTGACTGACTCACCTCGGTTGACACCAGCGTAGCCTCGGGCCGTCTCGATGAAGCACTGACAATGAAGAGACCCTTTGACCTCATTACGATGCCTTCTTATACTCTCTGGCGCTATGTTGTCAGCAATGTGTTGGCCCAGTTACTAGTATGTCGGTATGTGTAACCATTGTGCAAGGACTGGGCTGCTTTTTAGAGTGGCAAGCTGTCCCTGCTACGTTTTATGGATGTTGGGCCGGCTTTCCAAGGGTTGCCATTTAGGGGATTTAGCCAGATGCCGGGGGGATGGACTCCAAGGGGTGCATACCCCTGGGAGGCTGTACAATATGATGATTTTGGGCATAGTTTTAATGCAGATTGTGCATTAACTTGTTAGCGAAGGATTTTCCGCTGGAGTAAGATTGTCATAGTTCGTTGAAAATTAATCAAGTGAATTACTGTTATAATTAACACGAGTTTTGAAAGAATTTGAGATAAGATTTTGAATGAAGATCACCGTCACAAATAATTATTAAAACCTTTATTAAACCAGATTGTGACATTAACATGTATAACTAACCTTCATTGGTCGATTATATTAAACACGATTATGAAAATTACCAACCGAATGAACATGTGGTTAATGTATTTCTTAAATTAATAATTTAAACAATTTAAATGTTAATATTGTAAATAATTGCTGTAAATATTTTTGAAAATAATGTGGAACGAGAGTGATGTTAAAGGCGTGCCTATAATATTGTTATTGTCTTTGACAAATATTATAAACAATTTCTAATTGTTATAAATAATTTATGTGATTTTGTTATAAACATTTAAGAGCTAATTAAACATTTGGATTGAACTTAACAAGTTTAAGAAATTAACATAATGATCCAATAGGATGTGAGCAAAGTACTTGAAAGATTTGCGTAAATAATAATGTGAGTTGTCTTGTAGACATTTAAAAGCTTGAGGAACAAGCTGTATTCTTACGTAACATAGCATGTGAGAAGGGAGTGCATTTGACCAGTATGCAACAGGCTGGAGGGTAGCCCGCAGCTGTGCCAACATCTGGTTCTCAGAGAGTGAGGTCGTACACACTCTGGCCTTGCGACTATAAATACCATTCTCATGTTTATTAAAAGGAAACCAAATGCTTTATATATGTCACACCCTGACGTCCTTTTCCAATCCAATAGTGTTATGAATAATACGTTATTTGGAGCTCTTGGGAGCTAAAATGTTCTATATCATGTTGTATGGTAATTTTGCAAGTCCTACAGGAAGACGTAGTCAGATTGACTTGGGCTACTGATAGCCACGTGTATTATGTTGTGTTATTAAAATCATACCCTTTATTAGAAATAAAGCTTTTGTACAGTTCAAAGTTCTCGTCTTCGTTTTGGTTCATTTTTTAAATGTCATGGTGGAGGTTATTGTGTGAACAGACTTTAGTGATCCTGTTGTCAACTCAAACCCCGAGATAATTAAGAGGTGAGTAACGGTAAGTATGAACCCCCGTCTATTTTGGTGTGTTCCACAATGATTTCCTGTTAACTTCTGTGCTCTTATCTCGATAGTATCTGTCAGTGCCATTTTCATTGATGGAGCTATGCCGGTGCGATTGATAATTGGCAATCCGATTGAGGGGGCGGATATCTGACAGCCTACTATCCAGGTAAACGGGGACAGTACCTACTGTAAGGCCACGGCCGCCTCCTTCCCTATTCCTAGCCTATCCATCCCAATCTTCCATCCCTTCCCATCCCTCATGAGGCCCCTGTTCGCTTTGCAGGTGAGGCCGCCTGGGCGAAGTGCTGATCACACCTCCCCAGTCGTATCCAATCCGACCAGATGTTCCAAGCTCCAGGACACTGCCCATAGAAGCGGTAGTGGTGAGTTCCCTCGCTGAGACCGTGGGAACCACCAACCTAGAGGGGTAAATTGAATAAATAAAAAAATAAACAATAAAAAAAATTGAATATCAATTGCACTACGTGATTATTTGGAATCTGAAATGTGCATTTTTCAATCCAAATTGCATTGTTTATTTTCAATTTCAATTAAATTTTGTTAGTATTTTGAACTTCAATTGCATTTTGTACGTATTTTCAATCTCATTTTCATTTTCTAAGTATTTTGAATTTCACTTGCATTTTGTAGTTATTTCGACTGTACATTGCATTTTGTGCGTATTTTGAACTTAACCTGCATTTTGTGTGTATTTTTCAATCCATTCCTTTTGTGAGTATTTTCGTTCTAAATTCCCTTTTGTAAGTGTTATCGCTCTCCATTTTGTGAGTAGTTTCAATCTGAGTTCCTTTTTGTACGTCTTTTCCTTCTCTCTTAATTTTCGTTCTGGTTTCCACTTCATTGACATTTTCGCTATCACCCAGATCATTAGAGGCCAATAACCTAGATGTTAGGCCCCATAAAACAACAATCATCATCATCATCATCATTTACATCCCCTCCGAAGGAAGGCATACTGAAGGATTTTTAACGCTCTTAAAATTCCGAAGACTTCGGCCGGGTTTGAACCCGCTATCTTGGGCACAGCAGTTCAGCATGCAACCAACTACGCCACCCAAGCCGCTAACGTTATTGCGATAGTATATGATAAACACGGTATTCTTGTCGAAACGAAGTGTTTCGTTCTGTAACACATTTACGTAAATGCAATCATGGAGTTTTCCGGTACATTGCCTAATTACGTTACGGTTACGGTTAAGTTATCTAGCCCTGGTTGTAACGATCCCATCAATTTGCCTACACAAGACTTCCATCCAAACTTCAATAATATCTCGAAATAACAACAGCGTTCATGTACGTACCAGGGACCCGGAACAGAACGTAACGCGGAACGGAACTCTTGTTTATGTGGAACGGAGAAATTCCGTTATCTCCAAGGTTATTTCCAAGTTGTAACGTTACCGCTGTCTGTTCCAAGCGTAACGTTACCGTCCTGGAACGGAACTGATTCTGAAACCGTACCCGGTATCTGGAACAGTGGAATGTTAGCCGAGCCTGTACCGGTACAGCGTATTGGAGACGGGTGGAACGTTACGTTGTCCCGTACCGAAATGAACAGAGGAATATCCGATACGTTACAGTTCGGAACATTCTACTTATAATAACGGAACAAACAGACGGAACGGAACGTTACAAATTTAACGGGATTGTATTGTTACAAGGCTGCATTATGACGTCTCAAGGTCAAGCAGAAGGCGTGCGATATAGCTGTTATTTTTATTGGGACGACGTGCATGCATTTACTCACTCAATCCCATTTTCCCGCTCACCTCACAGCACGCCAGCCTTCTGTTTCAGCTAATGTCGAGATCCTGTACCCCAAAAGAAGCTGCGCGACTCCGTCCCCGCGTTGTGATCGGTTGATCAAAATTTCTTTGGGATACCGTACACGATTTGTGAGGTAGGGCAATGGGCAAAGCACAGTGCTATCAAGCGGTTCCGTGGCACATTTTCCGTATATAACTAAGTAGATCTAAGTTGCGGGAACACCGTAGTGTTTGTTTGTACTTCAACGTTGATTATCACCGAGACATGAGGTTTGAGACCACATATACAATTTATACATTTCAAGCTGCCTGGAGTTGGAGTGGGGAGTACAGACGATTCTCTAGTTTAATCAAATTTTGGTTGGCTTACATATCATTGACAATCATTTTATGTCTCTGCTTTCAGAATAAGGCTATATTATGACTACCCACATCGTCACTCCAAGAGTACAGCGAAATACTTATTATTAGACTATTGTTATTATTATTATTATTATCATCATTAGACAGTTATGTTATTATTATTTTCATAATTATTAGTCAATAATGATTATTATTAGTATACTATTATTATTATATTTTTCATTATTCTAGACAATTGAGTTTGTACAAAAATTCGCTATCCAGCAACAGAGAAACTACCTTATACTATCGGGGCGCAGTTAGCCTATTATTAGGAACCGGATTCTTAGGTTCTTATCTATTTTTCCCATACTTCTAAATACTTTTACGAATCACACTGAAATTCCGTACTACCTAATAAACTAAATAATACGCGAGTACCTAAAAATAACTAATTGCAGTTTTGTACCATTTATTGTAGTATATTTCAAACTTTGTCCATAATCCTTGAAATTAAATGTGAAGATAATGTTTATTCCTAGCTCCAGTCGATTGAAAGCAATCCTACCTAATGGAAAAATGAAATATTTTCAGCACTTTCCAGCTTATATATTATTGTTTGGTTATTTACCGAGAGGAAAGAGCGAATAAATCTCTTATTATTCCCAAGAATCCAATATAGTAAAGAATCAACATTATTTGAACGAGATAGAGTGTGAAAATCATCTCTGACATCCTTGGCTTTATTGCAATCCCTAAAAGTGTAAAGTTATCGGTGATAATTTGATTACGCATCATTATGTAAAATATTTACTCTCTCGTTGCAATCAGATTGTCTACTAACAATGAGGTATTAATTTTAAGCCTTATGTAATGTATGTCAACTTTCGCTACCCTTTAAACATAAGAACCTATTGTAAAAACCCATTCTACCTAATAAAAACCTAAAAAGAACAATTTTATGTTTTTGAAAACCTAAAATGACAATTTTAAAAACCACCAAATTCCGGCCCCTATTTATTATATTCTGATGGTTGGGTGGTAGAGCAGCGGACTCTGTACTGGGATAAACGCCAGGAAAGAAGAAGATGGTTGGGTGGTTTCGTAAGTAAGACAAGAAGTTCCGTGAAGAACTATACAGCCTACTTTTCATGCCAATGATTATTCTACAGTATATGAACCTATCTAGAATAATTACGAAATTAAGTTGGTAATATCGAAATATCTAATTAGTTCAAAACATACCTGGTGTAATGTAGCCTAATAACGCACTACAGTTGGCAGCCCTGGTGACTGAATATATTCTTATTTCCATCTCTTAAGGTACAGAATACAAAATTTGGTTGAAGTCCAATGGACGTTACATGCAGTTAGACACTGGATCTATCACCAGCGTAAAAGCATGTTGCCAACAATACCATGCGTGTGCTGGACAGAAATAATCTGAAATTTTATGATATCTTGTTGTGCCAATTTTGGATGAAATCCATTTGTTAGTATAGAAGTTACATGTATTTTAAAATTGGACCTATCAGCAGGCATAGAATCATGTTGGCAGCACTGACTTATATTAATTACTCCAAATTAATCTAGAAAGTCAGGTGCTATACGTGTGCAAAGTATAGAGCTGTTGGCTTGCATACTTTCTGATATATTGATATTAGGGTAAAAAAATATAGACAGCATTTATTAACAGTCGGCAGCCCTGATTGCTCTTAACGATACTTATAGTCATATCTGTTATGTTGCACATAGCACATACGAAATTTGGTTGAAATCCAACTGATAGTATAGAAGTTACATGTATTTAATAATTGGTACTATCAGCAGGCTTATAATCATGTTGGTAGAACTGATGTATATAAGTTACTCCAAATTAATCTAAAATGTCGGAATATACGTGTGCATAGTTTAAAGCTGTCGGCTTGCATACTTTCTGATATATTGGTATTTGGATAAAAAAAAATAGAGAGAGCAATTATTAACAGTTGGCAGCCTTGGTGGCTCTTAAGAATACGCTCAGTCATATCTGTTTACGTACACATTTTACATACAAAATTTGGTTGAAATCCCATTGATAGTGTAGAAGTTATATGCATTTAAACATTGGACCTATCAGAAGGCTTAAAATTATGTTGGCAACATTGTCATGTATGGCCTCCTGGATATTAAACTGAAATAGTATTATCTACATGTGTGCCAATTTTGGAATAGCTCCCATGCATACCTTGCAAGATATCCAACATGGAGCTCAAATTTCTAGTGCGTTTTTCAGCAGTTGGTAGCACTGACATTATTTTCAAATATGGACGTGAGATATTCCGGTGCACATCTTTACTCATACTAAATTTGGTTTTGATTGCTGCAGCCGTTTAGGAGTTGATAGGGGGAGACACACACACAGCCAGACAGACAGACAGACATTTTCCCGGATCGATCTCATAAGTCTACTTTTTCCTCATTTTTGCAAAATGTGAAAAGTAGGCTAGGGCCCACAGCCACTCCTATTTCAGTACACGAGCTATCGAGTCTAATACCAACAGGTCGAGTGGTTCGAGGCTGGCTGGCGTACCTCTGGTCGTATTGGGTACTGACGCACATTAGTAGTATATGCCAAAAGCATAAGATGGCTTCGATAATTTAGAGGTGGAACACCCGATTCGACGAGTTGGCTGGGTATCGGGCTGGTCCGGAAGGCACCAGTAGCCAGCCTAACGCCACTATGGTGGATACTGTCCAGCATTTTCAAGGTTGCCGGTCTTTCTGAACCGTGAGCCGCAGAACCATAGTCTAGCCGGGACACGACGAGGGCTTGGTAGATCCGTAGCAGCACCGCTCCGTCAGCCCCCCACGTAGTGCTACTAAGAAACTTGAGCATGTTCAGTTTCCTGAGAGACGTCGTTCTTAGTTGCCGTATATGGGGCTGCCACGTTAATTTGCTGTCAAAATGGAGCCCCAAGAAGCGATAAGTGTCAACCAACGGCAACGCAGCATACCTGAGATGTAGTTCAGGGTGTAAGTGTAGCCTTCGGAGCCGACAAAAATGGACGACGGAGGATTTCGCTGATGTAAACCGGTCGTGAGCCCACCTGTCGACCCGGTTAATAGCTATCTGCAATTGCCGTTCCACGATTGACATACTTCCAGAGCTGTATAGCAGAGCTAAATCAGCTACATACAGCGATGGAACTATCGTGGGCCCGGTGGCGGTAACAATGCCGTTTATGGCAACCTCTTTTACTTTTACGCTCATCGGCGTATCGCAGATTCTTTCTTCTTTTATATTTAAGGAAAATATATCAATTCAAAACAACCATTTATTGACACTTCTGGATGCCATGACAGTTAATTTTACAACAGTGGAAAAAAGATAATAAAGAAACAAGTAGTTCCGTGAAGAACTATACAGCCTATTTTCATATATCCTACTTATGTTCATTGCCACTATCAACATACACAATTTCTGTTTGATTGCTGTAATAGATTCGTAGATATTAAGAACCGACTAAATATTTCGGATGGTCGCCATGTTGGATTGTATATATGTAGGTCCTAGAGTTATGTACTGTTACATGCAGATTATTGTGAACGTGTAGTATTCAAACTTCAATCGCATAATTAGGACACAAGAAAAAACAAGGAGATTTTAAAATTTTCATAGCTGCCATCTTGAGGTTATGAAAACAATTGAAGTAAATTAGATGCCAGTGGATTAACATTCGTATAAGGATTTACTGTACCAAGTTTCACTGCACGAGGATGGTTAAATTGCGAGAAACGTCCATGTGAATATTTATAATTCGCGTCACCGCCATGTTGGATTTCTGATCACCAGGTTATTTAAAGTCCTATAGGTGAACTTAAGTTCATTGCCCCTATGAACATTAAAAAATTCAGTTTGATTTCTAAAATAGATTCGTAGATATTCAGTATCGTCTAAATATTTCGGATGGTCGCCATGTTGGATTGTTAAATGTATAGGCCATAGAGTCATGTACCATTAAAGGAAAATTATTGCGTAGGTTCATTATTCAAACTTTCACTTCGATCGCATGACTACATCACAAGAAATAAAAGCTTAATTTTAAAATTCGCACTGCCGCCATCTTGAGGTTATGTAAACAATTGAACTAAATTAGATACCAGTGGATTACAATGCGCATAAATATTTCCTGTACCCGGTTTCAGTGCCCTTGGAACATTAAATCGCGAGAAAGGTCTATTTAAAATTTTCAAATTCGCTTGGCCGCCATGTTCGTTTTGTAGTTAACCGGTTTTTGAATGTCTTAAAGGTGGACTTCCAGTAGTGCCCTTTATCTCCGTACAAAATTTTAGGGAGTTACCGCTAATAGTTTCAGAGATATAGAATGCCGGTGAAATATTTCTCACATCCGCCATCTTGTGGTTATGTAAACAATTGAACGAAGTTAGATGTCGGTGCATTACAATGTATATAAATATATACTGTACCAAGTTTCATTGCGTTTGGTTGGTCAAATCGCGAGAAACGTCTATTTTAAAAGTCGCAAATTCGCTTGGCCTCCATGTTGGTTTTGTAGTTACCAGGTACCGGGTGAGTTAGCCGAGGTCGTTGCGGCATGACTGTTGGCAGTCGCTCACATCCGGGAGGCGAGGAGGTTCGAATCCCCCCGCCGGCAACCTTGAAGATGGTCTTCTGTGGTTTCCCATCTTCCTTCCAGGCAAATGCCGGGGTTGGTCCTTAACTATAGGCCACAGCCGCTACCTTCCAACTCCTCGACCCTCCCTTCCAACTTTCCTCCCCAACGGTACTTGTAGCTCACCCATTGGGTGTCCGTCTCGAAGCAGCTACAAAACTGGCGAGCCGAACATGTCCTCGGACACTCCCGGCACTAAAAGCCATACGCTAAAAAAAAAAAAAAAAAAAAAAAAAAAAAAAAAAAGTTACCAGGTTTTCAAAAGTTACATAAGTGAACTTATAGTAGTTCCCTCTATCACCATAGAAAATGTCAGGGTAATATCGGTAATAGTTTCGGAGATATTGAATGCTGGTGAAATATTTCGCACAGCCGCCATGTTGGATTGGTGAGTCGTAAAAAAATTTGAAGCGCACGGTCGAGGTCGCCGGGAATAGTGCTATGAACTTTCCGAGTTTCATTGAAATCGCTCCTGCCGTTTAGATTTTATTAGGGGGACACACACACACACGAATCACACACACACACACGGACAAAAGGTGATCTCATAAGCCTATTTTTTTCAAAATTGAAAATAGGCTAAAAATGACAATCTTAATGTAGCATCTTTGGCCAAAAGATATGACACACTCCCACCTTGAGTTGGTGGAAGAACAACTCAACCATACATAAATAACTATAATTACCTCAAAATACAGTAATCATAAATCTAATCTCTGTGGTGTATTTACAGCTCTACCACTTTTAGTGGTTACTCTTGACATCCCTTCTCATCCCTAAACACATTTAGGCTAATGAGACTTTTGTCATTTTTTGAAGAGAAAGGCTCTTCCTGTACCAATCTTGCGACTATTTTTTCTGCTGACATTATCTCCTCACATGATAATTCTCCACAAGCTCTTGTAAGGTTTGCTCTTCGCGTATTTTGGATAAACCTCTTTATCCAAGCAACCAACCGAATTATTTTTCCATAGCTTGAAAAATATAAGTAATACCAATTAAAATCGTGGTACCTGCACTGATCATTATTTACATGTTTTGGGGTGCTACATGAAGTATCTACAAAGTAACTCATTATTTGAGTTGATTTTCTCTTTTCTTGCAAAATCAGCTCTGCCTCTGCAGGTGGAAATTCACCAGGCCACTCTGGCCGGTCCTTTCGTTAAAACTCTGGCCCCTCCCACCATTGAAGTGCTAACAATTTTTCTGCCAGACAACTCTTGAAGGAAGATCTGCAGGATTCAAATGGCCAGGAACATATCTCCACATTTCTGGTAAAGTCAACCGATGGATTTCTTTAACACGGTTGTTGACAAACACAGTCCATGTTTCTTCCTATAGAATCCATGCTAAAACCGTTGTCGAATCAGTCTAGAAATTCAACTTGACATCTTGGTAGTTTAGTCCTTCTAGCACTGAATTACCTAATCTAGCTCCCACTGTTGCAGCAATTAGTTCCAGTCGGGGAATGATGACTGTGTTTAATGGGGCTACTCTTGCACTGGCTGCAAGAAGGTGTACCTTACTCTCACCGTCAATTTGTAGTCGTATGAAGACTACTGCAGCGTAGGCCTGTGCACTAGCATCACACAAAATATGTAGACTGACATCCATGTGGTTCTTGGAATAATGAAACCAGCGTGGAATTCTCATCTCTTTCAGGAGAAAAAGGCTTAAATACCAGGTTACAAATTGGTCCTTAATATCAGTAGTAACCTCTTCATCTCAAGATATACCACTTAGCCATATCTTTTGTAATAACTATTTAGGAACTAGAAGTACTGGACTAACTATGCCAATCGGATCAAATATCTTTTGTGCAACTGACAGAATGGATCTTTTCGTGATCACTCCCAATTCATGGTTCTGTAACCATTCCAAGTTTAACAATAAAGTGTCAGAGTCCAAATCCCATCGTAAACCTAGCACCGCTGTCCGTCCTACAAGAATGAAAGCATCATTGTTGGCCTGCCAACCTCTGAGGTCGAACTTTCCTTCCTGCATTATATCACGTGCTTCATTAATGAATTATTTCAGTTCTGATTCAGTATCAACACTGGTTACAACATTGTCCACATAAAGGCTCTGTTTAAGTCTTGATATCTGACCTTTACTATATTGACAATCTTCCATTGCCTTGTCCAAATGGTAATCAAGAACTGCTCCTAAAAGGAAAGTGCTACATTTTAATCCAAATACCACCCTCCGATGCCGAAATATCTTTATATTCTTCCAGTCATTTGGATCACACCAGAAGAAACTAAGAAAATCTCTGTCTTCTTGACGAACACTTATTTGTAGAAAAGCCATTTCTACATCAGCTGTCACCCCAAATCTCCCTTCCCGAAATTTTAGTAACAGGGAAGGAATCAGTTCAATCAGATTGGGTCCACACTCTAAACAATGATTGAGGGAAGGAGCATTTCTACCTCTTGCTGACACGTCAAATACAGGACGAACTCTGGTGGTGCTATTCTCCTTAATAACAGTTCGATGTGGTAGGTAGTGTCCATAATTCCCTACTTCTTTGACTGGTACTTCTTCAATAATTCCCAGTTCTTCCCACTCAGCTAGAACTGCATCGTATGAAATGAGAAGATTTTGAGACTGAAGCTTTCTAGTGGTAGATTCTAACCTTTTGAGTGCTAGCTCCCTGTTACTAGGAAGAGCCAAGCTATCTTCTTTCCATAGCAATGAAACATCGTAACGTCTCTCATCATTTACAGTAATACCTCTTAGAAAATCATCTCTAATTTGAAGCTGTCTTTCATTTTTGGACATTTTTACAGCTGAGTTTGAGATTCCAATGGTATCTAGGCTCCAGCGATCGTTGATCTCATTAACAAACAGAGCTGTAACTTATTCTGCCAAGTTAACAGAAGATTGTTGTGGAACTTTCCCCATCAAAGTCCAGCCTAAATTTGTTTCCACAGCAACCAAACCAGAAGATAGAACTTTAATATTTCCTGTCTGAAGTTTGTCCGCTACATCCGCTCCAATCAGCAAGTCCACAGGCCTAGACTCATCCCCAATATCTGTTAGGCTGATATTCCCTTCCTCAAGTTCATTCAACCAAGGTCCTTTCTTGACCGAAGGGATGCCATTACATATTAAAACCTGATCCAATACTTCAAAATTACATTGATATTTTCCATCCAGGCTTTCAATTTCTACTTTGTAACATGAATGTTCGTTAACACTCGTTTTCACTCCCCCAAAAAGGTCATGTTTAATTGTTTCAGTTCTGACTGGAGTGTAACCTAATCTTTTAACAATGTCTTTCTTAACATAGGATCTTTGGGATCCTGAGTCAATTAAAGCTCTAACAGAGAAGGAAGAGCCAATACCTTTCATCTTTATAACCAAAGTTTGCAAAATAACTTTAGGATATTTAGAAATATTACTCAGCGAATTTGTCTTTTGTTCATTCTTCCCCCCGGATTGCCTGTGTTCGACATTATTATGGGATATATTTTGTTTATTCTGAGGTAAGTCAGGGCACATCAGAACTTGGTGGCTCTTACTAAAAATAATGCACCGTACTACGGCTTTACATTTATTGACACAGTGTCCCTTCTTAAAGCACTTAAAACACCCACCCTTGTCCTTTAGGACCTTCTGTTTCTCAGATAGACCTAATTGGTGTGCTTTAAAGCAATTAAGGGCATCATGTTGACCTCCACAAAAAATACAGTACCCTCTCCTCTCCTCAACTGGGTTAGTGTGTAACAAGTCAGCTGCAGTAGCAATGTGCTCTGACAATTTGGGTTGGTCTCAACTCCTGTTATTATCTTTGATTCCAAAACCGGAAATCGCTAAACTGATCCGTTCCTCGGCTTCCACTTCCCTTTTCATGAATAGCATGAGATTGTCTAACCTATCTTTCGAATCACGTGTGTGTGCAAAATTGGAACTTCTTTGCCAGGCCCTAAGAAACTCCTCAGGCAAACATGACTCTACTAAAGGATACAACATAGATGCACACTTATCTGTTGTAACACCTAAGGTTTCAAGTGACCGTATGTGCGATTCCAAGTTGTCATAAAGGCTACACATTGAATTGCCATCACCGGGAGTGGAAGATTTCTTAAGAACTAAAGATAACAACTCTCTTACGTAAACTTCAACCAACAGATCATCTCTACCGAACCTGCTCTTTAAACATTCTACTGCCTTCGTATAATTTTCCCCAATAGGTGGAAAACTTTTAGTAATTTCTCGAGCACGAGACCCTTTCACTGTAGCTTGCATTAAGTATTGAAACTTATCTTCCGGTGCAATATCCGGATCCTTGTCTATCTTTTCAAACTGGCCCCTGATCTGTATCCACTGTTTTACATCGTCATCAAATTTCCTTAGTTCTAATTTAGGTAGTTTGAATTTTCTCTTACTCACAAGATCTACACTGCTACAATCACTGTTGTCTTGAGCGATGCCTCCTGAAGGTAGAATATATTCAACACTCACCTCTATATCAAGAAATTGACGTTGATAGTCATCGGCAAGTCTACATTCGTCGTCCAAGTCCTCTTGGCCGACGTCAAGTTTTAGACTTACGACCTTACCATCCAGCTGCAGGAGCTCATCATTTTTCTTCCGAAGTAAAGAAAGGGAATCCTGAACTTTCCTTCGCTTTTCATGAGCTGTCAATTGGACGTCATCAATTTCACCTTTGAGATTATTCAACTGCCTCGAAAACGCCACCCGTGTTACCTTACGTAGCTTTATCGATCGATCCAGTTCACGTTGGGTTGTCTCCATAATTAAAATATATTGATATATTTATCCTATCACTGGTCGCCACTTATTTTACTTTTACGCTCACCGGCGTATCGCAGATTCTTTCTTCTTTTATATTTAAGGAAAATATATCAATTCAAAACAACCATTTATTGACACTTCTGGATGCCATGACAGTTAATTTTACAACAGTGGAAAAAAGATAATAGAGAAAAAAAATAACAATCTTAATGTAGCATCTTTGGCCAAAAGATATGACAACCTCGAACAAGGTGACAGAACAGAACCCTGAGGAACTTCGTTTTCTTGGGTATAATATTGCGATATGTTCTACCGACCCTTACACGGAAGAGTCGGACTACATGAAATTCGTAATGAAAGTCGGTAGATTACCACGGAGTCCCCACTCATGAAGGGTGGAAAGGATCTCGTAGCGCCATATGGTGTCGTAGGTAATTCGAGGATGTGCCTCCTGTATGGCGCTCACAAGTCGCACCAGATGGACGGTGGTGGACGTATGGGAGCGAAATCTAGACTGGTACTCTGACAGTAAGCCTCTCTCTTCCAGGAACCACACCAGTCGATGGTTCACCATCTTCTCTCGCAGCTTACATAGGGCATTTGAGAGGCCTGTAGCTGCTGACAAGTTTGGGATCCTTTCCAGCCTTGGGAACCGGTATCATGATCCACTCTCGCCATTGAGATGGAAACTGCCCATCAATCCATATACGATTGAAGAGGACCAACAATTGCTTTATACTGGATTCGCACAGAAGTTTTAACATTTGATTCTGTATGTTATCCGGTCCGGGAGACGTATCCCTACACAGTGAAAGCGCACTGCGCAGTTCCCTTTCAGAGAATGGTACATTGTAGGACTCCAAAGCAGCAGTGGCAAAGGACAAGGGGTGAGCCTCCGCCTCCCGCTTCAGAGTCAGAAACGTAGGATCGTAACTCCCAGAACAGGATACATCATTGAAGTGTGATCCAATACGGTTGGCAATGGCGAGTTGGTCCGTGATGATGTCTCCGATGATGGAGACTCCGTGTGCCATCAATGATATCGGGAGTCCGGAGATCCGACGAAGCTTAGTCCACACTTGAGATGAAGGAGTATGTGTCGTCATAAACAACACATACTTTTCCACGTCGTTTTATTACTCTCCCGAATGAGATATCGGGCTCTAGCACGCATCCTTTTGAAGGTGATAAGGTTGGCCATAGTGTTTTGCCTCCGATAGCATTTGAAAGCACGTCGACGATCTTTAAAGGCTGCTGCAATCTCGGCTGTCCACCAAGGGGCAAGTTTCCGGTGGGAGTTGCCGGATGAGGAAGGTATTGTTTCCTCAGCAGCAGCCGAAATACCATGCGTTATGTGAATGGTATGATCATAGACACTCTCAAAGGTATCTTCGGCAAAATCAGCACGTGCTGTGAAAGTTGTCCAATCAGCCCGACGGAGAAGCCATCGACTTGGTAATTCGATGGCTCTCTGGTTCGGAAGAGTAACGATAATCGGGAAATGGTCACTAATACAAAGGTCGTCGTGTACACCCCACTGTAGCAGGGGAACCAGCGCACGACAGCACAAGGTGATATCGACATTTGAATAAGTGCCGTGTGCAATAGAGAAGTGCGTAGGTTCCCCTGTGTTTAAGAAATACAGCTCCAGCCACTTGATCATTCTCTCAAAATCTCTCCCTCCATCACTAGTGGTAGCGGAGCCCTAGATGGTGTTGTGGGCATTAACATATCCCAGAAAGAGAAAAGGAGGGGGGGAGCTGAGAGACAAGATCCACCAGCTGGTTTCAATCCAGTTGAGAATCAGGTGGAATGTACACGTTACATACTGTTGCCATTACTGGCGACGAAGTACGAACTGCAACTGCCTCTAGCTGAGTACGCAACGGCACCTCTTCACTAAAGAGGCTAGAGTGGACGAGAATGCTGACGCCACCGACGGCCACAGCTCCATCCACCGGGCCTTCAGAGAAGAGGTTGAAGTAACGCATTATTGTCTCACGTCCAGGACGAAACCTGGATTCCTGAAGACAGTCAATGGTTGCCGAAAACGAAGATATTAATTGACGTAACTCATTGAGATGACCAGAATAGCTATTACAGTTCCCTTGTAAGTAGAAGTGGGTCTTCTACTTACGCTTGACCGTTTGCCACCATTCCTCATCTCTAGTTGGATATGATGGGGCAGGAGAGCTCACCTCAATCTCCACATCTCGGTCCGAAGACGAAGAAAATGGAGCGGGCAGTCCCCTGGATGGCGCGCGGTCCTCGTTGGACTTCACGAGTCTCGCTCTTGGGGAAGAACGAGAGCGGTGTCGAGGGACTTTCTCCCGGTCCGAAGACTGGGTGTCTGTCCCCGACATGTCCCGAAGAGATTTCTTTCTTGATCGGCGCTGACGTCTATTTGGGGAAGTAGATGGTCGCTTCCCCACAGACGCCAGTTCCTTACAAAACATGACCGCTCCTGCTGACACCGCTCCACTGGTGGTGGTGGGAGTGGAATGGCCAGCAGATACCTGAGCAGCCCTGTCTCTAGGAGAGGAAGAGAAACGGCGCTGAACCGTTCCTCTCTCCACCGCTGATGTATTTTCCTATTTGTAGGGGAGTTCCTCCATACGGACGAGTTTGGCTTCAGCCGGCTTCCCTCCCTTGATGGTCGTGGGAGCGGGAAGGCCAGCAGAGACAGTAGCCACTCCGTCAGGAGGAGGGCGAGAGAGACGGCGACGAACCTTCTCTCTCATCTCCACTACTACTTTTGTCATATTGGGTGGACTGGAAGAAGGACCAGCCCTGGTCGGCAAACTCTTCTTTCCCCTGTTAACTGAGGAAGACATGTTAGCCGACTGGTTCGAAGAAGAAGAGGACTTCTCCGATTTCGCCGGTTTGGATGGTATAACTGTCGCCTTCTTTTCCTTGCCCGAAGAAGGTTGTGGGACCTCCTTCGGGCAGACAATTTTCGCTGGTACAGCGAGGGGTGATTTCAAATCTGCTGAATTACCGGACGTCGAGGGTACTACACTGGGAACTGTGACAGCAGGGGTGAATGAGGGCGTCGCTGCCGCCACATACGTCACCCGAAATTCGGGGGCATCCATATCACGGTACCTCTTGCGAGCATCGTGATATGAAAGCCGATGCAATGTTCTGATTTCTTGGATTGTGGCTTCTTTACAGAACTCAGGGCACTGCTTCGATCGTGGCGAGTGGCTTCCTTGGCAGTTATACCAGGCCCAAAATAACTGTGAACATGAGGGAGGAGCCAGATTCACGCGCTCACCCGCGCCAGCCAATTGCATAGCGCGGCGTTGCCTAGTTAACTACGCAATCTGGGCTCGCTGAGCCGTACGAAATCCCTATTTCTCTCCGCGCACGAAAATCATTGATTATCCAATTATTTAGATGAACCTATGTTACAGAGCTAAACATTCTGAAGCTGACTGTGCAAACCCCATGACGATACGACCAGCCGTTCGGGAGATATCATCTGCTCTTGAACTGAAGGGATAATTAGAGCGAAAAATGGTTAGGTGTTGAAATATTTAGTTTCGCTGGGGAAGATAACAGTAGTGGAGCTTATAGAAGTTAGTGCTGTGAGCTGAAGTTTTGAACTCATAACAATGTTCCGTAGCAAGCCGAGTGGCAGTCGAACAGCGAGGCAAGAACAATATTTTTTCAGGGTATACGGCCTTTTAAAGAATCTTTCGAATACAGAAGTACGTGAAAACACAAAATCTGATAACCTGTGTTGTTGTGTTGTCGGCAAATATGTTTTCTTTTTTAAAATTGAGTCGAATAAAACTCACCTCTTCACAGTCTTACCTCACGAGGCATAGAGTACCCGGTTCTAACCCTAAGACCAGAACTAAATGTCTTGATTGAGCCGTGAATCGAATCTGGACATCATGGGTGACAGCAAGAGTTGTTGTTGTTGTTGTTGATTATTATTGTTGTAGGGGCTTTGTGACATCGTGGTCATGTAGCCCCGTGTATTTGGGTGTGTGTGGAATTTATCTGATAACCTGTGACACTGTGATGTCTCTACTAGTGTGTATATTTGTAATTGAGGAAGGATTTGCGTAGGAAGCGGCCGTGGCCTTACGTTAGGTACCATCCCGGCATTTGCCTGGAGTAGAAGTGCGAATCCACAGAAGAACCACTTCCAGGATGGCTAAGGTAGGAATCCAACCCGCATATTCCTAGGTTTGCATCACGAGGCTGAGTGTACCGTGTTCCAGCCCTCAGACCAGAATTACATTTGTTGGGAATCGTACCCGGGACTCCGCGGTGACAGCCAAGAATGGACAGCAATGTGCTAGCCAGTACACCACAAGGTGGTCTCCAATAAACAAAAACTGATCCCAAAAATTGTATTCTCTGTTTCTATTACCTTATAAAGGGCTACCAAGCAATGTTACTCAGAATGGCTTGGGGTGTAGATTACGTCATGTGATATAATAACGTTGTAATTGTTGTTTCATTTGAGGGGCTTGGACATATTGGTACTTTAGCCCCGTGTACTTGTCTGAAAATCTGGGTTACTGTGGTGTCTGTATTAGAGTGTGTGTATTATTATTATTCTGGTGAGGATTGGGAAGGAGGCGGTCGTGTCCCTAAGTTAGGAACCATCCCGGCATTTGCCCGGAGTATAAATGAGAAACCACTTTCAGGATGACTGAGGTAGGAATTTTACCTACATCTTCCCAGCTTTGCCTCACGAGATTGAGCGAACCCTGTTCTAGCCCTCAGACTAAAATTAAATAGCTTGGCAGAGCCGGCAATCGAACCTGAACCTCCTGCGCGACAGCCAAGAATGCTGGTCGCTGGTGGTCACTTTCACGAATAACGTTTGTGTGGCATCTTATATCTGCCTCATATCACATTGTGTGCAATCCGTTGTGAGGATAGATATTCGTAGGATCAGGTCCCCCAGCTCGTACATGCGCTTGCATTCGGAGCGCCTTGTGTTCTGGGGGAAGGTCGTGTGTATACTGCGAGCGTAGAGCTGCGTCATCTCTGCCAGTCTCACTGTGGCAACAGCGCTCCGCTGGACGCACGCTAATGGGCGAGCCCATGTTCCCAGTTGTTTTGGGTCTGGTATAGGACAAATCGGGGGAGGCGTACACCTCTCACCCTCATGTGTCCCCTTGTCTCACTCTCTACACACGGCCTTGGCAGTGCAACTGGCTGAAACATGCCCGAATTTCTGGCATTGATAACATCACATAGGTGGAGGGATGTACGGTCGAACATCGCAGTGGTTCGATGTGACCTACATCTGCTTAGGTAAAACATCACCCTCAAAATGGAGAATAAAAGCGCCGGTATCGACGCTGTTCTCTCCAATCTTTCGGGTGATGCGCCCAATCATGGTGACGCCTATCTTCCCCAGATTCCGCAACAATTCCGCATCGCTATTCAAAATGAATTTACGATGGAAAATAACTCCACGGACCTCATTCAGCGTTTCGTGTTTTGAGACCTTAACGGGAATTTCGCTGAAATGCGTGCATTCCAGCAACGTTTCGGTTTGCTGTCGGCTAATTGTATGCAGTAGGAGTTGTCCGTTCCGGAGCTTGGAAATCCCGTTTAGATCTCCAAATTTCCCCTCGAATTCCTCGGAAAAGATCATTGATTTCACCACTTTGAAATAATCCCCGTCTGTCCTGATAGCTACCAGGTAGCGATGTGACTTGTCAACAGGGAAACGTGCATTGAAAGTTTTATCCCTGATCCGACACTCAAGAGACGGCTATTTAAGGGGGACAGCCTCTGATGATTTATTGGGCCGCTTTCGCGTCATCCCGAAATCACCCTCCCCGAATACAACCTACTCCGAACGAGGGCCATCACTATGGGCGCCACCCAGCCAAGGCAATACCTACCTGGCATAGCAGGTATTGCCCGGGGTCCCAGTGCCTTGAATAGGCACTTCCCCCTCGGCATGCACAGTGATATGTTTGGCGAAATTATTCGGCCGTGCAGGGACCTCCTTTGTGAGGCGGATACCACTGCAAGGGTATATGACGCACCCACCTGACGGGATGGGGAATACCGTCCAGGCTTTCTGGCCAGATGGCCAAGTTGGTGGCCCTTCCGCAGGCAGCATGGCGTTTATTTCTAAGGGTCAAACCAAAAATGGGACCGGAAGTCGGAAAAGACCTTTTACAGGCAGGGGATACCGTAGATGAATTTTCTCTTCCCATCAACAGGGAGTCTTCAAAATCAAAGTCAGTCATGTCAGTCTGTCTTGTCGGCCCTATTAGTGTCCTCCTACGACAAGCAGAGCATACCGTGTGTGTATTCTAACCCGAAACCCACACGGGGGTGTACCTAAAAGGATGTCTGTCGCACCCAATGGGGATTACCCACACTCCAGTAATGCATATTATGACGATAAACGGTTCCATTGTTGTGGAATCGTGCTTCGTCCGTAAATAAGATGGTCGCTAGAAAAGCCGGATCAGTTTCCACAGAACGCCACCCGTGCTTCGAAATCATGACCATGTATCTCCAGGTGTAAGTGCAGATGGTACGGGTGAGACCAGTGGGTGTGCATTATCCGCATAACAGACACTCGGCTGATGTTGGTCTCCAGTGCAATGGCCCATGTGGTAGTATGAGGGTGACGCCGGATATCGTCAAACACAAACTCTTCATTGTGAGCAGACGTCACGCGATGATCTCAAACAGGCCGTGTTTTTCCCAGGGATCCAGTATCTCCCAGGCGTCTTTCCACACTCCGAAATACCATGCCTGTCGGTCGTTGTCTATCCGGATAGAGTTCTTGGTACAGGCGATGCGCCTGGTATGCATTCTGTCGAGCTCCTCCATTAATATAACATATTCAGGCGCAGATTCAAGGGGGAGGGGGGGGGGGAGTCACGGGGGTCATGACAACCCCCCCAAACGGAGAACACATTTTTTACAAACTCAAAAAACCAAAACACAATAACCAGACAAATGAAACTTAACGAATTTTAACTGAAAAACAGTTTTTTTTTCATTTTATTCAATACTGAAAATTTCTTTATTGCAATTATTATGTTCTGTTACAACTGTACTTATTTCCTACTTCATACCTGTTATATAAAAACGAGTATTTATGTAACAAAATCAACTCGTCTATTTTGTTTAGCAAACTTTGTAATTACTGAATCGATGTTTATAGTGATGTCACGATGAATGTGCAGCAATGCACGAATAGGAATTGGGGCTTTTTTCGCACCAAAAATTTTTTCCGACGTCCAAACTGCAAGCTTGGTTGGCAATTTAAGCTGTGACTTTCTCCCTTTGTCGGTACCAACCCGACTTGCCGAAACTGCAACGTACTTTGGTATTTTTCTCGAAGCTCGATGTAAAAGTCGCAAAACACGCCGTTGCAATTTGTACGAATATTGTAGGTGCGCTAAACGGATCAAATTTCTATCCATGTAACTTGCAAAAAATTGGTCTGGTTTTGTACGTTTGGTTATTTTGTGATTGCGTTTTTAGTGATGCCATTTTGCTTAACTATTTCGATTTTCTGACCCCCCCCCCCCCAAAGCCCAACTCTAGATCCTCGCCTGAACATATTCATATGCTCTTCGCTGGAATACATCTCGAGGCAGTGAATACGCTTCGTGTTGTGAATTACGTCGAAGGAGCGAGTTCGCGCAGCTACATACTGACTTGCCATCGCATGTTGTTTTCGTTCCAATGGGGCACACTTTGCCCTAACTGTGGTCAACGAAGCTTGGAACATGTACGACGTAGCTAACTGGTTGCCTGTGCCCTAGACAGAGACAATCACCTCCTCATCCTTGTCCAATCCAGCACCTTAGCTTATGCAACGATACACACGGTTTTCTTTTCTTTTTCTCTTTATTTGATCGCTTACCCTCCAAGCTCGGCTTTACCCTCGGACTTTGCGAGGGATCAGTCCTCTACCGTCGAATTCCAGGACAGTGCCTCGGAGCTGAACACACCTTGACAGCAGATACAACTGGGGATGGTGACAAGCCAATCGCCTAAGTGACAACGAACTTGGGTCTAATGAAGGAAAGGGCAGCGAAGGGAGTGGGAAGAAAGATGCCGTGGTCCTGTCGAAAGGAACCATCCCAGCAATCGCCTGGAGGAGACGTGGGAAACCACGGAAAACCACTTCTAGGATGGCTGAGGCAGGAAGCGAACCTGCCTCTACTAAGTCTGTGTGCCCCACGAGGTTGGGTGAACCCCGTTCCAGGCTTCAGACCAGGAACAAAATTTCGTGGCAGAGCCGAGATTTGAACCCGGGCCTCCGCAGTAACATGGTCTTTTACAGAGCCAAATAAACAAATCGTGTCGCCTCCGTGGTGTAGTGGTCAGCGTGCACAAATGCCACCCCGTAGGTCTGAGGTTCGATACCCGGCTCTAACAAGAAATTTGACAAGTGGTATGAGGGCTGAAACGGGGTCTACTCAGCCTCGGGGAGAAGAGTAGAGTGGGTTCGATTCCCACCTCAGCCATCTTTGAGTGGTTTTCCGTGGTTTCCCACTTCGTCTTCGGGCAAATGCTGGAAAGGTACAGTACCTAACCAAAGGCCACGACCGCCTCCTTCCCTCTTCCTTGCCTATCCCTCTCACTCTTCCCATCCCCTCATCAGGCCCCTGTTCACTTCGCAGGTGAGGCCGCCTGGGCGAATTGCTAGTCACACTCCCCAGTTGTATCCCCTGATTCAGAGCCTCAAGTTGCAGGACACCGTCCTTCTCTTAGTCCGTGGGAAAAGCCAACCCAGGAGGGTAAAAAGATAACGAAAAAAAAACAACTAATCAGTCTGTGAAAACGATTAAGTATATAACCTTGCCACTTGCCAGGCAACTCCAATCGCGCGCTTGCCATGTGAGCTACTGCGACATTTGACCTGCAGCGCGCACCTCCCGGTCTATACAATACCTGCTCTTGGTGTGTGCGTGCACCTCTTGTTTTCAAGTGTGTGTTCTGCGTATCTCGGCTCGTTTAACGGGTTCATTCGAGGTACCCATACTGAATTAATAGTGGCGCTCACGATTCCTGCTGTCTTCCAGCCAGTAAACACACATCTCGTTATATTACCCCGGTTTAGGGAGAGGGACCTATGTCTTTCAGAATTGTAGTACATGTGACAGAATGCATAAAACTGGATCGCAAGGGGCCAGTGGACCGTTCGGTATGTAGGCCATAGAGTTTTGTAGACTACTATTACCTGAAGATACCGGTTGAGTTAGCCGTGCTCGTTACGGCGTGACTGCAGGCAGTCGCTCACATCCGGTAGGCGAGGAGGCTCGAAACCCTCCACCGGCAACCTTGAAGATGGTTTTCTGTAGTTTCCTATCTTCCTTCCAGGCAAATGCCGGCGTTAGTCCCCAACTATAGGCCACAGCCTCTACCTTCCAATTCCTCATCCTTACATTCACACTTTCCTCGCCAGACAACCACCACACGGGACGGTACTTGTAGCTCACCCCAAGGGTGTCCGCATAGAAGTAGCTGAAAACTTGAGCGAGCCGAACATGTACTCGGACACTCCCGGCACTAAAAGCCATACGCTTAAAAATATAATATAAGAACATGAAGATTATTGCGTAAATATATTATTCAAACTTCAATCGCATAATTAGGACACAAGAAATAACAATTATTTCCGTGAAGAAATGTGTAGCCCAGTTTCATTTATCCTGCTTATGTTAATTGCCTCTATCAACATACAAAATTCAGTTTGATTGCTGTAATAGATTCGTAGATATTGAGAACCATCTAAATATATCGGATAGTCGACATGTTGGATTGTTATATATGTAGGCCTTAGAGTTATGTACTATTACATGAAGATTATTGTGTAAGAGTATTATTCAAACTTCAATTGCATGATTAGGACACAAGAAATGGTAAAAACGAGATTTTAAAATTTTGCACAGCCTCCATCTTCTGGTTCTGAAAAAAAAATTGAAATAAATTAGATGCCAGTGGATTAAAATTTGTATAAGCATATACCATACCAAGTTTCACTGTGCTCATCCTTTTCAATATTCGCATTTCGCGTCGCCGGCAGGTTGGATTTGTGATCACCAGGTTATGAAAGTTCCATAGGTGAACTTATGTTTATAGCCTCTATCAACACACAAAATGTCAGTTTGACTGCTGTCAGATTATCAGATTTTGTGATCCGTCTAAATATTTTGGATGCTCGCCATGTTGGATTGTAACATATGTAGGCCATAGAGTTATGTACTATTAGATGACTATTATTGCGTAGGTTCATTATTCAAACGTTGATTTCGATCGCATGATTGCGACACAAAAATTAAAACTTAATTTTAAAAATTTGCACTGCTGCCATCTTGAGGTTATATAAACAATTTGACAAAAATATATGTCAGTGCATTGCAAAGTGTATAAAGAATTGCTGTACCAAGTTTCACTGCGTTCGGATTTTTAATCCGCCAGAAAAGTCTATTTAAATGTTTCAAATTCGCATGGTCGCCATGTTCGTTTTGTAGTTAACAGGTTTCTGAAAGTCCCTTGAACGATTTTGTAGTAGTGCCTTTTATCACCGTACAAAATTTCAGGTTGATATGAGTAATAGATTCGGAGATATAGAATGACAGTGAAATATTTCGCACAGCCGCCACGTTGGATTGTTGAAACGTAATAAAATTTGTAGGGCACGGTCGGGGTCGGCCAGAATAGTACTATGACCTTACCGAATTTAATTGAAATCCATCCAGCCACTTAGATTTTATTAGTGGGGCGTGGGGGCTCACACACGGACGCACACACACGGACAAAAGGTGAACCATAAGCCTATTTTTAGCCTACTTTCGATTTTTGCAAAAAATGAAAGTAGACTTATGAGATCAACACAGGGCGAAAAAAGTGTGTCTGTCTGTGTGTGTGTATGTGTGTGTGTGAGTCTGTGTGTGTGTATGTGTGTGTGTGAGTCTGTGTGTGTGTGTGTGTGAGTGTGTGTACTCTGAATGTCTGTCCCCCCCTATCAATTCGAACACGGTGAATGCGAATTGAACGAAATTTGGTACAAAGGTAGCACTAGCAAAGGACACCTCAGTGTCATGTTTTATATCGCCGCCATCTTTACTAAAACTGAATGGCGGCCACTCAAACGTTCAAAACGTAAAATCAAATAACGACTAACCAAATCATCCAATCTCTACCAAATTTGGTAACAACATACCTTCGTATAGGATGCGTCTTGTGACCAAACTACAAGGTCGTCCGCCATACCATTTCAGGATGGCGGCCGTGCGAATTATGCAAACTTTATAATCCATATCATGGGACCCACCAGTTCCGATTATCGAGCCGAGAATCGTTTTAACTGTTCTAAAGGAAGAGGCACGTACGAAATTAAAAGTTTATTTTGTAATACTATAGTGCAGACGTGATTTTAAAAAGCTCAGCTGATTCATTAATAAGACAAGATGGCAGCGGATATCTTGTGCCTGACTTATATTTCACTAATTTGAGTATTGAATGCAATATAGCGTACTGATAAAAAATAAATAAACTTTGTATGAAATGCTTTATATATAAATAATATACTCCAGTGATGAAATCGTTTAGTATAAATCATTATTTGCTAACAAGTTCTATGTAAGTCATTTTAAATAGAACGATATTCGTTGACACAATTAGCTCAGTGGTAGAGCGATAGCCTGTCGCTCAGATTTCTATGGTTCAAACCCGATCAGAGCTAGTTTTATTGCTTGAAATGTTATATGTTTATTGTTTTGTAATGACTCAGATGTTTTAAAATTAAGCGTTATATTGTGCAAATTATGGTGTAAAATATATATTTAATTAAAACATAATTCGCCAGCAGATTTACTCGAGACATCTAGCTGCCAAAAAGGTAACTTCCAGATTTTATTGAAAAGTTTCTTCTTCTGGCCGCTAGAATGCACTCGCTCTGTTAGGATTATATTGTTCGATATTTCACCACTAGATGTCCCGACTAGTCTACGTGGGGATCCATTGATTACTATACCATTATCATTCTATGCGCATCGAATTTGAAGAATGACAAGTTGATACTACGATACATTTTAACTTTTTATTTTAAAGGGTTTGTAACAGCCTATTTTGCGTTACTTGAAAATGTTATTAAGCGTTATATTGTCCACATTATGGTGTAAAATATATATTTAATTAAAACATAATTCGCCAGCAGATTTACTCGAGACATCTAGCTGCCAAAAAGGTAACTTCCAGATTTTATTGAAAAGTTTCTTATTCTGGCCGCTAGAATGCACTCGCTCTGTTAGGATTATATTATCGAAAATATCCACATAGTTTGTATACACACGTCTCTGTAGGGTCATGGAAAGATTTGTTAATTCAATTAGGGTTGTGAAAGCCATGCACAACCAGACGTGTAAAGACATGCCTCAACTCAAAGTTGGATGTTGCCCACGGCAGGTCGTAATAATAATAATAATAATGTTATTGGTTTTACATCCCTTTTAACTACTGCTGCTTTTAGAGACACCGGGGTGCCGGAATTTTGGCCCGAAGGGGATCTTTAACGTGCCAGTAAATGTACTGACACGGCTCCCTCGCATTTGTGCACCCTCAAATGCCAGCTGACTGCGCCAGGATACGAACCTGCAACCTAGGGCCCAGCAAGCGAGAACGTTACCGCTGAGCCACGCCGCCAGTCCGGTCGATTATGTCTCCAGATCCATAACATTCTTGATATACTTCTTATCTTTCTTTCTTTCTTCAATGATGGTAGCAGTTTTTATCTAGGTCGTGGCGTTTGGTAGAGGTAAATCGTTTCTAAGGTCTTCAACAAAGAATAGTTCTATTATACTCTTTGATAATAACAACGAGTTATAACTATACTCATACATTTAGGAGAAAGTAGGCTATATGTTCTTTACTGAACATCTTGTTTCATAAATAGAAATAGGCTAAAAACGAGATTTTAAAATTTGACACTGACGCCATCTCGTGGTTAAAAAAACAATTAAGTTTGATTGCTGTCACAGATTAGTTGACATTGAGAATCGTCTAAATATTTCGGATGGTCAACATATTGGATTTTTATATACTTTGTAGGCCATAGAGCTATGTACTATTAGATGATGATAATTGCGTAAGTTCATTGTTCAAACGTTGGTTTCGATCGCATGATTAGGCCACAAGAAATTAAACCTTAATTTTAAAATTTCGCACAGCCGCCATCTTGAAGTTATGTAAACAATTGAGCTGAATAGGATGTCAGTGCATTACAAGGTGCATACCATTTGATGTACCATGTGTGACGGCACTCGGATGGTTTAAATTCGAGAAAAGTCTATTTAAATACAACAACTTCGCTTGACCGCCATGTTCGTTTTGTAAAGAGGTTTTTGAGAGTCCCATCGTTACACTTCTATTAGTGCTTTTTTTCCACCATACAAAACGTCAGGGTGATATTTGTAATAGTTTCGGAGATTTGGAATACCGGTGAAATATTTCGCGCAATTGCCAAGTTGGATTGGTGAGATGTAATAAAATTTGAAGAGCGCAGTCGGGGTTGGACAAAATAGTACTATGACCTTACCGATTTTCGTTGAAATCATTCCAGCAGTTTAGATTTTATTAGGGGGAGGAGCGAGGCGACGGTCACATGCAAACACACACATACGAACACACACACGGACTATATGTGATGTCATAGGCCTATCTTTCATAAATGTAAATAATAAAGGAAGCTTTTCAGTCAGTCAACACGACTGAATAGCTTTCATTATTAGAATTAAGCATCACTGAAAAATGGCTTCTATCACTACTAAATGACAATAGGCCAACTAGTAAACGAAAAGCAGGAACGGGAGGTTTAATTTAGAAAAGAAATACTATAATTGGTCACAAAGGAGCTAAAGTTCCGCTTACACGTACCTTGATGCTCGGTACAGTTGGGAGTCGAGTTCCGTCTGTAATGTTCCAGGGCTGTAACGTTTCACACGCTCGTACCGAGTTCCAAGTTACAGTTCCGGAACGATACCGCAAGCCAGCTCGGGGCAGCGGTATGGCGTACGTTACGTAACGTGGAACATAAGCGGTACGTAACGCATTTCAGTTCTGTTCCGTGTCCCTGATGATTAGTTTAGTCGTTTATTAATGTTAAGTTTTGTCCAATTGAGTAGCTACAATTGAGATTTGGTAAAGATGGCGGCAAAATAAACATGACACTGAGGTGCCCTTTTCTAGTGCTACTTCTGTACAAAATGTCGTGTTTCAATTGATAGGGGGGAGCCGACATATACACACACAGATACACAATGTTTCTTGAAAAAAAGTCCCTTAATACTAGCCACGTTCTTCTACTGGCAGTGATCTGTAAGAAAATCAGGCATTTTTAGTCTACTTTTGACATTATGCAAAAATGAGGAAAAAGTAGACTTATGAGATCGATCCGGGAAAATGTGTTTCTGTCTGGCTACCTGTCTGTCTGTCTGTCTGGCTCTGTGTGTGTCTCCCCCCCCCCCCCCCCCTATCAACTCATAAACGGCTTCAGCAATCGAAACCATTTTTTAGTATGAGTAAAGATGAATACCGGAATATCTCAAGCCCATATTTGAAAATGATGTCAGTGCTACCAACTGCTGAAATAAACGCCTTAGAAATTTGAACTCCATGTTGGATATCTTGCAAGGTATGCATGGGAGCTATTCCAAAATTGGCACACAAGTAGATAATGCTATTTCTGTTTTATTTCCAGGAGGCCATGCGTGACAATGTTGCCAAAATAATTTTAAGCTTTCTGATAGGTCAAGTTTTTAAATGCATATAACTTCTGCACTATCAATTGGATTTCAACCAAATTTTGTATGTAATATTTGGACATAAAAAGATATGGCTGAGCGTATTCTTACGAACCACCAGGGCTGCCAACTGTTAATAATTGCTCTCTCTATTTTTCATCCAAATACCAAAATATCAGAAAGTATGCAAGCCGACAGCTTTAAACTATGCACACGTTTAGTACCATAAATTTTAGATTAATTTGGAGTAACTTATATAGTCAGTTCTACCAACATGATTCTAAGCCTGCTGATAGCACCAAATTTTAAATACATGTAACTCCTATACTATCAGTTGGATTTCAACCAAATTTCGCATGTGCTATGTGTACCATAACAGATATGACTATGCTTATTGTTAAGAGAAATCGGGGCTGCCAACTGTTAATAAATGCTGTCTATATATTTTTTCCCTAATATCAATAAATCAGAAAATATGCAAGCCAACAGCTCCATAATTTGCACACATATAGCACCTGGCATTCTAGATAAATTTGGAGTAATCAATATAAGACAGTGCTACCAATATGATTCTATGCCTGCAGATAGGTTCAATTTTAAAAAAACATGTAACTTGTATACTAAAAATGGATCTCATCCATAATTGGCACAACAAGATATCATAATATTTCAGATCATTTCTGACCAGCACACGCATGACATTGTTGCCAAACATGCTTTTACGCGTGCTGATAAATCCAGAGTCTAACTGCATGTAAAGTTCATTGGAATTCAACCAAATTGTGTATTCTGTACCTTAAGAGATGTAACGAAGATGTATATATTAAGTCGCCAGGGCTGCCAACAGTACTGCTCTATTAGACTACATTATACCAGGTATATTTCGAACTAATTAGACATTTCGATATCAACAACTTAATTTCGTCATTATTCTAGATAGGTTCATATACACTAGTTTAATCATTGGTATGAAACTTAATTTTAGGAAAAGTAGGCTCTTTAGTTCGTCACGGAACTTCTTGTTAGGGTTTTAATATGTGTTTTAAATTTGTTGCAGATGATTATTTTATCATATTTTCATACATCATGTTGCGGTATGTTGATTTAGACGTTCAATTTTCAATCCTTCTTTATGGTGCACCATGTAAGGTTTAATACCAAGGGACTTTTTAGTGTTACGCTATACATTTATCTTGTGTCTTTGATATTTATCAATTCATTCATATCGGCTGATGTTGTTGTTTGAGTCTTCAGTCTTTTGACTGGTTTTATCCCGCTCTCCATGCCTCCCTGTCCTGAGCTAAGCGTTTCATCTCCACACAGCTACCACACCCCACATTCGAGGCAAACTGTTTAACATATTCTAATCTCGGTCTACCCCTACAGTTCTTGTCCTCGACCTTCCTTCCATAACTAAGTTTGCTATTCCTGGGTGTCTTAGAATGTGTCCTACCAACCTATCTCTTCTCTTCATTAGCAGTCGCCAGAAACATCTCTCCTCTCCCACTCGCCTTAATAGCTCTTCGTTTGTAACCCTCTCTTCCCATCTGATCTTCATCATTCTCCTGTAACACCACATTTCAAACGCTTCAATTCTCCTCTTTTCTGCTGCATCAATAGTCCAATTTTCACTTCCATAGAGTGCCACGCTCCATGTCAAAAGATTCCGTTTATGTAGAAATGCCTTCCTTGCCTGAACCAACCTAATTCTTATATCCTCTTTCCTCCATCAATCACTTGTTATTTTGCTTCCTAAGTAACAGAAGTCTTCTGAGATTCGGAGATATAGAATGCCAGTGAAATATATCGCACAACCGCCATGTAGGATTATTAGAACGTAATAAAATTTGTAGGGCACGGTCGGGGTCGGCCTGAATAGTACTATGACCTTACCGAATTTAATTGAAATCCATCCAGCCACTTAGATTTTATTAGTGGGGCGTGGGGGCACACACACGGACACACACGGACAAAAGGTGATCTCATAAGCCTATTTTTTCATAAATAGAAATAGGCAAAAAACGAGATTTTAAAATTTGACACAGGCTCCATCTCGTGGTTAAGAAAACAATTAAGTTTGATTGCTGTCACAGATTAGTTGACATTGAGAATTGTCTAAATATTTCGGATGGTCACCATATTGGATTTTTATATACATGGTAGGCCATAGAGCTATGCACTATTGGATGATGATAATTGCGTAGGTTCATTGTTCAAACGTTGGTTTCGATCGCATGATTAGGACACAAGAAATTAAACCTTAATTTTAAAATTCCGCACAGCCGACCTCTTGAAGTTATGTAAACAATTGAGCTGAATAGGATGTCAGTGTATTACAAGGTGTATACCATTTGCTGTACCATGTGTGACGGCGCTCGGTTGGTTTAAATGCGAGAAAAGTCTATTTAAATACAACTTCGCTTGGCCGCCATGTTCGTTTTGTAAAGAGGTTTTTGAGAGTCCCTTAGTTACAATTATATTAGTGCTTTTTTCCACCATACAAAACGTCAGGGTGATATCTGTAATAGTTTCGGAGATTTGGAATGCCGGTGAAATATTTCGCTCAATTGCCAAGTTGGATTGGTGAGATGTAATAAAATTTGAAGAGCACAGACCGGGTTAGACAAAATTGTACTATGACCTTACCGAGTTTCGTTGAAATCGCTCCAGCAGTTTAGATTTTATTAGGGAGGGGAGCGAGGCGACGGACACATGCAAACACACACATACGTACACACACATGGACTATATGTGATGTCATTGGCCTATCTTTCATAAATGTACATAGTAAAGGAAGCTTTTCAGTCGGTCAACACGACTGAATAGCTTTCATTATTAGAATTAAGCATCACTGAAAAATGGCTTCTATCACTACTAAATGAAAATAGGCTAAAAGTAAACGAAAAGCAAGAACGGGAGGTTCAATTTAGAAGAGAAATACTATTATTGGTCACAAAGGAGCTAAAGTTCCGCTAACACGTACCTTGATGCTCGGTACAGTTAGGAGGCGAGTTCCGACTGTACCGTTCCATACGTAACGTTCCGCTAACACGTAACTTGATGTTCGGTACAGTTGGGAGTCGAGTTCCGACTGTACCGTTCCAGGGCTGTAACGTTCCACTTGCTCGTACCGAGTTCCAAGTTACAGTTACGGAACGATACCGCAAGCCAGCTCGGGGCCGTGGTATGGCATATACAGCGGTACGTAACGCATTTCAGTTCTGTTCCGGGTCCCTGATGATTAGTTTAGTCGTTTATTAATGTTAAGTTTTGACCAATTGAGTAGCCACAATTGAGATTTGGTAAAGATGGCGGCAAAATAAACATGACACTGAGGTTCCCTTTTCTAGTGCTTCCTCTGGTCAAAATTTCGTGTTTCAATTGAAAGGAGGGAGCACACATATACACACATAGACACACAATGTTTCTTGAAAAAAGTCCCTTAATACTAGCCACGTTATTCCACTGGCAATGGTCTGTTGGAAAATCAGGCATTTTTAGAGTTTTAATATGTGTTTGAAATTTGTTGCAAATGATTATTTTATCATATTTTCACACAACATGTTACGGTATGTTGATTTAGGCGTTCAATTTTCCATCCTTCTTTATGGTGCACCATATATGGTTTAATACCAAGGGACTTTTTAGTGTTACGCTATACATTTATCTTGTGTCTTTGATATTTATCAATTCATTCATATCGGCTGATGTTGTTGTTTGAGTCTTCAGTCTTTTGACTGGTTTTATCCCGCTCTCCATGCCTCCCTGTCCTGAGCTAGGCGTTTCATCTCTACATAGCTACCACACCCTGCATTCGAGGCAAACTAACATATTCTAATCTCGGTCTACCCCTACAGTTCTTGTCCTCGACCCTTCCTTCCATAACTAAGTTTGCTATTCCTGGGTGTTTTAGTAAGTGTCCTACCAACCTATCTCTTCTCTTCATTAGCAGTCGCCAGAAACATCTCTCCTCTCCCTCTCGTCTTAATACCTCTTCGTTTGTAACCCTATCTACCCATCTGATCTTCATCATTTTCCTGTAACACCACATTTCAAACGCTTCAATTCTCCTCTTTTCTGCTGCGCCAATAGTCCAATTTTCACTTCCATAGAGCCCACGCTCGATGCCAACAGATTTCGTTTCTGTAGAAACGCTTTTCTTGCCTGATCCAACCTACTTTTTATATACTCTTTCCTCCGTCCATTACTGGTTATTTTGCTTCCTAAGTAACAGAAGTCTTCTGAGATTCGGAGATATAGAATGCCAGTGAAATATTTCGCACAGCCGCCATGTTGGATTTTTGAAACGTAATAAAATTTGTAGGGCACGGTTGGGGTCGGCCAGAATAGTACTATGACCTTACCGAATTTAATTGAAATCTATCCAGCCACTTAGATTTTATTAGTGGGGGGGGGGGGCACACACACGGACACACACGGACAAAAGGTGATCTCATAAGCCTATTTTTTCATAAATAGAAATAGGCTAAAAGCGAGATTTTAAAATTTGACACTGGCGCCATTTCGTGGTTAAAAAAACAATTAAGTTTGATTGCTGTCACAGATTAGTTGACATTGAGAATCGTCTAAATATTTCCGATGGCCACCATATTGGATTTTTATATACTTTGTAGGCCATAGAGCTATGTACTATTAGATGAATATTGATTAGGTTCATTGTTCAAACGTTGGTTTCGATCGCATGATTAGGCCACAAGAAATTAAACCTTAATTTTAAAATTTCGCACAGCCGCCATCTTGACGTTATGTATACAACTGAGCTAAATAGGATGTCAGTGCATTACAAGGTGTATACCATTTGCTGTACCATGTGTGACAGCGCTCGTTTGGTTTAAATGCGAGAAAAGGCTATTTAAATACAACAACTTCGCTTGGCCGCCATTGTGGAGAAAGTGAACTAAAGCTCTTTCAAGCAATCTACTTCCTGTAGAAAATAGACAGTGTTTTGATTTAGAAAATAGACAGGGTTTTGATTTACATAGTTTTGATTTTGTTATCTTTGAGTGTAGTGTCTTTGGAATGTCTTTGGATGCGATGTTGAGTTGTGTTAATAAAATATTGATTACTGTATATTAAAATGATTTGGTACGGCATATAACTGGCGACCGTGACAGGACTACTGGCAATCTCAACATCAAATAAAACAGAACAACGATGACCGAAAGTCGAGTAAACAAGCTTGAAGAACTGTTGGCGCTTGCTGATGGTGACCACGTGGAGATTCGTAGCAGATATGCTTCACTTGTGGAACGCTACGAGAAGTTAAAACGTCTGGATGATGAAGTTTACAATGAGCTGCTGCTAAAGGAAGACCTTGAAGACATCGTGCTTGAAACAGAGATCAACATTTGCAGTCAGTACGACTTGAAATATTTTAAGGTTAGGGAAAAGGTGCAGGCCTTACAAGTTGGAGATCAAGCCGTTTCTGAAGCTAATACGAGTAACTGTTCACGTACTTCTAATCAGAGACTACTAAGACTACCAAAACTAGAACTGAAAAAAATTGACGGAAACGTGAAGTGCTGGATTGGGTTTTGGGCGCAATTTACTAAAATACATGAAGATAGCAGGCTTAAAGATGAAGATAAATTTGTTTATTTGATTCAGTGTATGTAACCTGGTTCGTGTGCTCAGTAGTTGCTAGAAAACTTTCCTCCTTCAAAGGATAACTACAAAAAGGCTATAGAATTGTTGAAGTCTAGGTATGAGAAGGATGAGTTGCTCATTGAGTACTATGTTAGGGAACTTTTATCCTTGGTGTTAAAGAAGGATAGTTTAAGATTCATAGCCCAACTGTATGACAGTCTGGAGGGACAGTTGAGAGCACTTGATTCCTTGGGCGTAACAAAGGAGAAATATGCTGCAATGTTATTTCTACTAGTAGAGAGTGCCTTGCCAGAGGTTATGTTTAGAACTTGGGACAGGTATCGTGTATCAAAAGAAACATCTACCAAGGAACCTGACTGTTATTCATAATGTTGATTTTTGGGCTTATGCCGTGTTTTATTATATTGAAATACGACGCGTTTCGAAAGAAACCGTGTCTTTCATCGTCAGGAATAATCTGGAATACGACAATGTTGCTAAGAGAAAGCAACGAAGAACATATAGAAGGTGCCCAAAGATGGACGCCATTATAGCCCCATGTTAGGGACAACGGAAAGCAGCAGTGAATTACTTTCTCAGGGTTCTGATAATAGGTAGCCAGGATTCACTGAGATTGTAGCCGGTGTCGCGGTTGAAATTAACTGGGTGTTTACGTATTTCAACCGCCTCCCTGATGATTCTGGGACGATATTGCTTTATACGGGCAAGAATATCCACTCCTTGGAACATGACATCATGGCCAGGTGTTAAAGCATGATCGGCAACAGCTGATTTATCAGGTTGAATGAGCCTGATACATCTATTATGTTCCTTAATGCGAGTGCATATTGTTCTCGAAGTCTGTCCGATGTAAACCTTGCCACAAGTACAGGGAACTCTGTAGATACCCGGTTGTTGCAATTTAGGCAAACTGTCCTTAGTTGGTCGCAGGAGTTGCCTAATCTTAACAGAAGTTCCAAATACAGTCCGTATGTTGTATCGACGTAGGATTTTTGCAATACGATCCGTTGTGTTATGTATGTACGGAAGGTAAGCAGTTCCTCTTACATCTCTTTTCTCAACTGACGTAGTTGAGAAAAGAGATGTAAGATGTAAGAGGTGTTCACAGACGATGAAGGAATTCTACACATGAAGTCAAGAGTCGTTGATTCTGACGACACTCCTGAGTATACCTATCCAGTTTTACTTCCATCAAAACATGTGATGGTTGAAAGAATGATTGAACAATTTCATCGATTCCATAACCATGCTGGGACGCACACACTGCTTGTTTTGTTGCGCCAAAGGTTTTGGATAATTAGAGGAAGAAGGACGGTGGCAGCAGTTGTTCGGAAATGCGTGATCTGTCGTCGTAACTCTGCTAAGGGTTTTGAGGTACCTTTTCCTCCGTTGCCACAGGATCGAATCAAGGCATCGAGTGTTTTCCAGATCACGGGCACAGACTTGGCCGACCCTGTGTTTCTACGAGGAGGAGAAAAGGGATGGATTGTGATATTCACTTGTGCAGTTTATCGGGCTGTACATCTGGAATTGATCACTTCACTTAGTACAGTAGCGTATATCCAAGCACTACGCCGATTTGCGGCAAGAAGAGGAAGAGTGAATACCATGTATTCGGACAATGGGACGAATTTCACCGGACTTCGCAGAACCATGGAGCAATTGGATTGGACTGAAATAGAGAGGACGTGCAGCCTTCTGAAGATTAAATGGAAGCTGAACCCTCCCACTGCAGCCTGGTGGGGAGGATTCTGGGAAAGGTTGATTAAGATTCTAAAGGATTTGCTTCGCCGTAATTTGGGTAAAGCTTGCCTAAATTATGAAGAAATGTGTACTCTTCTGTGCGATTGTGAGAACCTGATGAACAATCGACCTTTGACTTATCTTTCTGAAGAAGATGAACTCAAGCCACTCAGACCCTCCATGTTCCTACAGAGCCTAGAGGGTAATGATGTAACCGACTTAGACCAAATTCAAACCAGCAGTTTAAACGACAGATGGCGTTATCTACAAGCTGTTCGGGAGAGCCTGAGAAATCGCTTCAACAAAGAATACCTGGGATTCCTCCGATCACGGAGCAAAAAGCAACAGGGATCCATACAAGTAGGAGACATAGTACTGGTGGAGAGCGACAACAAGAAACGTATCAACTGGCCCTTAGGGAGAGTGGTGGAGCTGTTACCAGGAAGAGACAATGTGACTCGTCTGGTTAAAATTAAGACAGCAACTGGCATTCTACTTCGTCCAGTACAGCGACTTTATTCGTTAGAGATAAACTGTCTTAACAAACGTGATTCTATCAACACTTCACAACACCGACTAAGTGAGCCGGTCCTTAATGAAGATATTCCCTGCAGTAACTCAGGAACTGAAAAGGAGAGTGAATTCAAGACTCGTTGTGGTAGAACTGTCAGGCAACTCAAGAAACTAGACTTATAGTGGTTCACATTCCTGAGCTCAATGTTCAACTATAATTTTAGAATGTTTACTTCAGTTTATGAGTGTGTGTTGCAAAACTACCTTTTGCAAGGTGGGAGAATGTGGAGAAAGTGAACTAAAGCGCTTTCGAGCAATCTATTTCCCGTAGAAAATAGACAGTGTTTTGATTTAGAAAATAGACAGTGTTTTGATTTACATAGTTTTGATTTTGTTATCTTTGAGTGTAGTGTCTTTGGAATGTCTTTGGATGCGATGTTGAGTTGTGTTAATAAAATATTGATTACTGTATATTAAAATGATTTGGTATGGTATAGCCATGTTCGTTTCGTAAAGAGGTTTTTGAGAGTCCCATCGTTACACTTCTATTAGTGCTTTTTTCCTTCATACAAAACGTCAGGATGATATCTGTAATAGTTTCGGAGATATGGAATGCCGGTGAAATATTTCGCACAGTTGCCATGTTGGATTGGTGAGATGTAATAAAATTTGAAATGCACAGTCGGAGTTGGACAAAATAGTACTATGACCATACCGAGTTTCGTTGAAATCGCTCCAGCAGTTTAGATTTTATTAGGGAGGGGAGCGAGGCGACGGACACATGCAAACACACACATACGTACACACACACGGACTATATGTGATGTCATAGGTCTATCTTTCATAAATGTAAATAATAAAGGAAGCTTTTCAGTCGGTCAACACGACTGAATAGCTTTCATTATTAGAATTAAGCATCACTGAAAAATGGCTTCTATCACTACTAAATGAAAATAGGCTAACAAGTAAACGAAAAGCAAGAACAGGAGGTTTAATTTAGAAAAGAAATACTATTATTGGTCACAAAGGAGCTAAAGTTTGCTGTGTAGGTTACACTCTGCCTTATATGGCAACACTGCGAGAAGGTGAGTTGGATTCCCATTTAAGCCATCTTAGATTGGTTTTCCGTGGTCTCCCACTTCTACTCCAGGAAAATGCGTGGATAGTTCCTAAGCCAAGGCCACGGCCTACTCCTTCCCAAGCCATGCCATCATTACAAATACACACGTTACTACAGACATCACAATTACAAAGTTTAGACCTATCAGACAAATTCCATAAAAACCTCAACTACATGGACCGATGAACAATAACCTATGTTCCAAACCTCTATATGGAGCAACAATAAATATTTCGAATCAATGGGATCCATCGTATTGTTTTCAGGAAACATATTTCTAACGTAGGCTACAGTATGACCGCGATCGAAATGAGCAACGTGCCTTGCCCTGTCTGATGCGGCACGCACTCAGAATGAAATCAGTATTTTTATTTTTATTTTTATTGATATTTCAAGAAGTAATTATCCTATGTTTGAATAAATAATTTGCCTGGAATTGCATATGGCATCGCTCATACTGGGATAGTTGTTGACGCAGAAAAAAGGATCTTTTCATCAGGGTCCTAGGTAGGACAGTAGATACTGAAAAATTTCCTTAGGCTAGATAGAGTATTTCGATATCATGAAAGAAATGCCCCTAGATTAGATAACAGGTATGTAATTGATGTAGTTGTTGTGTAATTAGGCTATTATGTGACAGTTTGTAACAACCAGCATAACAGTGTAATAAACGCAGTGTTACAATTGCCGTGGTAACTAAATAGACTGTGTAATAGCCGTAATAGTCTACGTAAAAATTCGGTGTAATAGCCATAATGGTTTTAATAGCTAATGGACAGTAGTTCCGGTAACAGTCCTGCAATAGTCTGTAGGCCTACATACATTTTGGGAAATGCTGCTGTACTGTTACAGGCTCTGTACCGTTCCACTTTCCGTTGGAACATGAGAACCTGGAACGTTACGCATAGATACCGGGTGGCTGGTTGGTATAACCTGGAACGGTACACAGTGTAACCGGGTACTGGTGGAAACGTTACTCTATTTCGATAACCAAGAACTGTACGCAGAGTAACTTTCCAACTGGTAACGCTGAGGAATCGTTCCAGTCATGTACCGTTCCATACGTAACGTTCCGCTAACACGTACCTTGATGCTCGGTACAGTTGGGAGTCGAGTTCCGACTGTACCGTTCCAGCGCTGTAACGTTCCACATGCTGGTACTGAGTTCCAAGTTACAGTTCCGGAACGATACCGCAAGCCAGCTCGGGGCCGCGGTATGGCATACGTAACGTAACGTGGAACACAGCGTTACGTAACGCATTTCAGTTCTGTTCCGGGTCCCTGCGCAAGTGTACGTAGTACGTACACTTGCGTGTAACAGAAAGGAGCGTTACTCCGGTACAAAACTAGAGTTCCATTCAGTAACGAATCGATGAAAGGCAGAGGTCGTAATGTTACAAGTGTACCGAATGGTGCGCGGAACGAAATGAGTAACGTTACTCCGCCGTATACCGCATGGCAGTAGGGTTCCAATCTGTACCGTGCCCATGTACCGAAGAGGCAGTAACGTTATAACTGTACCGAATGGTGCATGGAACGAAATGAGTAACGTTACTCCACCGTGTACCGTATGGGAATAGAGTTCCAATTTGTACCGTGCTCATGTAACGAACAGTCTATAACGTTACTGCAGTACCGAACGAAATCATGTAACCGAATGATACTGTTACACCTCGAGTTTCGTTACGTTACCCGTTACGTTAAGTTACGGGTCCCTGGTCTAAAGTAATTTCTAAGCAAGTTTTAGTAGACATTAAAATTAATAAACATGTAGAGAAGCAGATTTGTCTTGTAATTCCAAATTTAGTATTCAGTGTTATCTTGGGTTCATAGTGGCTAAGTAGAGTGTCTGGTAACTTATGTTATGATGTAGGGAGTTTGAAATTTAAATGGGGAGATTCTGAAGTAGAAGTAGCGTTCAATGACCATATTCAGAGGAGTAGTATTGTAGGTGTGATTTGTACTTTAAATGAGATATCGCCAGCCGTAGAGCGGGGTTCTCCATGTTTTGTGGGCAGTGTGATTACGAACGGAAGTCTAGAGGACTCGTTACGTGAGGCTGCATTTCAGGGAAATATAGAGGATGAACAGTGTGTTCGGCTCTATGATGTGTTATGGTGTAATAGGAGAGTTTTTGAGGATCGCATTGGTATGGCCAATTGCTATACACATTCATTGAACGTTATTGATAGGTCAGTATTCACAGGACATATATATCCTGTACCTTTCGCTTATCAGAGTGCAGTTGAGGCACAAATTAACCAGATGCTTGAAGATGGGATTATTGAGCACTCTAACAGTCCATATGTTAATTGTTTGATCACGGTACCCAAGACCGACGGCACTGTTCGTATTTGTTTAGACGCTCGTTTGGTTAACAGTAGAATTAGTTCAGATCAGCTGAAATCTATGTCAATAGAGGAATTAATGCAAACATTTGAGGGGAAGAAGTATTTCACTTGTGTAGATTTGAGTTCCAGTTTTTGGCAAGTGCCACTTATGTACGAAGATAGACCATTTACAGCTTTTAGTCATAAATATAACCTTTATCAATTTTTTAGAACACCTTATGGGTTAAAGAGTAGTTCAGCAGCTTTAATTAGGGCTTTAAACATCGCATTAGGGGATGACACAGGAGAGTTTGTAACCATTTACGTAGATGATATGGTAATTAGTTCACGCAGTTTTGAGGAGCATCTACGTCATTTAGATATAGTTTTTCAGAAGTTAGATCAGGCAGGGTTCACTTTGAAGCTGTCTAAGTCGTCATTCTGTCAGTCAGAAGTGATATTTTTAGGTCATAGAGTGTCGAGTAGAGGCGTGACACCAGAAGAAAGTAGGGTTAATAAGATACTTAACGCAGAGGTGCCACAGAATGTTAAACAGTTAAAAACTTACCTGGGAATTTGCAACTTTTTCAGGAGGTTCGTACTTAAATATTCAGGGTTGGTAGAACCATTCAGGGAATTGCTTAAAAGTGGGACTCGGTGGAGATGGGAGTCCAAGCATGATCAGGCTTTTAGAGCGCTGAAGGAAGGTTTGGAGAAAGCTGTAGTGCTGAAATATCCGTTAAAAGATAAGGAATATGTTGTTATGACAGATGCTTCACATATAGGCATTGCTGGAGTATTATGTCAGACAGATGATGAGGGTAATCTGTGCATTGTATCTTTAGCCTCGCGAGGACTGACAGCAGCAGAGAAAAGATACACGATTACTGAGTCAGAGCTTTTAGGCATTGTTTTCAGTTTAGGGAAATTTAGAATGTATTTAGTAGGGGGGAAATTTGAGATCCACACAGATCACCATGCATTACTGTATATGAGAACTTGTAAACTCAGTTCTAACAGAGTTAGTAGGTGGATTCTTGCTCTGCAGGAATGCGAATTCACAGTAAAATATATTAAAGGTAAAGATAACATTCTTGCAGACATGCTATCGAGGGACACTAATTTATGTAGGGATTATCCTGTGGTTAAAGCAGAGGACGGTATTTTAATATGTGCATGTGTGGACAGTAGCTACAGGGCATCGTTACAGACACTGAGAGATATGCTAGGTCGAGCAACGTGATGACGTTCATTTAAGGGAGCCACTTGCAAGGTTGGAAGCAGGTGACACAGAAACATTTATAGTTTCCAAACGTATTGGAAAAACAGCATATGTGCTGGAGAATAGTGAGGGAAACAGATTATACGGAACGTATAATATACATAGTCTACGAAAATATGTGTCATAAAGTGAGTGTGTTTAGCTGGCGAGCCAGCCTATCAAATGAGTAAGTGTGGTGTTTGTTGCGTGGAAGATCTGGTCTTCAAGGCAGGCGTATCAGAAGTCGCACAGGGGGGTAGTATGTAAGTAAATGAGAGTTTTTAAGGTACAGGGAAATATGACGGGATTGTCGGATGCTCTTGAGCACTAAAATGTCTCGATACACCAAGGCCAGAATTTGGTAGTGCTGGTGAATTCCCATTTGCCTCCAAGAGAAGGGTGAGCGCTTGAACAGGGTATTTTTGCTTAAGGCGTCCACGAGGCAAAATATGGGCCATCAGAATGCGAGACAGTCCTTCATGAAACTCATACATATCAGCACACGTGATTTCTGTTTACGGCCTCGCCATGTAAGATTTGTAAGTGTGTAATTTAAGGTAATTTGTACAAAGGTATTATTTGTGTGAGGAGAAATGGTCTGTGTTGAGAACTAGTATTAAGTAGAATATGGTCTACGGGAACTTAACAAGACAGGGCGATTACGGCACAGAAATATTTGGTGTTATATGTAATGCGCATTTACTGTTTTTTTTTTTCAGAAGTCAATATTAATTTAATCTGCTTTAAAGAGAGATTAAGTATTATGGTCACGAGGCGCTGCCACAATAGTGTGATTGTGTGCTCAGTGATAAATGGGATTAATTTCACAATAAGGAAGGAACCTCCAGTGAAATTAGGAAGTTCTAGGGAGATATAAATATATCAGAACACCTTCAATGCGTGTGATATGACATCGTAAATACATAGTGCTCACACAGTAATTATGTCTATTTCTCCAACATAGAGAAATTTGAGAGGCGGAAATATCCGTGGAACACTATTCTATATGTAAAACATTGGACTGGTTGCAAAGTGCAATCCATAGTGACAACAAACTTTGACGCAAAGTGCTTGAAGAAAAATTATGAGTGTATATACCTGTAATTTAGGGTGATCTCATTTATGCAATATGTATTTTGGATGGGGTTTATTAACGTGTCTGGGATAATCGGATAATGGACCGTCGTCACGGTAAATCATCCGATGATCCGAGGCGAATATGTAACGTGTTTTTCGAGGGTTTTTTATGCAACTGGCATAAGTCAGTAGGAAGCCATTCTATATTTATTTACGCGGCAAATTGTTCAGCCAAGAGAATTTTTCAGGTTAATTTATTATTATTATTAATTTATTAGAATTATTATTAAGATATTTTCGGAGCATTTTATAAAAATTATAAGCATACAGATAGGTTTTCTATGTCTTAGAAAACGCTATCAAGCAAATTATTACGAACGACAATATCATATAAAATTATCTGATTACGGAATTTTACGGAGTTTTGTCAGTTAGGGTATTTGAGAGACTGATTCACTGGGAAATCAAATACAAGCTTAATCCTGTCGGGAAGTATTACGCAAGCGGGCTCGCATCGTCAAGAAAAGGCGAATATACGGCACGGAAATCGACTTCTCCCTCCCGCGGAGTGTAATGAGCCAGAGAAGGGGAAGTAGCACATGGGGTGCAGCCAATCAGTGGAGACGACGTAAGCTAGTTGGGACTGAAGAGTGGGGGAGCCGACAGGTGCATATATCGTTCGACGCGCCGTGGAACGAGGAGATTCTGTGTAAGACGAAAGCAGTACGGTTGGACGCGGGAGTCGCTCCGATGTTCCGTGGAGTGGACGACTAACTTTTGTAAAACTTAACCAGTGTGGTTGTACGAGTGTTTGGGTCCGATGTACGGACCATAGAATTATCTAATCTACCAGAATATCATCAAATTTCGACGGAGATGACGACGTCCAGGAGACTGTGGGAAGCACACAGCATCATCAAGTACGAGGGAAATGCTTTGGCAATTTCCAGTGGTAAGCGCAAATGACGCAGAAATACGCAATCTCTCATATCTCTTTGTTTTAATTCTCATATTTCAGTAACTTCATAGCTTGGAAATAAGAGTAAAATCAATTTATCAAACTCCGTTTTCACGTAATTTTCTATCGGTAATATTAAAATCGCAACGCTCCAATTTAAATTTTATACTTATTATTATTAATTTTGCTATACTTGTTTTATATAATAAATTCATTTCTTTTACAATGCAATCTTTGCTTTCAGTAGGTAGCATTAGATATAGACCAATTCCTTCTCCTGATACAATTGTTTGTTGGGTTAATGATCAAATCATACCAGGATCTGCGTGAATAGAGTCTTGAATGTGTTCTGCGAGAGCTAGACGTTGTTAAATACAAATTTAGATTTCAACATTGCGTTGAGGTCTTGGCGCCCATTAAAACAACATAGCTTTGGCAAAGGTAAACAGTTACATTTCTCTCCCAACAGTTAGGAGCAGTCAAACCGTTACAATTGTCGCTACCAACATGGGGCACTAATTAATAAACTTTACAATGTTGCCAAGCTTGAGACATATAAGGAAGATTTAAAGACCGAAGCAGGCCAACAGCTGAAGAAGATTATGGCTGAGATAGAAGAAATGTAAAGAGAGAAGATAGATTTCGAAGATTCGAGAAATCAGACTAGAAGAAATAGCTTAGAAGTGGAAGAAAGGGAAATCAGGCCGGAAGAAAGATTATTCAGGTTTACGGAAGGTTTAGAGGAGAGGAGTAAAGAGCCCGAAAGTTACAATAGAGGTTTTCGACAAAACCTTCAGGATTCATATCCGAGAAACGTGACGGTCATAAGAAATTTTGAAGACAAACCGCGCAAGTTCAGCAACCTAGATACTTTCACACCGATAGAGTACATCAGAAATCTCAAAGATTACTTTATCGAAGCGCATATCCCAAGAGAGAGGGAAATGGAGATCGTAGAACGCATTTGTCAGATGGGCCCCTAGAATGGTTTAGGGCCTTAAGATATACCTTCATGAACTTCGATGAATTCGCAGAAGCACTAATAATCGTTTGTGGGGTATTGAAGCACAAAACTCCCTACGCGCAGAAGTATACTCACGAAAATATTCAGGAATTCTTCCCACACTCTACGCAGACTTCTTCACGAGTCAGTTAGTCAGACTCATATTTCTTCAACCCCCGTTATCTACAGCTCAGTTGACAGACGCGATAGCCAGGATGCTCCCTGTTGAAGTCAGACGTCTAATTATCTCGTCTGGGATCAACGATCTAGCAAGCATGGACGAATTGATTAAAAAAAAGTCGATATTCGAGCCCAATGCCAAACGTTGTTGCGAAGAACCAAAGGCAAGAGTACAAAGACATTAAACAGTATATCTTGACCAAACACAACAGACAGACAATCCGAAAGAACCAGAAAAGGGAAATATTGGTCCTGAAAGGAATAATTATTTCCGGGATCGTAGACCAGAACCCAGATAAAGGAGATTCCGTGAAGGTCGTCCATACCAGCAACAGCAAGGACGCAGTAATGATAATAGCAACGGCAACCGTAGAAGTGTTTATTATCACAATAATAATAACTACCGATACAATAATAATGGTTATTATAACAGGAATAACAATAGGAATAACCAGAACTATAATCGTAACAGAAACTCCCAAGATGAAATTATGACGAAGGAGAAGTATGATGAACGTCATAAGGAAGGAAAAGTATATCTTAAAGATTTAAGAGACAAGGAAAATGGGAATGGTGATAAAAAGGATTTGGGTATCGATTCCAAACCAAGCACCAGTAAAGGAGAAGGTAATGGAAATGGTTCTCATAGAATTTATGGAGGGACCATTTACGTTGACAAAAGAAGTAGAAGAGAGAGGAGAGGATATACTGCTGCACAGAACCAAGAAAAGGAGAAGAAAAAGACGTTGAAGAACCAAGAAAAGAAGAAGAAGAAGAAGACGTTGAAGAAGAGAAAAATAGAAGAAGAAGAACGGGTCAGATGAAGATAACTGCAGTAAAACCAAGAAGAAAGAGCGTTCCGCATAACTAATGCTTATGGGAATAACTGTTATGAGTTATTTGACGATGAAAACAACGTTATTCTAGGAAAATTCAACACTAAGAATTTGAAGAAGTATCATAAGAAAATAGGCAAAAATAATTCAATATACGAGTTCAAGTGACGTATCAAAAGTCTTGAATTAGTGTGATTAAAAACAATTTGCAACTGTTTTTAACTTGAGATGACGGAGGAATGCCCCCGTGTATTGAATTATTTAGGGACAAAATGAGAGTATTTTCCTTCCCCATGATAAAATTTAACTAGCAAATATAATTTCTGGAAGTGTGACACAGGAGTGAAGTGTTACAAGCTCGAGACTGTGGGAGAGCCCGATCACGAGATATGTTTCACAATGGACGCTTCTAGAAGGCTATATTTAGCATAGCAACAGCGAGTTTGGAGATTAATATTATAAATATTGTTATAAATTATGCTATTGGATCCCAGCCCAGAGACAATGAGAACAGGTCTTATTGAAGACGGGATCAACTTTAATTACACAATATGAAGAAATTATGCATTTAGGCCCTTAGAAGAAGATTTTCTTATTTGGTAATAAAGAGAATATAAAGAGAAATTATGTCTGATACTTTAAAAACCGCAGATCGGTTAATCTACGCAGTAATAAGCATTAGTAATCTACGCGCTAAAATTATGGTGGGAGATTGATATGGCCGCCAAAAATTCGACTTGGAGGGGGAGATCCAAGGATCGATGTTCTTATTCCAGCAGTCTTTCAAGAGTGAGGAAGTGTTTTTACTGGGTTAAGGGAGATCCCAAAGGAGCGTGATGTCGCAGTGGCTTAGCTGCTCGTCTTTCACCCGGACGGCCGGGGTTCGAATCCTGGTGACAGCGGGGTGGAATTTACACCTGAAAAATCACGTGGCGTCAGGAAGGGCATCCGGCCTTAAATCCCCAGCCAAAACCAAAATGAGCCTGGTTGGCTCCGGCGACCCCAATTAATTGGGAAAAGCCGAAGAAAGAAAGAAAGAAAGAAAGAAAGAAAGAAAGAAAGAAAGAAACGGAGATCCCAAAGCTTAGTCCGAGTGCGACGACTGTCGACTTACGGAGACATTGACAAACCTTTCTTATTATTTGTAAAGCTAAGAGTTTTGTTCATTTAATATGCTAGAGGAAATACCTTTTGATAGAAGATTATTCAAATCTTTGGCTAGGAATTCAAAGCTAGTTTATCCCGGTCAAGATTGAATTCTATCTGACACTATAAATAACATGTGTGTTATTTTATTCTATTTGTGTAACATCACGTCATTTTGTCGACATGATATTACAACGATTAACAATTTAAAGCTTGACAAGTAAGATGAGACAGGAGTATTATTTGTATTACATGTATTTGCGACAGACGAGTTAACAGTTAATTATCTTGTTGTGGAGTAAACTTTAGGAGGATAATCACGACTGTCTAATATCGTTCATTACAATTGGAAGTTTCGTTTGAAGAACTTACGCATGTATAATTGTAGTCCAGTAGTCATGTGCATTGATACTGAGGGTCATGCCAGTATTTGGGACAAGTTCCTACATAAGATATGTTAATAACAATTATTCCCTATTGGTTATTGTTTAACATAGTGGAATATAATTGTTTATGCCATATATACTATTATATGAGGATTTGTAGAGCTATGGAGTGCTCATGCGAGGGAATTCCGCATTTTAAGGAAGTCAAAATATTGTTGTTTTTTGATAAAAAGGCATGTATCATGATAAGAGTCGTTATATACAAGTAGTCCAGTTCTTGTGAATTAATGATTTAGCTGTGTTAACAGGAGGGTTTCAGCGGAAATGCAACTTGAGAAAAATTGTCTACTCATGTCTATAATACAACTATTAAATATTATTAATCCCGAAGTTATGTAATTACGTACAGTTTACCTTAATTAGTCGACTGTATTATACCGAAAGTGTAATGAAACCTATATAAGACGTTGTGTATGCAGTATAAAAAACTACAGAACGTTAGAGAAGGATGGTTATGTGAAAAAACCAGTGTATATATTTAGTTAAGAATTATATTGTAACCGAGAAGTTAGAATCTCGAAAGTGTCACGTTAGCAACACTAGATAATGGATATTATTATAAACATATTTCATGTAAATAATTTTTGTGGTAATGATTTAATTAGTTAAATAATTTAGTAGGATTTATTAATCAATTGTTTTGGAATAGCGTGTGTTTTATGAGCGGATGTTTTGGGTATGAATGATTGTTCATTGTAAAGAGAAAATGTGGAAGCGAATTGGTCTAGAACAATTGCGGGGTGCGAATGAAAGAATGTATAAAATTTTTTAGAATGATTGTTTAAGAAATAAAGTAGTTATATGAACTTTTGTAAGATCTAAATTTTAATTTTACGTGTTTTTATAAATGCACACACAAGCAGTCTCTGTGGACTAGCGAGAATGATTCACCGTTATGTCGGAGAGCTATGACATAATTATAAACAGGTGTAGACCCACCGCCTTGTATTTATTGTATAAACCAGTTTCGAGTACGGCGTGGTGCCGGTATTTCATTGATGAACCAAAGTTACTGCACGTGCGTTCTACAACGCAGGCATGTGAATTAAACCATGTGTCTGGAATGCCATTAAGAGACTTCATTAAACGTTTTTATTTTTACGCAGTGTAGGCCTAAAACCAAGCCAAGATTTATACTCATAATTTTTAATACAAAATTGTAGTAAGATGTAGAGTTTAAAGGAGGTGTGAATGTTTGCGTGTTTTTAATTTTAATCTCTATTGTTAAATTCGTTTATTGTTATTTTGTTTATACTAGATTAGTTTACCCTATCTATATATATAAAAATCAATGTTGCGAATAGTTTGTCTGTGGGTATGTGGGTATGTCTCCTATGCGTTCATATACCATTCGTCCGATTGCGATGAAACTTGGGTGAAATGTTGAGTACACTCCAAGGAAGGTTTCTGACTTAGTAAATCCATTTTAGAATAGGTAGCGCACGCGTAGATTCAACAAATGAGCGACGATGCGCGAAGCGTTTCAATAAAGTCCCGTATGCGTTCATATACCATTCGTCCGATTGCGATGAAACTTGGGTGAAATGTTGAGTACACTCCAAGGAAGGTTTCTGACTTAGTAAATCCATTTTACAATAGGTAGCGCACGCGTAGATTCAACAAATGAGCGACGATGCGCGAAGCGTTTCAAGAAAGTCCCGTATGTGTTCATATACCATTCGTCCGATAGCGATGAAACTTGGGTGAGATGTTGTGTACACTTACGTGAAGGTTTCAAAATTAGTGAATACATTTCACTAGAGATAGCGCACGAGTAGATTCAACAAATGAGCGACGACACGCAAAGCGTTTCAACAAAGTCCCGTATGCATTCATATACCATTCGTCAGATAGCTATGAAACTTGCGTAAAATGTTGTGTACACTGCAGGGAATTTTCTGGCTTAGTACATCCACTTTACAATAGGCAGCGCACGAGTAGATTCAACAAATGAGCTACGATGCGCGAAGCATTTCAACAAAGTCCCATATAAGGTCATATACCATTCATCCGATAGCGATGAAACTTTGGTGAGGTGTTGTGTACACTCCAGGGAAGGTTTCTGGCTGAGTACATCCATATCACAATACGTAGCGCAAGAGTAGAATCAACAAATGAGCGACGACACGCGAAGAGTTTCAACCAAGTCCCGTAAGAATTCATAAACCATTCGTCCGATAGCTATGCAACTTAGGTGAGATATTGTGTACACATCATGGAAGGTTTCTGCCTTAGTAAATCCACTATACAATAGGCAGCGCACAAATAGATTCAACAAATGAGGGATGACGTGCGAAGCGTTTCAACAAAGTCCCGTATAAGGTCATATAGCATTCTGCCGTTAGCGGTGAAAATTGGGTGAAATATGGAGGACACACCAAGGACGGTTTCTGGCTTAGTAAATACATTTCACAGTAGGTAGCACACGAGTAGATTCGACAAATGAACGACGACACGCGGAGCGTTTCAATACAGTCCCCTATGCCTTCATATCCCATTAGTCCGATAGCGATGAAACTTGGGTAAGATGCTGTGGACACTTATGTGACGGTTTCTAACTTAGTAAATACATTTTACAGTAGGTAGCGCACGAGTAGATTCAACAAATGAGTGACAGCGCACGAATCGTTTTAAGAAAACCCCGTATACGTGCATATACCATTCATCCGATTGCGATGAAACATTGATGAGTTATTGTGTACACGCCAGGGGAGGGTTTCGACTTAGTAAATCCATTTCACAATAGGTAGCACACGAGTATATGCAACAAATGGGTGACGACGCGCGGAGCGTTTCAACAAAATCCCCTATGCGTTCGTATAACCTTCTTCGATTGTGATGAAACCTTGATGAGTTATTGTGTACACGCCAGGGTAGGGTTTCGACTTAGTAAATCCATTTCTCAAGTAGGAAGCGTATGAGCAGTATCAACAAATGAGTGACAGCGCACGAATCGTTCAAACAAAATCCCGTATACGTTCATATGCCATTCATCCGATTGCGATGAAACTTTTGAAAGTTGTTGTGCACGCTCCCACGAATGATTCTAAATTACAAAATCCATTTTACGATAGCTTAGAGGCAGTGAACGGAAATTGAAAAACATGTTGTGTATCCAAAATCACTTCAAGAAACAGAATTTCAAAGCCAACACTTTCTTTGATTGGCATTGCAACGCATGCCGGGTACAGCTTGTTGTTAATAAATTTTGTTCAGATTGTTTTCCATTGTTGTTGGAGTGTGATTCATTTTAAATATAAGGAGCAGAGTATTGTGGATTAATTTAGGTGAAGCTGAATTCCCAGTCCCCGAGAGGTAAGTAAAGGTGAGTGCCCCGTGTAGTTGGTTGTTGATCCACAATATTCTGGTAACTGCTGTCTGTAAATCCCTAGAGGCCATGTTGGAAGCGATTTTTAATGTAGTATTTGCCGGTGCAGTTAGAAGTAGGCAATCCAGCGGGGGCAATGGATATTCCAACAGGATCCTTTCCGGATTTTCGGGTACAGTACCATTCCGGCATTGCCTGGACTAGAAATGGAGAAACCACGGAAAACCACTTCTAGGATGACTGAGGTGGGAGTCGAGTACATATCTTCTGAGTTTCGCCTCACGAGGCTGAGTGTACCGCGTTTCAACCCTTTGAACAGAATTAAAATCCTTGGCAGAACCGAAAATCAAACCCAAACCTCAGGGGTGATAGCTAACAATGCGAGCCACTGCACCGCGAGGTGGGTATATTAGCTTTCCAACACAGTCGTTCCGGGATCAATATCGTATTCTGTCATGAAGGATTATAACTGAGATATCAAAGTTGGAATGTGGTGAAATGAATCTCGTGAAGACATTTACGTGCCCATATATGATTAAAGTAACCAGAGCATGAGATTTAAGAAACACTTTATTCAAGAAATTCAACCACTATCGCTGTGAGAACTTCTACTACTTTGAACCATAAATAGTTATGTAAATCGGGAAGTAAATAATGACTTAATCCAAGTATTCTTGTATAACATTCAATGGGGTATGTATACATCCACGTTCATCGGAAATGTATGAGCATGTGACCTAATTTTGAGTGTTGCAAAGATGGAACTGTGCCAAACAGCTTATGAGAATTATGTTATAGTCCACAATGGTTGCCTTCTAAACTGTGATTATGCGGGGTGAGCATACTTCATTGGCCACTGTATAGAAATGACGTCGTAGGGTTGTGTAAACAGAAGTTCGATTTTCGAACATGGCATTGAGAGGAACCAGACCTGTGATCTTACTGTTGACAACGGGTCACGAAGTTCACTTACCATTGAACTATGATATGTTATTTTCCCGTATGTATTTGTTTCTTCATTTACAGATTACTCTTCTAAGATGAGCAACTCTAAGTCAGAAATCTCCTCTCTGCAACGTAGACGAAAGCAGGTCAGACCAGGTTAACAGATACGACATTTTACTAAGCTACCAACCTAAGAGTGAACGAATACCGAATGTAATTTTTACATAATTTGTGTACATACGTATGAAAAGGTACCAGTACTCGGCATCTTGTTTAAGAGATATTCCAGGTTAAACTAAAAATTGATATGTTTTATACATATTTCCAGACTTAAATGTAAGGTCAAAAGTAAGTGCCGGCATACAAGATAGAGCCATTTTTAGTTCATGTTATACGTTATAAGTTCATTTTCCTACAGGAAAAATTACGAAGTAGTGAAACTTCTTAAATGTAGGTGTGTGTGCTTGTTATGTCTAGAAATAATGATAACTCAATACTCGACAACTGGATCTTTTTCATTTACGTGTACATATATGATTAAAGTACCAAGAGCATGAGATTCAAGCAACTTTTTATTCAAGAAACTCAACCAAAATGAGCTTGCCTTAATAACTTTGTAGGTTTAGTTATTGTTACCAAATACGTCTCCTTGTTCAGGTCCAACATTAAATTAAACACACAATGCCCCATGCATCCACTAGTAACCCGTAGACCTCGACAAAACGTAGGCTTCACTTTCTTCAAAGCACTTCGACGGAGGTGAATATATGTTTTGCTTTTCTGCACCTATCTCGTTGGGTTGTTGTTTGCTGAATTCCGAGTGTACAGTGGGAAATTTATTGGCAGGAATTTTAGGACCATCAAATCGCTTAGTACTTCCACCCAATTCATAACAATGTACTTCTTCATAGGCTTCCCAACTTTAAATTCTGAAGAAGTTAGGCATTAATCCTCTCATGGTGAGGTGGAGAGTCAAATCTGTAACAGCCAAGTACCGGCCTGAGTCAAAGTTACAATCACACAACAGGCACACCTGCAGTGATCGCCCCCGTATCCCCTCGCAAACAAGTTTTTTAGTGGAGCTAAATCTGCAACCATCCTGATGCACCTGATCCATTCTGATGTTTCAAGGCTTAATTTCTTAGAAAACCATTTATATCTATTAGGGTACTACGTGAAAACATGACTATATTATATATGCACCTATCGATAGATAGTAGATATGAACTGAATGAGATGATGGTAGGTGTTACTTACCCATCTGAATTGTTATCAGCTTCAATCTTTTTGCAGAACATAAGATGTTTGATCGCAGTGGAAATGACTAGGATGGTTAAAAAGCTGGGTACAAGGAGGTAATCAACCGAACGTCTTCTCCAAGACATGAGTATAGACATTCCAAAGGGGGGATGGGCGTACTTCACGAAAGTGAAATACCAACCGAAATCGCAAGGCAGTTCATGTTACTTGATAGTACCAGTATGCAACAGGGTAGATAAACTACACAACAAAAAGGAGCCGAGATATAACGTTGGCAAACATACTAACTGCATTAAAAATTAGGGCCAAATCAAACACGACACGGAGTAAACGTGTACACACTGAATATGAAGATATTACTGCATCAAAACATCAGACTAAATACGCAGAGAGTAGGTGATAAATAACGTACATAAATATGGTAATGAGACTTGAAAGAATAAGATTAAAATGAGCGGACATATAGTGATGTTGAAGGTGAGAACGCTATAAAAGTAGACAAGACGTCGGATGAAAGGTACTTCCAAGAATCACACGTTAAGTTAAGGTAATTAAACAAATTAAGTACCAGAGTGGAGGAGAGGTACATACCGTAATAAAGCAAAAGTCAAAAGTATAGATAAAACGAACAGGAAATATAGTGCATGACATGAATGACAGTGACAATTTAAGTAATGGGAACGTGATCTAGACTTGCGTAATAATAATAATCGCAATCAAACACACGAAGCACAAAGATCAACTTCAGATATAAAATATGGCTTTGATGATCCAAACAGTGACGAGGTAGCCATGTTCGACTTCAACACAGAACGTGTACTTGCCTCAGACATTTACCGTCTGAAATTGGTCATATGAATCAAATAACATAAAGCATCATGACAAATACCACTCACGTCATAAACTCAATAGAAGGAAGAATGATATAATACTATTCGATAACAACGCTGAAAGATAACTGTACCAACAAAATAAACATTTCTCCAAATCACCACAACGTGATGTGTTTTTCCGAGAAGTTAATCGTAGCATGAAACATGATATAATGAAAGATAAACACAGGTAAATGCGGTACGCACATCAACCCACAACGATAGGAAGTTAACACATGTGGCAAGACGAAATGCCTTCCTCGCGGAAACACGGATTGAACATAGTTAACATCTAGACCGTACCACGGATTGAGAAGTGTCAAGCGTGACGCTAAGCTAGGCCAATGATCTTATGACTAACGCATGTGAGAACTCTAATATAATGATGATCTCTTGGCAAGAACCACTTCAATTTGCCAATTTTATTTTGAGTTAATTTTAATATTGTAATAGTTCGTACAGCCACCATCGCGAATGTATGGAGAGTCTGTTCTGTTGCCTTTACCACATATACGGTCTTATCTTGTCAAAACTATTGTTACAGTAACTCTTAAGTGCTGACAGCCTTTTATTATTATAGTTTTTAATCTCAAGATGGCATCTGCACGTTACATCCAGTTTCAGTTGTTAACACGTTGAATATAGAAGGTCCTTGTATTAGACTATCAGAATTCTAAATAATGTAAATATTGAGTGATTGGATTATAAGAATTGGATTATAATGCTTGCATGATTCACACGGCCACCATATTAAATTTATTTGACTGATGACCTTGTAATTTGGGTGACAGTCCCTTCACACATGACGGTATACTTTTCCACAAATTGGTAGAGATCCGATGAATTGGTTAGTTGTAATTTGATTTGAGTGTTCAACATTTGGGTAGCGGCCATTTTGTTTTGGTTAAGTTGGCGGCAATAAAAACATGACAATGAGGTATCCTCTGCTAGTGCTTCCTCTGTACCTAATTTGGTTCAATTTGGTTTCGTCATGTGTGAATTGACAGATATACACACATAAACACAGTCTCACACACACAGACAGACACAAATATTTGGCCCATGCAGATCTCATAAGTCTATTTTTTTTTAATCTAAAGTAGGCAAAACAAGATGTTCAGTAAAGAACATATAGCCTACTTTCTCCTAAATGCATGGGTATTGTTATAACACTTTGTCCTTTTCAAAGAGTATAATTGAATGTTGGTTGTAGTAGCTTTGTTACGTGTCACCCCCTAGTGGCACTTTTGTTAACTGGATTACGGTGGGGGTACAAAGCACAACACCAATTACTGCTTAAAGAAATAATTAACTTTATTGTGGCCAGAAAATTACACTAATCAGCAAATACAAGCAATTAGGAGCCTTCTCCAGTTTCCTCAAGTCTCTTCCTTATGCGCTCTTGGCCCCTTTCACTTGCAACAGACCACAGAAGTTAATCCGTCCTAATGAGTCCGGTGGTCTTGGCAGAAGCTACCTGCCCCTCTTCCTCAGGTACAACAAATACAGTTACTTACGAGCACTTGATGTACGCTGTTCACAAGCTGGGAGAAACAATGTCACAGGATTTCGTAACTCGCACAGCACTTCGTCACCACACTTCTGTCGCACAAGATAATCGCTCGCACTAGCTCGTAAAACACAACAACAACCACTGCTTGACGGGTCACTCTTATATAGCCGGCCGGTGACTCAATAAATACTTCTAGATCCATCCAGAGTCCACGGCTTCTCGAGGTTTCCAGCGCTGGTCCAGTCACGAATGTTCTGGACTATCCCTTTGTCCTAGTAGCCCTGTTGCATAAGGCGCGCGCAATACAGGAGGCAGGGCACAGCCCAGCCCTGGGGCAGTTGTGACTCACGCGGCGACTGATGACACAAACTCACAGCCGTAACACCACCCCCTTCCTAAAAAGGCTGATCGCCCCGATCAATCATTGGTCCGTCTGTGTCCCTCCGTAGGCTGCCAGGCGATCTCGATGCACGATCTTCATCTTCGCCCTCGGGCTCCGCTGGATCCTGTAGACGACATCGTTGATCCGTTTCACGACTCGGTACGGGCCCTCCCAGGACTTCTGCAGTTTGGATGACAGGCCTTTCTTCCGTAATGGGTTGAAGAGCCAGACCAGGTCGTCCTCGTGGAATCCGCCGGCATCCGTCTGCTGGTCGTATCGGGTCTTCATTCGGTCGGTCTCGATCCGCAGTTTCCTCCTCGCGAACGCGTGTACGTCCTCCAGTTGGTCGACCAGTTCTTGACAATACTGGCTTACCGGGATCGGATCATTCCGAGGTCGGCCGAAGGCACGATCGACAGGTAGACGGAGCTCCCTCCCAAACATGGCCCGGGTTGGTGTGCACCCGGTGGCTTCATGCACGGCGGCGCGGTAGGCCAGAAGAAATAGTGGAAGATGCTTGTCCCAATCCCTCTGGTGCTCGCTGACGACTATTCGGAGATGGTTCTCGACGGTGCGATTGAATCGCTCTACCATCCCGTCGGACTGAGGGTGTAGCGGCGTTGTCCTTGTCTTCCGGATCCCCAGCAGCTGGCATAGGTTCTGGAACACCTGCGACTCGAAGTTCCTCCCTTGGTCGGAGTGCAGCTCCAGGGGTACTCCGTACCGGCTGACGAATTCCTTCACCAGGGTCTCTGCGATCGTCGCGGCTTCTTGGTTAGGGAGCGCATACGCCTCCGGCCATTTGGTAAAGTAGTCGCTGACGACTAATATGTAGCGGTTCCCTGCCTCGCTTAACGGGAATGGCCCAGCAACATCGATGGCCACTCTCTCCATGGGGCCGCCCACGTTGTAGGACTTCAGTGGACCCCGTCGTCTTCGTCCTGGGCCCTTGCTGGCTGCGCAATCGTGGCACCTCGCGCAGTGGTTCTCCACGTCTGTTCGGTATCCGATCCAGTAGAACCGCTCTCTCAGCTTCTCCAGGGTCTTCTTTATCCCTAGGTGTCCACCAGATGATCCTCCATGAACTTCCTTCAGGACTTCCTCCGTCATAGCCTTTGGAACGACGACTTGTTCCCGAGATGTCCTCCCGTCGGTGCTCTCCCAGGTACGGCAAATGAGGCCATCCCTTACAATCAGCGAGTCCCACTGTGCCCAGTAGGACTTAAACTTTGGGCTGCAGTCACTCACAATGTTCCACCCGGGTCTGGGGACACAGGCCCTCTTCCATTCGGCTATCAGTCCCAGGTCATCATCTTCCGCTTGCGCCCACGTGAAAGATTCGCGGCTCCAGCTCCCTTGAAGTTCCACGGTAGTCCTTCGGCACTGTATCCCGGTGTTCTCCTCCCTTCGGGCACAGAAGGTGCAGTCTTCGGGGCACGGTCTTCGTGAGAGGGCGTCGGCGTTAGAATGCAGTTGGCCTTTCCTGTGCAGAATCTCAAAGTTATACTGTTGAAGCCTCTCTAACCACCGCGCGAGTCGACCCTCGGGCTGCTTGAAGTTCAGGAGCCACCGCGGGGATGCATGGTCGGTCCTGATGAGAAATTCTTGCCCGTACAGGTACTTGTGGAAGTGTTCAATGGTCTTCACGATGGCAAGCAGCTCCTTCCTGGTGACGCAGTAGTTCCTTTCTGGCTTTGACAAGGCCTTGCTGAAGTAGGCCACTACTCTCTCCTCGCCGTCCACTACCTGCGACAGGATTCCCCCTATGCCAAAGTCACTGGCATCGGTATCGACGATGAACCTTGTTCCAGGTCTGGGGTAGGCAAGAATAGGCGCGGTGCACAGAGCCTGCTTGAGTTGTTCGAAGGCACTGTGGCATTCTGCTGTCCACGTGAAGAGTTGGTCCTTCTCAGTCAGGCGATGTAAAGGTTTGGCGATGTCGGCGAATCCCCTCACGAAGCGACGGTAATAAGTGCAGAGTCCCAGGAAGCTTCGTAGTTGGGACTTGTCCTTCGGAACTGGCCACCCCCTCACAGCTGCGGTCTTCTCTGGGTCGGTGCGCACCCCTTCCTCGGAGACGATATGCCCAAGGTACTGGACCCGCTTCTGGAAGAGCTGACACTTCTTGGGGCTCAACTTCAGCTGGGCAGCCCGTAGCTTCAACAAGATCTCCTTCAGGTTGCTGTAGTGCTCCTCGAAGCTTCTCCCCAGAACGATGACGTCGTCTAGGTATACCAGGCAGGTCTTCCAGTGTAGTCCCCTCAGAATGGACTCCATTAGCCTTTCGAAGGTCGCAGGGGCGTTGCACAGACCGAATGGCATGACGGTGAACTGTCAGAGCCCGCTGCCCACAGAGAACGCCGTTTTCTCGCGGTCCTTAGGGTGGACCTCCACCTGCCAGTAGCCACTCTTCAAATCCAAGGTGGAGAACCATCTTGACCCTGATATGGTGTCCAGCGTGTCGTCGATCCAGCGTAGAGGGTAGCTGTCCTTCTTCGTGACGTCGTTCACCCGCCTGTAGTCCACGCAGAACCTGGTGGAACCATCCTTCTTCTTCACAAGCACGACCGGAGAACTCCAAGGACTATGTGATGGCTCGATCACCCCTTGCTCCTTCATCTCTTCTACCATCCGGTCGACTTCGGCTTGCTTGGCGAGCGGGACACGTCGGAATGGGGCCCTAATCGGTGCGCTGTCCCCAACGTCGATTCTGTGCTGGACCAAGCTTGTCCTGCCGAAGTCTTTGCTCCCCACGGAGAAGACATCCTGGAATTCGCGTAGCAGGTCCTGAAGTTGGCGTGATTGTTCCTCGTCTAAATGGTCCTGGGATCCTTGGTACAGCTTCTGTAGTTCTTCTGGCAGTGTGCGTCTTCTTCGGATGTCCGTCTGCAGGTGTCCGTCCGTCGTGTCGGTGATGCAGGAAATCTAGGTAACGGGCTCGCAGACTCCTAGGTTGTTGTCCCGGTGAACCGTAATGTCGTAGTCGTTCAGGTTGGACAGGCGGACGTACGGCCGAGACGTCGTGTTGATGAGGGTCTTGGCAACTAGCAATCCTTTTGTCTGGATGTCCTCATATTTTGGCTCGATGACAGCCGCCACTCCCTCAGCAGTTCCGTCGACAATTACGGCGGCGCTGACCTCCGTCCTGGCAGGAACGATGACGTCCTCTCTCAGCCTTACTCGTCGTGCGGTGACGGCCTCGTGTGCTGGTTGCAAAGCAAGTTCCTCACCTCCGAAGTGCAGAGTGTTGGTACTCAGGTCCAAGATGATGTTGTTCTGGTCCAGGAAGTCCAGTCCGATGATCACTTCGTTTGATACGTCAGCCACAAGCACTGGATGCTTTATCACCCGTCGACCAATGACGAACTCCAGTGATGCTTCGCCATGTACCGGTGCGGTCTCCCCGGTCGCGGTTATTAGCTGGAGGTTCCTTTGTGTGGGTTGCACTCTCCACTTCGGGATCACAGTGGGATTGATGATGGTCCTCGATGCTCCCGTGTCGATCAGCATGGGCCAGCTCACTCCGTTGATGACTCCGTCGACCATCAGGCTGCTATTGTCCCTCCGTAACTTCGTCACACGCACTTGGACTGCCGGGGCTTGACGACTGTCACAAGCCAACCTTTGCCCCCCAAGGCTGGCTAATACTCGTTTCCCTGGGCCGCGCGGTTTTCAGACGACTGATTTCCCGTCGGATACCCTCGGCGGCGGCGATCACCGCAGTCCTTGCTCAGGTGGCCTTTCTTACCGCAGGCCCAGCAGGTCGGTAGTCCTCTTCCAGGCCGCCTCTCCGGTTGTCTTCCGGCTGTGTCGTTGCTGGTGGTGCCGCGACTATCGAAGAAACGGCTTAGCACCTCCATCAATTCGTCGGCCAGGGGCTTGGTCTCGTTGGTTTTTGCTGGTTCATCGACGTCCACTTGACGCACCCGCGCGTGCATTCTGGATGCCTGTTTTGCCGTCTCGAATTCAAGTGCGTGGCTCAGCGCATCTGCCAGGGTCTTATTGCGCGCGAGTCGCAGCGCCTGTTGAGTGTCCGAGTCCCGTAGCCCGTCGGTGAAGGTCTGCGTCGCTATCTGCTCCAGAAAGTCGGCCGGCGCTGTTGGGTAGGCAAGCCTTACGAGGCGTGCGATGTCCATCTCGAACTCCTGCAGGGTTTCCGCGTTCTTCTGTACCCGGGTCCGGAGCTGCATCTGGTAGGCCTGCTGAAGATGGCTATCTCCATATCGGGACTCCATATGGGCGATCAGTGAAGCGTAGTCCTGGGATCCAGTCGGGATGGCCTGAAGGACGTTAAGGGCGTCACCTCTCAGCGCTACAATGAGAGCTGTAGCCTTTTCTGTGTTGTTCCAGTTATTTATGGAACAGGCCGCCTCGAACTGACGTAAGTAGGTGCTCCACGGGACCTTTCCGACGAAGGTTGGGGGCGTCACTCTGCTATGTCCCGTTCCTGATATTCCCGGTGTAACGGTGGGCGGGCGTTGGCGCAGCTCAGCAACTTCCTCTTGTAGGGCTTTGACTCTCTCATCCACCCCGGTCGGCGGGCGTCGGCGCAGCTTGGCGACTTCCTCTTGTAGGCCTTTGAATCTATCTTCCATCCCTGTCGGCGGGAGTCGGCGCAGCTCAGCAAATTCCTTTTGTAGAGCGTTGAATCTCTCCTCCACCCCCATCAGCGGGCGTTGGCGCAGCTCGGCAACTTTCACTTGCAAGGTGTTGAACTTCTCCTCCACTGCCGCGACTTCCTCACGTAGGCCCTGTTCTAACTTCCTTTGGCTCTCCTCTAATTTCGTCAGCAGACACTCTTCCAGATTTTTCTGGCCATCCAGAAATTTGGCGGTTAGGTCCTCTGCTAACTTATTCTGGCTGTCTTCCATCTGCTTCAGGTCCTCCGCTAACTTATTTTGGCCTTCTTCTAATTTGGAAGTTAGGTCCTCTGCTAACTTATTTTGGCTGTCCTTCAGGTCCTCTGCTAACTTCTTCTGGCCATCCTCCATCTTGGTTTCCATGCCATTTAACTTTTCTAGCAGTGCTGCCAATTTCTCCTCCATTTTAGTTGTTTGTCTTGTAAAGGGCATGCACTCACAGGAAAATTAGAGAAAATGACCTGCTCGGGTTTTGAAACCAGGACCGTCAGGTGTTGTGCTTGAGTTCGTAATCCGGCTTCTGACACCAGTTGTTACGTGCCACCCCCTAGTGGCACTTTTGTTAACTGGATTACGGTGGGGGTACAAAGCACAACACCAATTACTGCTTAAAGAAATAATTAACTTTATTGTGGCCAGAAAATTACACTAATCAGCAAATACAAGCAATTAGGAGCTTTCTCCAGTTTCCTCAAGTCTCTTCCTTATGCGCTCTTGGCCCCTTTCACTTGCAACAGACCACAGAAGTTAATCCGTCCTAATGAGTCCGGTGGCCTTGGCAGAAGCTACCTGCCCCTCTTCCTCAGGTACAACAAATACAGTTACTTACGAGCACTTGATGTACGCTGTTCACAAGCTGGGAGAAACAATGTCACAGGATTTCGTAACTCGCACAGCACTTCGTCACCACACTTCTGTCGCACAAGATAATCGCTCGCACTAGCTCGTAAAACACAACAACAACCACTGCTTGACGGGTCACTCTTATATAGCCGGCCGGTGACTCAATAAATGCTTCTAGATCCATCCAGAGTCCACGGCTTCTCGAGGTTTCCAGCGCTGGTCCAGTCACGAATGTTCTGGACTATCCCTTTGTCCTAGTAGCCCTGTTGCATAAGGCGCGCGCAATACAGGAGGCAGGGCACAGCCCAGCCCTGGGGCAGTTGTGACTCACGCGGCGACTGATGACACAAACTCACAGCCGTAACAGCTTGTTGAAATACAACGTGTTATAGGACATTAAACATGAATATGAGGTGCCCTTTGCTAGTGCTACCTCTGTACAAAATGACTTTCAATTTCACCGTGTTTGAATTGATATGGTGAATCGATTTGCACACATACATTGCCGCTATCTGCAATCTATTGGGCAGATGACTTTGTAGTTCAGTCAAAGGATGCTTCCCACAAAAGGGTTTGTTGTTGCAAAATTTGGTAGAGATCAAATGATTAGGTTGATCGTAATTTGATTTAAGCTTTTAACATTTGGGTGGCCACCATTACGTTTCTGTCAAGATGGCGCGATATGAAACTTGACATTGAGTTGCCTTTTTTGAGTGCTACCTCTGTAGCAAATTTCGTTCCATTCGGTTACAACGTGTTTGAATTGATAGGGGGCTTCGATTTGCACACTTACATGGCCGCTATCTGCAATCAATTGGTCTGATGACCTTGTAGTTTGGTCAAAGGATGCTTACTATATAAAGGTATGTTGTTGCTAAATTTAGTAGAGATCAGATGTTTAGGTTGGTCGTAGTTTGATTTAATCTTTTAACATTTGAGTGGCCATCATTACGTTTCTGTCAAGATGACGGCGATATAAAACATGGCAGAGAGTTGCCTTTTTTGAGTGCTACCTCTATACCAAAGTTCGTTCAATTCGGTTTCACCGTGTTGGAATAGATAGTGGGAATAGATTTTTACACATACATGGCCGCCATCCACACATTATTGGGCTGATGACCTTGTTGCTCGGTCAAAAGATTCTTCATACTTAAAGGTATAATTTTGCAAAATTTGGTAGAGATCGGATGATTGGGTTGGTTGTAATTTGATTTAAGCTTTTAACATTTGAGTGGCCGCCATTACGTTTTTGTCAAGATGGCGGTGATATAAAACATGACACTGAGGTGCCCTTTGATAGTACAACCTCTGTACCAAATTTCGTTCTATTCGGTTTCACCGTGCTCGAATTGATATTTGGGGACATACATTCAGAGTAGGCTACACACACTCACAGACACACAGACAGACACACAATTTTTCGCCCTGTTTTGATCTCATAAGTCTCCTTTCATATTTTGCAAAAGTTGAAAGTAGCCTAAAAGTGTATAAAATGGAATCTAGCCCCAAATAATGTTAACAGCTGGTTAGGCAGATCGTGAAACCTAATTATTGAAATCCCTCAGGCTAAAACTCCTGAATTTATACCAGATAATTTGGTTGCATAAAAATGCATAGAACTGAATCTAACCCTAAATAATGTTCACTGCTAGTCAGGCAAATCGTGATGCCAAATTATTCAAATCGTACAGGCAAAAACTCACGAATTTAGACAAGGCAATCTGGTTCAATAATAAAAGTATAGAACTGAATCTAGCCCCAAAATGGTGTTGACTGGCTGAAAAGCATTAAATCTCGTCTGTTTGCAACAGTTTGCACAACCCTGTTTCATTCCAGTAGAAAGTTCTACTATAATGGTATACCTGCAATTTCACTACAAGAAGCAAGAACAACGCAACAAGCGACACGCTTATCTCTAGTTTTACTTACTACGTGTTAATAAATCACATGTCATATCAATCACAGGTTAAATCAGGCCACCCCAACTCAGGTGCTTCGCGAGCACCAGGCGGCACCGGCAAAAGCACCGGCGCTCTGCTGCAGCGGCGGTGGTGTGGAGAAAGGTGAGGAGGCAGACACAGCATTGTTGTGGCAGTGTTATGAGAGGAACGTGTAGGGGCAGCGCTTAGCGAGGCGACACTCGTGTTGTTTCGTGAATGGGGCTGTGCAAATCAGCCTGCGTCAGGCGGCGTATTGGTATGAAAACGAATTAGGCCTATAATAATAATAATAATAATAATAATAATAATAACAATATTAATAATGGACATATGGACATATGATTAGAATGGATGCAACAAGAATAAATAAACACATTTTTTATAAAGTATATAATCTGAAGAGCCAAGGGTGTTACACCAAGCCGATAAAGGAAGAACTCCGGAGGCTAGGAACTACAGATGACGATCGTCGAGACAGAACACAATTCAGGGAAATACTTTCGAACGTAAAGGTTCTTGTGGGAGAATAGAGAGAACGCAGGGGAGGAAGATGGACAGCAGAGAGAAAGATGCAACACTCTGAAAGAATGAAGGGAGTGTGGAGGAAGAGAAAGGAAGAAAGAACTTTGAGAAGGAAATAAAATGATATTAGCGTGGTCCTTAGTTTTGGTCGGTTCTCATAATATAATGTAATAATAATGATAATAATGCCAATTTTGTGTACAGACAGAAACAATAGTTTTATTGCGCTCCTGATTTTGCACTAATATTCAACATTCTTTGTTTATCTTTGTCATCGCTTTGAAGCCACCAATTCTCCGATATTTGGAACAATCTTTTTAGCAGTTGAAATCCGGAGTGTAGCTTCCAAGGAAGCATCATACAAACTTGACCTTGTTTTCGTTATGTTAATATTCATAATTGAAAACATTTGTTCACAAACGAACGTTGTTCCGACCACAGCAACAAATTTTAGGGCAAGGGCATGAATCCTCAGGAATTCTTGTTCCTCAACGCCTTTACAAAATGAAATCATATCACCATTGTGCTACCGTCACTACACGGGGAGGAAAGAGGGGAGAGAAGGGAAAAGCACCGGTGCCACTCGGTGCGGCACCAGGGCGCGCAAGCTCTAAGTGCTCGAGTTGGCGTGGCATGGATTAAACCAATCCTGTAATTATTTCAATGCCTTTTGAGTAGCCTAAGCGGTGCTTTTTATTAAGTGTATGGTAAGTGGACAATTCATTTTAATAATTATATATGAAATTTCATAATTTCATGACAGTTTATTCTATAACATTTCAGAGGAAGTTCAAGTGAATCATCGAGGAATGATATGAAATATCAAATTTTCGAACAGATCCCTCTGGCCTCCGTGATTGATGAGGCTGTGTTCACTGAAATCATCTTTTGGCGAAGGCGGGAACCTCTATAAGCACACTATCAACTTAGCCTACATCAATTAGTTGGTAGGAACGTTAGACAAGAAAATTACACATTGATTAGAATATTTTCACTGGTAGTGACTAACCGCGGTGGATGAATCTTAAACATAGAGACATTCGTTGCTTTGGTCCAATATCTCATGAGATTCCGTAAAGCGTTCACTGATTTCACATGTCAGGAAAGTGCAACCAACCTCAATATCGGTGGTTGTTACGATCTCCATCCTGAAAGACGTAGAAAGCAAACATTCTATTGCATAAGTTTCCATGGCTAACGTGGGTGTGTTTTTCTTACTTATCACTTCATGTGAATCTAAGAGTATGATCTCACTAAGATGTGCTCTCAGCTTGATGTATAACAAACGCTATTTCCTCGTTAGAAATTGTGAAGTTATTACCCTACAATATCCATCAAGCCATCAAATATTTGCCTGAAATTTAACACAATCTTTGTATAATTATCAACTAGCTTATTGAAACACTTCCTTGATTTTGCACCTTATGTAATGTAGTCGATCAGGACGTGAATACGAAACATTCCTTTGATTGATCAGCCGCGCTAACTAAAGTGGGTTACTGGGTCTAGCAACTTAACGGAGCGATGCCTTTCTTGTGGAACAAAAGGTCACGTGACACTTATCCTTAATTGTCCCCAGGGGAGTCATCGTTAGTTCCAGAAATACACATTTCTTGAAACAGCTTGAAAATTGCCAGTATTGAATTGACTTCAATTTTTACATCGTTTAATTTACTTCGTTCTATGTCTGCCTTATATGCCACAAAGAACAGTATGTAGATCACTGATTCTTATCCACAGGATAAGATCAACTTGCCATAATAAGTTAGCATCTTGACCTCCAGAAAACTGATGTAGACATTTGGTTGTAGAGATTATGTGTGTCGCAGAGGGTTCCATTCATGAACTACTATCTACAGAATAGTAGTGGAACAGGGGATAATAACTACTGCGGTTTAACGCACATGACTACACCGCGGGGTATGAAACATTTGATACTCTATGTCACATTACCCTTTTTCCTAACGAATTTCCTGTACTTATGTTCATCCTTCTTAGCCTACTTTCAATTTATGCAAAAAATAAAAGTAGACTTATGACATCTATACGGGCCGAAAGGTGTCTGTCTGTGTGTGAGTGTGTACCTGGTATATCTGCCCCCCCCCCCTCCCTCCCTCACCACTCCCCGATCAATTCAAAGATGACGAAACCGAATTGAACGGAATTATGTGCAAAGGTAGCACTAGCAAAGAGCACCTGAGTGTCATGTTTTACATCGTCAACATCTTTACCAAATCTTAATGGCGGCCACCCAAATGTCCCAAGCTTAAAATTAAATTACCACCGAACTAATCGACGGATCTTTGCCAAGTTTGGTAAACATATGCCTTTATATAGGACGCGTCTTTCGCCCAAACTATAAGGTCATCAGCTGTACCATTTCAGAATGGTGGCCGTGTGAATTATGCAATCATTACAACTCACAACTTAGGACCCACCAGTTCCGACTATCGAACAAGGAATGGTTTAAACTGGCCGAAGGGACGTGAACCGTTCGATTTTTGATATGTTCATAATACAGGGCACCCGAGAATGTTCTCCGCAGTGGGTACGTGCAGCTGTGAGTAGTTGAGTCATGAGTTTAGTTGGCTTCACTGCACTGTGTCCTTCAAAGCGTTACTTCCCCGAGTGAGCTGTCGGTGTGTATCAAGGCTTATAAACTACAGAGGTTGCCTCAATTTTCACTCACCAATCAGCGCTCACAAGGCGGATGACGTCACAAGATACCAAACGCGCCATGTGGGGAACGTAACGAAACTGTCAACATCAGCTGTTGAGTACGCAAAGAACAGTTTATTCTCATGAAATTATTGGTAAATGGGTGATAAAATAACTGAATGTAGCCTACTTACATTTTATGTTGTGATCTTCTTGAATTTCTTGGAAATTCGCCTAGACTCGGTAGCAGTATCGTGGGTGTTAGTGACTTCTAATAACCACTTCTTATGCAAGATAGAATTGGAATGTTTCAATCTGATGAAGAAAATTATTATCACAGCTGCCTCAACCCCACCAGACGGTACATCAGAAACTTCTCTCGACAAAAAAATCTGTCGTTCTTCTTAGAACGTTCTTGTCTCGTTGAAATCCGTATTTTCCGTGAAATGTGACGAATTTTGCTGAAATGTGCCGGAACTGGTTTAGCCAAGTTTCTGAGGGATCGGTCATACCACCGTACGACAAGTGTTTAATCCAGGTTGGTAATGCATAATAGTGTTGAGTTTGCATTCCATAGGTTAAGTTCCCAAGTTGTGGAAATTTACCTTGGAACTTGTGGGCTACATAACCTGTTCTCACTTTGTTCCATGATATTGACAATGAAGGACGCAGGTTGCACATTGCTCCCTAAGGTTGGTTCTGGAAGCACGCTACTTGATTCAGACACTATGCCAGCTTTGTTTAGTGCTTTAGCAATTACATATTCATCTGAATCTGGATCAGCAGTGTTTGTTTGCTTTTGAACAACTCCTGGATTTTTTCCTAAAATAATCATCCTCAGTCTGTAAATGCAGTCAAGGGGAGCCACCACGGGTTCGCAATCGTGAAAAGAGGTTTTCCAGTACATCTTGATTTAGCCTATGTGTGAGAATGTACTTGGTATTATGCCTACGGGCCATATCTTGGAACGGAAGTCGAAGGGATTTTATTGAAAGGATGACTGCTTTCTGGAATATTTGCGAATAATTTTTACCAATACAAAGAGAATTGCTCATGAAATTTTCCATCTTGTCCAAAAACAAAATACCATGCATAGGCGTATATAAAGGGGGGGGGGGGCTGAGGGGGCTCCAGATCCTCTCCGAAAAAGCCAACTTGGGTACAACATACAATGTATTTCACAGTACCGTAGTCTACTTTTAAGAAATAATTATCAATTTGTAAAAGAAAATGAGTGTTTACCTTTCTGCTTTATAAATTGACAAGTAGCCCATTTGGATATTTTCCATTCATACTCCATAGGCTATAATAGAAAATTCATTAAGTACTCACAATTTTCCACGATAGTCAGCCCCCCCCCCCCTCGAAAAAAAATGTATATACGCCCCTGATACCATGTACGAAATATGTCAAAAATATTAACAGCTTTAAAATCATCCTAGCAGGTCATCAAAACTTAAGAGTAGGCCAGTTAGGCTCACTTACCATTTGGTTTTAGATTCTTTGGAAATCTTGGCTTTATATTAAGCAATTCGACCCTGTATTCTAATTCGAAGTCTTCACTCTTAAAGTGCAGGGAACATATCCTACTTGTTTGAGGGTTGCAATGATCTTTTCGCTTACATGCAGCAATCCACTGATTGCTAAGGCATGCGTCTTTAGGCATCGTGAAAAACGACACGTCATTTCCAACTTTATAATAACTGTGACAAACTGCCACAGCACATCTTTGGCCTGGCATGATTATAAACAAAAGGGCTTAAAACATGTGTTTAAACCACTGCAATCCATACAATATAAGTTGACTTTCCTTGCATATCTCGCGCCTCGCGCGCTACGAGGAAACGTGTGACGTCACGACCTTTCCCTTCCCTCCGCGATCCCCTCGCCTAAGAGCTCCATATTGAGGCAACCTCTGTAGTTTACTAGCCTTGGGTGTGTATCGCATTAAGCGCGCGAGACTGCATGTGTTCAGCGTGTAAGCGAGCGTTCAGATAGATTATTATTGGAAGAGTGCAACACTACACAGTGGTAATGTTTACTACTGAAGAGAGAGTTTTTTTTTTTTTTTTTTTTTTTTTTATAATACGTTTTTCGCGAAGGCGATCGGTTTACAGAAAATGTAAAATAAGATTTCAGGCGCGGTTTCCTAATTCAAAGTGTCCAAACCGTGATACCGTTCGGAATTTGGTAAGTAAATTTCGTGTGACTGGCTCAGTTCACGATATACCGGGAACAGGCAGGCCTACGCTCTTAACAGACGAAAAACTTGATGAAATCTCCGACATAATGCTGCGTAGGCTAAGTAAATCAACACGAAAATTAGCTCAACAAACAGGAATCTCCAAGTCGACAGCACATAAAGCTGTAAGAGACAAGCTTCAGTTGTTCCCTTATAGTGGGTGATGTATGGAAGATAGACATATGCTCTCGCGGACTTTTTTGTAGAACTTTTCATGTTGAACAATTCTTACACTCATAGTATGCAGATATTTTTAACGGTTTGTCCAGCGTAAGCTTACAAAGCGCTCGGACGCCAGTTTTTTTTAAATCGACTTTTCCATTAAAATCGTTACTGCTCGGCTTCTTTTGATCATAAATACATAATTCTCTAAAGAAATCATACTCGATATATCCTTTACAGAATGGCGAAAATCGCATCAAAATCCATCCAGTGGTTCTCGAGTTTACCCGTAACATCCAAGAATCGAGGACTTTGTTTTATACTAAGTAGAGATGATGCAAGCGGCAGCTGTGCTACCAACGTAACTGCTGTAGCTAGCTCTCGCAGAGGCATGTAGGCGCTGCGGTGAACATTCTCGGACTCACTGTATAATATTATACAAAAGCAGTGACTTTAAAAATGTGAGCCGATTTGGTTACAAGACAAGATGGCAGCTGATCTCTCTTGCCTGACTTATATTTCAATAGTTTGAGTATGTTGCATGCAATATAGCCTACTGATAGAATCAATATAACTTTGTATGAAATAGTTTACAATGAATATATACTCCACTGAAGAAATAGTTTACTCCAAATCATTATAGGCTGCTAATACGGTGTACGTAAGGTGATTGATACTTATAAACAATTCAATATGTTGAAAATAATCATTTTATTAATATAGATAGAAAATCATAATTATATTACGGCAACAGTGGTTAGTTGTTGTTTTAGTATGAACAGAGCTGAGAATTGCCCACGTAAACTACAAGCACAGCCAATCACAAGGCTCCGTGGAATGTATCAAACAAAATATCATATATAAGTTGGCGAGTCAGCAAATTGGCCTCAGGCCTCGAGTGTAATGTTGATACTCAATTAAAAATTCTATAATATAATTTCATACATTTAATAACTAAAATAATATTGTCATTTAGACTTTCACGGCCTGTGTTATTATTCATAATGTTGAATTTTGGGCTTATGCCGTGTATTATTATACTAAAATTCGACGCGTTTCGAAAGAAACCATGTCTTTCATCGTCAGGAATAATCTGGAATACGACAATGTTGCTAAGAGAAAGCAACGAAGAACATATAGAAGGTGCCCAAAGATGGACGCCATTATAGCCCCATGTTAGGGACAACGGAAAGCAGCAGTGAATTACTTTCTCAGGGTTCTGATAATAGGTAGCCAGGATTCACTGAGATTGTAGCCGGTGTCGCGGTTGAAATTATCTGGGTGTTTACGTATTTCAACCGCCTCCCTGATGATTCTGGGACGATATTGCTTTATACGGGCAAGAACATCCACTCCTTGGAACATGACATCATGGCCAGGTGTTAATGCATGATCGGCAACAGCTGATTTAACAGGTTGAATGAGCCTGATACATCTATTATGTTCCTTAATGCGTGTGCATATTGTTCTCGAAGTCTGCCCGATGTAAACCTTGCCACAAGTACAGGGAACTCTGTAGATACCCCGTTGTTGCAATTTAGGCAAACTGTCCTTAGTTGGTCGCAGGAGTTGCCTAATCTTAACAGAAGTTCCAAATACAGTCCGTATGTTGTACCGACGTAGGATTTTAGCAATACGATCCGTTGTGTTATGTATGTACGGAAGGTAAGCAGTTCCTCTTACATCTCTTTTCTCAACTGACGTCCTATTATTATTTTTTGGTTTCAGAACCGTAGAAATCAATGCCTTGCTATAACCGTTGCTCTCAAAGGTGGTTCGCAGGGTGTTAATTTCTTCTTGTAAAGAAGACACTTCACAAATCCTCCTAGCCCTGGTAGTTAGAGTTGTAAGGATACCATGTTTCTGGGCAGGGTGATGGTGAGAACTTGCGTGGAGCCAACAAACGCCAATAGATATCTCCACGCAAGTTCTCACCATCACCCTGCACAGAAACATGGTATCCTTACAACTCTAACTACCAGGGCTAGGAGGATTTGTGAAGTGTCTTCTGTACAAGAAGAAATTAACACCCTGCGAACCACCTTTGAGAGCAACGGTTATAGCAAGGCTTTGATTTCTACGGTTCTGAAACCAAAAAATAATAATAGGACGTCAGTTGAGAAAAGAGATGTAAGAGGAACTGCTTACCTTCCGTACATACATAACACAACGGATCGTATTGCTAAAATCCTACGTCGGTACAACATACGGACTGTATTTGGAACTTCTGTTAAGATTAGGCAACTCCTGCGACCAACTAAGGACAGTTTGCCTAAATTGCAACAACCGGGTATCTACAGAGTTCCCTGTACTTGTGGCAAGGTTTACATCGGGCAGACTTCGAGAACAATATGCACACGCATTAAGGAACATAATAGATGTATCAGGCTCATTCAACCTGATAAATCAGCTGTTGCCGATCATGCTTTAACACCTGGCCATGATGTCATGTTCCAAGGAGTGGATGTTCTTGCCCGTATAAAGCAATATCGTCCCAGAATCATCAGGGAGGCGGTTGAAATACGTAAACACCCAGATAATTTCAACCGCGACACCGGCTACAATCTCAGTGAATCCTGGCTACCTATTATCAGAACCCTGAGAAAGTAATTCACTGCTGCTTTCCGTTGTCCCTAACATGGGGCTATAATGGCGACCATCTTTGGGCACCTTCTATATGTTCTTCGTTGCTTTCTCTTAGCAACATTGTCGTATTCCAGATTATTCCTGACGATGAAAGACATGGTTTCTTTCGAAACGCGTCGAATATTAGTATAATAATACACGGCATAAGCCCAAAATTCAACATTATGAATAACTAAAATAATGTCATTTCTATCATGACAGGTCATGCCATATCATGTTAGCGTATCTTATGTTGAAATAGAAATAATGAATAGATACACAATACATACAGACGACGTAACATCTTCCAAGTGACCTGTATTCAATTTGAGAGTTTTGATATTTTTTGATGTTTTAACTTTTCCGTCGAACAACCTGATTACAATCCCAATTGTTGGGAAATGTGAAACAACCTGACAACAAGTAGTTCGGTGACGAACTAAAGAGCCTACTTTTCTTAAAATTTAAGACGAAATCAAGTTGGTAATACTAACAATTCTAAGTACTGCAGTTTGAAATACACCTGAAATAGTGTAGCCTAATATAGTAACTTACTACAGTTGGCATCCCTGGTGACTATAAACGTAGTCTTAGTTCCATCTCTTAAGGTATAGAATGCACATACAAAATTTGTTTGACACTATAGTGCCAATTTTGGATAAAATCCATTTGTTAGTATAGAAGTTACATGTAATTTAAAATTGAAACTATCCGAAAACGTAGAATCATGTTGGCAGCACTGAGGTATATTAGTTACTCCAAATTAGTTTAGAATGTCAGGTAATATACGTGTGCAAAGTTTAGAGTTGTTGGCTTGCATACTGACTAATATATTTATATTATGATTAAAAAAATAGAGATGGCATTTATCAACAGTTGGCAGCCATGCTGGTTCTTATGAATACGAATAGTCATAACTGTTATGGTACACAAAGCACATACGAAATTTGGTTGAAATCCATTTGCTAGTATAGAAGTTATATGCATTTAAAACTGGTCTTATCAGCAGGCTTAGAATCGTGTTGGCAGCACTGTTGTATATGAGTGACACCTAATTAAGGTAGAATGTCAGGTACCATACGTGTGCAAAGATTAGAGCTGTTGGCTTGCATACTTTCTGATGTATTGATATTAGGCTTACAGCTTAGAGAGAGCATTTATTAACAGTTGGCAGCCCTGGTGGCTCTTTAGAATACGCACAGTCATATCTGTTGTAGTACACTTAGTACATACGAAATTTGGTTGAAATCCAATCGACAATATGGAAGATACATGCATTTAGAAATTTGACCTATCGGCAGGCTTAGAATCATGTATGCAACCCTGGCATGCATGGACTTCAGAAAATTAATCTACAATGTTATTGTCTATATGTGTGACAATTTTGGAATAGTACGCATGTATGACTTCTGAGATATCCAACATAGAGCTCAAACGTCAATTGCGATTTTTCAGCAGTTGGTAGCACTGACGTCAATTTCAAATATGGCGGTGAGATTTTCAGGTATAGGTCTTTACTCTTACCAAATTTAGTTTCGATTGCTGCAGCTGTTTAGGAGTTGATAGGGGGTACACACAGACATACAGACAGACAGACGGACAGAAGGACAGACAGACAGACACATTTTCCCCGATCGATCTCATAAGTCTAAATTTTCCTCATTTTTGCAAAATGAGAAAAGTAGGCAAAAAATTACATGTGATAGAAAGTGATTGGGATGGATTACAAGAAGAGGGAGGAAATACAGGATGACATGTTTTGCTTTTCAATCGGGCATCATCAGACTCTGAAGGTTAATCTTGACAAGCGAAACATGACGTCATTCTGTATTTCCTCCCTCTTCTAGTAACCCGAGTAAATCACTTTATCACACATATACTTTCTTCAGATTGTTTCACATTTGCCAATAATTGGAATTAATTAAGTGTTGACAGACTGAAAATATTGCCATATCAATTGTTAATAAGGCAAAACTGAAAAACAAGGAATTAATTATATTGTTGCCGTATGTTTAAATGCTCTTCTGTTATTTTTAGCCTATTTTCAATTTTGAAAAAATAGGCTTATGAGATCACCTTTTGTCCGCGTGTGTGTGTGTGTGTGTGCGTGTGTGTGTGTGTGAGGTGTGTGTGTGTGTGTGTGTGTGTGTCCCTAATAAAATCTAAACTGCTGGAGCGATTTTAATGAAACTCGGTAAGTTCATAGCACTATTCCCGGCGACCTCGACCGTGCCCTTCAAATTATGTTACGTCTCACCAATCCAACATGGTGGCTGTGCGAAATATTTCACTAGCATTCAATATCTCCCAAACTATTACCGATATCGCCCTTAAATAGTGTACGGTGATAAAGGGCACTACTAGAAGTTCACCTATGAGACTTTCAAAAACCTGGTGACTACATAACCAACATGGCGGTCAAGCGAAGTTGAGACTTTTATATAGATTTTTCTCGCGATTCAACTATCCAAACGTAATGAAACTTGGTGCAGCAAATGTTTATGTACATTGTAATGCACTGGAGTCTAATTTAGTTCAATTGTTTACATAACTTCAAAATGGCGGCTGTGCGAAATATTTCACTGACATTCTATATCAACAAAACTATTACAGATATCACCCTGCAATTTTGTACGGTGATAAAGGGTACTGATACAAGTTTACCTATGTATATCTCATAAACCTGTAAAGTACAAAACGATAATGGCGACCAAGCGAATTTGAAATATTTTAATAGACTTTTCTCGTGATTTAACTCTCTGAGCGCAGTGAAATGTGGTACAGTAAATGATTTTGCAGATTGTAATGCACTGCCATCTAATTTAATTCAATTGTTTACATAACCTCAAGATGGCGGCTGTGCGAAATTTTAAAATTAAGTTTTTATTTCTTGTGTCGTAAGCAAGCGATCGAAGTGAAAGTTTGAATACAGGCAATAATTGTCCTTGAATGGTACATAACTCTATGGCCTATACATATAACAATCCTAAGTGGCGAACTTCCGAAATATTTAGACGGTTCTCAATATCTATGAATCTTTTACAGCAACCAAACTGAATTTTCTTTTGTTCATAGAGACTACAAACATATGTTCACCTATAGGACTTCAATAACCTGGTGAGCACAAATCCAACATGGCGGCGACGCGAAGTATAAATATTTAAATGGACGTTTCTCGCGAATTAACTATCCGAGTGCCGTGAAACGTTGCACGTTAAATGCTTATACAAATGTTGATCCACTGTCATCTAATTTATTTCTATTGTTTGTAAAATCACAAGATGGCTGCTGTGCGTAATTGTAAAGTCTCGTTTTTATTTACTTCTTGTGTTCTAATCATGCGATTGAAGTTTGAATACCACACGTACACAATAATATTAATGTAATAGTACAAAAATAAGAATCCAACCTGGCGACAATCTGAAATATTTAGACGGTTCTCAATATCTACGAATCTGTTACAGCAATTAAACTGAAATTTTGTATGTTGATAGTGGCAATTAACATGAGTAGGATATATGAAAATAGGCTGTATAGTTCTTCACGGAACTACTTGTTAACACTATGTTAAACTCCTAACTGAGCAAGAATGGGATGTTAAAATAACGGATAGGTTAACGATTTGTTAGCAGTAATGTTGATTGATTGAACACCATTTCGCTAACATTTCCGTTAAATTACTTTGACGTGTCGTTAAAATTTTAACGAAGGTTGATGGAACTGGCCCTGAGTGTTGAATGGGCAGGCAGTTAAATGCAGCCAGGAGGGTTGCGATCCTGCTGGCAGTTAAAATGCCGCGACGATCACAGTGGGTTGGTGCTCTAACCTATCTTGTGTTGAATGGACAGGCAGTTTAAAGCAGCTTGGAGGGATGCGATCTAACTGGCAGTGGGTGTAGCATGCCCTCTTACCGATATAGATGGAAACTTGGTGGTCCCGTCTTGAGCTACTGTTGCCATGCAGCCAGGAGGGATGCGATCCAGCTGGCAGTGAAAATTCCGCGGCGATCACAGTGCGTTGGTGCTGTAACCTATCTTGTGTTGAATGGACAGGCAGTTTAAAGCAGCCAGAAGGGATGCGATCCAGCTGGGAGAGAAAATGCAGCGGCGATCAGTGCGTTGGTGCTGTAACCTATCTTGTGTTGAATCGACAGGCAGTTTAAAGCAGCATGGAGGGATGCGATCTAGCTGGCAGCGGGTGTAGCGTGGCCTCTTACCAAGATGGATGGAAACTTGGTGGTCCCGTCTCGAGCTACTGTTGCTATGGAGATGGCCGGCCTATTATTTCATCAGTTTATTTTCTGCTTTTATTAACCTTTGCTTGAGTGCAAAAAGGCCGAAATCAGAAGAATGAGAAAGGCTATCGAAAATTCATGTAGCCAGCCGTTCCTTCTGGGTCCTAAGCTATGTGTATGCAAAATTTGGTTGAGATTGGTGGAACGGTATTTACGGAACAAATCCACCCACCCACCCACATACATACATACATACATACATACATGCATACATACATACAGACTTTCACTTTTATATATAAGATAAGTATGTTATTAAATTATAAGTTGCTTATTGTTAATTATTTTTATAGTAATTAAATATGTTATTAAATTACAAGAAATTTTTTCATGCCTATTGTGTTGCCTATTTTACACGTTGGTGCCTATTTACATGCCTATTTTGGCTATTTTAAGAGCCTATATGCCTGCCTATTTTAACTGTTTTTAGTGCCTATAATTCTCGTCTCTAGAGATCACCTTTTGTCCGTGTGTGTGTGTGTGTTTGTGTGTGTGAGGAGTGTGTATGTGTGAGGAGTGTGTGTGTGTGTCCCTAATAACATCTAAACGGCTGGTGCGATTTCAATGAAACTCGGTAAGTTCATAACACTATTCCGGACGACCCCGACCGTGCCCTTCAAATTTTGTTACGTCTCACCAATCCAACATGGCGGCTGTGCGAAATATTTCACCAGCATTCAATATCTCCCAAACTATTCCCAATATCACCCTGGATTTTTTTACGGTGATAAAGGGAACTACTGGAAGTTCACCTATGTGACCTTTGAAAACCTGGTCACTACAAAACCAACATGGCGGCCATGCGAATTTTCGACTTTTAAATAGACGTTTCTCGCGATTCAACCAACCAAACGCAATCAAACTTGGTACAGTATATGTTTATACACATTGTAATGCACCGAGATCTAACTTGGATCAATTGTTTACATAACCACAAGATGGCGTATGTGCGAATTATTTCACCGGCATTCTATATTTCTGAAACGATTAGCGGTATCACCCTGAAATTTTGTACGGAGATAAAGGGCACTACTGGATGTTCATCCATAAGACTTTCAAAAACCGGTTAACTACAAAACGATCCTGGCGGCCAAGCGAATTTGAAAGTTTAAATAGACCTTTCTCGCGATTTAATGTTCCAACCGCAATGAAATCTGGTACAGGAAATGTTTATACACATTGTAATACACTGGTATCTAATTTAGTTCAATTGTTAACATAACCTTAAGATGGCGGCTTTGCGAATTTTAAAATTAAGTTTTTATTTCTTGTGTCGTAATCATGCGATCGATGTGAAAGTATGAATAATGAACCTACGCAATAATTTTCAATTAATGGTACATGACTCTATGGCCTATACATTTAACAATCCATCATGGCGATCATCCGAAATATTTAGACGGCTCCGAATATCTACGAATCTATTATAGCAATCAAACTGATTTTTTTTTATTTTCATAGGGGCTATGAACTTAAGTTCACCAATAGGACTTTAAATAACCTGGTGATCACAAATCCAACATGGCGGCGACGCGAAGTATAAATATCCACATGGACGTTTCTCGCAATTTAACCATCCGAGTGCAGTGAAACTTGGTACAGTAAATCCTTATACAAATGTTAATCCACTGGCATCTAATTTATTTCAATTGTTTCCATAACCACAAGATGGCAGCCGTGCAAAATTTTAAAATCTCCTTGTTACTTCTTGTGTCCTAATCATGCGATTGAAGTTTGAATGCTACACATACACAATAATCTTCATGTATCAGTACATAACTCTAGGACCTACATATATAAAATCCAACATGGCGACCATCCGAAATATTTAGTCGGTTCTCAATATCTACGAATCTATTACAGCAATCAAACTGAAATTTTGTATGTAGATAGAGGCAATTAACATAAGAATGATATATGAAAATAGGCTGTATAGTTCTTCACGGAACTACTTGTTCTTTTCTTTAGGCACATTTTAACAATATTTTTAGTGTTCTGAATTCAATCATAGAGGTAATAATAATTGACGATAGAAATATTTTTATAAGATTTTTGAAAAATTTGAAATGTCTACGGTACTTGCTCAATGAAATAGTTCTATTTAACGTTTTTAATTAGTAAATTGATATCAAATAGTTGTCTCAAATATACTTTATGTTAGCTTTGTTACGATGCTTCTCAATCAATGAACTTCGGAATGTCCTATATTGTCTATGCTAATTTGCAACTCTTGATACACTTCTTTCTCAGAAAATATAAATAGGAAATAATCTAATTATTTTAGGGCTGGTCTTGAAGACTCTATCCTTACTTTGACCCAAGCGTTTTGAAAATAAACGCAGTTTTGAATTTTCATTTATCTTTTTTAAAATTGAATAAGTTTCACAGCACATTCATGAACTTTCGCATTTGATAAAACTGAATTTTTCCCCAAACTTAGGCACTACGAAACCGTAGTAAGGCGTTCGGTACTGTATGACTCAGAATGCTTGAACAACGTCAAAAAGGGACAACTCAGAAATTTGGAACTGAAAGAACGGAAGATCTTGAGAAAAATCATGGGTCTCATTAAAGAGAGAGGTGAATAAAGAATAAGGCATAACCATGAGCTTTACCAACATTTGAGAGCATAACATCAGCCATGTGAAGGAGACTTATCTTCTAGGGTCACATAGTCACAATGGATAACAAGAGACTAATCTCAAGAATCTTCATCATCATTTCTAGAGGAAAGGGGACAAATGCCAATTGTACAAGACGTGTACGAAAAGCCCCCAAATTTTTAGAAATTGATCCTAAGGATATATTCGCCAGGGATAAATTTAGAATGTTGATCAGAATATCCGACACTCTCCAGTCATTGACAACTAAAATATTGCGTCCTGGAGTGGGAGTGAAGTGGACTCAGGAAAGGAAAGCAACACATGGTGCAAACATGAAGGAATACTGGGCTAAGAAGGAAGCTCGTCAGAGTTAGAAACCACGTGGTCCAAGAGGCCTCAACGAACTAAGAAGAACTATAGTAAATTTTCAAAAACGGACGTGTTAAAATATAACACCTATAAAGAGGAATTACATCTAAACTTTTCAGCATTGTATGTTGAAAAGTTCCTAAAGAAAGGGAATTATGATGTCCAGAAAGAGATTTCAGTGATAAACTTGAAACCAAGATTTTTCCAGCAATTAGAACGTGTCATTTCCATATGATTCGTCTTCTTCAATTTGAAGCACTAGCATTCAATTGCTATTGTTCCATGTCTGTATCTAAAGCAGTCTCATTCTTGTAAGTTCATTTTGTATGTATCGTCTAACAGAAATAAAAATAAAAATGTACCGTACTTCGGTAGACTTACTAATGAGACAAACGATTATGGGAAAGTAGCCTCAGGAATGAGATAACTATAACCGAAACTATACCGTCAGAAAGCTAAAACTTCCGTAGAATAATATTGTATGGCAAAGAAACGAAATTATTAAATATTTGAAGAATTTGGCATTTTGAAACCCCTTAGGTAAAAGAAGTTTTTGCTGTCAAGATTCAATAATTTAACACATTACTTTCATTTTACAAGGCTATTTATATTGTTTGGTTTTTCTCTCTGCACAGATCTCTCTAGCTGGCATATACACATCAGGCATCATTTTTAGCCTATTTTCAATTTAGAAAAAATAGGCTTATGAGATCACCTTTTGTCCGTGTGTGTGTGCGTGTGTGTGTGTGTGTGTGAGTGAGGTGTGTGTGTGTGTGTGTGTGTGTGTCCCCCTAATAAAATCTAAACGGCTGAAGCGAATTCAATGAAACTCGGTAAGTTCATAGCACTATTCCCGGCGACCTCGACCGTGCCCTTCAAATGTTGTTACGTCTCACCAATCCAACAAGGCGGCTGTGCGAAATATTTCACTAGCATTCAATATCTCCGAAACTATTACCGATATCGCCCTGATTTTTGTACGGTGATAAAGGGCACTACTATAAGTTCACCCATGAGACTTTCAAGAACCTGGTGACTGCAAAACTAACATGGCGGTCAAGCGAAATTGAGACTTTTAAATAGACATTTCTCGCGATTTAACTATCCAAACGTAATGAAGCTTGGTACAGCAAATGTTTATAAACATTGTAATGCACTGGAGTCTAATTTAGTTCAATTGTTTACATAACCTCAAAATGGCGGCTGTGCGAAATATTTCACTGACATTCTATATCTCCGAAACTATTACAGATATCATCATGCAATTTTGTACGGTGATAAAGGGTACTGATTCAAGTTTACCTATGTATATTTCATAAACCTGTAAAGTACAAAACCAACATGGCGACCAAGCGAATTTGAAATATTTTAATAGACTTTTCTCGTGATTTAACTCTCTGAGCGCAGTGAAATATGGTAGAGTAAATGACTTTGCAGATAGTAATGCACTGCCATCTAATTTAATTCAATTGTTTACATAACCTCAAGATGGCGGCTGTGAGAAATTTTAAAATTAAGTTTTTATTCTTGTGTCGTAATCATGCGATCGAAGTGAACGTTTGAATAATGAACCTACGCAATAATTGTCCTTGAATGGTACATAACTCTATGGCCTATACATATAACAATCCTAAATGGCGTGCTTCCGAAATATTTAGACGGTTCTCAATATCTATGAATCTTTTACAGCAACGAAACTGAATTTTTTTATGTTCATAGAGACTATGAACATATGTTCACCTATAGGACTTTCAGTAACCTGGTGAGCACAAATCCAACATGGCGGCGACGCGAAGTATACATATTTAAATAGACGTTTCTCGCGAATTAACTATCCGAGTGTCGTGAAACGTTGCACGTTAAATGCTTATCCAAATGTTGATCCACTGGCATGTAATTTATTTCAATTGTTTGCATAATCACAAGATGGCTGCTGTGCGTACTTTTAAAATCTCGTTTTTAGCCTATTTTCAATTTAGAAAAAATAGGCTTATGAGATCACCTCTTGTCCGTTTGTGTGTGTGTGCGTTTGTGTGTGTGTGTGTGTGAGGTGTGTGTGTCCCCCCCTAATAAAATCTAAACGGCTGGAGCGATTTCAATGAAACTCGGTAAGTTCATAGCGCTATTCCCGGCGACCTCGACCGTGCCCTTCAAATTTTGTTACGTCTCACCAATCCAACATGGCGGCTGTGCGAAATATTTCACTAACATTCAATATCTCCGAAACTATTACCGATATCACCCTGAAATTGTGTACTGTGATAAAGGGCACTACTAGAAGTTCACCTATGAGACTTTCAAAAATCTGGTGACTACAAAACCAACATGGCGGCCAAGCGAATTTGAGACATTTAAATAGACATTTCTCGCGATTTAACTATCCAAACGTAATGAAACTTGGTATAGCAATTGTTTATACACATTGTAATGCACTGGAGTCTAATTTAGTTCAATTGTTTACATAACCTCAAAATGGCGGCTGTGCGAAATATTTCACTGACTTTCTATATCTCCGAAACTATTACAGATATCACCCTGCAATTTTGTACGGTGATAAAGGGTACTGATAGAAGTTTACCTATGTATATTTCATAACCCTGTAAACTACAAAACGAACATGGCGACCAAGCGAATTTGAAATATTTTAATAGACTTTACTCGTGATTTTACTCTCTGAGCGCCGTGAAATGTGTTACAGTAAATGATTTTGCAGATTGTAATGCACTGCCATCTAATTTAATTCAATTGTTTACATAACCTCAAGATGGCGGCTGTGCGAAATTTTAAAATTATTTTTTTATTTCTTGTGTCGTAATCATGCGATCGAAGTGAAAGTTTGAATAATGAACCTTGGCATTAATTGTCCTTGAATGGTACATAACTCCATGGCCTACACATATAACAGTCCTAAATGGCGAGCTTCCGAAATATTTAGACGGTTCTCAATATCTATGAATCTTTTACAGCAACCAAACTGAATTTTTTAATGTTCATAGAGACTATGAACATATGTTCACCTGTAGGACTTTCAGTAACCTGGTGAGCACAAATCCAACATGGCGGCGACGCGAAGTAAAAATATTTAAATGGACGTTTCTCGCGAATTAACTATCCGAGTGCCGTGAAACGTTGCACGTTAAATGCTTATACAAATGTTGATCCACTGGCATCTAATTTATTTCAATTGTATGCATAATCACTAGATGGCTGCTGTGCGTAATTTTAAAATCTCGTTTTTACTTCTTGTGTTCTAATCATGCGATTGAAGTTTGTATACCACACGTACACAATAATCTTAATGTAATGGTACAAAAATAAAAATCCAACCTGGCGACCATCTGAAATATTTAGACGGTTCTCAATATCTACGAATCTGTTACAGCAATTAAACTGAAATTTTGTATGTAGGTAGAGGCAATTAACATGAGTAGGATATATGAAAATAGGCTGTATAGTTCTTCACGGAACTACTTGTTATAACCTAACTTATTCTACATACATATTTTCACATACACGTAAGTGTTATATTTTTTTTGTATCTTTTCCGTTCTGTTTTCATGTTTTTGTTTCTCAGTTTAATTTCTTCTTTTTAGATCTCTTCAATTCTACGCTGTGTTTTTAAGACTATTTTTTATGCTTTATTAACAAAATTATTGTAACAGATCTGTTTTTAGCCTACTTTTCACATTTTGCAAAAATGAGGAAAAAGTAGACTTATGAGATCGATCCGGGAAAATGTCTGTCTGTCTGGCTGGCTGGCTGGCTGGCTGTGTGTGTGTGTGTGTGTCCCCCTATCAACTCCTAAACGGCTGCAGCAATCAAAACCAAATATAGTATGAGTAAAGATGTGCACCGGAATAGCTCACGTCCATATTTGAAAATGAAGTCAGTGCTACCAACTGCTGAAAAAACGCACTAGAAATTTGAGCTCCATATTGGATATCTTGCAAGGTATGCACGGGAGCTATTCCAAATTGGCACACATGTAGATAATACTATTTCAGTTTTTAATTTCCAGGAGGCCAGCCATGACAGTGTTGCCAAAATAATTTTAAGCCTTCTGATAGGTCCAATGTTTAAATGCATATAACTTCTACACTATCAATTGGATTTCAACCAAATTGTGTATGTAATATCTGTACATAAACAGATATGACTGAGCGTATTCTTAAGAGCCACCAGGGCTGCCAACTGATAATAATTGCTCTCCCTATTTTTTTAAATCAAAATACCAATATATCAGAAAGTATGCAAGCCAACATCTTTAAACTATGTACACGTATATTCTGACATTTTAGATTAATTTGGAGTAACTTATATACGTCAGTTCCACCAACATGATTATAAGCCTGCTGATAGTATCAATTTTTAAATACATGTAACTTCTATACTATCAGTTGTATTTCAACAAAATTTCGTATGTGCTATGTGTACCATAACAGATATGACTATAAGTATTGTTAAGAGCAATCAGGGCTGCCAACTGTTAATAAATGCTGTCTATATTCTTTTTACCTAATATCAATATATCAGAAAGTATGCAAGCCAACAGCTCTATACTTATTTCATCCAAAATTGGCACAACAAGATATCATAATATTTCAGATTATTTCTGACCAGCACACGCATGGTATTGTTGGCAACATGCTTTTAGGCGTGCTGATAGATCCAGTGTCTAACTGCATGTAACGTCCAAATTTTGTATTCTGTACCTTAAGATATGGAACTAAGAATATATTCAGTCACCAGGGCTGCCAACTGTAGTGCTCTGTTAGGCTACATTATACCAGGTATATTTTGAACTAATTAGATATTTCGATATTACCAACTTAATTTCGTCATTATTCTAGATAGGTTCATATACTGTAGAATACTCATTGGTATGAAAAGTAGGCTGTTTAGTTCTTCACGGAACTTCTTTTTTTTTTTAATCTTACCCTGTGAACTTTTGGTACAAAAATATTTATAGTATCCTCTATAAGGAAAAATTATTAAGTTGTATGGTACTACACAGTTACTTATCCTATACCACGCTGAAGAAGGTCACAATGTAGGCTACCCGAAACCTGTACGGTTTCAATGTACTAAATATTGACTTTAGGTAATAAATAGTTTATTGTAAACAAATATTCTTAAAATAAGTCATCTTTATTTGCAAATTATATTAAATCAGTGGTAAAACTGATTTATTTATTTTTTCTTATCAAACTTACCAATGTAAATGGTGATTATGCATCATAACCGGTTATATTATAAATTCACCATTTCATCGTATTTACTCTACCATAACGCTCTGGGGTGCTTGAGCTATTGTTCAAGCACTATCAAAGGTGGCACATCTACTAGTATCGGCGACTGCGGTACGATAACCTGACGAAGCATTAAAGTACGTTGCAATGGGAGGACGATAACACACTACCATCTCTTAGGATTTACAGGTAATCCTAGTTTTATTGCAGTACAACGTTGATCGAGGAACCTGCGCACTTTATACACGTTACTAATCGCTTGTATTCGCTAGCAAGAGCTAAGCCTTTGATTAATTTGTTCACTATACCTGCAGCTGTAATGAACTCGATTGGTGCCTCTCCTCAACTTACTTTGAAGCTGACCACGTGGCGTTGCGGCTAGCATTATTGACTGTCACCCCTAAAGGTCCAGGTTCAATTCCTGTCTGTGCCAAGTAATTTAATTTTGGTATTTAAGCTGCATTGGGGCATACTTAGCTTCGTGAGGTAATATTAAGAAGAGGGGGACTCGATTCCTACCTCAGCCCTCCTCTAAGTGGTTTTCCGTAGTTTCCCACTTCTGATCCAGGCTTATACCGGGATGGTCACGGCCCCTTCCTTCCTAATTCTCACGAGAATTACAAATACGTGCACTAATACAGCCATCATAGTAACATATCCAAGTTCCTCAAATAACGACAACACTTTGCGATCAGTGTGTCTTAATGTGCTGGACACGCAGGCTCCAAATTGGCCTTGGACACTATGGTTTTCCCATTACTACACCGGGTAATTCCAGTGATGGTGTATGTTCCAAGGTCCCGGTTATAGTTATTTGAATATCATTGCTCCTACTCATATTATAGGCTACTTAAAACATAGGTATCAGAAATCACACAGAATTACACAGGACTGATGATCAAGATGTTACAATTCAGTAAATAGTTTCTTGACGGTATGATTTTCCAATATTTCTTTCTCCACTGCGATTACACTAACATATTTTCTGGTGTATTTTAATCACCATTAGCGTACTGCTTTGAGGAAGGAATAAGGAAGATTGTTTCCGAGGGAATTATGACCAAGTTACTTTCATCTCGTATCCACACAACGAGGAATTTGTAGACCTATTGATTTCCTTTTTTTCTTTCTTTTATTTTGCCTCTGACTATCATGGAAGGTAGGCAAACTCTGTTATCGGGTGTGTGACAGCATATTAGAAACTGTTCGTCTCAAATACTAGGTATGTTCCATACTAATCCTTATTATGTCTCAATAAACGCAGTGTACCCATCGTTCATGTGAACATCGACATCTCCTCTTGTGTTATTCCATAGCAGCTATGGTGAATGATGGTATATTGGCTTTCACGGCCGGTGAATTAAAACTCAACAATTCTTCTAGGTTTGTGGCGTGTCTTGTGTTGTGTGGGATTTTGCCTAGGACACCAAGCTGGCTCATAGGCGGGCTCTTGGTGTCCCCACCCGGACCCCCACAGGAGTAACGAACTGCGCGCTACCTCCCTTTATATAGAGTGCAACTGCACTACTTTGCTGCGAGAACTAAAAGCTCAAGCAGCCTTAACCTCCCTATGAAGGCTTCCAAAAAATATGGTATATAGGCTTTCACAGCCGGTGAATTAAAACTCAGCAATTCTTCTAGGTTTGTGCCGTGTCTTGTGTGGGGAAGCCTTCATAGGAGGTGAAGTTTGCTTGAGCTTTTAGTTCTCGCAGCTAAGTAGTGCACTTGCACTCTATATAAAGGGAGGTAGCGCGCAGTTCGTTACTCCTGCGGGGGTCCGGGCGGGGACACCAAGAGGCCGCCGATGAGCCAGCTTGGTGTTCTAGGCGAAACCCCACACAAGACACGGCACAAACCTAGAAGAATTGCTGAGGTTTATATGGTGAATACTTATTTTTTGGTCTATGCACTGTACACTGTACTCTTTATTGGGTACAGTATCATTCACGACATGTGTCGTGACCCTTTCTTGTGGGCTCACACTGGATCAACACGCCCGATGACCACGAGCTGAATCATCAGCTTCTAAAGGCTAAAAGTCTTGTCGTTGCAGCCATTTCTTACGGTCTTCAGCAGTTCTATTCATATTGACATACAATTCACATTCCATTTCATTGACAATGTTCTTGAGATACGATTGCCTTGGTCGTCCCCTTGGTTTCATCCCCAAAATATTTCCTTCAAAAATGACCTGGAGGAGAGTGTTATGTCTGAGTAGTCTATGTGTCCCATGAATTTTGATTTCCTTTTCTTGATTGTGTTCAACAGGCATCGATTCTCCTGAATTTGGTTCAGAACATACTCATTTGTCTTTCGAGCTGAATAAGCATGAAGAACTTCACAGACATATACGTGGCTATGGTTAGATAAACCTTACAAGCATATTATCAAACTATCACTATGGTGTAGGTGTATTACAGTGCCTATTGCCTACTAGGCCTAAGTCCTGTGTTCAGTTCTCAAATCTGTCATGGATTTTATACGGGATATAGGAGGTGAAATGGGGTGCTCTAAGTCTCGTGTAGACAATTGGATAGCTGTCTCATTAGAGAAGCAGCGACCCCGGTCAAGAAAGCCCAGATTAATGGCTGATCGGATACATTCCACTGCCCACGGGTCACCCCAAAATCTGCAGGTCATATGGCTGAGCAGCGGTCGCTTGCGAAACTAAGTTTCTTGGAGGGCAGTGGAGTTCAGGGGTTAGTTTGATTATCTATGCGTATTACACGTGATTCATTCAACGATACCAAGGTACGTACCATGAACAACATCATTCAAAAGCTGTGAGGTAGTACATGGGGATCAACAGCTACAACACTTCGCTGCTCTGCACTGGGACTAGTCTGTAGCACAGCAGAATATTGCGCTCCTGTATGGCTAAATAGCAATCATACCAACAAACTCGACACCCAACTCAATACAACTATGCGCACGATCACAGGATGTCTAAAAACTACTCCTACATTTTGGCTCCCAACTTTAAGTCACATTCAACCACCTGAACTCAGAAGACATGATGCTTTGGTATGTGAATATAAGAACATTTTGGACTACCCTGACCTTTCCATTCATCACTTTATCCCAAGTGCAATATCTGACAGGTTGAAATCCAGACAAATTTGCTGTGGAGCTTTTTAACAAAGGATTTGATATAAGCGATAGATGGGAACAAAAATGGATCTTGCATGCACCAGCAGAAGTAATAATCAGTATAAATACTCACAACAAACCAGAGGGATTCGATCTGCCTCAACGTACGTGGAGTACTGCCAACAGGATTCGCACAAACCATGGAGTGTGTAAGGACTTACTCTACAAGTGGAACAAAATACCCAATCCTTCATGTGTTTGTGGAGCGACACCCCAGACCATACAACACATTGTGCAGCAGTGTAGTATTACGTCATACTCTGGGGATTTAAAGGATTTTCTCGTGTTGACTCCAGATTTTGTTAAGTGGATAGGCAATTTAAATTTTACATTACAAGTGCCAATTGTGACTGCAGGTTACACTTATATTCTCTGTTCTGCTTTTATTGTAATGCCCTAGTATTTTTGCTGGTATGTATTCTGAATATTGTTGTGTTTTACAATGTGTTGCCATACGCTAAATAAATAACTGGTTGATGGCGAAGTGGCGAGTCTCAGACCTCAGATACAAACAGCTGGTCAATATGCATCCCCATGCTTGGTGTTTTTATTGAAAACGAAACTTTTGCTCCTTAGCCGATGTTTGGTGAACATGTGACGCCTCGTACAAGTGAATGTGTGTGTGTGTGTATACTCTCGCCCAGTGGATTACTCGCCATGGCATTCATTCGCCGCCTCTGGCTGCCTGTGTCTGACTGGAAATCGATACCACATTGCCACAGCGAGAAGTGATGTCTAATACCTGATTCTAAAATGTGTTAGCAAACAGCCAGTCCACATTTGTAAAGAAATGGGAGTGAGGAAAAGATTAGTATGCCGTTTACAGCCCGCAGAATACAGTATATTTCATGTTCACTTGAGCGTGTCAATACCAGACCGCTCTCTTATCGCCCGCCTCAAAGAGTTACAGGCAGGACTCTAATAACGCCCCAAACAAGTTTCCTTTTCGCCACGATATAGGCTACAAAGTTTTGGTCATATTTTACTTGAATTCCTTGGCATACAACGAAATGAATTTCCAAATTGCTTTACGGAGAGATCAGATACAACGTTGAAGAAAAATGTGAATACATTCGTTGTCCCTTGCTGCTACATTAAATATTTCTCCTAGTTCCTAAGATAAAATGGTTATTTTAAGACAGATTATTTTTGTAATAGAATGCCTCAATATTGAAAACGTTAAATCAACAATTACTAACATCATCACGGACTGTAGAGTGGACCCATTGAGACCAGTCTTTTCATGAGACTCAGAGCTTTTGCTTCGGTTCATTTTGCCCGATCTGCACACCGATATCTATCGGTCATCCATGCTACATTTTGTTATAAGCAGTGGTATAATATACATGGCCTAAGGTTTTCTTCCTTAGTGACGCCATTGCCTGAGAATTGATTTCCTTGGCCGTAATGCCAGAGGTTTACATGGACTCCTGCTGTATACAGGGTGTAACAAAAAGGTACATCACATAATGCAGGACACATTCCTCACAAGTAGACGAAGAAATGTTGTTATATGAACATGGGTCCGGAATCGCTTTGTTTCCATGTTATACCTCATTGTTTCCAACTCATTAATCATGGTAACACACAAGAACAGATTGTAACAGCATAGAACATGCAACTCTTTCTCACAGAAGATGTTCTTTATTCCCTCTGTGTGCAATGATGCATGCATCAACCCACCGTCGTAGTGAATCTCGGATGCGCTGATGGATCCCTGGAGTATTGCGTATGGTTTCTCAGCCTTCCATAATACGGGCACGGAGACTCTGAACATCTTGTACTGGGGTTCGATACACAAGAGCTTTCAAATGCCCTCACAAATAAAAGTCTAGTGGGTTAAGGTCAGGAGAGCATGGAGGCCAGGCAATTGGTCCACCTCTACCTATCCATCTGTCACCAAATCTGTTATTTAGAAGCCGACGAACATCAACACTAAAATGAGGAGGTGCTCCATCGTGCATGAAGTACATGTTTTGTCGCACAGCTAAAGGCACATCTGCTAAGTCGCATGGCAACAGGGCCATGTAAAACAAAACAGTGGCGGTGCACCTACGATAATGGCAACTTAACCAGACGTAACACAGAGTGCATATTCCCCATGGATCTCACGTTGTCTTCTTGTGTGTTTCCCATGATTAATGAGTTGGAAACAATGAGGTGTTACATGGAAACAAAGCGTTTCCGGACCCATCTTCATATAACAAAATTTCTTCGTCTACTTGTGAGGAATGTGTCCTGCATTTTGTGACGTACCATTTTGTTACACCCTGTATGTCATAATCTGCACGTTTCCTGTGCATGCACTATAGAATAGACTCTTCTAATACCATCGTAATTGAAGCCGAACAGTGGAAATAAGTTTTACAACGGAACTTGAACCCTTATTATTTGCAGTCAAGGAGTGTGCATTGTCTAGCCACGCTCAAGGGAGAAAATCTTTCAAATCATTACATGTAGAATGACCATGAGGACAGTCGGTGAGCGTGCACAATTGATACATGAGTTATCAGTTGTGCGGAAAGCAAGTCACGTACCAATTTCACACGACTGAGGCTTGCCGACTGTCCCCTATACGACTGCGCAACCAGAGCTGACCGGCCAAAAACTGTGGCGTAAACTGTATGTCTGTACCACTGTGCGTACTTGTAACTGGGGCGGGCAGTTGGCTGGAGAATCCAAGTACCATTCTGACTTTTCCTGTAGTAGAAGTAAGATATCATAAAAAAATACAAATTTTGGATGGCAGCGGTGGGAATTGAACCCAAAACATTAAGTACAGGAGTATCAAAACCTAGCTCTAGACTATAAAAGAGACGCCTGGACGACATCAGCATTGCTAAAATATCTAGTTTGAACTCTATCTTGTTATATTTATGCACTGTTCAAAAAACTGTCCTTACTCGGTATATCCTCTTAAAGCAGATGTTCAGCTATCATTACACTTACAGTCATTGCAATTAGTTCATCAGTTCATCACTAGATGGTATAACATTTAATCTGTGAACTGGCGTGTTTGGCATCAATATATCCATTTGTATATCCTCTTAGTCTTTGATCAAAGTGTTGGTAATGATCAGCAAACCAATGAAACGTAGGCCTAACTGCAATGTGTGTTTGTCTTCATAATTTCAATAAAGCGTATTGTGATCGATCATCTGACTTCCGTACAATTGCAGTCAGCACCTATGAAAATCACTATAGAGAAATTAATTAAGTCAAGTTAGCCCTCAGAATGCAAGCTAAGTAACACAAATTAAAAATAAAAATTAAACCTAATTCAAGTGTAGAGTCCATGCTATTTTCTTCGGCAAATTAGCCAAGCCCGATTGAAAAACAAGCACATAATCTATACCGTAATGTTACAAGGGGCACTATGTACGTATTCTTACTAATTTTGTTACTTCTTCATTTTTGGGGACTCGTTGCTTTCGACTTGATGTTTAAGAGCTACGCAAGAGCTACCTAGCGGTTAGAAGTTAAATCATTCTAAATAGCCAATCACAGGCAGCCATTCATATCGATATAGGCTATCACGACAAGTCTTAAACCATAAATTCAATAGATGGCTGATGACGTCACATTGTTGAAACCAATATCTTGATCAGCTGACTGAAGGGAACTGCGGATAGTGATAATAGAATTAACCAATATGGAGCTCCTTTTGTATTCCTTGACGTTGCTTAGCATTCGCCATTAGCCAATTGTAGTCGTTCTTGAGCCATTACTCTTCAGTCAGCTGATCGAGATGTTGATTTCACGTCATAGTACAGGCGCAGTGTGACAATGCGCCCTCTATTGTATTTATGCTCCAAGCGACAAGTCGAGTTACGTTCCCGATGTTGCTATATCGACATGAATGACTGCCTGTGATTGGCAGGTTAGAATGACTTCACTTCTAACCGCTAGGTGTACCTAGCGTAGCACTTACATGCCAAGTCGAATGTAATGAGATATCCCGAGTATAGAATATCTACACCAGCGGTGCCCAACCTGGGGTACGGAACGAACCAGTTAGGGGTACGCCAAAAATAAACGGTAATGGCAGGCGCCATTTTCCCATAGTATGTGTCAGTTGTAATGTACCGGCGCGCAGTGCCGTCTTATACACGCACGTAACGGTCAATACTCCCCCTCGTTAACCCACCCTACCCCTACCCAGGGCACTTTGACCGCTGCACTACTTTTGTCTTGATTTGTGTATTTTTTTTTAGAATAGTCACTAGAATTAATTGGTTTTCAATAGAATCAAAATTTAAAAGTCGTATGTACGGTACTGTAATTGTATATTTTCATCAGCTAAATGATTATGCATCTTCATTCACACAAGTAAATAAAAGTAAAATAGAAAATTATATTTAGCATTTTATTGAAATTAAATGCATACTAAAAGAAAACAGAAGCCTCCGTGGCTTAGGCGGCAGCGCGCCGGCCTCTCACCGCTGGGTCCGTGGTTCAAATCCCGGTCACTCCATGTGAGATCTGTGCTGGACAAATCGGAGGCAGACAGGTTTTTCTCCGGGTACTCCGGTTTTCCCTGTCAACATTTCATTCCAGCAACACTCTCCACTATCAGTTCATGTCATCTGTCATTCATTTAATCATTGCCCCAGAGGAGTGCGTCAGGCCTCGGCAGCCGGCACAGTTCATATCCTCGCCGCTAGATGAGGGCTTCATTCATTCCATTCCTGACCCGGTCGGAGACTGGAAGCAGGCAGTGGATTTTCATTTTCACTAAAAGAAAACACATAATAAATAAAAATAAAAATAATATAATAAGATTTATAAAACCAAAAGTCAATATTGAACCCGAGGAGGTTATGCTGACGGGAATCGAACGTGGTTCTCAGAGACTGTGATCTCAGTATAAAGGTTCCACCAGGGAACGAACCCGAGGTCTGTGGAGGGAGTTTCATTGTAAAAACCCCTAGAGAGAAGTGTATATTAAATCACTGGTGTGATTTCAGTTGCAGTGACATTATTTATTAAAATAATGAAGGGAAATTGAGCAGAATACAGTATTATTAGACTACTTGGTGTAGGCTATATGGGGCTTGGAGCACTGCTAGTGCAGAGTTGACATTTTTACAAATTAGCCCAGAATTGTGGGAGGTGTTCAGTGGAGCCACGTCCATCTCTCTGACCTCATTCTGTCGTCTGGAAGAGGGTGAGAGCCTGAATAATGACCCAGTTCTTCCCCGACGGAGAATGGATTTGAAAATGGTGGGGAGAGATCACGAGGAAAGTCATTGATTACTCGTGATTGGAGTAACGAAATGATATGAGACTTGCCCACAGGTGAATCTTTAGACTGGAGGCTAATTTTAGAGCCTTTAATCTGCGAAATTGACGCATATTTAAGGAAGTGCGGAAGGACCGTAGAACTATCATTGTTCGCGGCGGGATTTGAGGAGGTCGCCAGGGAATCCCGAGAGATAGCGTTCCCACGCTATAGAGAAAGGAATTAATATTAATTAATTGGCCGAGCGATTCTTCAGCACGCAGCCAGTTCTGGGATCAGAGAAGAAAATGGAACCCAATGAACATGGTTTCGAGACCAGAATCATGCTGGGAGAGGAGCCAAGATCCCGCGGGAAGATTGCGCTCTACTTTCTGTGTGAATCCGATATAAGGGAGTCGACCCTTAGCAGAGCGGTCAGTCCTACTCAGTCTTCAGGCAGTTCTTAGTTGAGTCTTACACTTGTTGGAGCCAGTCTCACCCCAGTTTGTCACAGTTTGTCAAGAGAGGCGCAGGCAGTCGTCATGGCGGAACATATGTTGGTCCGGCTCATGAAAGGACGCGCCAACAAAGAGTTCTACATTTGAGTGAAGCATTTAATAAGCTTTTATTAATAATAATCGCGCTGCAGGTATACTCAGCAGTACGAACAATGGCTTGTTCACGTAGGAAGCATCGTGTAAGATGAGTGGCAGAACTATTGTAAATAATAATAATATTAATAATTTGTGTAAAGTTATGGACAGTGTTAAGCGCAATGTATGAAATAGCGACTGATCATTCATGTCTAATTACGCTTGAATGCGCTGGGAGAACTTTACGAAGCATTTGGTAATGTTTTAAGGATACCAAATAATAACGCTCAGGACGGAAGTTAGCATATCTATGCGACGCAAGAAGCTTACCGTAGGAGTATGTATAAAAACTGTTGGTGAATTCCGAGGGCAGGTAAACCAGACTTTCAATCAGGAGTTGATAGGAGCACGGGAGATGCCATCGACACCTGCAATTTTGATCTTTGCTAGGGAATTTCAAGCAATAAAAATTGTACAAAGTGACGTGTGTTATGTGTAAAGCATATGTAAATATCTTTTAAAGTAGTGGTTTTATAAGTGTTATAAAGTGTCACATGTCTGGGAGCAATAGCTTCCCTATAGAAATGCAAAGTGCCGTATGGTTAACGGAAGTTGTGTGCCATAAAATGTGTGTATTCAAGATGAATATGTCGCGTTAAAACTGCATATGGAGGGCGACTTGGAAGGATATGATTGGTTGGAGCCACCATGAGAAGCCTTGAGATATGTGAGTACCCCACAAATTATGGTTAATTAGAGAATATAGGCCACTGCATGTGACGTGATTTCAGTAAAGATGCCAGTAAGAATCAGATTAGGAGGTAGACCCTCCAGGTTTAGTCATTATTGTATTGATTTTTATACAGTTGAGAGGTTAATGTGCACCAATAAGTGGATTAATCATTACCACTATTAATTAAAGATGGCAATCAGTTATGTAAATGTTACGAGCACAGTTGTTCGAGTTTTGAGAGGATTGGTTGTGTCGGATTTTGGTAAATTATGTCAGAAATATAATAATAATACTAAGGAATGATTTTGGTAAAATATGTCAGAAATCATAATAATAATAAGGAATGATTTTGGTAAAATATGTCAGAAATCATAATAATACTAAGGAATGATGTTGGTAAATTATGTCAGTGAGAATAATATAATAACAATTATGAATATCAAAGGTATTAATGAACGCATCAGGAAATTATTGTAAACAGGAAATAATTACGCTATTTGCAAGACTTATTGATCCAAGCAGTAAGATTATACAGTAAGATTACATTACGGGATTAAAGAAACAGTTTGATATCAGAATATATTGTATTAAAGGGAATATAATTATGCAAGGAATGGAAGAGCTTTTAGTGAATTGAATTTGCAGCTTATGTGAGAAGCTTATAGAGTAAATGATAGATTTCTCTTTATATTATAGGACGAAGTCGTAACATTAGGTAAGGAGCCAGGTGGTCTGTTCTACGTATGAAATCTCCTATGCCGTGGGGCATAGCGGAGATATACTTTGTGCCAGAGTTTTAGTGTTGGACCCTAACTCTGATGAAGGATGGAATGTTCCGGGTAGGAATCCCGTGATTAGGTGCGAGGAAAACGAGGACACCTCGACACTCTAATGGATCCCCGAGAACTTATTGTGAGTGATTCGGCTTGTTGAAGCGAACCTCATACCGGCAGCATTGGGCTGACCGCATATTATTTAAGACACCGGTTACCTATTAGACCAATGTTTTACGAAACCTCGTACCTTCATGTTGAATGGACCTGTTTGGTGCCAGTAATTACTTTATCCTCGGGGTAGGAATAAATATAAAGCTCATTCACTACCTGTGTGCATAATATTCAGTTAAAATCCATTGAGATATGTGTGCCATTGGGAGCACAGTATTGTCTTGTAAAATCTTACAATGCTTTGGAGGTAAGCCTTCAAACATAAAAGCGATGGTCGAGCTAATTGGTGGAACCCCATTCCACATTCTATTGTATACCGACCGCTCGAGGAGAGGGTCTGGGGACGGTCAAGGCGAACCGTGAAAGCAAGTTGAAAGGAACAGATTTTAGACCCTGTTATGACATGAATGAAATATTGTTATGTTGAGTAATGAAGCCATGTGGTTTAAGAACACATTGATAATTATATATTATCCTGATGGTTCATGATTTTAGCTATCTAACGAATGGTTAGACGTTGCATTTATACTGTCACTGACAACTTTTTCTGAAGTTGGTTACCAGATTCCACAGGCTACGCGCGCAAGGTAGTTTGATTATACCATCCGACACAACAATAACATAACGTTTTTATATGAAATCACAAAACGGCATGCTGTGGAACTATATAAATAGTGGAGTAGGGGTAGCTTACATAAATATGGAGTTGCACGTAGTTTGCGGTGCAACACCGGAATAGGCTAATGCATGTGAAGCATTTGGTGGGAAAAGAAAGATCAAAACACACACGGTACACATAATTGTCAAATTAAGAAGCTTTTTATGAATCAGTAATGTTGTGATATTAAAGAAGTCACATTGTATGACAGTAGTGTCAATGTACAGTTTGTTTCTGAAGTTGTACGCGCATCAGCGCACTAGAATATCTTTGTGATGTTCACATAAGGGTAAAGGTTTGTGGTATGATATGATTTATTATGATTATATTATATTCCTATTGGTGGATTGTGGAAAGTAATTTTTGTTTGCTTTTGTTTTATGGTTATGGGGATTGTTTTATTTGTTCAAAGCCATGATTTTATTTACTGAATTAAAGTTTTAGAATAGAGTTGTGCCTTATCATTGTAGAGTTGATACCTCTTAGCCTCAAATCCAAAGTATGCAACTGCTCAGTGGGAGGACGGTACACCCTCGAGTCCTGAAGCTAGCTGGAGGCAGAAGCATATTTTCCATCGAGATTATACGCATGGGTACAATATATATTGTACTTACCGGCCGCGGTGGCCGAGAGCGCTAACGCGCTACATCGTGTCTCGCTGGCATCGGGAGAGCGTGGGTTGGAATCCCACCTCGGCCGTCCTGGAAATGGTTTTCCTAGTTTCTCATTTTCCTTTCAATAGGTCCACTGCCTATTTCCTTCCATAATCCCTTCTCTTACCCGTCCTGAAAAGAAAATTACATGGCCATTGGCTGCATTAATAAAGTTATAATTATATATTGTACTTTAATGTCGTATAGGATTCAGTCATATTGTGATCTTTCTCAGCGCAAATTAAGACATGAAAAGGTGCCAGAACTTAGGCTATGCATAATATAAATTTGCCATAACAGAGGATGTTATCAAATTTTCGAAAAATATTCTTCGTCCAAATGCACACTCATTAAAATTTTAAAAACACATATCTGTTACAAAATGTATTAAGAAAGAAAAATATGAAAAATATAAGAAATAACGTTTACATGTAAACGTTTACATTCCATTATTTCTCCATTACTTCGCAAATACATACCCAACTATCATTTCTAACCTAGCTATTTCTACTGATATAGTATCACATCCACATCTCTTCTACTCCATGCTGTTTGTATCAAGACTTTAATTTTTCACATGTTTCTTACTTAATACATATTGTAAATGACCTGTCTTTTTTAATTTAATGTGTGTGCTTTTGGACGAAGAATATTTTCAGAGTGTTTGATAACATCCTTTGTTATGGCAAATTTATATTATGCATGTTCTGACAGCTTTTCATGTCTTAATTTGCGCTGAGGTAGGTCATAATGTGACTGAAACTGCTACGACATGAAAGTACAATATATATTGACTTGAAATGAAAATGAAAATCCACAGCCTGCTTCCAGTCTCCGACCGGGTCAGGAATGGAATGAAGGAAGCCCCCATCTAGCGGCGAGGATATGGACTGTGCCGGCTGCCGAGGCCTCACGCACTCCTCTGGGGCAATGATTAAATGAATGACAGATGAAATGAAATTATAGTGGAGAGTGTTGCTGGAATGAAATGTTGACAGGGAAAATTGGAGTACCCGGAGAAAAACCTGTCTGCCTCCGTTTGGTCCAGGACAGATCTCACATGGAGTGACCGGGATTTGAACCACGGTCCCAGCGGTGAGTGGCCGGCGTGCTGCCGCCTAAGCCACGGAGGCTTATATATTGACTTATGGTTTTATAAATCGTATTATAAATACATCGTCAATAAGGAACAGGGCAAATAAGGACATTTTCAAGTCCTCTCATACAAATATTAGTTATAAATAGTTGTAAGTTATCTTTTATTATTAATGTTTTTATTAAGTTATGCACATATTGCCCGATAAATATGAAATGTTTTAAAATTTTACTTTTTAGGGGGTACTATTTTGGATAAATATGTATAAAGGGTACGGGAGAAAAAATCGGTTGTAAACCGCTGATCTACACTAATGATGATGATCGTGTGGCCTCCGGAGAGGACGAGTGCAGGTCTTTCTAGTTGACGCCCGTGGGCGACCTGCGCGTCGTAATGAGGATGAAGTGATGATGAAGACGGCACATACACCCAGCCCCCGAGCCACGGGAATTGACCCCAGGAGATTAAAATCCCTGATGGGTCGGCCGGGAATCGAACTCGGAGCACTTTGGGCCAAAGACTAGCGCGCTAACCATTTAGCCACGGAGCCGGACATCTACAATAATGCAAGTGATGAAAGAAAGATTGTCTCATATCGTAAATGATATTTCAACACAATGTAGGAATGACCGTACTAGGTGAAAGAGTGTTGTATTCCACTGTTGTGTGTTATTCACAATTGTGCTGGTAATTTGCCTACAATTAGTTGTACAACCAATGAGTCACCATACAATGTATACAATTCTCTGAAGTTCGCCATGTTAATAAGGGTATTCTGAAAAGTGTAATTACCATAATTATTGTGCTCATTAATACAATGCAATAGAATTTAGTTGATGAATGTTGAACGTTAGAGAAAAAGTAAAATATTTGTCCAACTAGTATAGCAGATGGATATACGTTATCGAAAGGTTCGGTCCTCCAGAGAGTCAGCCTAGCTTTCACCACACTCCATTGCTTACGATGCTATATAGCAGGGATCTCAAACAATGGCCCACGAACACCACCAATTCAGCCTGCCATAGTTTATTTTGAATACGTAAGTAAATTAAACAAAATAATAATCTAATGTTTTTATATTTACTTAACGACTAAAAAAAACACGATAAATGACATACATAATGACATTGGACATTTTAATTGTAATTAATTATATCAGCATTATCCTTAAACTTACAGTAAATATGTGAAATAAAGGCACCAGTAAATATATAAATAAGTAATTCACATAATGAATTTGAACACTTGGCCTATAGTTATGATTAATGAGTAACCTTCCACTGACTAATTGTTTACAGGTGTGAGTCAAGTTTAATAGTGGAGGCTATCAGTAACGACTTCAAATAATGCTCGTCAGTTAAAATCTTTTGTATATTTCATTTTGGAGATGTTTTTTCACACAGATAAGTTGTTCCGTTGTGATGGTCCCAATTTGTGACCTGTGAAATAATTTTATATATTTTATTATTATTATTATTATTATTATTATTATTATTATTATTATCAATATTTTTTAAGTTTACATTTTACCTTTTATTAGTTATTATGTTAACTAATATGTTTATATCTATTATTATGCGGTAATGTAGAATATTATGGCAATTGAAAGGACTTGGAGCGATACACATTATATTTGAAATAAGTTAGACGAATGACTGAATATTATTTCTGAAGAAAATTCGAACAAGAGAAGAAGAGGGCTGTTCACAGAAGGGCGGCTTAGCCACGGCTTCTTGGAAATGACATAAATAGACACTTATGTCTGTCACATCAAATATTCTACCAGTATACAAATCATACTAAGAAGAGATTCTATGAAGACTTGCCACTAACAATGCTGGGCCGATGAATGAGTCCTTTGCACTTTATACAAAAGGTGGGCTGGACCTCCCGAGAATTGCTACAAAGAAGTATTGTCATTGTTGATATGTGAAAGGCGGGCTAATTTCGCCTCGACCTCAGAAGAGAGGAGAGACACGTGTCGTACCTGGGAACGTTATATATATGACGGCCGCCCAACTGAAAGGTGATTATTATTATTGAATTGCTGGAGGAGAGGGAATGATGCGGAGTGGAGCAGAGGAATTTGTAGCGAGATGGAGTCTATAACGCAGTTCTAAACTAGACAGTTGACTATTAAGTATGTGAATTTGATAAGACATTCTGTCTCAACAAACTGTGACATGGTTGTGTACGAGGCTATTGTCACAGGGATGATTTTTGGAATTTATTCCGTCATCCACATATAAATTAATTACTTTGAGGAAGATCAGGGCCATATGGAACTCTCTACGCAACAATCCAACTACAAAGATCTTCAATGCGGTGAGCGATGTAAACAGTTATACTCCAGTCAAATCAGAAGGCTAACATGCTTATTAAATTCAATATATTTTATTCAATTAACTCAGTATACTCCAATTTCCAATCAAGACCCATAATACAAGTAAATTCAGTAGATTCTTTAATTTAAATTTATTATTATTATTATTATCTTTAGTAATTTATATTTTTTTGCGCTTGTTGTTTTTATATATTAAATTCATTTTTAAATTCATCATGCATCTTCTGAGGCACTTCAGTGGATTGATGGCCTGGACATAGAAGTTTAAACCAAGAACTTGTGTTTATGACTTTGTATATAACTGTATATATAACTTGATATGTAGTGTATGAACTTTTATTTTAACTCTGTATCATCATACGATAAATAAATAAAAATAAATAAATTTTTAAATTCAAATGTTTGACTGGTTTCCTTTAGTAGATAGAAATTATTATAGGGCAACACCATACTCCTGAACTAATTATCGTAAGGTTAAGGTTAGAATACGTAAGTTTCACTACGGCTGGAGATAGGAATTTCGATGCTCTACCTTTGTTTAACCGAGGTTTAATATATTATTTTGATCATGATATATAAATGATCTGGCGCCCTGGCAATACATATGATACTACACATTATGTACTTCTTTTAGTGAAGCTGACAACAATACAGATACACTATTAGATTAATACACAATTAAATGTTTCATTTTGATCACCCAAAAAGTGGGCGACTATTTAAATAATCAGTTTCTTATTAACATTTTTCTTATTAAGTTCTTTAACCCATTACATATAACGCCCAACTAGTGAGGCAAGTTTAAATACACTAAACCATTACAAATGGCTGCCTCAACGAGGGACATAAAGTTCTCTTCAATAAACCATTACAAATGGCCCCCAACTATGTGGCACGAAAACCTAACGATATTTACGGAAGGAGTGAGTGTAAATTCAGTGCAAATTGTCAGTGATTTTGGGGGAAAGTGAAGTGAATTAGTGTATTATTAGTGATTGATTTTGGTGGAAAGTGAGGTGAATTTTGGAACGGTAAACTTTATACGGTGTACTTCGAGATGGCGGATGAGGAACAAAGGAAATTGAGGAGTAGGGGTAAAAGCGAGAAAGCTAATTATACGAAAGTTGATAGTGGTACTGAGGCTGAGAGCGTAGAGGATTATACCAAGATGTCGGAGGTAAATCTTGAGAGTAATCCTGAGAATAATCCCGAGGTTAACCCTGAGACGAATATAGAGGTACATCCAGAAATAAATCCTGAGACTAGTGGAGGGAAGGAGAAACAAAAGCCTTTGGATATTTCGGAAAACAAATTAGATGAGATCATGGGAATGTTTCTGGAGATAAGTAAGCAAAATCAGGAGATGAATAGGCAAAATCAGGAGATGAGTAGGGAGATGAGAGAGGAAATAAGTAGGCAAAATCAGGAGATGAGTAGGGAGATGAGAGAGGAAATAAGTAGGCAAAATCAGGAGATGAGTAGGGAGATGAGAGAGGAAATAAGTAGGCAAAATCAGGAGATGAATAGGCAAAATCAGGAGATGAGTAGGAAGAAGAGAGAAGCGATATGTAAAGATAATGAAGAAATTAATCAGAAGCTAGACAAGGTGGAAAAGGTGAATGAGGGGTTAAACAAAAAGTATGAGAGGATTAAGGAGAATATGTCAGAATTCAAAGAAATAATAAGAAAGGAATTGCAAAGTGAGTTAAAGAAAACCATAGCTGAAGTTAGGATAGAAGTAGGGGAAAAGTTTGAAGTTATTGGCAAGAAAGTAGAAGAGATTAATCAAGAGGTAAGGGAAAGAGTAGAAGACGTGAAGGCAGAGATTATGGAACGTAGCAAGAAAGAAGATATGAAGATTAAAGATAAGATAGGAATAGAAGTAGGTAAGATAAAGAAAGTGATAAGCACTCAAGAAATAAAAATGCAGAAAATTATAGAGGAACAAAATAGCCAGACAAGGGAAGAAGTCAGAGCCTATATAAAGGAAGTCAATATGAAGTTAACAGAAATAGAGAAGCGTGCGTTAAGGCACAGTCAGAAAGACATAATTATTGAACAAGGAAAGCAGAAAGCTGAGATAAGTAATCCAAAGCATAGGAAGAAAAAGCACAAGCAGAGCGTGATGGTGGAGGAAATGGCGGAGAGAGATAGTTTAGAAGACGAAAGAAGGACGGATATAGAAGAAAGCAGAAGCAAAAAGCCACAGTTAGAAAGGTCGTTAAGCTATAGTAGTGGAGAAATGAAGGAAAGGCATGAAATTAGTAAGTCCAGAAGTAAAATGAAAGGGGAGAAAATGAAGTAGTTAGAGGAAATAGAGAATATAATGAAAGAGAGTGAGAAAGATTATGAAGTGCAGTGGCGTGCGATAGAAGATAGAATAGGGGAAGTATTAGGGGCAAAGGCAAAATACAGTGTTACTCTTGATAAATATAATACGGAGGAGGAAGAAACTATTGTTATGAGGAAAGAGGAAAGTATAACTATACATAAATATAGAAGCGAAGATGAAGGTGATAAGAACTTAAAAATGCCAGATAGAGTAGTTATGTAAGTCGGTATTACTATTTTGAGCGAACCGTATGACCTAAATATCCGTAATGATTTATTAAGTGAATTTATGGAGGTATCTAAAGAACCTACCGTTATTAATTTTAACTCAGTGTTAAAATTACAAGTGTTAGGGGCGTGTATCGATACACTTTTTGACAATGGCTGTCAGGTTTCTTGCATCAGTGCAGCATTTTATAATAATAGAAAGGAATGTGGTATTAAAATTGAGGAAATTCCAATTAGAACTACTTTTGTGTTAACAGCGGCGGAAAGATATCGCACATAATTTCTAAACAAGTGGTTGTAGAAATTTTATATTTTGGTATATTCATTAATTAGGGGTTCTTAGTGGATGTCGCAACATTCTGTCCAGTTAAGTTATAAGGAGTGTAGTGTTAAATTCAGATGAATGGGTGGAGATATGATCATATCATTTAATAATTGAAGTAAGTTATGTGGTGGTTCTAAGAATATATGTACGCTTGAGGAGGTATTAATGACTAAAGGAGTCGATATTTGTAGTGAGGTGGTGAGTGGTGAGATTGTTGGGGTATCTCTTGAGAGGGAACCTTGTTTTTTTTACATCTTTAGGCAGTATGATGACGAAGGATTATCTAGAGGATTCCTAGCGTGAGGCTGCATTACAGAGTGTGGTCGTGTGGATCGATTGTTGATCGTGTGGATCGAGTGTTGAAGGTGTTGTAAGAGAATTAGTATATATTTGAGAACCGTATTGGATTAGCTAATTGCTACGAACATTCATTAAATGTACATGATCGCAGTATTTTTGTAGGTCATCGCTACCCCGTGCCTTACTAATTTCAGGAAGCTGTGAGTAGGCAGATTGAGAGCATGTTGCAAGATAAAATTATAGAACCCTAAATTAATTAGCCCATATATTAATTCGTTAATGGTAGTTCCCAAGTCAGAAATGAAAGTAAAGCCATATTTTGATGCCCGTAATGTAATTAGGCAGATTTTTATGAACAGTTAATATTTCAGTAGATAGGATGGTTAATAAAAGGATTTAAAGGTTTGTGATTTTTTTGTAGTGGAGAAATTAAGATTTTTATTGGTCATACGGATTCCGCGAAAGAAAGGTAATCTTAAGCAGAAAGACGTGCAATTTTGAGGAATAAAGTAAGTGAATACGGATTCCGCGAAAGAAAGGTAATCTTAAGCAGAAAGACGTGCAATTTTGAGAAATAAAGTAAGTGAATACGGATTCCGCGAAAGAAATGTAATTTTAAGTAGAATGAAGTATAATTTTGAGAAATAATGTGAATAACTACGGGTGATAGAGAGGTGTAATCTTGAATAGAAAGAAGTATAATTTTGAGAAATAATGTGAACAACTACTGGTGATAAAGAGGTGTAATCTTGAATAGAAAGAAGTATAATTTTGAGAAATAAGGTGAGTATCGACAGGTGATTAAGATGTGTAATCTTGAATAGAATGGAGTGTAATTGTGAGAAATAAGATCAGTAATTACGGTTAAAAAGGTGAGTAATCAAAAAATGCAGGAAAACGATTATACGGCACTTACAATGTGAGATCCTTAAGGAAATATGTATCATGAGTAATAAGAAGTGAAGCTGATGGTAAGTAAGGAAAGTCGCTTAATAATAAGTGAATGATTGTGGTCTGAACGAGCAGGTAATGGCGAGGGTTTGCATCAACCTATGATATTGTGTGTCTTGGAGAGCACAGAGGAAATATAAAGAATAATTTGTCGGCTATAGGCTGGTGTATTTGAGGAGGTTATAAATATATATATGTGGGGTAAATTAGCGCACTACATTTGCACTGAACGATGTTGCCTTAGGTAATATAAGCTAATAAAGTTTCATTTTTTCTATAATATGCATGTGTTACTTGATACATATAATTCCTGAGAGACTGGAGTAGATCTGGTAATTCGCATCACATACCAAGTGTTGTGAAGTGATAAAGTGAATTAATCAGTTGGCAGTCCCACCAACTAGCCATAGTGTATTCAGTTCGACACCAGGCTGAAAATTGAATTCTACGTCCTCAAGATATAAAGCAAAGGTGTATGCCACCCAAATATACATAAGTGCAACGATGACTTATGTCCAAAACAAGAATATAAAAGTGAAGGGTATTTTGATGTACATTGTTTACAGGTCGCTTTAATTATGTAAAGAAGAAAGAAAAAGACATTATGAACAGTGAAAGACTGAAATGATGAGATTTAAGAAAGTATATATATATTAAACTTGAAGGGTATATTTTTTGTATGTTGGTAATTGCTTTGAAGAGTATAATATTGTCGATGTTGGTAATTTCTTTGTAGGGTATAATATTTCATATTTGTACAAGTGTTGAAGAGAAGTATGGTGATATGATTGTTGACATATACCATAATTCTCTGGCGCGAATATGTGATGGTCCCAATTTGTGACCAGAATGAAATAATTTTATATATTTTATTATTATTATTATTATTATTATTATTATTATTATCAATATTTTTTAAGTTTACATTTTACCTTTTATTAGTTATTATGTTAACCAATATGTTTATATCTATTATTATGCGGTAATGTAGAATATTATGGCAATTGAATGGACTTGGAGCGATACACATTATATTTGAAATAAGTTAGACGAATGACTGAATATTATTTCTGAAGAAAATTCGAACAAGAGAAGAAGAGGGCTGTTCACAAAAGGGCGGCTTAGCCACGGCTTCTTGGATATGACATAAATAGACACTTATGTCTGTCACATCAAATATTCTACCAGTATACAAATCATACTAAGAAGAGATTCTATGAAGACTTGCCACTAACAATGCTGGGCCGATGAATGAGTCCTTTGCACTTTATACAAAAGGTGGGCTGGACCTCCCGAGAATTGCTACAAAGAAGTATTGTCATTGTTGATATGTGAAAGGCGGGCTAACTTCGCCTCGACCTCAGAAGAGAGGAGAGACACGTGTCGTACCTGGGAACGTTATATATATGACGGCCGCCCAACTGAAAGGTGATTATTATTATTGAATTGCTGGAGGAGAGGGAATGATGCGGAGTGGAGCAGAGGAACTTGTAGCGAGATGGAGTCTATAACGCAGTTCTAAACAAGACAGTTGACTATTAAGTATGTGAATTTGATAAGACATTCTGTCTCAACAAACTGTGACATGGTTGTGTACGAGGCTATTGTCACAGGGATGATTTTTGGAATTTATTCCGTCATCCACATATAAATTAATTACTTTGAGGAAGATCAGGGCCATATGGAACTCTCTACGCAACAATCCAACTACAAAGATCTTCAATGCGGTGAGCGATGTAAACAGTTATACTCCAGTCAAATCAGAAGGCTATCATGCTTATTAAATTGAATATATTTTATTCAATTAACTCAGTATACTCCAATTTCCAATCAAGACCCATAATACAAGTAAATTCAGTAGATTCTTTAATTTAAATTTATTATTATTATTATCTTTAGTAATTTATATTTTTTTGCACTTGTTGTTTTTATATATTAAATTCATTTTTAAATTCAAATGTTTGAATGGTTTCCTTTAGTAGCTAGAAATTACTATAAGGCAACACCATACTCCTGAACTAATTATCGTAAGGTTAGATTACGTAAGTTTCACTACGGCTGGAGATAGGAATTTCGATGCTCTACCTTTGTTTAACCGAGGTTTAATATATTATTTTGATCATGATATATAAATGATCTGGCGCCCTGACAATACATATGATACTACACATTATGTACTTTTTTAGTGAAGCTGACAACAATACAGATACACTATTAGATTAATACACAATTAAATGTTTCATTTTGATCACCCAAAAAGTGGGCGACTATTTAAATAATCAGTTTCTTATTAACATTTTTCTTATTAAGTTCTTTAACCCATTACATATAACGCCCAACTAGTGAGGAAAGTTTAAATACACTAAACCATTACAAATGGCTGCCTCAACGAGGGACATAAAGTTCTCTTCAATAAACCATTACACCGTAAGCGGGAAGAAGTCACTCTCAATCGGAGCAGGGTCCTGCCCCGCGCCCTGCGCCATGGATATGTCACTCGCAGCCTAGTCCAGAAATAAAACCTTACGCGAATGTGTTTGTTGATAAGATGAGCTAACTAGGTCTTGGCCCTTGAAACTTAGTCGAGGAGTGGGTATGGGCAGCAGTGGCGGATCCAGGCCATGCTGGGCCCTGGACGATATGATAAGGTGGGGCCCGCAACAATAGGAAATAAAAAAAATCACATGGAAAGTAGTTTTGTAATAATAATAAAATAAAGAATAGTTACAATATTTTGAATACACTACAGTACATTTCTTTAATAATATGAAAGAAACCTTTCATTCCTCTTGAAGAAGATTATGTAAACTATGAAATATTAAAATATTACTTTGCCACTTTATTCCGGCTGAAGTCTTCCATCATTTCACTGAAATCTTAACTTGATGAACGGCCGAGGGAGGTCATAGCTGCACTGAAAAAGAAAATGAATTATAAATTAGTTTGAAAAGTTTGAAAGGTATAATTAATTAATTCATTAATTAAATTTAAAAAATCCATAGCGTGGGGCCCCCGGGACCGCGGGGCCCTGAGCGGTCACCCTCCTCGCCCTCCCCTAGATCCGCCCCTGAGTGTGGCTCATAGGCTGAAATGTTTGGAGTCCCTACTATAAAGCAAAGGTCGGCAACTGAGCGTTGTCTTCTCGAAAATAGGTAATTGATGTCACAACTACAACTATGAACGAAGGAAGACACGCAGTACTGTATTTTCAATGTGTCGGCACGTATCAACATAAAGGCATAGTGAGAGTAATGAAATGACATAGCAGTATATCGTTTCTATAATGAGTGTAAGGACATTTTACTTTTTATTTTGTTTAAATTAATGCTCGCCGTGTCCCCGAAACATTTCATTGCATAAGAACATTATATCTAAAGCTGATTTCTTTGGTATTTCGTACACAGGAGTACGGTCCATCTCGTGACGTGGAAGTTAGCATTCTATGCTATGACAGTAGACGTCCATAATCAATTCCCAGCTCTGCCAAGAAGTTTAATTTTGAACTGAGGGATGAGATAGGGTACACTCAACCCCGTGAGACAGAACTGAGAAGAGTTGGGTTCAATACCGTTCTCAGCCATCCAATAAGTGTTTTCCGTGGTTTTCCACTTCCACTCCAGGCAAATGTCGGGATGGCACCTAACTTTAGGCCTCAACCACCTCCTAACCAAATAAACACACACTACTACAGAAGTTAAATTACACAAATTATCTGTCAAATTCTACAATAACATAGACACCCACGTACATGGGGTTAAATAACAGCGATGTCCAAGGCCATCAAATGAAATAGTTGGCGTAATTTTGAGCATACTAACTCAAGTCTTGTTCTTGTCGTTGTTTTCTCTAAAGGGTTATTTAGCCCCGTTAATTTGGTGTTTGAGAACATTTTGTCTGATAATTACAGGTTCCTAAAATAAATTTTGAGACCTTTCCTGGATTCAATAACTGACTTTGTAAATGGTTTCCATATTCATGTAGCACATCTAGTTAAAAAAAAAACTACATATAAGTCAACAGAAATCTTTATAATATGCTTTAATTGAAAATGTACAACACACGTCAACCATAGCACAACGAATTTACCTAAACCGACGAAACATTCCACTAAAACACTCTTCTGGACATGCATTAGAGTATATTGCTCGGCACTGGTTGACGTCACTTCTACCCAATGTTCTACGTTTCACACTGGAACATATCATAATGTATGACTGCAAAGCCCTAAGTCATTCATCATTAAATATTTGTGTTCTTATTTCATTCGAGATATTGTGAATATTTGTAAGAACTTGTTACTAACAATCAATGAAATTATTTCAATAATAATAATAATAATAATAATAATAATAATATCGTATGGCCTCGGGTGCTGGGTGCAAGTTTTGTAATTTGACACCCAAAGGGCAGCTTGCATGTCGAATTTCGTTGTTCCTTGAAGCACTATGAAAGTCAAGGAGGTTAAATATCTAAGCTCCTTGAACACTATAGCGCTGTCTAGTAGAGAAATGAGGAACTTTGTGTTGGCGGAAACTCCCGAGATTAATTTTGCCATTATGAACATGGCCTACTGAATTCAAATGGGTTCTCTGACATGCCAACATCGTATGACATACGTGTCGTAATTTTTGTCATCTTTCAAAAATCACTTACCACGGCCAGGAGCGAACCTGCAAGCCTGGGGTTAGTAGACCGACACGTTAACCATGGCAAGCTATTTCAAGAAAATGGTATGTGATGGGACAATGGTAATGGCGTTTTTGGATTACATGTAAAACTAGAGTCTAAAACAAAACAAAATGAAAAACCTTGTTGATCTGTGTAATCTGTATTATTATAATGGCTGTATTAGCATGTGATTTTATATTTTGGGTTGGATTTGAAACGGCGCCATCCCGACATTTTCCTGGAGTCAATGTGAGAAACCATGGGAAACCAGTTCCAGTATGACTGAGGTGGGAATCAAATCCGGCGTTCTACGATGACACCCATTAATACTATCTACTACACCACGAGGTGTACAAGAATGAACATCACTGGTACAATCAACAATCACGCTTTCCATGTGGATCCATTTTCTGAGGAAATATGCCCAATTTGCAACATCGAATCTCAGCCTAAGTGGTCAACTCACAGGTTGTAAGCCCCTGGGATCATCGTGCTACTCTGAGCAGCGGACAAGTTCGTTTGTTAATCACTACTCTTATTTCACCAGTAACGGTTCTTTACGTCCCTTGTCCAAGCTTTGTAACTTGTACTGGGACCAGCTGCACTGCTAGCAAATGAAATCATTTGCGAGATTTTAATTCCCGATAGGGTGTAATTTATTTTTGCAATGTCTTTCCCGCAGTCCCCATGTGCCGTAACTCTTTCCTCGCTGCGTATTTAACATGCCAGTTGGCAGGCCTAATGAGGAAATGAACAGCCAATGTTTGTTTAGCCTCGACAAAAGCAACCGATGTGTATGTGCACGAGAGCCTCATGTAGAGGTCTTTATGCTCTCCCACGCTGGACAAAATATTATTTACTCTTCGTGGCATTCTAATTAAGAGAATGGATAACATGTCTGACCGTAGAATAAGACATTTTGTATGTATTGCTCTACCCGTTTTCTATACTAAGGAGGAAACAAAAACGAGGAGAATTAGTTATTACTGGTAAGCTTTTCTATTATTTTGTAAAGATTTAATTTAAATACACATTTTAGTGATTTGTGGATTATTTTGTGGACTTTTAATTGGATATGCCGACTTTTGGTCCTTTTCTGTGGAATGTGTATCAAGGTTAGGTTACTTAACGTTTAACACTTCTTTAACAATTCAGGAAGTTCACATTTAAATATATGAGATTATGTATAGAAAGTGACATGAAGTTGAAAAGCCAATATAACTCGTTGTTTTTATCAACGAGTATAATAAACTCATTTCTTGGTTGAAGACCTCAGAAACTATTTACCTCTACCAAACACCACAACCTCAAAATCAACTGCTACCAACATTGAAGAAAGAAAGAAAGAAAGAAAGAAAGAAAGAAAGAAAGAAAGAAAAATAAGAAGTATCTCAAGAATGTTATGGATCTGGAGACATAATCGAACGGACTGGCTGCGTGGTTCAGCGGTAACGTTCTCAGTTGCTGGGCCCTAGGTTGCACGTTCGTATCCTGGCGCAGTCAGCTGGCGTTTGAGGGTGCACAAATGCGAGGGAGCCGTGTTAGTAGATTTACTGGCACGTTAAAGATCCCCTTCGGGGCAAAATTCCGGCACCCCGGCGTATCTAAAAGCAACAGTAGTTAAAAGGGACGTAAAACCAATAACATTTGTTTAATAATCGTTTCGGTCGTCTATGGACCACGTTATTTCAACTGCCTTTTCCCTCTTTCTTTCACATTGGCCCAGTATTCGCGCATTCTTCTTCGGTCAGCTTCCTTCCGTTCTTCGGTTCACTTCTTGCCGGTTTTCAATATAGGTTTTGGCTGAAAACTCTGTATCTCCCCAAGTTTCTTCTTCAAAGAGTCACGTTCCAAGATGTCCTCATGTGATATCCTCAGTTCTTGTAGGTCTTTTTCCACCTCTGTAAACCAGATCCCTTTAGGTTTCATTCCCACAAAGTAGGCACAGATTCGATTGGACAATCTTCCAGAGTTCATTCGTGTTAAATGGCCATAAAAGGAGAGTCTTCTTTTGCGAATGGTGTCCGTTATTTTCTCCACATGTAGATAAAGTTTATCGTTGGTTCTTCTTCTATACTCTCCTCGTTCCTTGGGGCCCAATATATTTCTCAGAATCTTCCTCTCTTTGGCTTAGAGTTGTTCTGCCAGGCCTTTCTTATTCATCGCCAGGCATTCTGATGCATATAACGCCTCCGGGCGAATAACGAAAACGTAGTGCCTCAGTTTGGCCTTGAAGGACATTGATCGTGTAATACCAATAACATTATTATTATTAGTGTTTTTATTACATAATGGACCTGACGTGGGCAACATCCAACTTTGAGTTGAGGCATGTCTTTACACGTCTGGCTGTGCATGACTTTCACAACCCTAATTGAATTACCAAATCTTTCCATGACCCTACAGAGACGTGTGTATGCCAACTATGTGGATATTTTCGATTGCTATTTGGCTGCAATAAAAGTATTAATTAATATCCTGAACTAGCACCAACGGCTAGAGTTCAGGTGCTATGTGAAATCGTTTTTTTCTATACTTCAAATAACATTTTCAAATAACGCACAATGGGCTGTTACAAACCCTTTAAAATAAAAAGTAACAACAAGTTCCGTGACGAACTAAAGAGCCTACTTTTCTTAAAATTAAGTTTCATGCCAATGATTAACCTACAGTATATGAACCTATCCAGAATAACGACGAAATTAAGTTGGTAATATCTAAATGTCTATTTATTTGGAAATATACCTGGTATAATGTAGCCTAATAGAGCATTACAGTTCGCAGTCCTGGTGACTGAATATATTCTTAGTTCCATCTCTTAAGGTACAGAATTAAAAAAATATTGGTTGAAGTCCAATGGACGTTACATGCAGTTAGACATTGGATCTATCAGCACGCGTAAAAGCATGTTGGCAACAATGTCATGCATGTCCTGGTCAGAAATAGCCTATTATGAAATATTATGATATGTTGTTGTGCCAATTTTGGACGAAATCCATTTGTTAGTATTGAAGTTACATGTATTTTAAAATTGGACCTATCAGGAGGCATAGAATCATGTTGGTAGCACTGACTTATATTATTATTCCAAATTAATCTAGAATGTCAGGTGCTATACGTGTGCAAAGTAAAGGGCTGTTGGATTGCATAATTCCTGATATATTGAAATTAGGTTAAAAAAATATAGACAGCATTTTTTAACAGTTGGCAGCCCTGATTGCTCTTAAGACTACTTATAGTCATATCTGTTATGTTACACATAGCACATACGAAATTTGGTTGAAATCCAACTGATAGTATAGAAGTTACATGTATTTAAAAATTTAACCTATCAGCAGGCTTAGAATCATGTTGGTAGAACTGAAGTATATGTTACTCCAAAATTAATATAAAATGTCAGGTGTTATACGTGTGCATAGTTTAAAGCTGTCGGCTTGCATACTTTATGATATATTGGTATTTGGATAAAAGAATAGAGAGAGCAATTTTTAACAGTTGGCAGCCCTGGTGGCTCTTAAGAATACGCTCAGTCATATCTGTTTATGTACACATATAACATGCAAAATTTTGTTGAAATCCAATTAATAGTGTAGAAGTTACAGGCATTTAAATATTGGACCTATCAGAAGGCTTAAAATTATTTTGGCAACACTGTCAGTATGGCCTCTCGGAAATTAAACTGAAATAGTGTTATCTTCATGGGTTCCAATTTTGGAATAGCTCCCATGTATACCTTCCAAGATATCCAACATGGAGCTCAGATTTCTAGTGCGTTTTTTCAGCAGTTAGTAGCACTGACATCATTTTCAAATATGGGCGTGAGATATTCCGGTATACATCTTTACTCACACTAAATTTGGTTTCGATTTCTGCAGCCGTTTAGGAGTTGATAGGGGGGGACACACACACAGCCAGACAGACAGACAGACAAAGGAAGGAAGGAAGCTTGTAGTTTAACGTGACCGTTAATCTTGAGATCATGAGCCACCGGACCTCGTTTTTACGTGGAATCCGGACCACAGGACATGGCATTTCACATCGAAAATCTCACATGCATTGGCAGACAGACAGACAGACAGAAGGACAGACAGACAGACAGACACACATTTGCCCGATCTCATGTCTACTTTTTCCTCATTTTTGCAAAATGTGAAAAGTAGGCTAAAAATGTATCGTAGTATCATCTTGTCATTCTTCAAACTCGATGCGCATAGAATGCCAATGGTATACTAATCAATGGAGTCCCACGTAGACCAGTCGTGGCATCTAATGGAGAAGTAATGAACAAGATAATCCAAACAGGACGAGAGCATTGTAGCGGCCAAAAATAAAATTTTCAATGAAATCTGTAATTTAATCTGTAGGCTGGAGTGCAGTTCGCCACCAATTGGCCATGATAATTCACTTTTGTGTTGCTAGATGTCTCGTGCAAATCTGCTGGCGAATTTTGTTTTAATTAAATATATATTTTCCACCGTACTATGAAAAATTTAACGCTCAATTTTAAAACGTTTGAGTCATTACAAAACAATAAATATAAAACAATTCAAGCAAAAAAACCTAACTGTGTTGGGGTTTGAACCATAGCCATATGAATGATAGGCCACCGCTTTACCAAGGAGCCAAACGTGCCAACGAACAACGTACGCTATCAAATGATTTACATAGAACGTGTTAGCAAATAATGATTTACACTAAACGATTTCATCAGTGGAGTATATTATTTCTATATGAAACATTTCATACAAAGTTTATTTATTTTGTATCAGTACGCTATATTGCAAGCAATACTCAAATTAGTGAAATATAAGTCAGGCACAAGATATCCACTGCCATTTTGCCTTGTAACTGAGATGGCTCAGCCTTTTAAAATCACTTCTGCACTATAGTATTACAAAATAAACTTTTAATTTCGAATGTTCCTCTTCCTTTAGAACAGTTAAAACGATTCTCGGCTCGATAATCGGAACTGGTGGGTCCCATGATATGGAATATAAAGTTTGCATACTTCACACGCCGCCATCCTGAAATGGTACGGCGGATGACCTTGTAGTTTGGTCACAAGACGCATCCTATATGAAGGTATGTTGTTACCAAATTTGGTAGAGATCGGATGATTTGGTTAGTCGTTATTTTATTTTACGTTTTGAACGTTTGAGTGGCCGCCATTCAATTTTGGTAAAGATGGCGGCGATATAAAACATGACACTGAGGTCCCCTTTGCTAGTTCTACCTCTGTACCAAATTTTGTTCAATTAGGTTTCATCGTGTTCGAATTGATAGGGGGGGGGGGGGGGGACAGACATTCAGAGTACACACACTCACACACACAAAGACTCAAACACACACACAGACATACACACAATTTTTGGCCCTGTGTAGATCTCATAAGTCTACTTTCATTTTTTGCATAAATACTAATACAGTATTACTGTTACACACACTACAGCAGTCACCACAGAAACGCATGTTATCAGACGAACATGGGGCTCATTACCAAGATGTCCCAAGCCCATAAGATAAATTAACAACAATTATTATTACAGTAGAGTTTAGATCGTTAAATGTTCCCGTAGGCTATATTCGAGTTTATATAATTTCAATCAATAACAAGTAGTTCCGTGAAGAAGTATACAGCCTATTTTCATATATCCTTCTTATGCTAATTGCCTCTATCAACATACAAAATTTCAGTTTGATTGCTGCAATAGATTCGTAGATATTGAGAACCAACTAAATATTGCAGATGGTCGCCATGTTAGATTTTTATATATGTAGGTCTTAGAGTTATGTACTGTTACATGAAGATTATTGTGTACCTGTAGTATGCAAACTGCAATCGCATGATTAGGACACAAGAAGTAAAAACGAGATTTTTAAATTTCGCACAGCTGCCATCTTGTGGTTATGGAAACAATTGAAAAAAAAGATGCCAATGAATTAACATATGTATAAGGATTTACTGTACCTAGTGTCACTGCACTCGGATGGATAAATTGCGAGAAACGACCATGTGAATATTTATAATTCGCGTCGCCGCCATGTTGGTTTTGTGATCACCAGGTTATTGAAAGTCCTATAGGTGAACTTATGTTCATAGCCCCTATCAATATTAAAAAATCAGTTTGATTGCTGTAATAGATTCGTAGATATTGAGAACCATCTAAATATTTCGGATGGTTGCCATGTTGGATTGTTATATGTATAGGCCATAGAGTCATGTACCATTAAAGGAAAATTATTGCGTAGGTTCATTATTCAAAGTTTCACTTCGATCGCATAATTACGACACAAGAAATAAAAACTGAATTTTAAAATTCGCACAGCCACCATCTTGGGGTTTTGAAAACAATTGAACTAAATTGGATACCAGTGCATTACAATGAGTATAAACATTTTCTGTTCCAAGTTACATTGCGTTTGGATCATTAAATCGCGAGAAAGCTCTATTTAAAATTTTCAAATTCGCTTGGCCACCATATTCGTTTTGTAGTTATACCGTTTTTGAAAGTCTTATAGATGATCTTCCAGTAGTGCCCTTTATCTCCGTACGAAATTTCAGGGTGATACCGCTAACAGTTTCAGAGATATTGAATGCCGGTGAAATATTTCGCACAGCCGCCATCTTGAGGTTATGTAAACAATTGAACGAAGTTAGATGTCGGTGCATTACAATGTGTATAGGCTACACATATACTGTGCCAAGTTTTATTGTGTTTGGATGGTTAAATCGCGAGAAACGCCTATTTAAAGTCGCAAATTCGCTTGGCCGCCATGTTGGTTTTGTAGTTACCAGGTTTTCAAAAATCACATAGGTGAACTTTAGTAGTTCCCTTTATCACCGTAAACTATTCCAGGGTGATATCGGTAATAGTTTCGGAGATATTGAATGCTGGTGAAATATTTCGCACGGCCGCCATGTTGGATTGGTGAGACGTAACAAAATTTGAAGGGCACGGTCGGGGTTGACCAGAATAGTGCTATAAATTTACTGACTTTCATTGAAATTGGTCCAGCCGTTTACACACACACCATCACACACACATGCACACACAGACAGACACACGGACAAAAGGTGATCTCATCAGCGTATTTTTTCATAAACGAAAATAGGCTAAAAACAAGATGTTCAGTAAAGAACATATAGCCTACTTTCTCCTAAATGCATGGGTATTGTTATAACTCTTTGTCCTTTTCAAGGAGTATAATTGAATGTTGGTTGTAGTAGCTTGTTGAAATACAACTTGCTATAGGGATATTAAACATGAATATGAGGTGCCCTTTGCTAGTGCTACCTCTGTAAAAAAATTCATTCAATTCGGTTTCACCGTGTTTGAATTGATCCGGGGAATGTATTTGCACACATACATGGCCGCTATTTGCAAACTATTGGGCTGATGACCTTGTAGTCAGTCATAAGATGCTTCCCACAAAAAGGCATGTTGTTGCAAAATCCGGTAGAGATCAAATTATTAGGATGGTCGAAATTTGATTTAAGCTTTTAACATTTGGGTGGCCGTCATTCCGTTTCCGTCAAGATGGCGGCGATATAAAACATGACACTGAGGTGCCTTTTGCTAGTGCCACATCTGTACCAAATTTCGTTCAATTCGGTTTCACCGTGTTTGAATTGATAGGGGGAATCGATTTGCACACATACTTGGCCACCATCTGCAAACTATTGGGCTGATGATCTAGCAGTTTGGTCAGAATATGCTTCCCACATAAAGATTTGTTGTTGCAAAATTTGGTAGAGACTAGATTATTAGGTTGGTCGTAATTACATTTTAGCCTTTAACATTTTGGTGGCCGCGATTACGTTTCCGTCAAGATGGCGGTGATATAAAACATGACACTGAGGTGGCCTTTTCTAGTGCTACCTCTGTACCAAATTTCGTTCCTTTCGGTTTCACCGTGTTCGAATTAATAGGGGGAATCGATTTTCACACAAAGATGGCCGCCATCCGCAAAATATTAGGCTAATGACCTATTAGTTTGGTCAAAGGATGCTCCCTCCATAATGGTATGTTGATGCAAAATTTGGTAGAGATCGGATGATTAGGTTAATCGTAATTTGATTTAAGCTTTGAATATTTTTGTGGCCGCCATTACGTTTCCGTTAAGATGGCGGCGATATAAAACATGACACTGAGGTGCCCTTTGCTAGTGCTACCTCTGTACCAAATTTCATTCCATTCGGTTTCACCGTGTTCGAATTAATAGGGGTAATCGATTTTGACATAAAGATGGCCGCCATCCGCAAACTATTAGGCTAATGACCTATTAGATTTGTCAAAGGATGTTCCTCCATAAAGGTATGTTGTTGCAAAATTTGGTAGAGATCGGATGATTAGGTTAGTCGTAATTTGATTTAAGCTTTGAACTTTTGTGTGGCCGCCATTACGTTTCCGTCAAGATGGCGGTGATATAAAACATGACACTGAGGTGCCTTTTGCTAGTGCTACCTCTGTACCAAATTTCATTCCATTCGGTTTCACCGTGTTCGAATTAATAGGGGTAATCGATTTTGACACAAGGATGGCCGCTATCCGCAAACAATTAGGCTAATGACCTATTGGATTTTTCAAGGGATGCTCCCTTCATAAAGGTATGGTGTTGTAAAATTTGGTAAAGATCGGATGATTAGGTTAGTCGTAATTTGATTTAAGCTTTGAACATTTGTGTGGCCGCCATTACGTTTCCGTCAAGATGGTGGCGATATAAAACATGACACTGAGGTGCCCTTTGCTAGTACTACCTCTGTACCAAATTTCGTTCCATTCGGTTTAACCGTGTTCGAATTAATAGGGGCAATCGATTTCCACACAAAGATGGCCGCCATCCGCAAACTATTAAGTTGATGACCTATTAATTTGGTCAAAGGATGCTGCCCCTATAAAGGTATGTTGTTGCAAAATTTGGTAGAGATCGGATGATTATGTTAGTCGTAATTTGATTTTAGCTTTGAACATTTGTGTGGCCGCCATTACGTTTCCGTCAAAATGGTGGCGATATAAAACATGACACTGAGGTGTCCTTTGCTAGTGCTACCTTTTTACCAAATTTCGTTCAATTTGCGCTCAACGTGTTCGAATTGATAGGGGGGGGGGGGCGGGACAGACATTCAGAGTACACACACTCACACACACACGCACACACGCACACACACACGCACACACACAGACTCACACACACACATACACACACACAGACAGACACACTTTTTTTCGCCCTGTAGTGATCTCATAAGTCTACTTTCATTTTTTGCAAAAATCGAAAGTAGGCTAATAACAATTCGTCAGTTTCAGTGCGCGAAAACTGAGTACGTGCAATGTGCTTGTTGACACTGACCCAAAACGCCGTCTGGCAGTTCCCCGACCCTACCGCTTCTGGTTAACGGCCGGTGACAAAACCGTTACGCTGTGCCACGCGATAACCATAACCATAACGATAACTGTTCGCTGTTGACCAACAGCATGCTTCCTCTATCACTCCACGTGAACTACAGAGACCGGCTCGCTTGTCAGGTCTCCTGTGATGCCCAGTCTCTCCAGCCTCACTGCTTGTTCTCAGGGGCTTTGCTGGAGAGTTGACAACGCTGTGCCTTGAGCTGGTAAAGCCCTGACTCCACGCAGATATGGAACGTAAACATGGCGGACCAGCTAGGTTTCAAAAACGTGCCAGTCATTAATGAGGAATAATAGAGAATTAAAATTCTCCACCACGTGACAAAAACAAGAAGTTCCGTGACGAACTAAAGAGCCTACTTTTCTTAAAATGTAAGATTCATGCCAATCAATATAGAGCTATCTAGAAAAATAGCGAAATTAAGTTGATAATATCGAAATTTCTAATTAGTTCGAAATATACCTGTAGCCTAATAGAGCACTACAGTTGGCAGCCCTGGTGACTGAATATATTGTTTGTTCTATATCATAAGGTACAGAATACAATATTTGGTTGAAGTCCAATGGATAGCATGGACGTTACATGCAGTTAGACATTGGATCTATCAGCGCACGTAAAATCATGTTGGCAACAATGGCATGCATGCGTTGGTCAGAAATAATCTGAAATATTATGATCTCTTGTTGTGCCAATTTTGGATGAAATCCATTTGATATTATAGAAGTAACATGTATTTTAAAATTGGACCTATCAGCAGGCATAGAGTCATGTAGGCAGCACTGACATATATTAGTTTCTCCTAATTAATCTAGAATGTCAGGTACTATAAGTGTGCACATATTAAAGCTGTTGGCTTACATACTTTCTGATAGCCTATATTAATATTTGGGTAAAAAATATAGACAGCATTTATTAACAGTTGTCAGCCCTGGTTGCTCTTAAGAATAAGCATAGTCATATCTGTTATGGTGCACATAATACATATGAAATTTGGTTGAAATCCAATTGATAGTATAGAAGTTACATGTATTTAAAAATTGGTTCTATCAGCAGGCTTAGAATCATGTTGGTAGCACTGATGAACATAAGTTATTACAAATTAGTCTAGAATGTCAGATACTATACGAGTGCATTGTTTGACGCTGTCGGCCTGCATACTTTCTGATATATTGGTATTTTGATTTAGAAAAATTGAGAGAACATTTATGGATAGTTGGCAGCTTTGGTGGCTCTTAAGAATACGCTCAGTCATATATGTTTATGTACACATATAACATACAAATATTGGTTGAAATCCAATTGATAGCATATAAGTTATATGCATTTAAAAATTGGACTTATCACCAGGCTTAGAATCATTTTGGCAACACTGCCATGCGTGGTCTCCTGGAAATTAAACTGAAATACTATTATCTATTCGTGTGCCAATTTTGAAATTGCTCCCATGCATACCTTCCAAAATATCCAACATGGAGCTCAAATTTCAATTGCGGGTTTTTCAGCAGTTGGTAGCACTGATATAATTTTCAAATATGGGCTTGAGATATTCAGGTATAGATCTCCACTCATACCAAATTTCGCTTCGATGTCTGCAGCCGTTTAGGAGTTGATAGAGGGGGTGGGGGACACACACACACAGCTAGACAGACAGACAGACAGAAGGACAGACAGACAGAAATTAGCCCGGATCGATCTCAAAAGTCTACTTTTTACTCATTTTTGCAAAACGTGAAAAGTAGGCTAATAAACCTGCGCGGTCTTGGACCGTATTGGTTGTGCACGTTGCAGTTAATGTTATTCACTATGAGTGCTGACAAGAGTGTAATTTCATAAGTCCAAGGTTTTCTATAGTTGGAAGAGGTCTCGGTCCCGTCCACCTCAAATTACAGACACTCAACTGTAATAATTTTTATGTTCGACGATGTCAAAATATAAATATTATATATTAGAAAACTGTATCATAATGAGGGTCATTATAAAAATATTTTTCATTATGAAACCGTTTCTCCCCCCTCCTCCCCCCATTCAGAGCTCAAGAAACAGTTGTGTGACCAATTAGGTAAGGATAGCATCACATCTGCGCTGACTTCCACGGCCTCCTATTTTAAATTTCACTGCGTGGCTAAAGTGTCATTGAGGAGTATTCGAGGAGGCCATGGTCAAATACAAGGTATTCTCTGCGTCCCATGCGCTCTGTTCAGTACATACAACTGGCGAAATCTCGACAGATATTTATGAATATTTATGTTCGAACATAAAATATTTATAATTATCGTCGAAACTAAACAGTCGTAGGAAACTCGTCTATAATGGTAATTAAGACACTCGTATGAAAATTATAAAACTCGCGTGTCTTAATTATTGCCATTATATCCTCGTTGCATAATGTACTATCTCACTTGAGAATACATGGCGCACTAGAGTTAGCGTTGGCCTTCAAAAACCCAAGTTTCGTGTTCCTCTGATCGGTTTAGTGGATCTTATTACATTGTAATGCTCAGCACATGTCAACAGTCCCATACGCAAGTTTTGTCATTATTCTAATGCAAAATTCCGGCATTACTGCGTTTCTACTGTATTCACGAGAGATGTATTCAAGTCAATTAGCCTAAACGTTATTAACCACATGCAAAATTCACCTGCTTTCGATTGTCTCTAAGTCTTTGGTTGGTTGGCTCCACAGTTTAGGGGCTCCATCAACGTGGTCATGTAGGCCTAGCCCCGTGTACTTTCGGTGTGTGTACAATCTGTCTTATAACCGGTGTTAATTTTGATGGCTGTATTAGTGTGTATTATCTGTAATTCAGGTAAGGCCTGCAGACGATCAATTTGAAGTAGTTCCTACTTTTGCTACCAAATGCTACCGTCAACAACACCTAGCTGTGAACTTGGCTACCAGATGCCAGCGCAACGGGCACCTGGTGGCGAAAGTTGGAACTTAATAGAACGTTAATCAAATCAAACCTACAAATTTAGCTTCAGATAATTGAAGTTTCTGGAAGGTTCTCTTACATGCCATAAATCTATGACATGGGCCTGCCGGCTTTCCTCTCCCTCCGAAGGAAGACATACTGAAGGATATTTTAACGCTCTTAAGTAATCCGACAAATTCAGCCGGGTTTGAACCCGCGATCTTGGGCATAACCGCTCAGAATGCTACCAACTACGCCACCGAAGCCGCCAGGAGAGATATATTAAATGCATTTAGCCTAAACGTTATTAACCACATGAAAAATGCACCTGCATTCGATTTTCTCTAATGTTTTGTTCCCCTCCCTTTGCCTACAATCCACTAAAAATCGTGCCTATACAAGCCCTAATTCGAGTGGATATCGTAAACCATCCTTCCCATGGTTTCACTGCGGAGCTGACTGCAGTGTCTTTCAGATTGAATACCAAATGAGGAAATAAAATAGGGTGGATCTGAGAAGTTTGAGATGGTTTGGCCGGCATAGCTGGGTTTAACAGAGTAAGACTGCAGATGCCATTACGGTAAGGGATTGTTTGTCTTGCCAGATGCAATCCAGACTCTGGTCTGGCATACAGCCAACAGGACAGAGTTCCAATCCCGTGACTACCAGCAATATCTCACTGCCCTCTAAATCACCTATGACTCCTCCTTCACCGAGAACTCGCGGGATATATGGGGAGGAAGCAGAGATGAACGCCGTTGCAGCAAGCACATCGTAAGAAAACTGAAGTTAATAGGTTAGCGTGCTCCTTTCGAACAGTTAAGTCAAGATTCTGAGATCCGTAGTAACCTGCAGGAAGCGATGTTCCTTCAGCATGCTATTTCTTGCAATAATGACAGTACCAACGTAGCCTATTACCTTAATTACCGAATGCACTACCTCTATCAGGATCACGGTGTACTAATCTCAGAGAGGGGGTTGTAAATTATGGACTCTCTCAGTCGTATGTAATCGGAAGCAAATCAGATCCATGAACAGAGGCATGGTGTTCTAAATCTTAACGAGTTAGTGTCCCCACTGAAACATCGAAAGAGTAAGAATTCTACGCTCCCTCCCTCTCCCCCCAGGGGCTCACATCTAGTAGGACGTGGGTTGGCGACCACGGGACCCCAGCTGAGTCCGGCTTTGCTTCCACTTACTTGTGCCTGGCTCCTCTCCGTCTTCTTTCCTGTCGACCTCTCTTGGTCAACTCTTGTTCTCTTCCGACCCCGACGGTATTAGGGTATCCGAGGCCTAAGGAGTTTTTCACTTTCCCGCCTTAACTGGCCCTTGTCTCATCTTTCCTGTTACCCTAATTCTTGGAGTGGTCAGCCTTCTTTTTATTTTCATGCACAGGGCTCTCAAGGAGGCAGGGTGTGTGTAGACCCACCACTTCTGGTGCACCCTGGATAGTGCTACACCCTCAAGGGCTCATGGCTGGTGAGTTTGGGAGTTGGCGACCCCGAGGGATTCCTGAGGTGGTTTTGTTTTGTCCCCTTTTTCCTCTGACCTTGGGGCAAGCCCTCTCCACTTTCCCTTTCCTACCTGCCTTTAATGGCTCTCCTTCACTCCAAGTCCCTCAGTCCTCATTCATCGAGGGTTGAGGGCATTTCTTTTCTTCCTGTCCTTTATTTGCCTTATCCTTTATTTGTTTACCATTTCTTTTCTTCTAGTATGTAAGTTTGTAGGTAGTAGCCTATTAGTTATAGTTTTCATTCTCATCTCATCTTTAACTATCACCCAAACCATTAGAGGCCGATAACCTAGATGTTAGGCCCCTTATCATCATCATCAATTCCAAGCTCGAAGGTTGTACTCGTATAGGCAATATCAGGCAATGAGATTTCGAATCTTCACATGATACCTCCTCAACCCAATAGTTGTTATTGCCTCTTTTAGCTCTATCTTTATCAACAGTCCTTGTGCACTTCTGAGTGTATAGTATTTTTCAGGACTGGCAGAGTAGCCTAATAAAACCAAATTTTATAAATATTATTATTTGTATTACACTGAAGAAAATGGAAATTGCAACACCATGAAGGCATTGGTCGTTTGTGTTGATTTTCAAGATATGGAACGATGCCATGTAGGTATGTGAACGATCAAAGTTTCAGACCCATTGGATTGTTGCTACAGGTCTCCCCACGTGATTGGTCGCGGAGGAATCAACTCCAGTATACGGAATCTGATGTAGCGTAGTTGACTTGCAGTCTGTGCAGTGAAGTGTTCCCCGTCAAAAATGCCTCGACGACAGAGAAGAGCACGCTATCAACAACTGTCGCCGTTTGAGAGGGCTCGGATAATTGGGCTGTGTGAGGCTGGATTATCGCTAAAGACTGTCGCTGCACGTGTTGGCCGACAGGCATCTACGGTACAACGTGTATGGCAGCAGTGGTCAAATGAAGGTACCCACACTCGTAGACCTGGCACAGGCCCAGCGCGACAGACAACTGTGAGAGAGGATCGCCGCATCATTCGGATGGCCCGGATGGAACCCCATGCAACAGCACCGCAAATTCGAGCAGCTGTGGCATTCCACGTTACACAACAAACAGTTGGTAATCGCCTGCGTGCAGCTGGATTACGATCCCGTGTCCTTGCAGAAGGTGTTCCATTGACCCCACAACAGCGACGTGTAAGGCTGGCCTGGTGTCGAGAACGATCGACGTGGTTCGACGAATGGCATAGGGTCGTCTTTAGTGATGAATCGTGTTTCTGTCTTGCCCGCAGTGATCGCCGGTATCGTGTGCGCAGACGTACCTGGGAGAGGGGCCGCCCTGACCTTATTGTCGAGAGGCACACAGGGCCAACACCAAGCATTATGGTCTGGGGAGCTATTGGCTTTAATGTGAAATCACAATTGGTGCTTTTGAGGGCACTATGACTGCTCGACAGTACGTTGATAGGGTACTCAATCCAGAGGTTGTCCCTATGATGGCGAACTTTGCTAATGGGAGATTTCAGCAGGGCAATGCCCGGGTTCACACTGCACGCATCTTCAGAGAAGCTCTCCACGACATCACAACCTTAGAATGGCCCGCCAGATCCCCGGACTTCAGTCCTATTGAGCATGTGTGGGACATGATGGGTCGACAACTGGCCAACCGTCCTCAGCTACCCACAACACTGGAACAACTGACCCGTGCAGTGCAGCAAGCATGGGCCACAATTCCTCAGGAAGCGATCCAGGGCCTTATTGACTCCATGCCTGGCCGAATTCATCTATGTATTGCAGCTCGTGGTGGGCACATCCTGTATTGATTGTTGTCCAACCTTTCTGTCAGAGGGACCTGAAAGTGTAATCATCGAATCACAACCGAACACTCGTCCTGCATGTTCAATTGCAGCAATGTAGCACCACTCCTTCTGGGTGTTGCAATTTCCATTTTCGTCAGTGTAGTATGATTATTATTATTATTATTATTATTATTATCTTTAATTTCTCATAATTAGCCTATGGTACAAATCAGTTTACAATATACGGATTTGGAATCAAGTATCCTGTAAACTTATTATTACTGTGATAAAAATAACCTGACAATATGGCACGTATCCATCAGCACTGCCATCTGTATTCTGGCTATCAGGTGTTTCATTTGCAGTTCCTCCAAAGCCATAGCCAACGTCATTGGAACAACTCCCGTGGACGAGATCACCACTGGCAAAATCCTCACGCATTTTAGTCCCCATAGTTTTCGCATTTCTAGACAATATCAGGTCGATTGGCCACGATTTTCTGATCGGTTTACGTGCAATGCCCGTCCCCATGTTTTTAAAATCCCTTTTCCCTGTATTCTGGTGTTCCATGACATTTTGAATCGACCGCCTGGTGACTTGATTCCGTTTGCGGACACGAGATAGCAGCTGCTGTCGGACTTCGGGATTCCTCCAAGTAGTTCCTGTTTCTCCGATAGAGAGTGTTTGCTGTGTCTTATAAAACCCTTCCATATTCGTGGCATAATTGAAAGACAATTATATTCTACGTCATGAAACAAATGCCTGTGTATTCATGATACCGCCAAATTATTTACTTAATAATGACATTGTTGATTGATGTGTCAAGCCTTGATTGGACGATAAATATTTACATGAATGCAGTTCGGTATTTGACGCGGAAATTCTCCACCATCTTGTGGAGTCCTTTACCTGTCGTGAAGAAACCAACAAGCCGACTGGTCGTGAAAGGTGTCACCGCTGATGGGGGCCTGGGCCCCCATCCTATACGAAATATAGATTTATTCAAGAAAAAAGGAAATGCATGTGCTCCTAGGCTATAACTTCATAACTTGCCTTGAAGATGATGTGTGATCTGTTTGTTTTACGGGCTTCAAGAAGAAAAGCCTCGTGGGTGTTCGAAGCAGGATATGTGTGCTAACGCAGTCATATTGAGGCAGTTCATATCTTTTAAAATTATTTTAAATGTGTTAATTATTTTATTTTCATTGTGTCTCCACTTAGGAAGGATGTAAGGTACGTTGCATAAAATATTTTTATTTATTATTGTTATGGAGCTCCGATATCGTCTTATAGTAATGTTTTAATTCTGTACCTTATTTTGTTTTATAGGTCTAATTTTATTTCTGTTTTTATAATGTTACCAGATATATATTAATTTTGTTATTTTTCTTCGTACCTTCTGGAGACACATTTATAGTTTATTTTACTTTTTAAATTGTTATTTATTTTCTTTTGGCAATCTTGGGATTGACATATTATTAATCTGATGTAAGATCCGTCGCAACATAATCCGCCCTAATGTTAATAGTATTTAGACGTAATTGTTTTCTTCCCTTCTTTCTGCTGGTTTTAAATTTAATTATGCTAAATTGTTTGCCGTAATTCGGTCGGACATGTGGTCTCCTGTTTTTAGTGGCCATGTTGTGTTTTGTTTTGCCGAAATGCATCCTGGTCTCGAGGTCAGTCTCTTGGCCCCGACCACGAAACTCAAACGTGTTATGGTGTTAGCTTATTTTTTTTTATAATTTAATCCTGGTTTGTTTAACCTTGTGTTTTTGGTGAATGTTCTTGTGTTTTTCTCAGTCACGTATATCGGAGATTTCTTAGTTGATCATATTTTATTTTATTAATTTAATTTTAAATTTTTCGTTTTTGCACCAGTGGCCTGGATCTCTGCATGTCGGATCGGTATTGCATTCCCTTGTAAACTATCATGCCCTTTCTCATTTAATTATGCCTGTAATTTTATTTTATCCTTGGGCTTTAACATTTTATTTTAATGTAATTCTTTTCCTTTTTTGGGGGGCTTTGCAAGCAAGCATGTTAAGCCATCTCTTGCCAATTTATAATTTAGCGCTGAATAATGCATGTTCTGTTTTCTGGTGGAGGTGTTTCTTTTTATATTTTAACATTAAATTTTTATTTTAAATTTTTAATCAACTGTTGTGGCATTATTTCGTCGACGACAATTCCGTCGGCTATTGGGGGGGGTGACTGTAGAATAGCCTGTGCGTTCCCCTTCTCCAACTTCCTTCTACCCCTGTTGGTGCTCTTCTGTTGGGACTTGTCATCTGGAGGTGATTTTGCTGTGGAAGCGACACGGACCTCTAAAGACAGGTAAGATCCACGCTGGCCGTCCACCGGTGTCATTTTGGTGAAGCAGAGCGTTGGTTATCGAGTTACCGACGTGCTGCTGGCCATGCCGTCCACGTGTCAATTATTATTATGGTCCTGTTTACAATCTCCTGATTGCTGCAGTATTTCGGCATTTGTCGTTTGGCACTCGCTCGAGTAAAATGTGGCCTTTTACTGATGTTGAGCATTACTCAGGACTATGATTATGTAGATGCTTCTGAGGTATGAGAGGAACTGAGTAATGGCATTCGGGGCACTGCCTGTACCTATGGATGCTGTCAGAGGTTCTACTTATAGGGTCAATACTGCTGTATCGATTCAATACGGAAAGCAATGGCCAACTATCTCAATCTTCACCTGCTTAATACGCCTCATTATTGTGCTCCCTTGGGTTTTTGCTAGTTTCAACCCACATAGGCAATGGTAATGGTGGCTTCGGTGGCGTAGTTGGTAGCATGCTGATCTTCTATGCCCGAGATCGCGGGTTCATACCCGGCCGATGTCGTGGGATTTTTAAGAGCGTTAAAATCCCTTAGTATGCCTTCTCTTTGGAGGGGAAGTAAAGCCGGTGGGCCCATATTATAGATTTATGGCATGTAAAAGAACCTTCCACTAACTACAATTGTGTGAAGCTGAATTTTATAAATGCTCTATTAGTTCCAACGTTCACCGCTAGGTGACGGTCATGGTGGCATCTAGTAGAAAAGTTGGCGGCTAGGTGTCGTTGACGGTAGCATTGCGTAGCAAAAGTAGGAACTATTTGAAACTGATCGTCTGCAGTCCTTACCTGAATTATACTCTAGATAACACACACTAATACTGCCATCAAAATTAGGACCAGTTATCAGACGGATTCTCCACACACACAATGTACACAGGGCTACATGACCGCATTGTCGGAGTCCCTAAACTGAGGAACCAACCGACCAACCTATGGTGGCACTTTTTTAGAATCCGACCAGCTTATTAATCTCGACGAATGTGTACAGTGGTGATTGTAGTAGTGTGATTGATAGTGGCCGAAGTGGTCTATTTACGGGAAAGGTGCCTCGAAACTTGAAGAATATACGTCCTGCAATTGCTTGGAATGAGTACAGAAGAAAACACTTCCAGTATAGCCACTGTTAATGGCGGATTTCAAACTTCAAATCCATGAAATTACGCCTTACTTTTTTCAGTCGTGTGGTTTGAAATTACCACGTTGTCTCAATGCCTCTAGGAATAAACAATAATATATATATATATATCAGAATAATGCATAATAATAATAATAATAATAATAATGTTTTTGTTTTACGTCTATTTTAAATACAGAGGCTATTAAGAGACGGTGGGGTGCCGGAAGTTTTCTTGGAAGGGGAGTTTTAACATGTCAGTAAATCTACTAACACGGCTTCTTCGCAGTTGCATAGCTCAAATATCAACTGACTGTGCCAGGATTCGATCCTGCAACCTCAGGTACATTAGGTAATATCGTTACCGCTGCACCACGCAGCCAGTCAATTTTTAAACAATTTTTACTTATGTCTGGAATAAGAAACGACAGTAAATTCTTAGATAGATAAACTTTCTTATTATGACTACGTCCTGGCGTCCTGAGAATATGAGGCTTATTTTGGGTTGTGAAAAATAATTTCCATTGTCATCCAAGTATTTCGAGTGTCAATTTAAATTGACAGAACGTATTTTAGTTACAAGTGCGAATCATCGCAAAGACCTTGATTGTTGAAAAATATTCCTTTGATGTATTGTTAGTCTTTTAAAACCATGTTTACACAAATGAGAGGATGAGAGTTCGATTGGTTGCCACACACGGTATTGAAAAATTCTTTCTTTTTACAATGAAGGATGCCGATGAACAATTGAGAAAATAAAATATACTTATTATTCTAGTAAGAACGCAGCCACGGTTCTTAGCGAAATGTCTGGCATAATTATTTCAATTAGTTTTAACTCGGCAAAAAACCATATGAATACAATAAGAATACTGAGGGCCGTGAAAACAAGTGGAGTTGACGAAGCCGATAAATGGGTATCGGGTTGGGTGTAAATAAGAGCTTACTTTTATAAGCAAGCCAGGTATTAGGAAATAGCCTGAAAGTGAAGCAAAGAGCTAAACCGAGCTAAGGGCGTCTCAACCTCTCATTTGTGTAAACATGTTATTAAAAGACTAACAAGACATCAAAGGTAATGTTTCAACAAGCAAGCTCTTTGCGATGATTCGCGTTTGCAACTAAAATACGTTCTCTCAATTTAAGTTGCCCCTCTAAATACTTGGATGACAATGTCGAGAATATTAACAATTTAATTCTGGATGCTGTGAGCTATTCTAATCATTTCAATTACATGATGTAGGATAGATAGGTATTCATATTAGCAAGTTTTAGACATTGTGAATGTGATTGCATTGGCAATAGCCGGTTCTCGGCTATAATACATTACTGTGTAGCCTATTTAAGAAGAGATAATCTAAGCAGTGTGTTATCAGATCATAAGCCTATACCGGCCGCGGTGGCCAAGAGTGCTACCTCGTGCTACTCTGGCATCGAAGGTTCGATTCCCACCCCAGCCGTCCAGAAGATGGTTTCCGTGGTTTCCCACTTACACCACCAGGCAAATTCCCTTCCATGACCCGTCTTGAAAATAAAATAAATGATCATTGGCTGTGTTAATACAAATTGTGGCTTCGGTAGCGTAGTTGGTAGCATGCTGAACTGCTGTGCCCAAGATAGCGGGTTCAAACCCGGCCGAAGTAATCGAATTTTTTAAGAGCGTTAAAATCCTTCAGGAGGGGAAGTAAAGTCGGCAGCCCATGTCACAGATTTATGGCATGTAAAAGATCCTTTCACTATCTAAAATTGTGTGAAGCTAAATTTCTAGGTTAGATTTCATTGAAACGCTGTATCATAGTTCCAACGTTCACCACTATGTGTCAGTGACATCTGGTAGCGAAAGATGGAATTAATTGAAATTGAACGGAACTTGTAGCTCACCCCATGGGTGTCCGCTTGAACTGCTGTTCCCAAGATAGCGGGTTCAATCCCGGCCGAAGTCGTCGAATTTTTTAAGAGCGTTAAAATCCTTCAGGAGGGGAAGTAAAGTCGGCAGCCCCATGTCATAGATTTATGGCATGTAAAAGATCCTTCCACTATCTAAACTTGTGTGAAGCTAAATTTCTAGGTTAGATTTCATTGAAACGCTGTATCATAGTTCCAACGTTCACCACTATGTGTCAGTGACATCTGGTAGCGAAAGTTGGAACTAATTGAAATTGAACGGAACTTGTAGCTCACTCCATGGGTGTCCGCTTGAAGCAGCTACAGCCCCTGGCGAGCCGAACATGTCCTCGGACAATCCCGGCACTAAACGCCATACGCTATATAAATAAATAATAATTATCTGATCATATCCTTTTCAAATATCTGACTGGAAAGAAATAATCAGGCCCCTTCCCTCAGGTAGATAGGTATTCATAGTAGCAATTTTCAGTCACTTTGAGTCTTGTATTGACAATAGCCAGTTGTTTCCATTTTGGTGGGTATGTAACACAAAAGTAATTCACCTCGTATTCTTCTGTGTTAGTGCAATCTGCGAGTTAAGTAGTTATAATGATAGCAAGTTGGTTAGTTATTGAGGTTTAAAGGGACGGAACAGCGAGGTCATCTGCCAGTAAGTTATAATGATGTATGAATTTAGTGTGAAATTGTAATGGGAATCAAATAATAAAGTTATGGGGTAAATATTCTTTCTAATCGTATTGGCTTTAGAGATGTCAGGGTACTAGAATATTTTTCTGGAGGGATTTCTTACGGTACAGCTATATCGACTCCAGTTTGGTACTTTAAAGCACCCTTAAATGCTATCGGAGAGACTTAAGATTAGATCTGCAAACTTGAGTTTTGAAAGCCAAAAAAACGAAATGCGTCACTCCTACCGTCTAGTTGGGGATAGAATTTCAAAAGAGTCAGTTGTGGTGTAAAGATTAGATACCTTCCCTGAATTTTTCTATTTTAGAGCTGGAGGACCAAGGAAGAACTCCTATAGGATAGATGGGATTCAAACCCACCACTTTCGAAACATTTTCGTGACACTGAGTAAACCCTGTCCGAGCCCTCAGTCCTGGTTTAAATTTAGACAGAAACTGAAATACAAGCTTACCTCTTGGGAAGGAGTCTTAATACCACGGCTCTAACATAACTACAAATTGAATGACAGAACCAATAAAAATACTTGAGGAAAGCACTAGACCAATTTATATATCCCTGCAACTTCAAATGTAATTGTTGGAAGTCGCATACGTACTGAAGTGTATATTCGCAACATTGTCTCTTCCTCTTTGAATTCAATTGCGTCTCGGTGGCCATAGCTCTCTGTATTCTTTCAGATTCATATCTGGTTCGTTTACTTCCCTTCTGTTCCTATCCTTTCTACAATTTTCTCATCTCATCTACCTCCACATACTCAGACTTGTTTCCCATGACATTTGCTACGCTAAATACGTTTATCTTGAGAATTGCATAATTATCACGTCTTGAACAATTGTGTGAATTTATATTAAAAGGTACCAAGTCTTGCCTTAAAGTTTAGGAGATCTTCCTGCTTAAACTAAAAACTGACAAATATTTAAATCCATGTATCACGCATATTTGCATTCTTCAGACTCAAAGCCTAACACAGTTTAGAAATGAAGGCAAAAGGTAAGCGCCAACACAGAAAATGAAGGTTTCAAGTTAAAATTTCTAGAAGGCTTTTTAAGTTCTAGATTCTACACTTTAACTTACTGTAGAAGTCCAAATTACTAAGAACGAGAATAATGTTGAATACGATACCTAAAATAGCCATTGAGTAATAAGATGTAGCCTATGGGTATACATACATACCAAATATATTGCTGTCGTTCCGAATTAACTTAATGTAAAACCGACTGTACATTACTCACATATTTTACATTTAATATATGCATATGATACAGACCACATTTTATTTATAAAGAGTTCTTTAGATTAAAGGTCTAAAAATATTAAACTTGAATTTGCCTTCAATTTAAGTTCAAGGTACGGTATGCATATAAGCTATAAAAGACATATACATGTATGACCGTGTACGATTTGCCTACCTTCATAAGAATTAAACAAGTTTCTAAGTTTTTAAGCGCGTACGTAGGCCTATGCTTTATTGTGTGTTGGAATGTCTGGTGTGTATGCCCTCCTCTTATCAATTCTTTAACTCCTCAACCAATTAGAATAAAACTTCGCACAGAGCTAATTTTATGTCCGTGCACCTTAACAGCGGTTTATATATTTTCACCATCATGAAGAAAATAGCGAATTCAGGTAACGGCTGAACCAATAAACAAATCCCTACTAAATTTGATTATAACGTACCAACTTATAAAGAAATTTGGACGCAAAAGGTAAGCATGTTTTAGCTAATTCATTTGAATATAGCGACAGTCTTCAAGTAGGCCTATTATAGTCGAAAACGTACGTTTTAATACATCAAAGATCACCAAAACTTGCATTCAGAATCTAACTTTCATATGATGGACAAACGTTGCTTGATTTACAGTATAAAGTAATCCTAAAAAATATTTTCCACATCTGCCCTCTTGAATACAAACAAGATGTTCAGTAAAGAACATACAGCCTACTTTATCCTAAATGCATGGGTTTAGATATAACTCTTTGTCCTTTTCAAGGAGTATAATTTGGTTGTAGTAGCTTGTTGAAATACAACGTGCTATACGTATACTATACGTTGATTGAATCCTCACCTGAATTATATATATACACATTAATACACCCTTCACAATAACCCGGGTTATGAGATAAAATTCAACACCCAGCCAAGTACACGGGCTAAATGACAATGATGTCCGTGCATCTCAAATGAAACAACAGCTTCCTACCCAAATCTTTCCTCGTATAAAATTACACACACTAGTAAGATATCACAGTGACACAGGCTGTCGGACCACTTCTACACTCACCCAAGTACATGGGGCTACAAGACCATGATGCCATGAACCCCCCAAAGAATCAACCACAATAAACAACAAAAACAATGGACTCTACTGCGGATCAAGGACGAAGAATTTTAATCGGTGTAGTCGAGTGTTGAAAATATATAATATTTTCGATTGCAAATACACACTATATATGCTGAACATTTTAACAAAGGAAGGAAAGGAAGCTTGTAGTTTAACGTGACCGTTAATCTCGAGATCATGAGCCACGGGACCTCCTTTTTACCTGGAATACGAACCACAGGACATGGCATTTCACTTCAAAAATCTCACATGCAATGACCGGGAATCGCAACCGGACCGCCTTGGTGAGAGGCATACAGCTAGACCGCTGAGCCACCACGCCCCTCTGAACATTATAACGTGTGAGTGGTTATAAATCAATAAAAAAGGTAAAAATATTGGAACCCGCAGGGATTTGAACCACGAACCTCAGGAGACGATACCACTACGCTACACTGAGCAGTACCAACTTTGAGTTAATAAAAGCTTTAGTATAACTGCCTAGAATATTTTGTCTTGCAATGAACGATTTCATTAGCGTTCTTTGGCGTTTATGTAAACCATTTGATGCTAATTGTGTATTATTTTGTTCAGTACATTTCTAAAATGATATAAACATACAATGTTACGGAAATATAAGCATTTACGAGCAAAAAATAGCCGACATTGACTCAACGGGATGGCGTGGATATGCCCGAAACGGCACGGTCAGCCTGAGGGGTTAGTCACTACTGCGGTTACATATTCTATTTTAAGATGCTAATATCCTACCGGTCACCTCCTAGAGGACCTCCCTATGTACCATGAGCGTATTTGGTAAGGCCAGGCCTTGTATAATCGTAAGTTACGGTTAGGCAAAAATACTTGCATGATTCATACAACCGCTACCTTGAAACTATTTGGCTGATGACCTTGTACTTTGAGCAAAAGAGGCTTCTCACATTAAGGTATATTGCTGCAAACTTTGGTAGAGATCGGATGATAAGGTTGGTCGTAATTTGATTTAAGCTTTTAACATTTGGGTGGCCGCCATTACGTTTCTGTCAAGACGGCGGCGATATAAAACATGACACTGAGGTGCCCTTTGCTAGTGCTACCTCTGTACCAAATTTCGTTCAATTCGGTTTCACCGTGTTTGAATTGATAGGGGGGGGGGGCAGTAATGCAGAGTACGCAAACACACACACTCACAGACACACAGACAGACACACATTTTTTGGCCCTGTGTTGATCTCATAAGTCTACCTTCATTTTTGCAAAAATCGAAAGTAGGCTAAAAATAATAAAATCGCTTTGAACTTCTCTAATAGGCTAAAGATGAAATTTTTAATCTTTGCCAAACGGTAAGATGTATGGGAAGTTTACTCTGATGAAGGCATAAGTGCTACAATAAATTCGTTCATTTTGTGGGCATGCGTAACTTAGTTCTGAAACATCAAAAGCCATAAATTAAATTGTAACTCAGAAGCTACATTTAAGTCGCTTATCTAGAAGTTTCAGTGCATATTATCCAAGATAGATAACGCACCTATTCTTTCCAATGTAGACTAACCGTTACAATTTACATTATTTAAATGACTCATGGCGGTTCCGTATTGATATGCTAGAATAGTTATTAACAAGAAAAGTATATCCGCCTGAATCAATAATATAAAGAAAAAAATAATTATTAAACTTGTTTTCAGTACATGTTTCGAGGATTAATTTCATATTATCCCCTTCATCAGCTATTGAAAAACACAAAACAAAGCGTAGCCCAGTAATTAGATACGTATTTAATCTAATATGGTGCACCCAAAAAATTAGGTTATAAGAAGAGAATAAAATGAAATATAAGGTGACGGTGATCAGCTTTCAGGTGCTTGTGACAAAAAATAGTTCCGTATTGAAGCTTGAAACGGTAGATATGGAACACCAATACTTCACCAATCCGTGTAGATCTATAATAAATGAAAAGCCTGTATCCTTTTCAAAACAAACTGGCTTCAAGAAAATCGACGTGATGGAATGTGATCTCAATACGTCACCAATCCGTGTAGATCAATAATAAATGAAGAGCCTGTACCCAATTTTAGCCTTTTAAAAACAAAGTGGCTTCAAGAAAATCGACGTGATGAAATGTGATCTCTTGGCAAAGAGAGGTTAGTTGGAAGCATAAGGTGTATGAGGTTAGGACAATGTTACATTCAGCATCCAGCCACTTTGTTTTGAAAAGGCTAAACTTGGATACAGGCTCTTCTTTTATTATAGACTAGCAGAAGTACCCGCTCTTCGAACGGTCTTCGGTATTAATATCCGGAGGTTATCATTTGAGCTACTGTTGCAATGGTTAGGGGCGTGTCATTCCTTCATAAGTTTATCAGAACAAAGTTAGTTTTCTGGGTATATCGCAGACACTGTTAATTTAAGGGCCATAAAATGTGGTTTTCGGAGACCCTTTATAGACTCCCTAGTTTTGTGTCACACATTGAGAAGCGCATCATATGCTTTGGTTCTAGGATAATATTTATTTTTCGCCTATTTTAGCATGTATTTTGAAAAGTTGTTCCTTATACCCACTCTTCTATGAGAAGTACGTTGAAGAGTATTCTAAATGATTGGTGTATTGACTCATGGTTACAATATCTAATATTACGATGCTCCCAGCATCCGAACATGATTTATAGGCGTACATAGACATAAATATATATATCAACCACACAATATCAAACAAAATCATCTTTACGATGAACCCGTTTGTCGACAAAAATATGATTATTTAAAATGTGCTCTCAAACTAAAATCACCTAATGTGTACTTCCTGACGTGAAAATAATATTGAAAACCTCGTAGACGAAACGCAATATATGTAAAATTAAAACTGACCCTCACCGTTATGGAAAGTCCCCATCCCCAGGAAGACCCCCCTTAATAAATTATAAAGGATTGTGGTGCATGAAAATTCGGGATTTTTAGCCTCCAATGGCCCAAATTCCCAAAAGCTGCAAAAAACACTATTCCAATCCAGGAATTTTTGAAAATAATGGTGCTGTTCGGAGATATAATAGACCTTCTGTACAACATATCACACGTGTAAGTCACGTGTAAAAATTCTATGGTACCCCTTGACCTCCTTAATTGCATTGTTGAATTTTACAGTCTATGTTTGATTCCACGATAACCTTATAGCCATTTGCAAACTTTCACTGAAATTTAATAAATTGAGTGGCATTGCTTCTTACAGAAATAGATGGAAAGTTGGATGTCACCTCTTGTGATACTGTTGTCATGGTTACCTGCTTGCATTACTTCATTAGTTTCTTCTTGTTCTTCTTCTTTCGGATGGGCCAGCTAAGGACCACGACGTTGAACTTTTCAGCTTGGCAAGGGACTTGATATTTGCCCAATATTTGCGCATTCTCTGGCTTTGTTTCTCCTTTCTCTCTTTTGTCCAGATGATGCCGGTTTTCTTACAGGATGGTCTGTCCTGAAAACTCTTCTGTTGAAGTATCTTTCTGAGATGTATCGGCTTCTAATATCACTTTTCATTATCTTCTGTTCTTGGATATACTTGTTAACTACTGTTAGCGACGGTGTCAAGCTCTTTCTATTCCCCCAGTAGTTGAGAAGCCGCTTGGTTAGTCTTGTTGGGTTCATCCATGAGGTATGTCCGTAGAAAGCCAGACGTCTCTTCCTAGCCACATCTGTGATTTTCTCAGAATATCTATATAGCTCCTGATTTGGTGTTCTTCTGTACTCGTCATCAATTTATTAGTTTATTAAATGAAATTAGTTTTCTGGGAATATCTCAGAAACGTGGTTTTAGAGCCTTAAAACGTAGTAGCCTCCGAGCCACCGAGGGGCTGAGAATGAGTTTTGTCTCGCCCTTATACGCCATAATATACTACTACTACTACTACTACTACTAATAATAATAATATAATATAGGGATAGGCTTTGTTTCTCCTTTCTCTCTTTTGTCCAGATGATGCCGGTTTTCTTACAGGGTGGTCTGTCCTGAAAACTCTTCTGTTGAAGTATCTTTCTGAGATGTAATCGGCTTCTAATATCACTTTTCATTATCTTCAGTTCTTGGATATACTTGTTAACTGCTGTTAGCGACGGTGTCAAGCTCTTTCTATTCCCCCAGTAGTTGAGAAGGTGCTTGGTTAGTCTTGTTGGGTTCATCCATGAGGTATGTCCGTAGAAAGCCAGACGTCTCTTCCTAGCCACATCTGTGATTTTCTCAGAATATCTATATAGCTCCTGATTTGGTGTTCTTCTGTACTCGTCATCAATTTATTAGTTTATTAAATGAAATTAGTTTTCTGGGAATATCTCAGAAACGTGGTTTTAGAGCCTTAAAACGTAGTAGCCTCCGAGCCACCGAGGGGCTGAGAATGAGTTTTGTCTCGCCCTTATACGCCATAATATACTACTACTACTACTAATAATAATAATAATAATATAATATAGGGATAGGCTTTGTTTCTCCTTTCTCTCTTTTGTCCAGATGATGCCGGTTTTCTTACAGGGTGGTCTGTCCTGAAAACTCTTCTGTTGAAGTATCTTTCTGAGATGTAATCGGCTTCTAATATCACTTTTCATTATATTCAGTTCTTGGATATACTTGTTAACTGCGGTTAGCGACGGTGTCAAGCTCTTTCTATTCCCCCAGTAGTTGAGAAGCTGCTTGGTTAGTCTTGTTGGGTTCATCCATGAGGTATGTCCGTAGAAAGCCAGACGTCTCTTCCTAGCCACATCTGTGATTTTCTCAGAATATCTATATAGCTCCTGATTTGGTGTTCTTCTGTACTCGTCATCAATTTATTAGTTTATTAAATGAAATTAGTTTTCTGGGAATATCTCAGAAACGTGGTTTTAGAGCCTTAAAACGTAGTAGCCTCCGAGCCACCGAGGGGCTGAGAATGAGTTTTGTCTCGCCCTTATACGCCATAATATACTACTACTACTACTAATAATAATAATATAATATAGGGATAGGCTTTGTTTCTCCTTTCTCTCTTTTGTCGAGATGATGCCTGGTTTTCTTACAGGGTGGTCTGTCCTGAAAACTCTTCTGTTGAAGTATCTTTCTGAGATGTAATCGGCTTCTAATATCACTTTTCATTATCTTCAGTTCTTGGATATACTTGTTAACTACTGTTAGCGACGGTGTCAAGCTCTTTCTATTCCCCCAGTAGTTGAGAAGCCGCTTGGTTAGTCTTGTTGGGTTCATCCATGAGGTGTGTCCGTAGAAAGCCAGACGTCTCTTCCTAGCCACATCTGTGATTTTCTCAGAATATCTATATAGCTCCTGATTTGGTGTTCTTCTGTACTCGTCATCAATTTATTAGTTTATTAAATGAAATTAGTTTTCTGGGAATATCTCAGAAACGTGGTTTTAGAGCCTTAAAACGTAGTAGCCTCCGAGCCACCGAGGGGCTGAGAATGAGTTTTGTCTCGCCCTTATACGCCATAATATACTACTACTACTACTACTACTACTACTACTAATAATAATTATAATAATAATATAATATAGGGATAGGAATATAATAGATCTGCCGCACCACACCCGCAGGTGTAATTCGCGTGAAAAAATTCTAGAGTTCCCCTTGACCCCCTTAAGCGCAGGATATACGTATTGATGTATTTGACTGCCTTTGTTGGTTCCGTGATAACCTTATAGCCGTTTGCGAACGTTCACAGTAATGTAACAAGTAGTTCCGTGAAGAACTATACAGCCTATTTTCATATATCCTGCTCATGTTAATTGCATCTATAAACATACTAATTTCAGCTAAAGTGCTGTAACAGATTCGTAGATATTGAGAACCGTCTAAATATTTCAGATGGTCGCCAGGTTGGATTTTTATTTTTGTACTATTACATTAAGATTATTGTGTACATGTGGTATTCAAACTTCAATCGCATGATTAGAACACAAGAAGTAAAAACGAGATTTTAAAATTACGCACAGCAGCCATATTGTGATTATGCAAACAATTGAAATAAATTAGATGCCAGTGGATCAATATTTGTATAAGCATTTAACGTGCAACGTTTCACGGCACTCGGATAGTTAATTCGCGAGAAACGTCCAATTAAATATTTATACTTCGCGTCGCCGCCATGTTGGATTTGTGCTCACCAGGTTACTGAAAGTCCTATAGGTGAACATATGTTCATAGTCTCTATGAACATAAAAAAATTCAGTTTGGTTGCTGTAAAAGATTCATAGATATTGAAAACCGTCTAAATATTTCGGAAGCTCGCCATTTAGGATTGTTATATGTATAGGCCATAGAGTTATCTACCATTCAAGGAAAATTATTGCCTAGCTTCATTATTCAAACTTTCACTTCGATCGCATGATTACGACACAAGAAATAAAAACTTAATTTTTAAATTTCGCACAGCCGCCATCTTGAGGTTATATAAACAATTGAAATAAATTAGATGGCAGTGCATTACAATCTGCAAAATCATTTACTGTACCACATTTCACTGCGCTCAGAGAGTTAAATCACGAGAAAAGTCTATTAAAATATTTCAAATTCGCTTGGTCGCCATGTTCATTTTGTACTTTACAGGTTTATGAAATATACATAGGTAAACTTGTATCAGTACCCTTTATCACCGTACAAAACTGCAGGGTGCTATCTGTAATAGTTTCGGAGATATAGAATGTCAGTGAAATATTTCGCACAGCCGCCATTTTGAGGTTATGTAAACAATTGAACTAAATTAGACTCCAGTGCATTACAATGTGTATAAACAATTGCTGTACCAAATTTAATTACGTTTGGATTGTTAAATCGTGAGAAAAGTCTATTTAAAATTCTCAACTTCGCTTAGCCGCCATGTTGGTTTTGTAGTCACCAGGTTTTTGAAAGTCTCATAGGTGCACTGCTAGTAGTGCCCTTTATCACCGTGCACAATTTCAGGGCGATATCAGTTATAGTTTCGGAGATATTGAATGCTAGTGAAATATTCGCACAGCCGCCATGTTGGATTGGTGAGACGTAACAAAATTTGAAGGGCACGGTCGAGGTCGCCGGGAATAGCGCTATGAACTCACTGTGTTTCATTGAAATCGCTCCAGCCGTTTAGATTTTATTAGGGGGGACATACACACACCTCACACACACACACACACACACACACACACGCACACACACACGGACAAAAGGTGATCTCATAAGCCTATTTTTTCAAAATTGAAAATAGGCTAATAAATGGAATGGCATTGCGTCTTACAGAAATAGATGGACTTCAGAGATTGTGTTGCCATGGTTACCGGCTTGCATTCTTTCAATAGCTTAATAAATCAAATTAGTTTTCTGGTTATATCTCAAAAACTGTTGGTTATAGGACCTTGAAATGTGGTTTTCGGGGCCCGTAGGGCTCCCGAGTTTTGTTTCTCACATTGAGACGCTGAAAATGAGCTTTGTCTCGTCTTTCTACGCCCATTTCAGCATGCATTTTACGGGGTAGGCCCTCTTTTATGACAGGTTTGGAGAAGAGTTACATCAATGATTACTTTCGTGCCTCTGATGGACATCTGTACCAAATTTTACGTTGATCCACTCAGCCGTTCTCGAGTGATGCGCGTGCAAAATTATACACTGACAGACAGACAAAAATTTTGTTTTTGCGCGCAACCGTCATAAACCAGCATGAAACGCTTTAATAACTCAAACTTCCGTGGAAATTCAGAAAAAACAGACAAACTCTCATTTTTAGCCTATTTTCAATTTTGAAAAAATAGGCTTATGAGATCACCTTTTGTCCGTGTGTATGTGCGTGTGTGTGTGTGATTCGTGTGTGTGTCCCCCCCTAATAAAATCTAAACGGCAGGAGCGATTTCAATGAACCTCGAAAAGTTCATAGCACTATTCCCGGCGACCTCGACCGTGCCCTTCAAATTTTGTTACGACTCACCAATCCAACATGGTGGCTGTGCGAAATATTTCACCAGCATTCAATATCTCCGAAACTATTACCGATATTACCCTGACATTTTATATGGTGATAGAGGGAACTACTATAAGTTCATTTATGTGACTTTTGAAAACCTGGTAACTACAAAACCAACATGGAGGCCAAGCGAGTTTGCGACTTTTAAATAGACGTTTCTCGTGATTTGACCAACCAAACGCAATGAAACTTGGTACAGTATATGTTTATATACATTGTAATGCACCGACATCTAACTTCGTTCAATTGTTTACATAATCACAAGATGGCGGATGTGCGAAATATTTCACCGGCATTCTATATCTCTGAAACTATTAGCGGTATCTCCCTAAAATTTTGTACGGAGATAAAGGGCACTACTGGAAGTCCATCTATAAGACTTTCAAAAACCGGTTAACTACAAAACGAACATGGCGGTCAAGCGAATTTGAAAATTTTAAATAGACCTTTCTCGCGATTTAATGTTCCAAGCGCACTGAAACCCGGTACAGGAAATATTTATACACATTGTAATCCACTGGTATCTAATTTCGTTCAATTGTTTACATAACCTCAAGATGGCGGCAGTGCGAATTTTAAAATTAAGTTTTTATTTCTTGTGATGTAGTCATGCGATCGAAGTGAAAGTTTGAATAATGAACCTACGCAATAATTTTCCTTTAATGGTACATGACTCTATGGCCTATACATTTAACAATCCAACATGGTGACCATCCGAAATATTTAGACGATACTGAATATCTACCAATCTATTTTAGCAATCAAACTGCATTTTTTAATGTTCATAGGGGCTATGAACTTAAGTTCACCTATAGGACTTTCAATTACCTGGTGATCACAAATCCAACATGGCGGTGACGCGAATTATAAATATTTACATGGACGTTTCTCGCAATTTAACCATCCGAGTGCAGTGAAACTTGGTACATTAAATCCTTACACGAATGTTAATCCACGGGCATCTAATTTATTTCAATTGTTTCCATAACCTCAAGATGGCAGCTGTGAAAAATTTTAAAATCTCCTTGTTTTTTCTTGTGTCCTAATTATGCGATTGAAGTTTGAATACTACACGTTTACAATAATCTGCATGTAACTGTACATAACTCTAGGACCTACATATATAAAATCCAACATGGCGACCATCCGAAATATTTAGTCGGTTCTTAATATCTACGAATCTATTACAGCAATCAAACAGAAATTGAGTATGTTGATAGTGGCAATTAACTTAAGTAGGATATATGAAAATAGGCTGTATAATTCTTCACGGAACTACTTGTTATATATATAGATCTGCACGGATTGGTGAAATATTGGTGTTCCATATCTATCGTTTCAAGCTTCAATACGGAACTATTATTTGTCACAAGCACCTGCAAGCTGATCACCGTCACCTTATATTTCATTTGATTTTATTCTCTTCTTATAACCTAAATTTTATGGTGCACCATATTAGATTTAAATACGTATCTTATTACTGTGCTACGCTTTGTTTTGTGTTTTTCAATAGCTGTTGAAGGGGATAAAATGAAATTAATCCTCGAAACATGTACTGAAAACAAGTTTAATGATTAATAATTATTTTTTTCTTTATAGTATCGATTCAGACGGATGTACTTTTCTTGTTAATAACAATTCTTTACAATTTAGTCTATATAAGTGAATCTGTTCCTGAGGTTTAAAGTCAGGTTCCTAACAAGCATCAGGATGGACCTATCTACTATACCTAAAATGATTCTTAAATTAGTATGAATAATCTCTATACTCCAACTCAGCACAAAATCTGCCACTCGAAAACGCAGGATGAAAGATCTTTAGAAAGATTCTAATATTCAATAACTTACTCTCAGCTTCCAGAGATGTATAGAAGAATAATAAGGGAATACATTACTTCTTGGGCGCATATTGTCAGACATGCGTTATAATATGAAGAGTGTGAAGTGATTCAGTAATATAATCAGCAAAAACAATAATCAATTATTTATTGCCATCTGACCATCATTTAATACTGAACATTGAATGATCATGCATTTCTAAAATATCATATCACTGGCGTATTAACAATATTGGGGCCAGCGCCATCGCTCAGTCATTAGGTATGGAATATAAGTTAGACTGCTTCTTGAAATAATTAAAATATATTGTTGAAGTCACCATAAAAACTAAACGTCCATCTCTAGGAATGGAATCAACTTATCAGGGAAATTAATTCTGGTCACAAACGCTGAAAATATTAAGAACCACGTTAAATATGGTCACTTTAGTCTACTCACGAAGACCCGTTGTTATTCTTGGCGTTTGGTTTAGGTGATTGGATATCGTAGACAATTCAGTGTACTTGGATGTGTTTGTGTATATACATAAATATAGCATTTGTCTGATGACCTGTGTTATTGTGGTGTCTGGAAAAGTATGTTTTTATAACTGAGACGAGGATTGGAAACGAGGTGACCATGGCCTTAAATCAGAAATATAGCTGCCTTATCCTGGGAGTAGAAGCGGTAAACCACGGGAATATACTTCTAGGGTGACTCAGGTGGGAATCAAATCCATATATTTCCATATTAGCCTCACGAGACTGAGTGTAGCCCATTCCTACCCTCAGACCTGAATTAAATGTCTTGGTAGAGCTGAGAATCGATCCCAGACCTCTGGGGTGACAGCCAAGAATGTTAGCCACTACGCCACATGGTGGTCTCCCAGAGATATTTAAGAACAAATGTCGCATGATCGTATAGAAAAAAATACACTTTTTTATCCACTCTGAAATCCACAATATTGTTAGCCTACTTTTCACATTTTGCAAAAATGAGGAAAAAGTAGACTTATGAGATCGATCCTAGAAAATGTGTGTCTGTCTGTCCTTCTGTATGTCTGGCTGTGTGTGCGTCCCCCCTATCAACTCCAAAAACAGCTGCAGCAATCGAAACCAAATTTAGTATGAGTAAAGATGTATACCGGAATATCTCAAGCCCATATCTGGAAATGATCTCAGTGCTACCAAGTGCTGAAAACACGCACTAGACATTTGACTAGCACCATGTTGGATATCTTGGAAGGTATGAATGGGAGCTATTCCAAAATTGGCACACATGTAGATAGTACAATTTCAGTTCAACATAACAGTGTTGCCAAAATAATTCTAAGCCTTCTAATAAGTCCAATTTTTAAATGCATATAATTTCTAAACTATCACTTGGATTTCAACCAAATTTTGTATGTAATATGTGTACATGAACAGATATGACTGAGCGTATTCTTAAGAGCCACCAAGGCTGCCAACTGTTAATAATTTCTCTCTCTATTTTTATAATCAAATACCAATATATCAGAAAGTATGCAAGCCGACAGCTTTAAACTATGCACACCTATAGTACCTGACATTAATTTGGAGTAACTTATATACGTTAGTTCTACCAACATGATTCAAAGCCTGCTGATAGGACCAATTTTTAAATACATGTAACTTCTATACTATCAGTTGGATTTCAACCAAATTTCGTATGTGCTATGTGTGCCATAACAGATATGACTATAGGTATTGTTAAGAGCAATCAGGGCTGACAACTGTTAATAAATGCTGTCTATATTATTTTTACCCTAATATCAATATATCAGAAAGTATGCAAGCCAACAGCCCTATATTTTGCACACGAATAGCGCCTGACATTCTAGATTAATTTGGAGTAATTACTATAAATCAGTGCTGCCAACATGATTCTATGCCTGCTGATAGTTCCAATTTTAAAATACATGTAACTTATATACTAACAAATGGATTTGATCCAAAATTGGCACAACAAGATATCATAATATTTCAGTTTATTTCTGACCAGCACATGCATGACATTGTTGCCAACATGCCTTTAAGCGTGCTGATAGATTCAATGTCTAACTGCATGCAATGTCCATTGGACTTCAACCAAATTTTGTATTCTGTTCCTTAAGAGATGTAACTAAGAATATATTCAGTCACCAGGGCTGCCAACTGTAGTGGTCTATTAGGCTACATTATACCAGGTATATTTCGAACTAATTAGACATTTCGATATTACCAAATTAATTTTGTCATTCTAGATAGGTTTATATACTGTAGATTAATCATAGGTATGAATCTTAATTTTAAGAAAAGTAGGCTCTTTAGTTCGTCACGGAACTTCTTGTTTACCTACTGTAGTTACTTGTGACAACTAAGGTACACACATTCTACTTAATACTAGTTAAATTATGAAGGCCACCACAAATATTAATGTATCTCCCGTTTCCTGAATATAACCAATTATTTGTACATCTGAATTTTGCCAACAAAGTTATTTTTCGGTGATATATCTCATGACATCTTAATAATGTATAAGGAAATATTGGCTACTCCTCCAGGTCCTTAGTTCAATTAAGTCTCGTGTTTGATATAAGCTAGAAGTTTCTTTGTGCCATTTGCATTTAATACTGTAAGTCATCACTGAATCTCCGAGCAAAACGAAAACGCCATAAAAATTAAGGAATAAATTGAATGGTGATCAGTAAATACTGAATTAATGACCATATTCCCCGATGATAATGCCAATAATTTTAAAAATATGAATTTTCTGATAAATTTATGATCAATAAAACATAGAAGATGTAGTATATAATATAAGAAGAGTTCAACATATTTCCTTCAACGGCATCTGCAGTGGAAGGTACGAAACTAAGTCCTATATTATCCTTGAATCAAGGTATCAAAAAGAGATTTCACCTCATGAAACCTAATTTCACAGAAGAGTAAATAAATAATATCATACAGTAAATCAAAAGCACAAAATTGTTGAGTAGGTGTCGAATTAGTATTGAATCATTATATGAACTTGTAACCAGATGATCATAATTTTTCGATACTCAGTTGCAAACGAAAATCGTAAGATATCATGTGAGGTGCCCTGAAAAGTCATTGTGTGTGACATAGAAATGTAGGTGTAAAATCAGGAAAGCGCTACAATACATTAAGTCAAACCTAGATTACTTATACGTCGTCAAAGTGACTACGCGCCGTGTGCCAAAATGATGTAACTCTCAGAGTAGCGATGAGTGCGCATTCTCTCCCCCAGTACCTTTCCCGCTCCTACAGCTGAGGTCAGTCGTGTAGTGTCGCCATTACAACCTGCGTCATTCTTTGTGAAACAATGCGTGCGTCGTCGAAATGACGGCATATAAGTGATAAAGCACCTTTTTTATTTGTCGACACCCGATGTACCAAGGGAACGCGGCACAAGAAAGATTGTTATTTTTGCCCACCAGTCCTCAGAAGAATGACAACAACTTATTGCGCCCACTGTAGCAACGCAATGTGTGGACAACATCGGTCAATGTGCTGCAGGGATTGCGACAACACCTAAAATCTGTAATCATTCTCATTGAATGAGTCACTTTTTATTTAGTAAGTAAACTATCACAAGACAACATTTTATCTTTTATTTCATTAAAATTAGACCAAGAAACGTATACATGTGTGGTTCTATACAATAAAAAACAGTTATTTTTTTCCCAAACCTCTTGATTATTCACTTACAAAAATAAGTAGGCCTATGTTACTTTATATTTTTTTCTTACCCAACAATTACGAAACGTGTATAAATACATACACTTATATATATTATCCCTCAGAGCAATAGAATATAGTTTTAATTCATTTTTAGAAAAGAAACATGTTTTGATACAAAAAAAAGAAATCTCGTGGCGTCGTCACTTTGACGACACTTAGTAAGAGCGGGATACATACAGGACTTAAGTAATCTAGGGTTAAGTCAATGGGAGTATCTTCGCGAGATTTTCCTACAGTGATTGTGAAGTGAAGATCTTGGAAACATTAACAGTCAGAAAAAGATGGAAGACAGAGGACTCCATGGTCAACAAGTAGTTCCGTGAAGAATTATACAGCCTATTGCCATATATACTACTTATATTAATTTCCTTTATCAACATACAAAATTTCAGTTTGATTGCTGTAATACATTCGTAGATATGGGAACTGTCCAAATATTTCCGATGGTCGCCATGGCGGATTTTTATATACAGTACTAGCTGTTACCCGCAGCATCGCCCGCAATAACATTTGGAATCCCGTTATAACATTATTTATATAGATTTTTCCTGTAGTGGAAGATAATAACGGACGCATGGAGCGTTGAAATTGAAAATCGGGTGCAATATACGACGGGGAGCTTTGATTTAAGGCAGGTCCCCTAGCCTACTGCCATGTCTATCGAGAGTGTTTTTAACGCCTAAGCACTTCTCGGTAACCTACATTTCTGGTATTTCTCTCAGGCTGCAGAATAACTAAGCCACCAGAAGAACTGACTCTGAGGCATGCCACGTACAGTTGACCATGTGCGAAACAGTCACTTCGAGATCCACACCAGCTACTTTTAAACTCTGCCCCTGAGCCTCGTTAATTGTCACGGCGTAGCAGACGTTCAAAGGAAACTGCAGACGTTTGAATTGAATATGGTAGTCTGATGGGATTAGAGGAATGTGGGGTATAAAGACAGTTTCGCCTTGGCCAACACCTGTAAATATGGTGGCTTCAATCACAAATTTTTGCAGAGCTTTAACCTGCAGCCTGGTTCCATTGCAGAGTTTAGGAGGGTTTAGAATGCGCTAAAGAATTAGGCTATTTGTCACTTGTAAGACCTATTCTGGAATATGCCTCGGCGGTTTGGGATCCATATCAAGTAGGGCTCATCAATGAGTTGGAAATGGTACAAAGAAAGGCCGCTAGATTTGTGCTCAGTGACTTTAACCCCAGGAGCAGTGTGAGCCGTATGTTAAAGAAACTTGGGTGGGAATCACTGGAGGCTAGGAGGATGAAATCTAGACTCTGCGCTATGTACAATACGTATACAAATCAACCAGCATGGGGTGAACTTAGCAAACGATTGGAAAAGCCCACTTACATGGGTAGGAGCGATCATCCTTTCAAAGTTAAGGGCCGACCACAGCGAACAAATTATGGTAAATATTCTTTTGTAAACCGTGCCATTGATAACTGGAATTCTCTACCTGCCTCAGTCTTAGAGCCTTTTCCCAAACATATAGGTGTGTTTAAGAAAAGACTGACTATTTGTGTAAATAAATGAAAATCCACAGCCTGCTTCCATTCTCCGACCGGGTCAGGAATGGAATGAATGAAGCCCCTATCTAGCGGCGAGGATATGAACTGTGCCGGCTGCCGTGGCCTGACGCACTCCTCTGGGGCAAGGATTAAATGAATGATAGATGAAATGAAATGATAGTGGAGAGTGTTGCTGGAATGAAATTTTTGACAGGGAAAACCGGAGTACCCGGAGAAAAACCTGTCTGCCTCCGTTCTGTCCAGCACAGATCTCACATGGAGTGACCGGGATTTGAACCACGGACTCAGCGGTGAGAGGCCGGCGTGCTGCCGCCTAAGCCACGGAGGCTCATTTGTGTAAATACTCCAGTTTAATTGTTGTATAATTGTTATTGAATTGTTATGTATAATTATTTATTTGTTATGTATATACAATTTGCCACCGGGGGACACACCCCCCATTGCAAATAAATGAATGAATGAATAAATGAATAACATGACAGGAGCACCAATCTTGAGGATCAGGACATAAGATGGTATTCTGGGCGGGTTGAGAGTGTTTAAAAACTCCATAGGATAATAAACTGCATCTTCAACCTCTACAACTGAGTCTACTGATTCGTATACCATTTTTGTTGTTGATAACTTCTTAAGGATGGCGATATTTATACTATCAGCAGAGTCATTTGTTGGGGTAAGAATAGCTCTTTCTTCCATCCATGAATTAACAAGGTTGGAATTTACAAACAGTTGGGGATGGATCTTTTCGATCAAATTCTCTAAACTGTCAACAATTTCGCACAGTTGAGCTGGAATAGTTATTTTTCCGTCATTTTCCTCCATCTTTCCACCGCCAATGCTTAGAAGGAGACGGGAAAACTCCTCAGCCATAAAAACACCATGGTGGTGTACGCGCATGTTGACAGTCAAGGGAATTGATGTGACTTTGGGCCATATGTAAGACGATTTTAGATAGGCATTAACTTCGTCAGCCCGTGGTCCATAGGGTATAATAGGGAGGGTCCGTCTAAAGTCACCGGCAAGAAGTACTGTGACTCCACCCATAAGTTGGTTGTTACCCCTAATGTCCCTAAGTGTTCTGTCCAATGCCTCAACTCCTCCTTTGTGCGCCATCGTGCATTCATCCCAAACAATGAGTTTTGTCTCTCTCACCACGCGAGCTGTGCCACTTTGCTTAGAGATATTACAATGGGCAGATGCAGCGTGACTAAGGTTAAGAGGGAACTTGAAAGCCGAATGAGCAGTTCTTCCACCATCCAGTAGGGTTGCTGCTATGCCAGAGGAGGCGACTGCGATGGCAATGTTATGTCGACTTCTAAATGTACTGAGCAGTAGATTAATCTGGAAGGTTTTGCCAGTTCCGCCTGGTGCATCTAGAGAAAGGAGCTGACCACATTCTGAAACAACACTTCGAACTATTTCGTCATAGGCCAATCCTGCTCGTTGTTCAATTTTGGAACATTATCAGCAACCACTTTGGACAACTTAATTGTGTCGTAAGATAGTTCACTGACATATTCTCGGTGAACAACGACGGAGTCTTGTTCTCTAGAAGGCGACGGAAGTCCAAAGCGTTCTAGTTGTTGACCAGACATTTTTAGTACTAAATCCTCAAGGAGCACCAGACACCTGTTACAGATAACGCCCATGATCAGGTTGACATCAGCACACTGCCTCTGAACCTCACTCACCACATCTTCCGTGAGGCTGCCTTTGTGTTTTTTTTTTTTTTCAGAGCATGATGGGATCACTCACTTGACAAAACACCAGTAAGATGGAAAACAGCTCGCGTATCTTGTGGGGAGAGTCGTTGGAGGACGCTTCCTATAGTGTGCGGTCCCAGTATGTATCATCCTCTAGCAAGCCAAGTGCTTTACATGCCGCTTGAAATGTTGGTTGAACCACCCCTGCCACGGGTTTGAGGTCAGTAAAAGACTGAGGGCCAGGAATTTTATGTAAAAGGACGCGGAGGTAACAGCACTCGGCATTACCAGGGTGAACGGTGTAAACTCTGCCAAGGGTCTGATCTTTTTTCAAACCCGGGTAACCTGGGACTGGCTTTCCATGTTTCCTTATACAGAACGTATTACCTTTCCAAACAAAATGGGATGGAACTTCACATAAAAGTGTTGAAGCAAATTCATCGGATCGGCATAGTTCGAAGAAAGCAAGAAGAGTTGTGTTAGGAGAGCTGTTAAACTGGTCACGAACGTCGTCTTCATTAAAGTAAACCCGCTGGCCATGCTCGAGGTGGACGGCAAGTTGCATGACCGACGGATAACGTTCATGTATGAGGAAGCAGAATATGCGCGAAGCCGCCTCTGAGCTGCTGATGTAGCGTCCTGATTCATATCTCGCAACTTCGTCAAACTCTCCGATGCTAAATGTAGCTTGGTCGGAACCTTTGTTAATATACGTACTTGCAAATGTATTTTATTGACCTTACAGAGTTGCAGTACTCAACATTGATATGAGCTGAGAAGGTGCGAGATAGGACGGGGTTATAGGGTACCACCCAGCTATTGTCAATTTTCACTCCCTTTTTAATAATAGACACCCCACTCTCCGAAGTGGGCAGCCTGCGGTATTTGGGATACACATCTTCCCCGGTTTGGGTTTCCTTGATGAGTGGTCTGGGGTACTTCTTGGTGCATACTCCTTCCACCATGCATGAGAACTCCACATGGACCGTGGATCATGGTTGCCTTGACAAATTCATGGAGATCAGGGTCAAGATTTGGGTTAGGAATCTCAGCACTGATCCCCTTGTCGATGCCTTCAGGCCTTAGCTTTCCTTCCAGCCACAGAATTATGTGAACGAGAGGTAATCCTCGCTTTTGCCATTCAAAGGAATACATGTGACACCTTGAAGGACCAAAGAATTTTTATCATGTGCTTAACTTTCAAATGGAATACCCGCACTACCAAATCGTGCCTAACTTGAGGTTGTTGACCATGTTTCAGGTGCTCGACTACTTCGGATAATTTTGGATTGCAGGTGATTGTTATAAAAAGATCAGGACGTCCAAAATGGCGCACGTAAGTCATAGCATCCTGAGTGCTTCCTTGCATATAGCGCGAGTCTCCAGTTAAAGTCGACGGCAACACGACCATTTTACCAATAACTGGCAAACGGCTGTCAGCTTTACTCATTGCACCCTTCAGGTGCACATAATCCTCACTTCTCAACTTTTTCTGATTGATGCGAATCCAAAGTAGTCTCTCTGTCTCAATCTTTGCATACATATCAACCAGAAACTGATTGAGAAGATTGCGAAATAACAAAAGATAAGAATTATCACCCTCACGCTCAAATATTCTGAAGCTGTAAAAGTTAGCGGCAGACACGGTCTTCTTCAAAGGTGCTTGAGTGCTGTTGTGACGTTGGGAGATATTAATGCAGTAGCCATCTTCTCCACGGCAGAACATAAGCGGATATTGCAGAGCATCATACGCGCGATGTGTTTCACTAATACGAAGCAACCTGCTATCTCTGCCGTGGAGTACAATATCCCTTTTCTGAAACTCCTGACCAACAATTAAAACCGACAATTCCTTAGTGCTAGGGGCGTTATAGCGGCCGTTGTGCTCGTCAAGAGGTCTTTTGTCAGCTTGATTGCCATCAGGAACGGATTCCATTGCTGTTATAAAATCCTGAATGTATCTATTATGCTTGAGTAACAGATCCTGCAATTAGAGAACTATCTGAGGTTTAACGTCAGGGAAGATGCCACATCGGATGCTTTTTCTATGTCTTCATCTGCAACAAAGTAAATTTGTAGAAATTGAGGCTGCTGTTCAGAGGATGGTAATCAGCTCCCGATTCGATGGTACACCTGCCCTTGCACTTTAAAAGTTGGCATGAAATTGTCTTCTTTTACTTCCTTTGCACCAAAAGATGTCATTTGAAAACAACTATTATATTTACGTGTATTAGACAGGAAGTGTTCTGATTCTGGGTGCTGATGGTTTAGGAGGCTGTGCAAGGGTTCAGGATATTGTTGGATCGGGGAAAGCTATATTTTTCCATTACTGCAACACATTCCAGGAGATTCATCCTTCCATTTCTTGGCTTTGCAAAATGTACAAACCACCTGAGAGCCAATATTCAATGTTTTGCTCGCAGAATAATCAGTTTGTTGATTATATTGTAAGCCAGACATTTTCAGTACTGTCCATGGAAGAATCTTGACTTGAGCTCTTTTAAAATTATCTGTAACACCAGCCTTTCTATTTACTTGTGTGTGGCTCTTTGTATATTTGGCCACTGCATCCCTATATACTTGTGGGTGGCTCTTTGTATATTTGGCCACTGCATCCCAATTGAATTTCTTATTGCTTTCAACATACTTATTAACTGCCCTAAGGTTTACTTCAGGAACTTTTGCGTATTTGTTTATAGCTTTATTTAATTGTTTTACGGATATTGTTAATAAATCGTTTTCTACGTTTTAAACCTGTATTTGATTTAGTTTGAGGCACTGACTCGAGGAGGATTTTCGCGATAGAAGGAGAAGATGTTAGTGACGAAGGCTGAATGAGAGCGGGTATTCACATTGTTAAATTGTAGGCGTGAATGGCTCGTAAACATCAAAATGTCCCTAGGTGAACTCTCCCGTAAACCTAAACCTTTTAACAGAAGATGCAGAACCATACGTATTTCCAGTTCGGAGTACACGATTACAGTAGACCTGTAACTGGAAAGGATAAATCTCTGCCCCTACTTGCAATTCGAAAGATGTACCGTATGTGGAAGGCATAGACATAACAGATACATTTTCAGCCTTGTTTATGTAAGGCTGGCAATCTCGTGTCATAGAATACACCTGTAGTACTTCCCAGTTGTTAGAGGCGTGTCTGACAATGTCAGCACGCACTGTGCGTGAATGTGATATGTTGCCATACATTGCGTAAGATAGAGCAGAGAAGAGACAGGCACCATCTCCGGGAAATTTATAGACCCTTGGTGGGGAACTTGGGTGTCATCTACCTCTAACATTTCTACTGCAGCCATCGTGAAAACAATCAATGAACAGCAAATACAAAAATGAATAAATAATAATAATAATAATAACCTTCCTTGAATAACAAAAAATGGAATACACCTAACGTAAAAACAAATCTCTACTTAAAAAACCTGATAAATTGAATAGACCTAGCCTAACTTAACAAAATTAACGTTGGTAGGGTTAATTTTCTTTTACTAAAATCTACTTTTCATTATAACTACCGGTATGTACTACCAATAAATAATGAAAAACGCCGAACCTAATCCAACAAACAAAGGAACTCTACAGTTACTTCAACTAAAGGCTAATATATAATGCAATATGATGATTATGAAGTGATGGTGAAAGTACGAAGTACAATCAGAAATGAACTGCAATATGATGTTTATGAAGTGATGGTGAAAGTACGAAGTACAATCAGAAATGAACTGCAATATGATGTTTATGAAGTGATGGTGAAAGTACGAAGTACAAACGGAAATGAACTCCACAGTTACCTCAACTAAAGGCGAAAATGATTATGAAGTGATGGTGAAAGTACAAAGTACAATCAGAAATTACAGAGAAGTATTGATTGAACAGAGAGAGTGGGTAAAGGTCGGGAGCGCAGACAACAATGACGTGCACATTTTGACAGTAAAGAACACACTGAGCATTGCCTCACAGCTCACTGCTTGCAAAGCACCAGAACACTGGTAGCGGCGTTGTAATGCAGCCCGCATTACCTGGCAACAATAGACTTAGGCATTATTGAAGCTAAGTAAAAATTCAGACTTTCACGACCGGCGTTGAAATAGGAATGTCTGTTTCGCGGGCTTATAGGCCGTGTTCTAAGGACATTTTGTTGTCCTGACATTTCGCTGAAAACTGCGTTCAGCATGTTCACAGGTTACATTAAGCGAGGTTCCCGCGAAACAGACATTCCTATTATTGAAGCTGTTCATAAAAACGCGGTTTTCGCGGTATGACCATGATCCCGAGTGAATTTTTCGAAAACCTGTCTTATCGAGCACCTACGGCCCTTGAGGAAGCTGCATACCAAATTTCAATCCAATTCGTTCGGTGGTCTCTGAGATTTCGTGATGAATGAGTGAGTGGTATTTGACAAATATATAGTAGAAATCGCGGTTTTCGCGGTTTGACCATGATCCCGAGTGAATTTATTGAAAACCTTTCTTAGCGAGCATCTACGGCCATTGAAGAAGCTGCATACCAAATTTCATTCCAATCCGTTCTGTGGTTTCTGAGATTTCGTGATGAATGAATGAGTGAGTGGTATTTGACAAATATATAGTAGATGTAGGTCTTAGAGTTTTGTACTGTTACTTGAAGATTATTGTGTAGGTGTAGTATTCAAACATCAATCGCATGATTACGACACAAGAAATGAAAATCAGATTTTAAAATTTCGCAGAGCTGCCAACTTGTGGTTATGAAGCCAATTGCAATAAATTAGATGCCAGTGGATTAACACTTGTATAAGCATTTACCATACCAAGGTTCACTGTGCTCGGATGGTTAAATCGCGAGATACGTCCATTTTAATACTTATATTTCGCGTCGCCACCATGTTGGATTTGTGCTCACCAGATTATTGAAAGTCATATAAGTGAACTTATGTTCTAGCCTCTTTCAACATAGCCTACACAATTTCTGTCCGATTGCTATCATAGATTAATAGATATTGAGAACCATCTAAATAATTCTGTTGGTCGCCATTTTGGATTATTATATATGAAGGCCAAGGAGTTTTGTACTATTAGATTATGATTTTTGCGTAGGTTCACCATTCCAACGTTCACTTTGATCGCATGATTAATATACGAGAAATAAAATCTTAATTTCAAAATTGCGCGCGGCCGTCACCTTGAGGTTATGTGAACGATTGAACTAAATTAGATACCTGTACATTACAATGTGTATAAACATTTACTGTACCATATTCGACTGCGCTCGGATGGTTACATCGCGAGAAATGTCTATTAAAATGTTTCACTTTCGCTTAGCCGCCATGTTCGTTTTGTATTTTACAGGTATTTGCAAGTTTCATAGCTGAACTTCTGGTAGTAACCTTTATCTCTGTACAAAATTTCCGGCAGATATCAGTGATAGTTTCGGAGATATAGAATGCAGGTGAAAAATTTCGCACAGCCGCCATCTTGAGGTTATGTAGACAATTGAACTAAATTAGATGCCAAGAAACTGCAATGTGTTTAAACATTTGCTGTACCATGTTTCATTGCGTTTGGATGGTTAAATCGCGAAAAAAAATCCATTTAAAAGTTTCAAATTCGCTTGGCCGCCTCGTTCATTTTGTAGTTAACGGGGATTTGAAAGTCCCATAGGTGAACTTTTAGTAATGCCTTTTATCCTCATACAAAATTTCAGTGTGATATCAGCAATAGTTTCGGAGATATGGAATACCAGTGAAATATTTCGCACAGCCGCCATATTAGGTTGGTGAGACGTAACTAAATTTTAAGGGCACGGTCGGGGTCGGCCGAGATAGTACTATGACCTTACCGAGTTTTGTTGAAATCACTCCACCAGTTTAGTTGTTCGTAGGGGGGAGGGGGGAGCACACACACATACAGTACACACACGGACAAAAGGTGATCTCATAAGCCTATGTTATCATAAAATGAAAATAGGCTAAAATTAGGAAGGTTATTTCCCAAGGAAGTATACAGTATACATCATGAAGAGGCAATAGATGCTGTTTGCACTGCAATGGTGGAATGTCTTATTCTATTTAGTCATTTCATTTGAAAACATACTTTCTAAGATATATTTAGAGACTATATTCAGAATTAATTTGAGCCTCCGTGGCTTAGGCGGCAGCACGCCGGCCTCTCACCGCTGGGTCCGTGGTTCAAATCCCGGTCACTCCATGTGAGATCTGTGCTGGACAAAACGGAGGCAGACAGGTTTTTCTCCGGGTACTCCGGTTTTCCCTGTCACAATTTCATTCCAGCAGCACTCTCCACTACCATTTCATTTCATCTGTCATTCATTTAATCATTGCCCCAGAGGAGTGCGACAGGCTTCGGCAGCCGGCACATTTCATATCCTCGCCGCTAGATTGGGGCTTCATTCATTCCATTCCTGACCCGGTCGGAGACTGGAAGCAGGCTGTGGATTTTCATTTCATTCAGAATTAATTTCAGCCCTTGACTTCTTAGGCAGCCTTCCATCATAATAATTGCATCATGATTCATGAATGTGCAAATATGAATTTCCAAATATTTTATAGGTAGTGTGTAGGAGTATTCCACCCTGCAGTTACGCGATGTGATAAAATGTTCAGATATGTAGATGTTTCTTTCTCAATATAAATCAATTCGATATGACAGAATACAGTTACTCACTAACAGTCACACCACTTTCCAGAAGATTCGTATGTCGTGGTGGCGTTTAACAGTATTCGATTTTGTTGACATGGAGTAGTTTCTCTATTATTGATCATCTTAAAATTTATGAAAATTATATTTTATATGGAAAGTAATCATCCACTACAATGTATGGGAGTGAGCAGATTCATTCTCAACATATTTTATTGCATGATTTTACTATACGAAATAAATGTTCTTAAACTGCTTCCCTCACCCCAACAGCCTGATTTGGTGGTAAATCACATCACTTCCTACGCTCCCTCCAATAATTACTACTCTCTAGATGATGGTGTATCGGTGAATTGGTCCTGACGCATCTGCACTTTGAATACGCATCGAGTACATCAATCATTCGATCATAAAAGATGCAAATTTCAATCGTGCACAAAACGTAATCTGTTCCACTTGGATCAACCAGATATGTACGCACACACGCAGACAGAATGTCAATAAAACACAACAATTCCGCTAAACTGTCTCTCTTTCTAATGTTTGAATGCATATAGATACATACTGTATACCGGTAGTGTAACAATGAAGGGGTAAATATTATGCAATGAAATAAACATAGCATACTAAGGTTATGCATTACTGGTTTTGACCTATGCGCAGTGATAAGGCAGACGGAATAAAAATTTTATTTATTTACTGATTCATTGTGTGGGACAGCGAAAATAGAATGAATATGAGAACATGTGAAATCTGACGCCAGCGATCGTGACCACTTCAAATGATAACTTTCACAAATTTGTACTTAAATTCTCTGCTTGGTACAAAACCAAAAATGTGATTCGAGTTTGGTTCTTTCGACCATTGTATCAAATGTTATGTAACTTGAAACAGTGCACATTTTCATGTTATTCAATCCTTCGGAAGAGTAAACTTTCATTCCACTAGGAGGGCTGTCCTGCCAGGAACTTCCTCAGCGGACCAAAAACGTGGACATCACCACGGGCGAGGTCTTGACTGTCTGGAGGGTGGTCCAGACTCTCCCAGCGAAATGACTGTGGCTTGTTGGCGGTTCTGGTTGCCACATGTGGTCTCTCATTGTCACGGTCGGCTGAAGAAGTTCCTGACATGACAGCGATTCACGTGCTACGATGTCGCAAAGGCAGTCGTCCGACGATGGTTCCGCAGTCAGCCGGCTGAATTCTACCACTGGGCCATCTCAAATTTATCTCTGCGATGGGACAAATGTCTGAACACAAGTGCGGAATAATAGTGTAAGGTAGACTGCGTACAACAGTACGTATATTTTTTGTCTTTTCAGTCGGTCAACACGAATGTACCCAAAATAGTTGGGTTATACCCTAATCCTGAAAAAAATTAAAATTAATAAATATATGGCCTACATGTATTTATTCGTATATTTGTAATTACCTGTATGTATTATTAGCCTACTTTCGATTTTTGCCAAAAATGAAAGTAGATTTATGAGATCAATCACAGGGCGAAAAAAGTGTGTCTGTCTGTGTGTGTGTATGTGTGTGTGTGTGAGTCTGTGTGTGTGTGTACGTTTGTGTGTGTGTGAGTCTGTGTGTGTGTGTGTGTCTGTGTGTGTGTGAGTGTGTGTACTCTGAATGTCTGTCCCCCCCCCCCCCCTATCAATTCGAACACGGTGAATGCGAATTGAACGAAATTTGGTACAAAGGTAGCACTAGCAAAGGACACCTCAGTGTCATGTTTTATATCGCCGCCATCTTTATTAAATTGAATGGCGGCCACTCAAACGTTCAAAACGTAAAATCGAATAACGACTAACCAAATCATCCGATCTCTACCAAATTTGGTAACAACATACCTTCGTATAGGATGCGTCTTGTGACCAAAATACAAGGTCGTCCGCCATATCATTTCAGGATGGCGGCCGTGCGAATTATGCAAACTTTATAATCCATATCATGGGACCCACCAGTTCCGATTATCGAGCCGAGAATCGTTTTAACTGTTCTAAAGGAAGAGGCACGTTCGAAATTAAAAGTTTATTTTGTAATACTATAGTGCAGACGTGATTTTAAAAAGCTGAGCCGATTCAGTAATAAAACAAGATGGCAGCGGATATCTTGTGCCTGACTTATATTTCACTAATTTGAGTATTGCATGCAATATAGCGTACTGATACAAAATAAATAAACTTTGTATGAAATGCTTTATATATAAATAATATACTCCAGTGATGAAATCGTTTAGTATAAATCATTATTTGCTAACAAGTTCTATGTAAGTCATTTTATATAGAACCATATTCGTTGACACAATTAGCTCAGTGGTAGAGCGTTAGCCGATCGCTCAAATGCCTATGGTTCAAACCCGATCAGAGCTAGGTTTTTTGCTTGAAATGTTATATGTTTATTGTTTTGTAATGACTCAGATGTTTTAAAATTAAGCGTTATATTGTGCATATTATGGTGTAAAATATATATTTAATTGAAACATAATTCGCCAGCAGATTTACTCGAGACATCTAGCTGCCAAAAAGGTAACTGCACACCGACCTACTTATTAACTTCCAGATTTTATTGAAAAGTTTTTTCTTCTGGCCGCTAGAATGCACTCGCTCTGTTAGGATTATATTGTTCGATATTTCACCACTAGATGTCACGACTAGTCTACGTGGGGCTCCATTGATTACTATACCATTGGCATTCTATGCGCATCGAATTTGAAGAATGACAAGATGATACTACGATACATTTTTACTTTTTTTTTAAAGGGTTTGTAACAGCCTATTTTGCGTTACTTGAAAATGTTATTTGATGTAAAGAACAAAACGATTTCACATAGTAACTGAATTCAAGCCGTTGGTGTTAGTTCAGGTTATTAATTACTACTTTTATTTCAGGCAAATAGCAATCGAAAATATCCACATAGTTTGTATACACACGTCTCTGTTGGGTCATGGAAAGATTTGTTAATTCAATTAGGGTTGTGAAAGCCATGCACAACCAGACGTGTAAAGACATGCCTCAACTCAAAGTTGGATGTTGCCCACGGCAGGTCGTATATGTAATAATAATAATAATAATAATAATAATAATAATAATAATAATGTTATTGGTTTTACATCCCTTTTAACTACTGCTGCTTTTAGAGACACCGGGGTGCCGGAATTTTGGCCCGAAGGGGATCTTTAACGTGCCAGTAAATGTACTGACACGGCTCCCTCGCATTTGTGCACCCTCAAATGCCAGCTGACTGCGCCAGGATACGAACCTGCAACCTAGGGCCCAGCAAGCGAGAACGTTACCGCTGAGCCACGCAGCCAGTCCGGTCGATTATGTCTCCAGATCCATAACATTCTTGATATACTTCTTATCTTTCTTTCTTCAATGATGGTAGCAGTTTTTATCTAGGTTGTGGCGTTTGGTAGAGGTAAATCGTTTCTAAGGTCTTCAACAAAGAATAGCTCTATTATACTCTTTGATAATAACAACGAGTTATAACTATACTCATACATTTAGGAGAAAGTAGGCTATATGTTCTTTACTGAACATCTTGTTTTTGTTTTGGATAAATAAATAGGGGCAAAAACTTTTCGTTCCGCCCTCGTATAATTGTTTCGAGGATTGTTACTAATATTACGATCATCAAAATCCACTAAATTAGTGTTCAAAATTCCAATCCTACATCGACACATGGTGAACTTCCTGATCCAGTAGATTTTTGCTTGTAGCCAGTGTTTCATTTCCGCAGTCTGGATGTCCTCTACATTATCATTGACATTACACTGAAATACACACAATTTATTAATCCATTTTATGTTCAATTGTATTGAATGACTATTCAATACTGTTGAAAAGTGCAGCTTTCGCTTGACTTTTGCATCTCAGTGTTGGAAAGGATCTTCTATTTAAAGCTTGTACGGTAACATTGGATATTATACATAGTATTAGCCTAAACGATTTCTCACTAGAAACACACACACAAATATACAGTGCTTTTTTTTTCTAAAAATAAATTAAGGGGTACTCTGAGTTGTAGTCGACAAAACATCACGATCTGGCAATTTTCGGCAATTTGCTAAGTCCGATTATTATTTGTGTTCTTTTCGAATCAATAACTTTCAGCTTTTTCGATGGCTGGGTGGATGATAAATAGTTCGTTATTTTCTTCATCCTTCAAAACTAACCACACACACAAAATAACAACCCACCCCGCCTCCAAACAATAGCCTGCGTGATTATAAGGACGGAGTGCCGAGGTGCCGACCAAAATAAATTGATTCGATAGATCGACTTAAATTGAGGATTACCCGAAATCTCCTTCAGCTGTTGTGAATAGCGCGTTGACGCCAGCTGATCGATGAACTTTTAAGTCGGAAGTTATATTTGCCGGACTAGATACAAATGTACCAATATCTTTCCTTAAACAGTTTTCAAATATTTCAAATATTTAAGGGGTACGCGTACACCGTGCTCCCCCTAAAAATGCACTGTATATATATATATATATATATATTAGTGGCAGCTGGCGGCTATTTGTTCTGGGTGTTGCACTATTTTCATTTAGGGGAGAAGGGAAGGGTAGGGTAAAAGACTACTATTGATATCAGAGAAAACTGTACTCAATTGTGCGGTATAACGAATGTACCTCATTAATCACGAATGCTGCAGTTCAGACAACATCACATTGTCATCGGAGTAAATGGATTATAAGTTAGTTTACATGAAAACCTTCACGAGAACATAACAACGTAAATTATATTAGAGGGCGAGAACGTACGCGCAAATTACATTCAAAGACATAGTATTTTCGAGTGACAGAGCATCACGGATGTCTCCGCCCGCGCCTCGGCTCCCTTGTTGCAATCAGTGGGGCAACGACCAGCCGAGGTTGTTGAGATAGGACTTACTCGGTCTAGCAGCTCTGCCATACCCTTCACTATTGAGATCTGGTCGGTGCTCGGACCTGGCAACGACCAAACGGACGAGCGCTCCTAGACAGTTGGTGGGCCTCACTTTCTCAGACAGTTCACAGTAACTTACTATAAGATTTTCTGAATTATTTAAGAACAACATTATTGGTTGTTTGGTTGGTTCTTAAGTTTAGTGGCTGCGACAACGCGGTCATGTAGCCCCGTGTACTTTGGATGTGTGTAGAATCTGTCTGATAACCGGTGTTAATGAACAACATTATTAATTCCTATACATATAAAATGAATCGTACAGTTTTTATTACTAAAAGTATTATTGCGATATTAGTTGGTTTTCTTGGATTAATCTGGTCGTTGTGCAACACTGCAACCTTATTACCGACCGTCACTAAGATATATATATATATATATATATATATATATATATATATATATATATATATGTATATTTGTCATTAAAAATAACAATAAATATCATGGACAGTCAAATAAATGATTTAACGAGGGTTTTCCTTTGCATCCCATTAGTGCAGTGGACAAATTAATTCGGTGTACCGTAGTAGTTACTGAAACTCTCATGAAATATGACTGTTATTGGAGTGTACTTCTTTATACAAAAGGCATGCGTCAGTCATTCTCCTATTGACAGGCGAGAAATACCATGAATACCCCATCTGGTGTGTAACCATGATTTTATGAGTCCCCCATTACGGTTTGCTTTTGGCTATTGACATTGTTTATTTCTCTTCATATAAATTTCATATCAATATCTTATCGTGTTGGCGACGTGACCAATTGCATTGGTCCGTCTGCAGTAGACGCGGTGTCACTTTTTATATTATTATTATTATTATTATTATTATTGTATTATTGTGCCCATTCAACAATGAAATATGCAAATCACAGTTTGCCAGCAATGCTCAATTGGAAGTATCGGGGTTCATGGTTTGTTCTCCCACTCTGTGACTTACACACTTTGGATTAAGCAGAGGATACACTTCCAAAAATAAACAAAATCAACTCCTACTATTAAAACATTTAATTATCCAAAATATGGCGCTACAAAAATAAATAAATAACAATAATGACACTCCACTTCACACTTGTCCAAAGTTGAACAAGGAATTCATATCAAACAATTTACAAAATCATAATGACTGGTTTTCCAAGAAACCAACAAACTTCAACTAAGTTTCACTTCCATATGGTGTCAATTCAAATTCTTTAAAATAACGAGCTCCAAATGACTCGGTAAAGTTTACTTACACTGTGTTATCAATTAAATACACATCAATTACTATTTACATGAGTATATCTTTTAATCATAATTATCAAAGTATGGCTAATCATCAATTAATTTTGGGCTTTCACATGGCTCACATGTTACCATCCCTCTCTCTCAAGCTAACAACTCACTACCGTGATTGGGACAAACTTGCCTACTCCCGAGCTACAAAAGACTACTGAACAAGTCAAACTTAAGATTACTCCCGGAATCTAATGTCTTCAATAGAACTCGTGAATCACTGAATTATTGAACAATAAAGTTAGGGATTTATCATTTTGTCTTAAAAGACCATTATAAGAAAGCAACGATCTGAACTCTGCAAGCGATAATAATGGATATAAAGGGACCTCGGTTCAAAGACCAGGTCGTTCAAACAATCTTTAAACACTTCTGTGTATATTATGACTCAGACAGTCCGTCCTAACCTACCGCACTACCAGAGGGTAAGGGTCTAATCTTAACTACTTGGCGTGATTTATTGGAGGGAGAGAAGAGAGTCCACAGTCTCGCTTTCACAAGGGACTGGCTACATCAACTTTCCACACAGCTGTTTCAAATGCAATTCTCTGAATGACGAGGCTTCTGATACAGAATCATAAATCAACATATTTAGGTTCAACAGACCTATTCTCTTAGCTTCGGTATATAATAATTATGAAGTGTCCTCATTAGCGGGTAAGAAAATTTCATAATACATCCAATATTAAGGGGCTTCAACACGGACGACTCTGAGTTCGATCCTTTCAAATGCCTCGGGAGCAGTATCCCAATTTGGAGGACTTATAACATTAGCGACTTAGGGTAGGCCTCGCGTTTTACCAGTGCTCATAATACTACATAAATAGCATCCTTTTTAACATACAACACACATTGCCTCGTGATCACTATCACAACTTTGAGGGCTTATACAGTTCATTCACCACGACTAACTGTCCCTCATAATTACTTTTACCGAGCATTTCAACGCATTCCTAGCGTGACAAATTACTTCAATGCGCTACATGGCGCTTATACATTAATTAGCCAAGTTGCCTTCAAAGAACTAAATAAATTCAAAATCATCGTTTGATCTACATCTCAAAATATATTACTCTTCCTCCCTTAACAATAATCCTTTTACCGTAAAGAACATGTATTCATAACATGTACTAATTCATCTAAAGGAGCTCGGAAGCTACTACTTTCAATATAAAATTCATCACAATATTCATTCATTTATATAATTATTCTTATTATTATTACGCTTGCTTTCTCATATTTATATCTTTTATCCATTACACTGATATTTTACTGAATATTTTCCACAAGGGATTCATTTATATTTCACATATTTATTATATTTCTCTCAAATTAATCGTTCAGATCGCGCAATCATTTCTTTCACCTGTTATTAAACATCCCTACTCTCTCTCTCATGAGGATTATACGCAAATCTTCCCAAACACATAATAATGAAATAGTTATTCACATGGCGGTACGGTCAGTGACCGAATTCTCCAGAGATGAAACATTTTCGCCCACCAACTTTTTCTTAAGCCATTTTCATGGTTATATTTACACACTCAATGACACTTCTTCAACAGCACATAAGCTTGCCACGGTGGGTGAGTGGATAGCGTGTCGGTCTACTAACCCCAAGATTGCAGGTTCGCCCCTGACCGTGGTAAGTGATTTTTGAAAGGCGGCAAAAATACGATACGCATGTCATACGATGTTGGCATGTCAAAGAACCCATTTGAATTCAGTAGGCCGAGTTCATAATGGCAAAATTAATCTCGGGAGTTTCCGCCAGCACAAGTTCCTCATTTCTCTACTAGAAAGCGTTATTGTGTTCAAGGAGATTAGATATCTAACCTCCTTGACTTTCATAGTCAAGGAACTACGAAATTCGACATGCAAGCTACCCTCTGGGTGTCAAATAGCAAAGCTTGCACCAGGCACCCGAGGCCATACGATATTATTATTAACAGCACATAAAATATATACCTTAATCACTGGGCATATAATGAATACCATTTTGTATTCGTTTTCACTTAACACAATACAATTCCACTAAAAATATTACACTCAATAATTTCACTATATTTACATTACATAAGAATCTTATCACTTGGGCGTTAATTATTCGCCTTACACACGTGATTTCTTTTCCTTTCCCGTTTCCAAGGGTTGCACTATAGCTCGTCGGCTTCCTAATCTGACGAGATGATGGAAAGTCTCGATCGAACTAAACCTCACTGGAACGGCTGATCTTCTAATCCTGGGTTTGACTATCGGATTCTATAAATTTACTGCACGATGTCGTATCTTGCTAGACGCTACCTCGTTTGTCTAAATAAAAGTCTGTCCTTGATGTATTGCTTTTTCGATCGCTCGAACTGTTTATCGGTGACCTAGTAATTTCCTTGTACTTTCTGTTACCTTGATTCGTAGCTTATTGGAGTACTCCCCGATGCTTAACTGTTCATTTGTCTACCTAGACAAAGCCTGGTACTACAATTCCTGATTTTTATCGTCCTGCGCCCTAGTCCCTAGATTTCCGGAACACTAGGCGTTACTATTTCGTTCTACCCTGCTTGGGTTCCTTAACGTAGATAGACTGTCTATTTCACTTTCCTTGGGTACCTCGAAACCTTATGATACGTCGGTTCTTTAACTGAACTATTATATTCGAGTACCTATCGCCTGTTATTTCTCAAGTCCACAGCCTAAACTTTGACTATACTTGTGAACTTTATAAAGTCTGAAGCTTGCCGATATTATTCCTATACTAGGATTCTAATGTGTCTTCACACGGCGGTACTAATGACGATACTGCACGGCCTCTCCCATACGGGGTGCTCGTTGGTGATACAGCGTAACACGACCTCTCAAGGTCTGGTAAAGACTGCATGCTCCTCCTGGCACCTCCAGGGTTTATATCCTAATCGGCGGCAAAAAGATAAAATCCGTGTCTTCTCCAGCACTAACTTCTGAAGTAATTGTCGTATAATTGTGAAAAATATATCTCTGGAAAGCTTTTGTTTTGAACGTAAACTGATTTCTTTGATCATGAAAATCGATCACACAATTCCAAGATATTAAATAATTTGTCTCCTCAGATATGTGGGCATTGAGGTTTATTTTTCCATCCCTACCAACTCTGGTCTCGGGGAATTACTAACGACGTCATGCTACGTCTGCAGTTCTTTCCTGTGCAAATATTATAAACTTTTTCCCCACACAAAAATCTCTATTACAATATGATCAACAATGATGTGTTTCTTTCATTAATTAAATGCTTGAAAATTGCTTAATTCTAATTATTTCTCTTCTTGCACCATTGCGAGGTTGTCATTTTCTAGCTGAGTAAGGTCTATTTCCGAAACCTCTTCTCTCTTACTCGTCGTGGAAAGTTTTTATCGTTCTATTAATAATCATGAGCCAGCTCCTATCGATGCGTCAAGCATGATGTCACGTCCGCATGACTCGTGGTCACCCATTCTTGCACCACATTATAACAGCCCACTTCTTAAAATCTTTCCAAGTCGTTCTCAAGACTGTATTATTTCCTCTCTACTTTTGCAAATAAATTATGGATTCGACGCTTGAACCAATAGCACATGGGTTCATTATATATGTATTTTTCTTGACATACTTATTTTCAACTGTACTCTATAGTGACGTTGTGCATGTGGGGACATGTTATTAGAAAAATGGCCGCTCTGTACGATGGCCAGACATTACCATATAGTGGCAGCACTAGTCATTCACAGCCTCCTAAAGAATGGATAACTGTATCTTTTCGACGTAAAGGCAACAATGAGGGTTCAAGGAAACACACTGGACAAACAATATACTGGAGCAGCAAAGCGATGATGAAAGAAATGTATATTTGGTTCCTGGGTTTCTGCAAGATATGTTATTGCAAGTGAGGTTTGGTTCTGCTTTTAGTACCATCACTTACAGCTGTCCGCAAGTCCAATATATGAATGATTAGTGATTATGAATGAAGCGATGGGCCGAAAAGGGAACTAACCGCCATTTTCCCGAAAATGATGGTACATTGGAATAAGGATGTACATTATTTCTTTTGTACGTAGTTCGTAGGCTGTTTCATTGCCTCAGTCATCATAATAGTTATCAATCTGCACATAATGACAAAATCTATACCTACATTTCGTTTAACTACGTTTTTTGCAATTAACTCATAATACAGTGATTGGTGGTTAGACCTCTGTTCGGCGCATCGCTTCAATTCAGTAGCTCTTGCTGAAACTTCTACCTACCTTTAAATATAATGGGTTATAGATCCTCACAATAGAGCTTAAATGTGACACTACAGTCCGGTGATGGTGGGGTAAGAGGGGTAGAGAGAACAATATAGCCAACCTACCGCAGTGATAAGCTGTTAATAGAAGCTTGAAACTTTCCATCAGTGTAAATCTTCTCTAGCGTCTTCACTATGTAACGTGGAAATCCCACACCCTAATTGCAATTTTAAGCATCATTTTGTTATTCCGACATTTTGCGGTTACAAAACCTAAATACTTCGATTGCCATATTGGCGAAGTCGCTTACTGTCATGAAGAATGTTGCCACCTGTACCAATCAGCGGCTTTCCAGGTAAGCTGGTCTTTAAATTTAGCTCTTCTGTTGCTCTTTGTGCTAGTACAGGTTTGTTGTTTTCTCATCTTGTGTATGCACACTTATCGGTTAACTGTGTGTAATTATATTACTTTGGTAATATGGTCAGCGGTTCGTCAGAATTCATTTAAAAAAGTTTGAAATATTTTATGTAGTCCACGCTGTTTAATATTTCACAGTACACAACCGGCAACGCTGTCACCCTCCCTCTTGAGAAATGTCAGAGCCGGATCCTCGACGGCTGTACTGTAATGATAATTCTGCAGTCTTCGAGAAGGAGCGCAATGAAGCCAGCATGTATTTACTCGAATAACCTTGTGACAAATATAAGCAGTTCACTACTGCTCGCTTGTTCCCTTGTCCAAATACTACCAAAAAAAAGTATTACAATTCACTGATAATACTTTTTTTGGAAATATTTCCATCATAATACCCCACAAAAATCTATTTGGACATTACACAAGAACCTCGTTTATCCGGCCCTCATTAATCCGGATCTCCGGTTTATCCGGATCGAAAATAATATTAAACAAGAAGTTCCGTGACGAACTAAAGAGCCTACATTTCTTAAAATTTAAGATTCATACCAATGAATAATCTATATGGATCTATCTTGAATAATGACGAAATTAAGTTGGTAATATCGAAATTTCTAATTAGTTCGAAATACTGTATACCTGGCATAACGTTCCCTAATAGAGAACTTCAGTTGGCAGCCCTGGTAACTGAAAATATTCTTAGTTCCATCTCTCAAGGTACAGAATACAAAATTTGGTTGAAGTCCAATGAATAGCATGGACGTTACATGCAGTTAAACATTGGATTTAACAGCATGCGTAAAATCATGTTGGCAACAATGACATACATGTATTGGTCAGAAATAATCTGTAATAATATGATCTATTGTTGTGTCAATTTTGAATGAAATCCATTAGTTAGTATAGAAGTTACATGCATTTTAAAATTGGACCTTTCAGCAGGCTTAGAATCATGTTGGCAGCACTGACGTATATTAGTTACTCCAAATTAATCTAGAATGCCAGGTACTATACGCGTGCAAAGTTTAGAGCTATTGGCTTGCATACTTTCTGATATATTGATATTAGGGTAACAAAAATAGTGACAGCATTTATTAACAGTTGGCAGCCCTGGTTACTCTTAAGAATCGGCATAGTCATATCTGTGATAGTACACATAGCACACACGAAATTTGGTTGAAATACAAATGATAGTATAGAAGTTACATGTATTTAAATTTGGACCTCTCAGCAGGCTTGGAATCATGTTGGTAGCACTGACGTATATAAGTTACTCCAAATTAATATAGAATGTCAGGTACGATACGTGTGCATAGTTTAAAGCTGTCGGCTTGCATACTATCTGATATATGAGTATTTGGATTTAAAAAAATTGAGAGCATTTATGAACAGTTGGCAGCCCTGGAGGCTCTTAAGAATACGCCCAGTCATATCTGTTTAAGTACACATAGCACATGCGAAATTTGGTAGAACTGCATTTGATAGTGTAGATGTTATATGCATTTAAAAATTGGACCTATCAGTAGGCTTATAATCATTTTGGCAACACTGCCATGTACGGCCCCCTGGAAATTAAACTGCAGTATTATTATCTATACGTGTGCCAATTTTGAAAAAGCTCCCATTTATACCTTCTAAGATATCCAACATGGAGCTCAAATTTCAATTGCGATTTTTCAGCTGTTGGTAGCACTGACATCATTTTCAAATATGGCCGTGAGATATTCAGGTATAGATCTTTACTCCTACCAAATTTTGTTTCGATTGCTCCAGCCGTTTAGGAGTTGATAGGGGGGGGAGGGACACACACACAGCCAGACATACAGACAGAGGACAGACAGACAGACAGACAGACACACATTCGCGCGATCTCATAAGTCTACTTTTTCCTCACTTTTGCAAAATGTGAAAAGTAGGCTAAAAAATATTTTTACTTTACAGTATCTATTTTATGGGATCTCTTCTTGAATGCCTTTTCCGCCAAGGATAGTTGAGAACAGGAATTGGAAGTAATTCGGCCACGACCTATCAAAGGTACCGTCCCGGCATTCACCTGGAATTGAAAACGTTTTGATGTTCATGCAGCACGCAAACACTATACAAATGTAAAACAGAAAGAAACTCACACATTATTTTAGTCCATAAAGGTATTACAACTTATGTTAATGGATTATATAACATGTATTTGTTTTTAGATTGTTCTGGATTATCCAGATTTTCGATAATCCGCATGAGTTCCGATCCCACTAAATCCGGATAACCGAGGTTCTTGTGTACATGCAATTAGAAAATTTTACTTCCTGGTTTACAAAATGTTGTGCTGTTAAATTGAAAAGAAGAACTTAGAAACTTTTGAATCATAGTAAGCTAGCGGAGATAGCTATGAGCAGTGTACGAACCACCTTAAGAGAATGTATTTTCATGCCCCAAGCCCCATTCACTTTACTCAAAAGACACGCGCACGAGCACGATGTAAACGTGACTTGTATACGATATTTGGAACAACGTTCCCTGTTTTGATACCATTCAGTGAAGTGGGTAGACCGCGTAGGAGTCACAAATAGAGAATAACGGCTGATGAGCATGTAGTGTGGCGTCATTACCGGCTCAATGACTGCGAGTTCCGTTACTGCGGTATTCTGCCCATCACGTGCACCTGACACACTCAGGCTTGTTTGGTGGCCACAAACTAGCGGTCGCACGTGTTATACCCCTCAAACTGGGTATTTGTTTGGTACTTCTACCTCTCACTTATGACTTATGACGCTTTCAAGACGTTCAGCTTGACAAATGATCGCATCCAGTTTAACATCTGCAAGTAAATATGCTGTCCTGAAACGTACTTGTTGTTGATACTGATCATTTCAGAGATTAGCACTTTACCAATACTCCTGTTAACGTATCACTCACTGTAACTAGATGAGTAAATTAGGACATTGAACGCAGCTTTCAGCAATGAGGCTTTCTCAGCAGAAGGCGCAAAACAAACGTTCAAGATGGTGGATGAGCGTACTTTTCTAATGTTTTAACCAAATTCTCTCGATTAAATTCCTCTCTTATGTCCATCACAAGAACATTCAATTACACACCTCGATAAGGACAATGATTTATAACTAAACCCATACATTTTGGAGGAAGTTGGCTATTTGTTCTTTACTGAACATTTTGTCGTAATTTAGATTTTTTAAACTTATTTTTCTGTTTTTGATGTGTAACATTTTTCCGCTCGGTTGCTGGATAGTTTTGTGGGAGTGATTTGGAAAATTGGGGACGGAAGTGAATCGGGCGGAAGTGGATCGAACGGAAGTGGATCCAGCTGGATGTACAATTGAAAATGTGTGTATTGGAAACAAGGCAGTGTGTGCTCTGTAGCGCGAGAATGTTATGGCAAGACAGTAGACAGTGCATTTAGCAGGCACCGGTTTGACGAGCACAGTGGCAAATGTTTCACCGACTTTCATTTGTCATTGAGCAGTTTATGAAGCTTCACGTTCAGGGTTGAATAACACATTGGGTAGGACAAAGACAACAAATAACATTTAAGTAAGCGGCATTATTGTCAAGCTGTGGGTGAGTAGTCAAATATTAAATGCATAACAGAAAGTTGTTATATGAGTGGAATAAAAGCTGTATTTTCATCATATGTGAGACTACTGTCGGGGAAATAAGTATAGATACTCGAGTTTAGAGGTCAATAAAACCTTTACACTTAGTCTTACATAAGAACAACCTACACCAACATATTCCTTGTTTTATTTGTCGTTTAACGATATAGAGTAAATATTTGCATTGTATCTCGTTATTTTTTTTTAGCAGATTGAACCAAAAAAGTACCGGTTTTTCTTACCAAGTTTACGGAGCGCTCAATTAGAAAGATAATTACGTTAAAAGTATTGATCTGATCGTAACGAAACTTTAATACCTCTTAAAGTAACTTATTGTTAATGCGTATATGAAGTTTTAATCTGATCTGACGTTTCTTAAAATAGTTGTTGTGAATTTTGTAAAACAACTTTTTCTCGGGCCTGGGTGGTCATAGCAGTATGAAATATGGCTTGTTATGAGGCTCATAGCATTGCAAGGCTTAACGTAAAACTACATTTTATCTACATGTGATGATCGATTTTATATGGATTGATATTTAATGGGACCATTGAGGGCGGCGATAGTACCGCAGCAGCCTGGCAATGTTGCCAGTTGCTGCGCACTCGTTCCTACGCATACCAAACTCTGACCTTTGTTCTTCGTTGAGTCATTAGCAACAAGCACTGTCTGTATTATCTATTGTTTGCACATCGATCAAGATGCCAGCTAATCCGCAGTTAACAGAGGGAGAATTTGCCATGATTATAAGTGCAATATTTTTTTTAGATGCGAGAGAGAAAGCAATAATGATAAGAGGGTTTAGTAAATACTGTAGTATCCAAGTGTATTGGAAGGTCGATAGCCACGGTGAAGAGATGTGCCACTGCAATTAAAGATATTCCTCTTCCTCCCAGAATCCAAAAGTATGAAAGTATGACGAAAGCAGAGCTAATTGTTCACGCCAAACCTCCCTTCAGGGCACCTAAAAAGAAGCTGGAACAAATAATCAAGAATGTTCGTCCTGACGTCGAACTCGTCTGGTTGCCAGTTGCTCATTGTGAGCTCAACCCCATAGAGCCGGTTTGGTCCTACGTGAAAAATAAAATAGCTAAAGTGAATATGAGTAACCAGGCGGAGAGAGGAAGATCAATGGAGGTGATGCGAGATCTCTGTAAAGAAGCCTTGAGGTCTGTAACACCGGAGCTATGGAAAAAATGCATCGAACACACCAAAAAAATAGAGAAACATTACTGGGAAAAGGATTGGCTAACAGAAGACGTCCCCGTTGTTGAGCCACTTGTTATAAACTTAAATGACAGTTCATCTGATTCATCGGGCAGTGATTTTTCAGACAGTTAATAAGGGAGCAGTTTTATAATCTTATAATCTCAAAGTGTAAATTACTTCAAACAATTAATCTTATAATAATAGATTTTCAGCTGACACACAATTTTTAAACCTGCCAATGGAGGTCCAAAGCCCCCATTAAAAAGGTGTTGGGAAATGTTTAACTTCTTATGGAAATGAAATATAAGACACGTTTCTATAACTTGTAGGCAAAATTAGCACAGAGGCTGTTAGCGCTGTACATAAGGGACGCATATTTCAGGATATAAAGAAGAATTAAATAGTTAAGTTAAATAGACGTGAATGATAGTGTATTTTATTTTTATTTTTTTCTCAATCGTATTACCCTCCAGGGTTGGCTATTCCCTCGGACTAAGCGATGGATCCCACATTTACCGCCTCCATTTTGAAACTTCGGGATCGGGTATACAACTGGGGTGTGTAACCAGCACTTCGCCCAGGCGGCCTCACCTGCAAAGCGAACAGGGACCTTATGAGGGATGGGAAGATTGGGAGGGATAGGCAAGGAAGAGGGAATGAGGCGGCCGTGGCCTTACGTTAGGTATCATCCCGACATTTGCCTGGAGACGAAGTGGGAAACCACGTAAACCACTTCAAGGATGGCTGAGGTGGGAATCGAACCCCCCTCTACTCATTTGGAGCACCCGAGGCTGAGTTGACCCCGTTCCAATCCTCATACCAATTTTCAAATTTCGTGGCAGAGCCGGGAATCGAACCACGGACCTCCGGGGTGGTAGCTAAGCACTCTGACCACTACACCATGGAGGCGAATATATATTATAATATTTGTATTATAATTCGTCAATTTCACGTATGGTTTTTAATTTATTTTAATCAATGTCATTTTTCAAGTCCTCGTACTGCAGCTCCTTCACCAAGATTTTACTCGTATAAAATAATATCTTCCTTGTCACGTGAGCGACCCATGGTTTAACCCATAGACATTCACTTTATCTTTCCGTTTCTTTTATATACCGGTATTGCCACCACAGAATTTCAACTACCATAATATAGTTAAGTGAACACGGAACTGTCCTTCATCCATTTTGCTGAATTATGATAAAATATTTGATGTAGTGTAATGGTGTGATAATTGCTTTGTATAACTTTGAAAAAAGTTCAGTTTTATAAAATATTTGATAACATTTATTTGACACATTTCTTTAGCAGTGTAATACCGGCCTAACACAAATTACAATACAACAACAGAAATTCACAGACCTTACGGCTTGGAACGCGCGCGTATTATATTTCACAGGGCAACGTCGCAAGAGTTTCCTCGACCGAGCGCATTATTCCCGTCGCTTGCTACGATACATTCTTCTCACATAACCACCCGATTAAATATCAATCGATATAAAAGCAATTATCAAAAGTAGATAAAATGTAGTTTTACGTTAAGCCTTGCATTGCTATGAGCCTCATAACAAGCCATATTTCATGCTGCTATGACCACCCAGGCCCGAGAAAAAGATGTTTTACAAAATTCACAACAACTACTTAAAGAAACGTCAGATCAGATTAAAACTTCATATACGCGTTAACAATAAGTTCCTTTAAGACGTAATAGAGTTTCGTTACGATCCTATCAATACTTTTAACGTAATGATCCTTCTAAGTGAGCGCTCCGTGAACTTGGTAAGAAAAACCGGTACTTTTTTGTTCAATCTGCTATAAAATTTTAACGAGATACAATGCAAATATTTACTCTATATCGTTAAACGACAAATAAAACAAGGACACTTTTGGTGTAGGTTGTTCTTATGTAAGACTAAGGGTAAAGGTGTTATTGACCTCTAAACTCGAGTATCTATACTTATTTCCCCGACAGTAGGTCATTTCATGATTGTAGGAAGCCATGTTTTGATTGTTTACGACGAACTGTATGAGAGCCTTGAGAATAATGATTGTTATAGTTACTGAGGAATGTGCTCACAGTATTTGAAAGTACTGTCGACGTTGTGTGTCACTTTGTTATTATGAATTATTAATGTAGAAGGAAGGAAGCTTGTAGTTTTGCGTGTCCGTTAATCTCACGATTATGATCCACGGTACCTCCATTTTACGTGGAATGCGAACCACAGGACATGGCATTTCAATTCGAAAATCTCACATGTATTGACCGGGAATCAAACCTGATCTACCTTGGTGAGAGACTAACAGCTTGACCGCTGCGCCACAAATGTGACAGTAGCATATCTCCAATTCAATCCATACATTCATCATAATACCAGTATGAAAATGGAGTGTAAATTAACATTTTAAGAATGTCCAAGCTGTGTAGTATACGAGTAGGATAAAATGTCAGATGTTACACATCAAATGCGACTACTGTAAGGCTCGTTCTGTTTTTCTTGTCATTTTTGTCTTACTAAGATAAATCATTAAATCAAATCAAATGAATCTTTTAATTCCCGAATTTACTCGAATTCTACAGTGCGTATAGAAAGAACGCAACCATTTTCAGCATATTGAATGTATTGATATTTTGAAGTTGTAATATTAGGATTATTTTCCATATCGTCGCATTTTCTGCCAACCTCTCAATTCATCCCCAGTTACAGCAAGTAGTATTGATATTCGAGGAATGATATTTGTTTGCCTTAAACCTGTACATTATCTCCGTTTACCCACAACACCAAGCCATCATACACCGTAAATGCAAATTCTTAAACCGTTATAAATTGCATAAGACTCTTCCTGTATCTGCCTGTTCTATTCTTTTGCTCCACTGCGAGCGCCTCATGGCTCAATTGGTAGAGCCGCGCGTGACTTGAGTGCGACTTGCCGTCTGACCTGCTGGCAGCTGCCAATCACACCAGGGAGTTCATCCCTACAATAGCGGCAAGTAGGGCGAATTGATGGTAGTTTAATTGTAAGCTCTAATACACAGGCTAAGATTGGGGCTATTTTTCATTACGTCACTATTATTTAGAAGGTTTAATAGAATGCTTTTAAATTTATGGAAAATGCATTAAAATTAATTTTTACTTACATATTATTATTTATTTATTTATTGCATATCATTTATTTATTTATTTATTAGCATTACCCGTCGCGGCTTCGCTCACAACAATGTTGTTTTAACACTAAACTAAGCGACGAATTAATTTGAAGCTTAATACATAGCCTGCTTTACGATACGAAAATACAGTATGAATCTATTAATCCATTTGTCTTTCCATTAATCTATTCATCTATCTATCTATCTATTTACCTGTTTATTTGTTTATTGACATCATGCGAACCGGCCAAAACTAAGGACCACGCAAATATCATTTAATTTCCTTCTCATAGTTATTTATTCCTTTCTCTTCCTCCACACTTCCTTCATTCTTTCAAAGTGTTGCGCCTTTCTCTCTGCTGTCTATCTTCCTCCCCTGCGTTCTCTCTTTTCTCCCACAAGAACCTTTATGTTCGAAAGTATTTCCCTGAATTGTGTTCTGTCTCGACAGTCGTCATCTGTAATTCCTAACCTCCGGAGTTCTTCCTTCATCTGCTTGGTTCTTGGTTCTTTAGATTATATATTTTATCAAAAAATTGTATATATATTCTTGTTCGATCCATTATAACCATATGTCCATAGAAACGTAAACGTCTTTTCCTAATTGTTGTTTCCGGGTCTTCTACCCTCCTTGTTGGATCTTAGTCTGTAGATTTCCTGTAACACTTTTTGGCCGTAAATCCTCCTCAATATCCCCCTTTCAATCATCAAAAGCTTTTCCAGGTTCATCAAATTTGCCGTCTACACACCAAATAAGATGACTGGTTTGTTAGTTATTGTTGTTTTAAAGGGCGGAACTACGAGGCCATCTGCCCCTAAATCACCGGTTTTACCACAACATTGTAGTGTTGTAGTTTGGCATTAAGCGAGAGGTTCTTTTTGTCGTATATATATTTTTAGTGAGAAGTTGAGTGTTTCTAGTTTATGTCTTCTGTTTTCCATTGACTCTTTGTCCAGCCCATTGTTGCTATTGATCTCTCCGAGGTATTTAAACTGTTTCGTGACCTTTACCCTCCCGTATTTCGTCTTAACTGTTTTCTTCATGTAGTTCTTGTTGGTGCTCATAATCTCTGTTTTTGGAAAAGAGATTTGTAGCCCTGTTTTCCCAGCGATTTATTTTAGTTAATTTATCTGTATTATTGAAGCCTCCGTGGCTTAGGTGGCAGCACACCGGCCTCTCACCGCTGGGTCCGTAGTTCAAATCCCGGTCAGTCCATGTGAGATTTGTGCTGGACAAAACGGAGGCAGACAGGTTGTTCTCCGGGTCCTCCGGTTTTCCCTGTCAAAATATAATTCCAGCTACACTCTCCCTTATCATTTCATTTCATCTGTCATTCATTTAATCATTGCCCCTGAGGAGTGCGTCAGGCCTCGGCAGCCGGCACAGTTCCTTTCCTCGCCGCTAGATGGGGGCTTCATTCATTCCATTCCTGACCCGGTCGGAGACTGGAAGCAGGCTGTGGATTTTCATTTTCATCTGTATTATTGCTTCTTGTTCCGTTTCATCTTTATATGCCCAAGATCGCGGGTTCAAACCCTGACAAAGTCGTCGGATTTTTTAAGAACGTTAAAAATCCTTCTGTATGCCTTCCTTCGGAGGGGAAGTAAAGCCGGCGGTCCCATGTCATAGATTTATGGCATGTTAAAGAAACTTCCACTAATTACACCTTTGTGAAACTAAATTATATATAGGTTATACATTTGACTAATATTCTTAGGTCCCTACGTTCATCGTCAAGAGCCGACTGCGGTGGCATCTGGTAACTAAAGTCTGAACTAGTTGGTCGTTGACGGTGGCGTTTGGCGGCAAAATTAGGAACTACTTGGAAAAAATGAATGTCTGCAGTCCTTACTTGAATTAAAACAGATGCACACTCTAATACAGTCATCACAATTAACACCGGTGGGGTACATGGAAGGGGCCTCCTCGTAGATCGCAAGACAGGGAATTGGATACGACACATCATGCCATCACCAGCGATCGGGCGTACCCTGGGCAACGTTGGGAGTAATTTCAACGGCAGATACTTCCACCACCAGAACATTACACCAGATTATAAATCAAAAAGGCTTTTTTCAAAGCCAGCTGTTACAATAATTTCCATAAATATAGAAGAATTATCAGTGGAGAAAGAAGCACTACTATCCGATATGTGTAAGACAAAGAACTGTGATCTCCTGCTCATCCAGGAAACTCATAGAGGTCCGAACAACAGAAGGCCAAAGAAAAATGGAATGACTTTAATCACTGAGAGACCCAGTGCACAGTACGGCAGTGCAATATTTGCTAAACCAGGCCTGAATATCTCGTCTGCAAACTTAACTGTAGATAACGACACAGAAATACTGACTGCAGCAACAGAGTCCTATACAGTAACATAAATGTACAAACCTCCAAATAATGCATTTAATTTCAAAGAACCAGATAATTTCTATTCGCAACCAGTGAAGTTGGTCATGGGAGACTTTAACTGCCACAGTATATCATGGGGTTACAGAGAAACAGACCAGAGTGAAGATGACCTTGAAAACTGGGCTGAATGCACGGGCCTGAAGCTAATACACGATCCAAAGCTACCATACACTTTCAGGAGTGGAAGATGGGGCCGTGGATATAACCCAGAGAATATCTTTGCAAGTGAAAATATTGCCCACCAAGTGAAGAAAGAAATGGGAGACCCAATTCCAAGGACACAACATCGAGCAATTATCTGCACTATAGAAGCAGTCATCAAACCCAAGTATACTACCTTCCAGAGAAGGTTTAACTTCAAACGAGCACAATGGGATAAACTCTCTGAGGAACTTGACTCCAAAATCCTTGAACTGGACCCTTCTCCAGAGAAATATGACTCCTTTATAAAGCTGGTCAAAGCTGTCTCACGTAGGTACATACCTCGTGGATGTAGAACAACTTATATACAGGGACTAGACAAAGATACAAAAACACTAATGAATAAATATGAACACCTCTTTGAAGATGACCCAGTTTCTGAAGAAACAATACAAGCTGGTGAAGACCTGATACTAGCCATATCAGCTACAAGGAAAGAAAAATTGTGTGATCTCATGATGCAGCTTGATATGAAACAAAACAGTAGAAAGGCATGGCAATTGCTGAAGAACCTTGGAAACGAGCCAACAACTACTCCCTCGGCCATTCCTGATATAGCACCTAACCAGATAGCGCAGCAGCTATTGTTGAATGGCAAAGTTAATAAAAAATCTGCAACTCCAAAGATCCAGAGAATTACTGAGGAAAATAACTATATTGGCACAGCTTTCTCACTGGAAGAATTAGAAACCGCAATATGCTCAATGAAGAACAATAAAGCCGCTGTATTAGATGACTTGAGGATGGAACAAATAAAAATATTTGGACCAGCAACCAGGAAGTGGATCCTAGATATGATGAACACCTGTGTCTCAAGATTGCAAATACCAAAGATCTGGAGAAAAACCAAAGTTGTGGCCCTACTGAAACCTGGGAAACAGCCAACAGATGCCAAAAACTTCCGACCGGTATCACTCCTATGCCATCTCTATAAAGTTCTAGAGAGAATGATCCTCAATCGAATCTCGGACCAAATTGACAAAACTCTGATTAGAGAACAATCGGGCTTTCGTCCTGGGAGGTCGTATTGTGGATAGATCTTGAACCTGACACAACACATAGAAGATGGATATGAACGCGGGCAGATCATCGGTGTCGCCTTTGTTGATCTTACTGCGGCATATGACACCATCAATCACAGGACTCTATTAACGAAGATCTATGCCATCACGAAAGACTTCCACCTAACACAGTTTATAAGATGTCTGCTACAAAACAGACGTTTCTTTGTTATCCTACAAAACAAAAGGAGCCGATGGAGGACACAGAAAAATGGTATCCCACAAGGAAGTGTGCTAGCCCCACTGTTGTTTAATATGTACACTAATGACCAGCCATTTAATCCTGTCACAAAATCTTTCATTTACGCAGATGACACAGCAATTGCTGCCCAAGGGACAACTTTTGAGGAGATGGAAGGAAAACTCACAACAGGTCTTAAAGCATTATCTGCCTATTATGATAACAATTACTTGAAGCCAAACCCTTCCAAAACACAAGTGTGTGCATTCCACATACGGAACAGAGAGGCTTGGAGGAAACTGAGAATAACCTGGAGAGGTCAACAACTAACCCACTGTGACACCCCAAAATACCTGGGAATAAAGTTGGACCGTTCCCTCACCTTCAAAGACCATTGCACAGATACAACAAGAAGTTCCGTGAAGAACTATACAGCCTACTTTTCATGCCAATGATTATTCTACAGAATATGAACCTATATAGAATAATGACGAAATTAAGTTGGTAATATCGAAATATCTAATTAGTTCAAAATATACCTGGTATAATGTAGCCTAATAGAGCACTACAGTTGGCAGCTCTGGTGACTGAATATATTCTTAGTTCCATTTCTTAAGGTACAGAATGCAAAATTTGGTTGAAGTCCAATGGACGTTACATGCAGTTAGACACTGGATCTATCAGCACGCGTAAAATCATGTTGCCAACAATGTCATGCGTGTGCTGGTCAGAAATAATCTGAAATATTATGATATCTTGTTGTGCCAATTTTGGATGTAATCCATTTGTTAGTATAGAAGTTACATGTATTTTAAAATTGGACTTATCAGCAGGCATAGAATCATGTTGGCAGCACTGCCTTGTATTAATTACTCCAAATTAATCTAGAATGTCAGGTGCTATACGTGTGCAAAGTATAGAGCTGTTGGCTTGCATACTTTCTGATATATTGATATTAGGGTAAAAAAGTATAGATAGCATTTATTAACAGTTGGTAGCCCTGATTGCTCTTAACAATACTTATAGTCATATCTGTTATGGTACACATAGCACATACGAAATTTGGTTGAAATCCAACTGATAGTATAGAAGTTACATGTATTTAAAAATTGGTACTATCAGCAGGCTTATAATGATGTTGGTAGAACTGACGTATATAAGTTACTCCAAATCAATCTAAAATGTCAGAATATACGTGTGCATAGTTCAAAGCTGTTGGCTTGCATACTTTGTGATATATTGGTATTTGGATTTTAAAAAATAGAGAGAGCAATTTTAACAGTTGGCAGCCCTGGTGGCTCTTATGAATTCGCTCAGTCATATCTTTTTATGTACAGATATTACATACAAAATTTGGTTGTAATCCAATTGATAGTGTAGAAGTTATATGCATTTAAACATTGGTCCTATCAGAAGGCTTAAAATTATTTTGGCAACACTGTCATGGTTGGACTCCTGGAAATTAAACTGAAATAGTCTTGTCTACATGTGTGCCAATTTTGGAATAGCTCCCATGCATACCTTGCACGATATCCAACATGGAAAATTTCTAGTGCGTTTTTTCAGCAGTTGGTAGCACTGACATCATTTTTAAATATGGACGTGAGATATTCCGATGCACATCTTTACTCATACTAAATTTGGTTTTGATTGCTGCAGCCGTTTAGGAGTTGATAGGGGGACACACACACACGGCCAGACAGACAGACACACATTTTCCCGGATCGATCTCATAAGTCTACTTTTTCCTCATTTTTGCAAAATGTGAAAAGTAGGCTAAAAGTGAAAGTTTGTGCTAGGAATAACATTATTAGGAAACTGACCGGCAACAACTGGGGAGCACATCCAGATGTCCTCCGCACATCCGCCCTCTCTCTGTGCTTCTCCGCTGCTGAATATGCAGCACCTGTATGGCACAACTCTAGTCATGCCAAACAGGTAAATATTGCCCTAAATGAAACAGGACAGATTGTAACAGGCTGCCTGCGGGCAACCCATGTTAACAAAATATACCACCTAATGGGCGTAGCACCTCCAGATATCCGAAGAAGAACGGCAGCTGAAATAGAAAGAAAGAAGCAGGAGACGGACCCAAGACACCCCCTATTTGGAAGTGAACATCAACTACCAAGACTGAAATCGGGAAAAAGTTTCCTCCAGACGACACAACCAATTCAGACACCACCTGCAAACCGTCGGATACAACTCTGGGGTAGCTCATCATCAGAGAAATATTGGGACAACCCCAAAGAAGAACTTGCTGCAGAACATCACCTCCCATACGAGACATGGAAGGTCCTTAATAGACTGAGGACTGGAGTATCTAGGTGTAAGGTGAACATGAAGAAATGGGGATTCATCTCAGAGGACGAACTATGTGAGTGTGGTGAACATCAAGACCACCAGCACCTACTCAACTGCAGGAAACTATCAGAACCTGTCTCCATGGACGATCTGGTAGCCGCCAGTGATAAGGCAGTTCGTGCAGCGGAATTCTGGGCATTACATAGAATATAAAGATGCACATATACTTTGTAATCTTTGTATATATATATATATATATATATATAATATGTTATGTTCTGGACACGTATAAATAAAATAAATAAATAAATAAATAAACACCGGTTATCAGCAGATTCTACACACACCCAAAGTACACGGGGCTACATGACCGCATTGTCGCAGCCCCTAAACTAAGGAACCAACCAACCATTCGTTTCAGCTAGAAGTGCCAGATCATCCGCGAAGGCCAGACATCTGGGTTTGATGTTTATATTTTTACTTCCAAGTAAATCCCCGGAGTCATTGGTTGTCCACAATGTCTTCATGATCTTATCTAGAACGACGTTGAACAACATCGGTGATAGGCTGTCTCCCTGCCTCAAACCAGTTTTTATTTGGAAAGGTTTGCTGATTTTTCCCCGGAATTTCACCTTGGTTATAGTGTTTGTGAACGTCAGCCTAAGAAGGTTTAGCGTCTTTTGATTCACTCCATATTCCCTCAATATGTCCATCAATGTGTCTCTATCTATTGAATCGTAAGCTTTGTGAAAGTCAACGAATGAGATGAATATATCTTTTGATCGTGCAGTATAATATTTATTATAATTTCAGACTAAGTATTTGCTCTGGACAAGAACGCCCTCTCCGGCAACCTCCCTGATATTCTCCCAGTTATGGATAATTTGTGGTTCCAGTCTCTTCAGTAGTAGTTTAGAAAGAAATGTGTATGTAACTGATAAAAGTGATACACCTCGATAATTATTGACATCAGTTTTCGGTCCCTTTTTTATGTAACGGGTGAATCAATGCCACTAACCAGTCCTCCGGTATCTTTTCATTCCTCTAGATATTCCTGAACAGTTCCGTCGTTTCAGTGAAGAAGGCATCATTGGTTATCTTACAGATCCTCGATAACTCCATCTTCTCCGGACGCGTTATTGTTCTTTAAGGATTTTATTACATTCCTTATCTGCTCTTCATCTGGTGGTTCTGATTGTAGTTTCTGGACTGTGTCTTTCAGAGTTTCCATTTCTTCCTGGGGTGGTTCACAATTAAGTTCCTCGAAATAATTGGCAAACATCTCACAGTTGTTCAAGGAAATGTATCCACCCGGTTTCTTGAAGTGGAGGCTCGGTGCCGTGTAACCAGTAATTTTATTGTTAAAAGCCCTATAGAATAGTCTGGGGTTGTTCTTCTGAAAATTATCTTCCATTTCCGTGACTTGTTTTCTAAGATATTCTCTTCTGATTCTTCTCAGTATGCGGTGTGTAAGCTTCCTTATTTGTCTTGATTTCTCAAATTTTCCAGTGTTTCATTTCCGTTCCATAATTTCCATGCCTCTCGTCTTTCCTTGATCGCTTCTTCTCATTCCTCATTCCTCATTCCTCATTCCACCAAGCATGTCTGCTGTGGTATTTCACAGATGCTAATTCTCTCGCCGGCTCTATCAGATTGTTTGTCACTTCATCCCAATTTTTTGGGTGTTTTTAATTGTCTTTGATAGTCTTCTTTCTTTTCCTGTACGAGTAATTTATGGTTGATTCTCGGGATTCTGATAACACAGGGATGCGTTTCCCGTCTGGGTATGATATTCATCTTGATCTGTGATAAGTCGTGATCTGATGTTACATTAACCGCTTTTCTGCCTTTGACGTTTTGGATTTCCTTATAATTGTTCCGGAAAATTGCTACATCGTCCAATTGAAATTCGCCCAACGTAGGGTTTGGTGATACCCATGTTTTCTATTTTTGGGGTCGTGCCTTAAAATGTGTAGACATGATATTGATATTGATATTGATATTGAGGTTGTTCATTTTCAGAAGTTGATCAATTTTTCTCCATTTATATTCGTCTTTTGTGTGCCGGGTATCTTCTCACTTTTGCCATATACTTCTTTTTCCGGCCCAATTGTGCATTGATATCACCCAGGAGGATTTTGATGTTGTTTTGTTGAATCTTAAGTATTGCGTCCACCAGTGATTCCCAAAACTCCTCAACCTTTTCAGGGTTCTTTTCATTGTCCTGATTGATCGGTGCATGTATTTCTTGTGTATTTCTTGTTTGTGGATTTAACCGTTAAGAGTGATAGTCACGAGTTTATACTCTTGAAGTCAACTATTGTGTTCAAGAATTTATTATTTACTGCAAATGCTCTTCCCAGGTGTGTTTTTCATAATTTTCATCCCGGGTTCCCCCTTGAAAATTCTAAATCCGTCTGATTCAAAGGATTCTTCATTAATGTACCTCGTTTTTTGTAGGGCCAGTATAGAAATGTCAAGTCTGTGTAATTCTGCTGTTAGCTGTTTCAGCTTTCCAACCTGAATGAGAGAATTAATATTGTATGTTACGAAATAGTATTTTCTTTTATTCTTGAATGTAGCAAGGTGTCCATGGGTGACGTTTATTTATTTATTTATTTATTTTCTTAATTAATTATTGTATTTACTCAAAGAATGCGTATTGAAAAAAGGCATGATTTGCTGGCACAACTAATATCTACATTGTTCATATTTACAGCGTATTTTACATATTTTACATATTTTACGAAACTAAATACTGTATTATTAAATATGAATTATAACAATTAATTTTAGTTATTTTAGTTATTTACTTATAATAGATGAGAGATTAACTTACTGCAAAGTCACGTTTGAAAGTACGCGCTTTCATCTTTACACTCACTCCGTACGTTCATAATTTTTTTTTTTTCAGATATTCACTCAGTGAGGAAAACATATTTAATTAATTAATCACTCATATGGAACTATATTTACACAATGTATGTTTCAATGAATGACTTGAATCTTAATAATAATAATACTAATATTGTATGGCCTCAGATGCCGGGTGAAAGCTTTTGTTATTTGATGCCCAGAGGGCAGCTAGCATGTAGAATTTTGCTATGACGGTCAAGGAGGTTAGATATCTAATCTCCTTGACACCATAGTACTTTCTAGTAGAGGAAGGAGGAACTTTGTGCTGGCGGGAAATCCCGAGATTAATTTTGCCATTATGAACACGGCCTACAGAATTCAAATGGGTACTCTAACATACCAACAACGTATGACGTGCGTGTCGAGATTTTTGTCTAATTTCAAAAAGCAGTTACCACGACCACGAGCGAACCTCTAAGCTTGGGGTTGGTAGTCCAACACGATAACCACTTACCCACCGTGGCAAGCACTTCAATCTTAGAAGACGCATGTTCATGACATCAGTGCGTTAAATAACCGCCCATAGCGGCCGTAGAAGTTTGGAACTAGGATTACAACTCGTCCCCTTCAAACTGAGCGATATGAAATCCGGTGAAAGGAATATATATCGCAAAGGAGGCTGGGCGAGCATTTTGAGGAATATCAAATCAGTATATTTGGTTGTTGCCTCTATAGATGGAAATGTTATCACAGGGGAAGGACATGCGATCAGCATTTCTGCACAGCGCTTTTCTAAACTGCACCTTATTCAAGTTTAAAAGAAGAGCAATGGAATGTCCAAAATCGTAAAACGTTTCAACGGTTTATATTTGCGACAAATGAATCTACGGACCTTTAGCTTTCTAAGAGTACATTAATTACGAGGCACGTCCTATAAGTAAGGTCCGTTTGATAATAAAATTTAATTGTGTACAGATACAGAAAAAATATTTATTGCACAACATTCTACACCTCTTAAACTACTTTTCCACATAACTGCCGAACTTTTGCAGGCATTTGTCATAGCGTGGCACAAGTTTTTGGATACCCTCTTCATAGAAGTTTGCCGCCGACCGTAAACGAGAGTGAAGACTCCCCTGTAAGATAGATATCCTACCGTTTGGCTACCACTGTTTGGCAAATTGCGTATGTGGACAGGAGAGTAGTGTGGTAACACGGGTTCTGCTTCCAAAAGCAAGTTGTGAGCCCCTGCGACCTTGGAATGGAAGGACCCATGCTAGGAAGGCGTGCTTGGATTCGTTTTTTCGTCTCGTTGTGCTCTTTACGGGAATGTAGGTGTCGAAAAGGTGAACCTAGGGTTTTGGGTCTAAAAATGCGTTTTTCACATATTTTGCCGATTATTGGAAAACGGGCCATGCTAGGAGGGCGTGCTTGGATTCGTTTTTTTCGTCTCGTTGTGCACTTTACGGGAATGTAGGTGTCAGAAAGGTGAACCTAGGATTTTGGGTCTAAAAATGCGTTTTTCACATTTTTTGCCGATTTTTGGAAAACGGGCCATGCTAGGAGGGCGTGCTTGGATTCGTTTTTTTCGTCTCGTTGTGCTCTTTACGGGAATGTAGGCGTCGAAAAGGTGAACCCAGGGTTTTGGGTCTAAAAATGCGTTTTTCACATTTTTTGCCGATTTTTGGAAAACGGGCCATGCTAGGAGGGCGTGCTTGGATTCGTTTTTTTCGTCTCGTTGTGCTCTTTACGGGAATGTAGGTGTCGAAAAGGTGAACCTAGGGTTTTGGGTCTAAAAATGCGTTTTTCACATTATTTGCCGATTTCTGGAAAACGGGCCATGCTAGGAGGGCGTGCTTGGATTCGTTTTTTTTTCGTCTCGTCGTGCTCTTTACGGGAATGTAGGTGTCGAAAAGGTGAACCTAGGGTTTTGGGTCTAAAAATGCGTTTTTCACATTTTTGCCAATTTTTGGAAAACGTTAAACGTGATGTTGACGTGTTTGATAGTATTTTTTCGTTTCATTGTCCTATTTACGGAGATGTAGGTACGGAAAAGCTAAAAAGCTGGAAACAATTTTTTAGTCAAAAATGTTTTTTTTGTGATTTTCCCTCATATTACGAAAACTGAAAACGTGAGGATGACATGTATGATAGTATGTTTTCGCCTGATTGTCCTCTTTACGGAGATGTAGGTACGGAAAAGCTAAAAAGCTGGAAACATTTTATTTAGTAAAAAATGTTTTTTTGTGATTTTCCCTCATATTGCGAAAACTGAAAACGTGGGGATGACGTGTATGATAGTATGTTTTCGTCTCATTGTCCTCTTTACGGAGATGTAGGTATGGAATAGGTAAAAAGCTGGAAACATGTTTTTTTAGTCAAAAATGGGTTTTTGTGATTTTCCCTCATATTGTGAAAACCGAAAACGTGAGGATGACGTGTGTGATAGTATTTTTTTCGTCTCTTTATTCTCTTTACGGAGATATAGATATGAAAAAGGTAAAAAGGTGGAAGCATGGTTTTCTTATGGAAAAGGTGTTTTTTTGTTCATTTTCGCGTTATTTGGAAAACGAATAAGGCGATTTTTATGACGGGCATGTCGATGTATTTGTGTCGTTGTTCTGTTTACGGGAATGTAGGTAAGGTAAAGCTGAAATCATGGTTTCCGTCATTTTTTTTTTGTTGATATCGTTGAGGTAAACGGGGAAAAAGTAAGAAACCAGATTTGAAGTCACGTTATGTTATGCGCTATGAAGTTGGTAAAAGACTTCTGCATTATTATTATTATTATTATTTGTCATGGCTGGTCAGGGCTCACACGCAGAGAGAGAACTTGCTTGATGAAATGAGAATTGAAAGCATTGAGGCTGACCCACGGCGAGCCAGACAAGCCAAGGGGTCTTATAATTGTACGTGCCTCGCAGCAGAGAGAGATAAGAGGCAGGTGTCATTATACAGTGTGCGGATTTATACTGTGTATGTCATAGCCTAGGTTCATTATGGACTCATCATGCAACGCAAAGTTTGAAACGATGAGTGGGTGTATAACATTATGATAAAAGATTGGCAAGGGCTTGAACAAAGAGGTTATTGGACATGTAATAAACAAAAGGGTGGAATAATGAAAGGTCATATGATACATTTTTTGGATTTTTTTTCTAAATAATTAAATAGGGTTTTATTACAAAAAATTATGTTTTTTGACCCATGAATTATACGTGGAAGGAAAACCTAACCACTTTACAAAATATTTTGCACCTTTGACTTTAATTACTCGTTCAATGTGATAATCGTTGGGATATAATGTGTTTTGCACTTCTTCATAATAGAATCGTCCCCGAATGGGTTGACCGCTCTGATCTTTTAAGAGATACGACACTGGTTGACCAAGCTTGACTTGGCGAATTTTAAAAATTTCTGTCGACCATTGTGGAGTATACGATTTTGAAAACGCACTTCTATGTTTACTAATGCGAACAAAATCTCCAATTTTAAGGCGATGTCGCCTTGGGTCTACCCTTTTTATAGGGTTAAACAGTCTATTGAGTCTGGGTAGGTTCTTGGTGACGAGGCGAGGTTTCATGCCGATGGTGGAATGAATGGTGTTGTTGTAGCGAGACACAAGTTGAGGTAACCAGTCTATCCATCGATAGGAACCATGTATTGTAAACTCTTTCCACATATAACTTTTTAATGTTCGATTGAAGCGTTCAACTACACTAGCTTTGAGATTGCTATAGGTGGTATAATGGTGAATATCCATAGATTTGAGAAAACTGGAGAAATCCTTGTTGAAAAATTCTTTCCCCTGGTCGGTTTGTAACAAGTGAGGTTGACGTTTTGATTGTTCAATAATATGTTGAAAGGCCTTTGTGACTAAGACACCAGTTTTATTTTTTACTGGTTGAACAAAAGCCATTTTGGAATAGACATAAATGACGGTCAACATATAGCGTACACCGTCGTTAACGTTAGAATAAGGTATCATTTCAATCAGGTCTGCCTGCCAAAGTTCATCGATTCCTTTGGAAATGACACGACGACGTTCATAAATGCGTCGGGCTGGTTTATGCAATTCATGAGCAATGCCCACTTTGATGGGGGATGGCTTATAAGATAATTTTAGCATCTCGGAGTTGTTGTTCAATGTGGGCGATTTCCGCCTCATGTCCGGTGTGACCAGCTTGTTTTGATGCATGAAGCAAGTATAAGCGCTCTACTAACTGATTGGGATTATTCCAAAAGGTTATATCTATGTAGGGTTTAAATTTCTTAAACCTTACACCAGAGGCAGAGTGATGTTTTTGCTTACCAAAGATGTTTGCAATGATGGTTTTATATTTTTGGGATATATTGGCATTGACCTGCTGAGAGGATTTGTAGTTTCTTTTGTGAGCGTTGGTGTCTAATAAAATGGATTTATATTTAGCAAGGTCCTCGGACGTAAAATCTTGTGTCGAGGGGGTGCGAGAAAATAGCAGCTTTAACAGACCTGGTGTTAATTTATAGTTGATCTTTTTAATGACAGCTTTCGTACGAGCAAATTTAATGGATGAATCCCCAATTTTAAAACTATCATTCTCATAGCGAACACCATACGTGGTATCTGTCTTTCCAATAAATAGAAGGGTCAGATATGGTTCCAGGGTTGCCCCATAATGTTTGATTAAAATGTTTTTGAGTTGAGCTTTATTTTGAGGGTTTGCCAAGACTTGTGAAAACGGAGACGATGTGGAGGAAGACGGTGTTGCCGCTATGACGGAAGATTTTTGTTTTGTTTTTAGAAACTGTTGAAGGGGTGAGGATTTTTTTCTTTTAGGACTAAATACGCTTTCGCTTTCACTTTCACTTTGTTCATGTTGTTGTTCTTCTTCTTCTACTTCATGTTCTTTATGTTCTTGTTCACTAACATTAGAGGAGGAGGAGGAGGGGGAGGATTTTACCTGTCGTGTGGAATCGGTTTGTGAAAATTTTGAACTTGTTATGGGTTTGGTTTGAGAGGTAGCAGCAGCAGCAGTAGCAGCAGAAGCATTAGGTTTGAACCTCATGGGATCAACCTATGATGGAGCATGTTTTATCATGGGTAACGGATTGACGTTTTTTAAACGTTGCAATTCACGAAATTTATGTCGAATCGTATTTCGTGCCTCAATAATACGCTGCATGATTTGAGCATATTTCTTGTACCCTATGGCGTTCGCCATGGTAAAGGTAAAGACACACTAACAGGAAATGTCCAACCCTGGGTCTTTTTAAACAGAAATAAAATTATCAAAACTCAAGCGATAACGTCCCTCATATCGTTCACGCTGTTTATTTATGACCAAACAGTCATGGGGATGATGGTTCCAACACGAAGCACACAACTGCGTGAAAGCTGTAAAGGACATATCTTGATTCACATGATCTTGAAAAATATGATAGAGATTTCTAGAGTCTTGGCGGAAGAGAACGATGAGATTGGCATTGTCACGAATCAACTGTTTGGGGATTTTGGAATAGATCTGAGCCAGATAAAAACAATCCACTTGTTTATGGCGTCCCATACTAAAATACTCTTGAATAATGGCCTGTCGTTGAGTGGCAATATCATCAAAAATTATAATGGAATCTGGTTGAATGCGGTCTGGTTGAATGACATCTTGAGGTGGGGTGAATGTAAAATAGCCCATGGCTTCTTTATTTAACGAAGACATAATTTGTTCCAGATACACGTACAGAGTCTGGTACAAGGATTTGGCAAAAATATAAATATTTTGAAATCGTAGGCCATGAGGCGCGGTAATAATGTTCAGCAAAACATTGGTCTTTCCACAACCCGAAGGCCCTACCATAATACATCGAACGGTAGATGGGAATAGAGTGCCATGACGTTTAGGTTCGCACACGGTCAGTGATAGCTCTGAAACCAAATCAGAGACGGGCAAAGCATGGGGTTGTTTGATTAATTCCATTGTGTCGACGACTGAGTTATTTTCATGTGTGTATAAGGTTTATATATATAGGCAAGTGGTGAGTATGATAGGTTAGTTAACGTCTATCACCATGGACGTGTTTGGGAGAGCTCGTGTAACCATGGCCACGGCCGCCTCTTTGTCAAAACAGTCACGAGAGGTGGCAACAAAAAGCTATGTCGATCGCAAAGTGCAAAGTGTCTATCACATGGCCCCGAGACTAACCGCTGAGGGCTATTCAGCCAATCATCATCGTATTATTGATGTGCAAGAGCCTCGAGACGAAAATGATGTCTGCACGAAACGTTATGTGACCTATCAAATGAAAAGGCTTTATAAATTTGTCCCATCTGTATTTTTAGTGTACCTGTCAAATCAAAAAATGGACAATGACAGAAACCATTCCCCACCACCACTGGTGAATGATGATCTTACCTATATGCTTGCTTCCGGTTTTAGTCGTTATCGACTGCATTATGATGGTGTAATTCATATTAAATATGCCATGACCAATGAGAAACATTTAAAAATACAACTAAACGGTGATAGAGTGTTGGCCCACAACCATCAAAGAGTAAATGTTGGAGATGAATTATCCTTTCATCTTATGCTTACGTTTGAGGAAAAGGAAGCTGGGAAAACGGTGAATGATTTTCCGCTTTATATAGAATTGGAATATACTGCTATGAAATAAGGTTCTCTACGTTAGTTGTTATCGAATGTTTGCTGTGAAAGGTTCACCAAGTAGCAGCATGGTGAAAAAAAGATATGCTATGAACATGAAAAAAAACAAATCTCAAAAAGAGAAAAAAAGCCAGGTCGGAAACCAAGTCGATCTGCCTCACACCCAGTGTTAAAACTTAAAAAAACTAAAAAAATCTAAAAAGAGTGGCTATCGAAAAAGCTTTACAAGCGGTGCGATTGTCTACAGCTCCGAAATCGCAGCATCATGTATCGATAAAAAGAAAAGGAAGAAAGCAAAAACGTGGGCGAGTCATTCCTATTGCGAAGCGTGGTTTTTTTTGCTGGCTTTATTTGCAGGGTTGGCAGCTTTGGGGTCCCTTTTGGGTGGAGCCAGCGCTGTAGCGAAAACCATAAAAGCCGTCGAGCAAGGCAAGCAACAACTCAAAGAAAGCGAGCGACACAATAAAACGTTAGAAGCCATTGCGATGGGAGCTAGAAATGGCAATCCTTTAAAGCAAGTCTTTTATCCACAAGGTAGTGGCCTACCGTCTAAGAAAAAAAATGTCTATCATCGATAAGCGCTTAAGGCAACTGCCTCGTCATGCCATGACCCATGAAGAAGTGGAAAGCTATGCCAAACAACTAAAGATTTCTCATTTTCGAGGTGTATTTATGCGAAATGAATTACCCAAAGCACCGTGGAAAGAAGAACGAGCCATGATGAATTTAGATGATGATGCAGGCCCAGGAACCCATTTTGTAGCCTATGTAAAACAAGGTTCCACAGTATGGTACTTTGACAGTTATGGAAATTTACCACCCCCGATCGATTTGCAACGTTATTTGGGAAACCGGGTAAAGATATTCTATAATGTGAATCGTCAACAAACCTTTGACAGTCAAGAGTGTGGCCGTTTGAGTTTACATTTTTATATAAGAGGTCGCGTTAAGCCAATAGTTTCATTATTATGAATGTCAACGCCAAGACCTTTACCGTGCACAGTCACGGGCCTGAAGTGTCCCTGGATTTTTCCCCCATTGAATTGCAACCAGAACAATCCTATGTGCTAGGATTAATTTCTTTGGAAAGTTACAACAGAATTTACAATATTCAACTGGATATTAATGACAAATTTTATTATGATGATTATATGTTGACACTACCCCCTGGAGGTTATACCATAGACGATGTGCATGAGGCCATTAGAGTGTCGATGATAAAACAATTTGGTGTCAAACCATTTGCGGATGGGACACACAAATTTGAACTTACAGCCAATACAATAACTTATCGCTGTCATATTTTCTCTACGTTTAACATTGACTTTGAAACACGAGTTCATTCTATTGGTCCTTTAATAGGATTTAAACCAAGAGTGTTGGCAGCTCACCATCCCCATGAATCAGATTATCCAGTGAAATTCATCGAGGACCATCACATTTCTGTAACTTGCAATATTATTAGAGACGTATTTACGAATCAAGAACAAAGCCATTCCCTGTATGATTTTATTGTCACCTCTCCTTGCGGCTATATTATTCGTGAAAACCCTTCAGTGGTTCTATATCATCCTGTGTGTGTCAGTGATATTAGTAATATTACCATACGCTTAGTGAATAGAAACCAACAACTGATTGCTTTGGACGCCAACACCCCTGTGACCTACAAGTTGGTTTTAAAGACGCTATGAAATTTACCTATAAAGCAACAACAACGTCTACGAGGTCGGTTAGTTGCCCGCCGTGTATGAAACGGTTGACACGAGTAAACCGACAACGCTTACAACGCATTGGTTATACGCTACACCCCAATCATGAACAAAGAGCTGTTGCAAGTGTTAAATCTCATACAAGTGGAAGATGGCGTCGTGCGCATTGATATGCAATCCTATCAACCTCAAGCAACAGGACTGAATAACAATGACGAGATTCAATTCATCATTAACAATCAAGATATTTTTACTCTACCTCATGAAAGTGTTCTTCAAATTGAGGGTAAATTGACGAAAGCAGATGGCAGCACGCCCACAATGTCTGCGTTGGCGAATCATGGTTTGGCTTTTCTGTTTTCTGAAGTACGTTATGTGATAAATGATATTGTCATAGATATGACTCGAAATGTGGGCAAGACTAGTCTTATGAAATTATATCCATCCTATAGCGAGGAGGAAAGTAAAACGCATTCTATGGCAGGATAGTGTCCCAACAGTAGCAATAACTGGCTAGTTCATACCGATGGCACTTTTACAGGCTTCCTACCCTTAAAATTACTCCTTGGCTTTGCCGAAGACCACAAGCGTATTATTTTAAACGCAAGACAAAGTTTATATCTGGTGAGAGACCGCAGTGATTATAATGCACTGAAAGGAGCCTCTGACCAAGTGATAGACTCAACAATTCAACTGCTTCGATTACTATGGAAAGTGACCCATGTGACGCTATCCGATCGTAAAAAGCTAAGCATGTTAAATTTGGTGCAAAAAGATAAAGCCTTGCCTATCGCCTTTCGAAGTTGGTGTCTGCATGAATACCCCTTGCTACCTATCACTGACACTCATAGTTGGAGTGTCAAATCGGCTCGCTCTACCGAGAGACCCCTCTATGTTATTATTGGTTTTCAAACCAATAGAAAATACCAACAAAGCAAAGATGTCACCTTGTTTGATCACATTCACTTGAGAAATATACGACTATTTTTAAATAATGTTTGCTTTCCCAATGAGGGGTTGGAACTCAATTTTTCAAAAAATAAGTTTGGCCCCCTTTATGACATGTTCGCTAAATTTCAATCGTCTTATTATGAAAAACAGGATTGTCCTATGTTGTCGCCACAAGGGTTTAAAGCAAAAGCACCACTGATTGTTTTCGACTGTTCGTATCTAGAAGAATCTATGAAAAATCACCACCATTGATTTAAGGGTAGATTTTGAAACACAAGAAAATGTCCCAGACCATACCAGTGCCTACTGTGTGATTATTCATGCTAGACAAGTGAAATATCATCCTTTGTCCAATTATGTCACCAGCATGTAAGCCATCTGTGGTCGAATGAAAAAAAAGATCATCATCCATAGGATTAATGATAAGCGTCTGCATGCACAGTATCTGTTGCGCTCTGGCACTGTGCGCACATACGACAACAACAAACATCATGTGTCCCTCAATAAGCAACAGCAACAAGGACAACAACGTGACAGACAAACCATGGAATTTAAAATGTGAATTTAATCGTTTGAAAACTTTTGAAACATGGACAGTTCCCTTTATGGATTGTGGAGAATTGGCTGCGAGCGGATTTTATTACTTAAAACGTGGGGATGTGGTCAAGTGTATTTTTTGCAACACTGAAATTGGAAACTGGGAAATAGGGGATCGACCCTTTAGCGATCATCAGCGATGGAGTCCATCCTGCCCTTACCTCAATCGCTATGATGTGGGCAATATCCCATGGAGTTTGAATTATCCTGTTATTGTACCAGACCCTGCAAAACTAGGAGATACCTGTGGACCGTATGTGCAAACTATTCATTTGAATGCTGTTCCAAATTAAGCCAACAAACTTTTGTAATAAAAGTGTAAGTGTTTTTTTTGTTATGAATAAAACCTCAAAAAATATTTAGCTGTTTTTCAATTAATTTGTTTCTTTTTTTTTCCTAAAGTCCTTTGACTTTGCCATGTTAAACCATGGCATGGGTTAGTTGCTGATTAGACGTCAATGAGGTAACAAGTAAAAATAAAAGCATGATGCGTACACTCATCGTGGATTGTCAGGGGTTTAAAATTGCAGACAACAAATTTATATTTAAGGAAGTCACTTTTATCGATTATAGTACGTTTTGGGTGTCTAACCCTATTCATTTGGTGTTTAAACCTCCCTATGCTTTCGAGTTGCTTAGTGAAAAAGATAAAAAACAGATCCAATGGATTGAAAATCATTTGCAATTAGCATGGAACAAGGGTGATATTTCTTACAAGTATCTTGACATCGTAATGAAAGCCCATTTGTCCGCGGCCAATGTCTTATTTGTTAAAGGGAGTGAAAAACGCCAGTGGCTTCAACCAATTTTACCCTCCCACTGTCAATGTATTGACCTTTTAGATCTGGGTTGTCCATCCCTGCAAACGCTCATGGACACTTGTCCTTGCGACAATATTCAGAATAAAGCCTTAGCGCATGCATGACAATTGTTTCATTGGCTCACCACGAGTGCATGTTGGGAGTTGTTCAATAAAATTAAAACTGAAAGTGTATCGTCCAATGATAGCAGTGAGACCTGTACACGTGAGGTGATAACATCAACGTTATAGACATGGACGCCACTACAATCGACAAGGCTATTGGAAAGTTCTTCGTGTGCAAAAAAAACCTGATTAGCTTTACACAAGATGAATTATTAGCACTACCTAAATCATTTCTTTTTTATGTTGCTGCCAACGCTGTCAAAGAAATTTGGGAAAAGGCGCCTGCGAGTGGACTAACGTCTCTGTATTGAGTGAACTACAACCATGCAGTGATTTTTCCCATCACAAGCAATTAACCATGGCAAAAATACCTTCCATTCGACAGTGTGCCACATGCCAATTAATGAAATTATATCATGGTCATAAAACTCAGTGTAAAGACATTGTTTCATCATTCCATGGCTGTCATTCGGAAAACAACCACCACCTACCATGCTCGTCAGCAGCCGCCGACAAACAACAACAACAACAATAACAGCAAGAACAAGAAGAAGAGGAACAAGAAGAACAACAAAAAAAGTGTTTTTCAACGATTGAAACCTCTATGTCCCAGGTGTACTGGCCGTGGAATTATTGATAACATCATTAAAAACTTACCATTCGAAGCTCACTTACCTGCTTACAGCTTTTGCGGCCCTGGTACTCGTCTTGAAGATGGTTTGAGGAGAGGGGATATGGGAATCAATGCTTTGGATCATGCATGCCTTAATCACGATAAAGCCTATGAAAACAGTGATCCCACACTAAGACGCATTGCCGACAAAGTCTTGTTTAGCATTGCCAAGCAACGATTAACAGCTTCAGATGCCAGTCTAGCAGAACGAATGGCAGCATTTATAGTGATTGGTGCTATGAAGAGCAAATTTCTTTTATCTAGATATGGACTTGAACGTAATGAATTTATTTAAAAAAATGTATAGTATCACTGTTATCATGACAAAAAAGACATCATATTATAACACAAACCTTTACCCTTATGTGAACTTTACAAAGTACTCTAGTGCGCTGATGCACATACAACTTCAGAACAAACTGTACTTTAATTCTTCTGTCATCCAATGTGACTTCATTTTCTCTACAAGATTAATTATTCCTTAAACCTTGTCTTAATTTGACAATAATGTGTATCGTGTGTGTGTTTTGATTTTTCTCTTCCCACCAAATGCTTTACATGCATTAGCCTATTCTGGTGTTGCACAGCAGTCTACGTACAACTCCATAATTATGTAAGCTACCCCTACACTTCCTCTATTTATATAGTTCCACTGCATGCCGTGTGTGATTTCGTATTAAAACATTAATTAACGCTGTGTCGGACGGTACTATTAAACTACCTTAGCGCGAGTGGCCTGTGGCATCTGGTAACCCACTTCAGAAACAGATGTCAGTGACAGTACAAATGCAACGTCTAACCATTCGGTAGATAGCTAAAATCATGAACCATCAGGATAATCTATAATTATCAATGTGTTCTTAAACCACATGACTCTATTACTCAACATAACAATATTTCATTTCATGTCATTAACAGGGGCTAAAATCTGTTCCTTTAAAACTTGTTTTCACGGTTCCCTTGACCGTCCAGACCCTCGTCCCGAGCGGCCGGTGTACAATAGAAGTGGAATGGGGTTCCAACATTAGCTCGACCCTCGCTTCCTGTCCGAAGGCTTTCTCTCACTAAGCAGCAAAAGATCTTACAAGACAAACACTGTGGTCCCAGTGACACACATATCTCAATGGATTTTAACTGAATATTATGCAAATAGGTTCTGGATGAGCTTTCACATTTACTCCTGCACTGAGGATATAATAATTGGCTCCAAACTAGGCCCATTTCAACATGAAGGCACGAGATTCATAACGCATTAGTCCATTAGGTAACCGGTATCTTTAACAATATTGCGGCTAGCCCAAGTTGCCGTCTTGGATTCGCTTCAACGAGCCGAATCACTCAACAAATAGTTCTCGGGGAATCAGATAGCGTGCAAGAGGTGCTCATTGTTTTCCTCCCACCTATCAGGGGATTCGAACCCGGAACTTCCATATCCATCATCAGAGCTAGGGTCAATATCACTATATACGCTCTGGCATAAAATACATCTCTCATTACGCCCACGGCATACGAGATTTCATATGAAGAATAGATACCCTGGTCCGTCCTAATGCTATGATCTACGTCCTGTAATTACCAAGAGAAATCTATCAATTGCTCTATAAGCTTTCACATAAGCTGCAAATTCAATTCACTAAAAGCTCTTCCATTTCCTGGCATAATTATATTCCCATTAATACAATATTCTGATATCAAACTCTTTTCTTAATCCCGTAACGGAATCTTACTGTATAATCTTACTGCTTAGATCGATAATTCTTGTCCTTTAGCGTAAATATTTCTCGTTTACAGCATTTTTCCTGATGCGTTCATTCATACCTTTTTATTCATTATTATTATTATTATTATTTTCACTGACATAAATTTACCGAAATCCGACACAACTCATCTTACAAACCGAACAACTATGTTCGTTCATTACATACCTGATTTGCCATTTCTAAATAATAGTGGTAACGATAACCCACTCACTGATGCAAAATAACATCTCAACTCAATTAAAATCAACATAATAATGAGTAAACTTGGAAAGTCTATCTCCTACTCTGATTCTTACTGGCATCTTTATAATTCTGAAATCACACTACATGCAGTGGCCTATATCTCTACTTCAACATAATTTGTGGGGTACTCACATATCTTAAGGCTTCGTCACGGTGGTGGTTCCAACCACTCATATCCTTCCGGGTCGCCTGCCATAAGCAGATTAGTGCGACATTTTCAACTTGAATACACACATTTTCTGACACATATTTTTCGTTAACCACACGACACTTTGCATTTCTATAAAGAAGCTATTGCTTCCAACACACATGACACTTTAAAACACTTATTCAACTATTAATTAAAAAGACATTTCACATATAATTTACATAACACACGTCACTCCGTACACTTTTCCTTGGTTGAAATTCCCTAGCAAAGATATCCAAAAATGCAGGTGTCGACGGCATCTCCCGTACTCCTACCAACTCCTGATTGAAAGTCTGGTTCGCTTGCCCTCGGAATTCACCAACAGTTTATCCATACTCCTACGGTAAGCTTCCTGATTCGCATAACTATGCTAACTTCCGTCCTGAGCGTTATTATTTGGTATTCAAAGACATTACCAACTGCTTCGTAAGGTTTCTTTTAGCGCATTCCATCGTAATTAGACATATACGATCAGTCAATATTTTATACATTGCGCTTAACACTGTGCATAACTTTACATAGATTATTATTTACAATAGTTCTGCAACTTCTCTCACACGTTGCTACCTAAGTGAACACACATTGTTCATACTGTTTACAAAAACTGCGAAGCGACGACTGTTTGCGACTCTCGGTGACAAACTATGTCCAACTGTGTAAACTGCGTTAATACTGGCTGCAACACTGGCGTGCGCCTGGCGTGATGACTGTGTTCTAACTGAGTAAAGACTGACGTGCTACTGGCTTGAGACTGAGGTTAGACTGAGGAAAGCTGAGGTTAGACTGAGGCTCTGCCAAGGGCCGACTCCCTTATATTGGATTCCCACAGAAAGTAGAGCAAAATTTTCCCGCGTTCTCTCAGCTCCTCTCCCAGCATGATTCTGGTCTCGAAACCATGCTCATCGGGTTCCTTTTCCTTCACTGATCCTAGGACTGTCTGCGTGCTGAAGAATCGCTCGGCCAATTAATTAATATTAATTCCTTTCTCCACAGCGTGGGGACGCTATCTCACGGGAAATCCCTGGCAACCTCGTTAAAACCAAACCGCGCACAACCATTGTTCCTGTTCTTCCGCACTTCGCTAAATCTGCGTCAATTTCGCAGATTAAAGGCTCTAAAAATTGCCTCCTGGCTAAAGATTCATCTGTGTGCCACTCTCATATCATTGTGTTACTCCAATCATGAGTAATCAATGATTTTCCTTGGGATCTTCCCACCCCACTCTTACATCCATTCTCAGTCGGGGAAAACTGGGTCATTATTCAAGTCCCCAACCTCCTCCAGACGACATAACGAGGACAGCAAGATGGACGTGGCTCCATGCTGCACCTCCCACAATTCTGGGCCAATTAGTTAAACGTCAAACTCTGCACTTTTCGTGCTCCAAGTCCAGTATAGCCTACTTCATGTAGTCTAATAATGCTGTATTTTGGTCAACTTCTTGCATTATTTTAATAAATAATGTCATTATCAACTGGAATCACACCAGTGATTAAATATACACATTTCTCTAGGGGTTTTTACCATGAAACTCCCTCAGCAGATCTCGGGTTCGTTCCCTGGTGGAACCTTTGTACTGAGATCACAATCTCTGAGATCCACGTTCGATATCAGTCAGCATAATACCCTCGGGTTCAATACATGGTAATTGTACTAAACCTATTTTTTAAATCACAAACAATCAAAAAAAGGACAAAAGTCCATCATTATTCATCAGCTTCAAATGCCAGTCTAGTAGAACGAATGGCAGCATGAAATCTTTATCTACTCTAGAACCAGGTTTTTGTTAAACGCTTATTATTGAATAAAATAACATGTTACTAGAATTTGATCGTTATAAATTATAATCATTATAATAATAATAATTAAAAATTGCTTAAAAATTGCTATAAATGCTATTTTAAATCACAAACAATAAAAAGGACAAAAGTCCATTATTTTAAGTAATAGTTTCATCATTATTATAAAAAATGATATACATGGTAATTGTACTAAACCTATAAACAAAAAATTCTACCATTAAGCATAAGTTTTGAAAATTTATTTTTTTATTATTATTTATCATTGTAATCGTTGAGCAACAATTAATAAACGTCAAACTGTTGAGCACCAAAAAATAATTTTATTTTATTACCATATAGTTATTGAAGAGTAGGGCATGAATAAACATAAAGTCACGGCTAGCGTACAATGATTATTCGTTTTCAATTTTTACAAAACGAACCATGCATCGATTATTTTTTTCACCCTCATAAATTAAATAGACAGGGTGAATACTGGAATTGACATCTTCCATGGCATTATCAGGTAGGTTATTAAATCGTGTGGGAAGAAATGTCTCAAAGTCTTGACAAATGCAAAGACCTCGTTCACCAAATTTGGTTTTCAGTTTTTGAATTTTATGTATGCGAAAGGGTGTTTGCGTAGGCAATTCACTCATTTTCTTGCGTGCAAAGCCACAATCTTGACCAATGGCGTTCAAGGCGTCCATGGTTGTCTATAAACAAAGAAAAGAGTGTTACTTTCTAACACTCTCGTTCTTATATTACAACAACAATAACTTTATACATCAAAGTGTGTTGTTGTTTTTTAAATCCTGAGTGTTTATGACCTGAAGTTGTAGATAGATAGTATTGGATAAATTTACAAAAATATAATAATAATGTTTGTATCATTTTTCAGTCAAAACATACATTTGGAAATTATTTAATAGGAAATGTTTTATCAAAATTAAGTGTGAATCATTTTCAAGATCTCTCTTGGAGGTAAATGCATGTCTCTGTTGTGAATGGGAATTAGCCTATCATTCCCTTGTCGAATGACTTGTATTCGTTTGCCCTGTTGTTGTGCAAAATTCACACTGCATTCTGTTAAATAAATAGTATCAACAGATACTAAGAACAAACATCTGAATGCTGTTGGTAACCTATAAAAGGCAAAGTTAACACGCTATGCATTTAATAACCATGTCTACATCCAACAAAACAAAATTCAAAACTACAAATTTAAACCAGTGTGTATGTGTTCATCAACGTGAATAAACGATAAACTAAAACAAACAAAAAATAGCCAAATGTATTCTAAACGTCAAGTATGCACCTGAAATCCGAATGTAAACAAAAAAAGCCGTAATCATGACATGATGTTGTTAGTTTCTAACAAATCTCATTCTATGAGGCGAATATTGATTGATAGGTAAGCTAAGACAAAGTTGGCGAAATGCTTGTTGTTGATACGAAGTGATTCGTCCCTCAGCAGGAAATTTATAAAAATGAAAACAAAACATTTGAGAGGTTATTGGAAAATAAACATTAAACAGGGGTTTTGTACATATTGTACACCAGAAATCTGCAAAATGATCCTCGTCAGCTAATTTAACAATCACTTGATTCATGGTTAAATCGTACCATGCTTTATGAATCACTTGCGTGGATACATTATTTTCAAAGCCAAAATTTAGCATACTGGATTTACAAAAGTGATGCCCTGGCTCATGAAACAAATCATCATCATTATCATCACGATTAATGATGCTGTCATAAAACGTGGTATCAATGCGTACTTTCGTGTTTCTATATTCTGAAGGATAGGCCACACGTTGAGGATTATGAGACATCATCGTGGCATATTCATTGAACGTGGTGTGTTTTGTGACGATGAAACAATCTTCACCGTGGCTCATGATTGAATCTGAAAAGTAGTCGTTGCCGTTTACTAAGTGAATAATAAAAAAAATACAATGTACTATATACACCGTCTGTCCCCTAAGTCAATGGCAAAAATAAAATAAAAAATAAGCAAAACACAAATAAATAACCATCTGTCTGTTGACTTCTTTAGCTGTAGGCGGCAAACATAATATGCAACCGGTTAAAAAACAATTTATGTTCAGATATTGGACTGGTGTTGTTTTCAAATATATCACCACTCATAACTCTAGCCATAAAGTGAGAGATTGTGCACAGTAAAAGCAGCAGATTATTATTATCCTTTGTTCTTGCATGAGACCTACTAAGCCACACCCTAGTGAGGCCTATTAAGCCGCATGCCTATTGAGGGTGAATGGTCACTTTGCTGAAATATGAGGCCTACTAAGCGACAACAATAGTGAGGGTGGCTACTTGTTTGTTTTTTTCCTAACCTAACCTAAGAAAGCCAACATGTTTTTAATCTAGCCTGTGCACAGTGAACCATGCAAACGTTGATGCATGGCTCACTTTATGTGTTGACAGGCAAATTGCACAAGACATACAGTTTATGTACAACTATTTACAGGCATTCACACATTCATGCATACATCCATACACGCAGGTTAAAAAAACAAAAATTATAAGATACACTACAATTTTTTATTTTTATTCCGAGGCTCAAGATGGCATCTCGCATTTGATAGCAACCAAACCAAACACTTGCCGTGTGGAACTAAAACAATAGCTACAACCATTACTGGTTGTAACCAAACGGGACGCTTGTCATCATATCCTGACACCACTGTCTCTTGTCGTCTAACAAAGCGAGTGTTTGTTTTCGCTGCTTCATTAAAAATAAATCATGATTTTTCGAGAGAATCCGAAACTGACTATGTGCCATGGCTGTGTGGGTCTGAAGGACATGTAAATAATCATCCACACAGAGTCGTTTAACCACATGCTGGCTAATCCCTTTGGCTCGCATAGATTCGCATCGATCCACCTGTCGAAAACTATACATTTTCGGAGCGAGACCTACAAACTCAGTCATCATGGTGTCTGAACACTCATCTTTCATTAAACCATTTTTTTTTGTTCAGACGGGGGATATCGAACACGTTCTTCTCACTAAACGGGGACGTGTCAAACCATTTTGGGTTTTGTTTCATAACGACATACGGATCACAGTCACGGATATGGTAAATAAAACTATCCGTGTCTGTATATAACAAGGAAATGGTACCAAATCGCTGTATTGCAAAACCATAATGGAATTTATACATGTGCAATTTTGAAAAATCTAAAATGACTTGGCCTAAATAGATAGGCTTATTCATGACCACTTTAGTTTTGGCAAGTTCAATAGTCAGTAGATCATGATCAATAATGTTTAAAGATTTGAAATTTGGTTTTGCAATATATTTTTGAGCTCCCCATCTGCCATGCCATGTATTGACCAAGTTAATGTCCCTATACTGCCGTACATTTTCCAAACTCTTGCCATAGATACAATTATTCATTAGTTTAAGCAATTTTATTTGAAATGGCTGAGTGGCACTTTGTCTGTGACTGGTATTTAAATCCATGTATGGTTTCAACCACTGTTCCTGACAAAAAGAAATACCTCTATGAATTTTTTTCAGGGTTAAGCCCTGGGCTAAACGTTCTACCAGCATGTCAATATGCAACACATAGTGATTTTTATCATACAAGGTACCCATCAATTTCTTATGATTTCCCTTACTCTCGGGCGGCACCATTTTCTCTATGCAAAAGGGGAAATCACCATGTCGCTGTCTGAGATGGGGGGGGATAAGCTAAGTCAACGTCAAGAACATACCCTACGTCCTGTTGCTTTCTGGCGATATGCACATTAAAATCTTTAACTTCATTCTCAGACAGCCAGACAAAGATTCTGTACGGCAGTGGTCGACTCATAGCGTGACCGTATAAATTGTTTACGTCGAAATACATTAGGTAGGATTCTGGTTCTTCGGGACAATAATCAGGCATGTAATGATTATTTGCCTTGGCATGTCGTTGATTGAGCGATACGAATCCCCCACGAATCCCTTTTTCCATCATGAGTACCATATCGGGATCCGTCAGTAAATCAAGCTCAATGTGGGTAAATTTGACGGCGGCGTCCCAACTTAACCCTGGACTGGTATAGTAGTGGGCGGGGTCAAGGCCATAGATCGTGTGACATAGCTGACGAAACGTTTCAAAAACGTCGGTCAACAACAACACGTCTAATTTTAAGTAGTGCATAGCATACTGGCCCATGGTTTCTATGCCAAACACTCGCCAAACATGCTGTGCGTGGGCATCGTCTTCTTCACTAATGGTGCTTTGAGTTAACTGAGAAAAGAATTTTTCTCTTGGCGGCAAAGTCGTTTCTTCAAGCACCTCGTAACTTCCCGCATAATCATAAGGAAAATGGCCTTTACGAACACACAATTTAAATTGATTTGTATCCGTAAAGTGGGAATGGGTACGTTTCAACTCACCTTCGCTTAAGCCTTTCACAAGACTATCCAGCGAACTAGACATAAACTTGAATGAGTCGAGAAAGCGAATGCTCATGCTTCCTTTTCTCCATGAAAGTGAGGTAAAGCTCTCAAGGTTCTTAGCCAAAATGCTGAATTTGCTCTTATCTACATGTGCAAATTGTTTTACAATGAAGTGAAGGTCATACCGGGAGAAATTGTGTAAGAAGACAGGGAGGAAGCGAGGTGTAGAGTACTTCAAATTGCCTTCGTTATGGGCAGCACCTCTAAAATGCCCTGTCCTGTGGCAGTGGTCTCTTACTTTTTTTTCTCCGCCTAAGATTGGCTTTTCACATATGTGGCAGGTGGTGGCTTGATCATATTCTCTTTGCTGTACGTCATTCATCTGAATTGGTACAGGGTTGTTCAAAATAGTTTCTACTTTGCCTGCTAAAGCCGCCATTTGATCAACAAACCACTGCGCACAATCCTGACCTTCATGACTTACATACCCACATTGTGAATTATCATAGTGACAGACAACATAATAGGCTACAGCAAAAGGCTCATGTTTCTGCACTGGATAGGCTGAGCTTGTATGGGGGCTTGGTTCACATCCCTGAATGGGAACAGTAAGGGCCTCAAAATCAGCGTAAACAGTAAATGATACCATGTCTTGTTTATTTGTGGCCTTAAATTTTAAGACTGCGTCATTCCCTTCGGGCAAGACTAGCTTTACTGCCATCTGCCCTTCACAGTCATCTGTATGTCGTTTCAAAAGTTCATCAGTTGTAAAATATTGAAGGCAGCGCTCGCAAATGTGTTTTGCACACTTATCATTGGACATTTGACTGCTTACCAATCTACTTAAATTCTTTATCCAACAATAATGGCTTTTATCCCCGTCAGACAGGAAAAGCAGGTGAATGTGATGTTGCTTTACCTGTTTGGTGCCATACAAGGGGCCCACAATATTGGATCCGTCGAAGCCATACACCATAAAGGACAAATTTGGATTATCTTTCTCAAATAAATGAATTTTATCTAGAGGCATGGGAAATGAAACACGCTCGAGATTGAGAGTTTGTTTCATGTGGTTAAACAATTCTTTGTACTGCCCTGGTTTATGACCATTTCTGTCTTTACAGGGTTGCAGACAGCTAACTATACTCCACAAAAAGCAGTAATCGTCTTTATTGCGTATGTTGATCACTGCCTTTCTGGAAGCGATAAAGCTCGGTGTGGCAATATAGCTACTTCCTGCATTCAATGGATTGTATTTACAAATATTGATTTGCAAATAGGCAATGCTATCGAGGGCCAAGCCACTGGGACCCTGTTACAACTTATCAAATTTAGTGATAAGCGCTTGAATAGCTTTCTCCTGATACCACGTTTCCAAATTATCAGCTATCAGTACTTTCTCCATTTTTGTACAAAGGTTGAAGGTGTGTTTCTCTTCAACATTATTTTTATCAACGTAAATGCACATAGTAGTTCGAAATTTATTTTTAAAGCCTGATGCAATCTTAAGCCTTGTTCACATTCACTCAAAAAAATGGGAAAACATAATTCCACAAAATCTTTAGGCGGCAGACAGTGATTCGCATTGTAAATTCGGCCGGAGCAAACTCGCGTTTTGAAACATTTGGCCAAAGGCTGCCACACTAACACTTCACTCTCTGATATAGACATGATTATAAAATGAACAAATAAACGTGCAACCCTTACCTTTGAATAGGTTTATCCAAAATCTGCAATTCCAAACGACCACACACTTATCGCTTTCACTGACTGGCATACAATCACGCTCACAGGTACACAATGCTTGTAGCAATTGGCCCCAGCAGGAAATGATCACCAACAAGGTTGCTGTAGTTTTAGTAACACCGACAAGGTTTCTCTTGTGTTTGTTTCCAACGATTTATCTGAAGAAAAAAAACCAATACAATCCGTTATATACATTAAACATGTGCATTCATTCATTCATTCATTCATTCATCGATTCATTCATTCATTCATAAGATTTCCAAAAAACAAAAGGTTTCAAGTGTGCACACATAGATTACACGCTCACTCGAAAAGTAACAAGGTCATTTACTTAGAAAAGAATTAATCTATATTCATAGCTCACCTTTTTTTATTTCGCAAGAGTGACGGTAGTTAAAGCCTGTTCACTCCATACACGTCTTTATTCTGAAACAATAATAAATACACGCCATAAGTTTATAAATTTCCGTGAAATAAATGGCATACATTTAACAACAACAACAACAAAATAATGGAACAACATGTACTCACCATATAATGAATTATAATGCTTTCAGCAAATGTGCTCTTTGTCGCCACTGTCACTGTCACTGTCACTGTCTCTCTGTCAGCTTTCCCAGACTTAATGACGTTTTTTTAAAATCTGCAACAAACGAAATCCCAAAAAATACCATCAGTCACTAACTTACTTTTCATGCATACACAAAATAACAATAAAACCAATCATGTCATAATTAAGAATAATGAACCTACCTTAGTACAAGTATGGCCGCGGTTCACGTAATATTTTACGAAGAGCATAAGGCACTTGCATCCGTCACCTTCAAAGATGATCACAAGAATGATGAGTCTCTCTTACCCTCAGAACTTATATGTCTCCTCAACAAGATGCAAAGTTAACACTTTACTTTTTTTTTGTTCCTACGAGTAGGATGTCATGGAGCGCACAAGTCAGACTGATTCTCACAAGCTTTGCAAACTCTGCATGAGTGTGCGTGGGAATGCAATGATCAGCTTTTTGACAGAGCTGTATGTCCTTCATCGCGATATCGAGTTACACGTCTGGGTCAGATAACAGCCACCTGCATGCGAACAACAGGCTGTTATATCTCTCTGCTGCGAGGCACGTACGATGATAAGACCAGTGTCTGTCTGGCTCGCCGTGGGTCAGCCTCAATGCTTTCAATTCTCATTTCATCAAGCAAGTTCTCTCTCTGCGTGTGAGCCCTGACCAGCCATGACAAATAATAATAATAATGCATAAGTGTTTTACCAACATCATAGCGCATAACATAACGTGACTTCAAATCTGGTTTCTTACTTTTTCCCCGTTTTACTCAACGATATCAAAAAAAAATGACGGAAACCATGATTTCAGCTTTTCCATACCTACATTCCCGTAAACAGAACAACGACTCAAATACATCGACATGCCCGTCATAAAAATCGCCTCATTCGTTTTCCAAATAACGAGAAAATGAACAAAAACACATTTTCCATAAGAAAACCATGTTTCCAGCTTTCTACCTTTTTCATATCTATATCCCCGTAAAGATAATAAAGAGACGAAAAAAATACTATCACACACGTCATCCTCACGTTTTCGGTTTTCACAATATGAGGGAAAATCACAAAAATCCATTTTTGACTAAAAAAACATGTTTCCAGCTTTTTACCTATTCCATACCTACATCTCCGTAAAGAGGACAATGAGACGAAAACATACTATCATACACGTCATCCTCACGTTTTCAGTTTTCGCAATATGAGGAAAAATCACAAAAAAATTACTAAAAAAATGTTTCCAGCTTTTTAGCTTTTCCGTACCTACATCACCGTAAAGAGGACAATGAGACGAAAACATACTATCATACACGTCATCCTCACGTTTTCAGTTTTCGCAATATGAGGAAAAATCACAAAAAACATGTTTGACTAAAAAAGTGTTTCCAGCTTTTTAGCTTTTCCGTACCTACATCTCCGTAAATAGGACAATGAAACGAAAAAATACTATCACACACGTCATCATCACGTTTTCCGTTTTCCAAAAATCGGCAAAAAATGTGAAAAACACATTTATAGACCCAAAACCCTAGGTTCACCTTTTCGACACCTACATTCCCGTAAAGAGCACGACGAGACGAAAAAAAACGAATCCAAGCACGCCCTCCTAGCATGGCCCATTTTCCAAAAATCGGCAAAAAATGTGAAACACGCATTTTTAGACCCAAAACCCTAGGTTCACCTTTTCGACACCTACATTCCCGTAAAGAGCATAACGAGACGAAAAAAACGAATCCAAGCACGCCCTCCTAGCATAGCCCGATTTCCAAAAATCGTCAAAAAATGTGAAAAACGCATTTTTAGACCCAAAACCCTAGGTTCACCTTTTCGACACCTACATTCCCGTAAAGAGCACAACGAGACGAAAAAAACGAATCCAAGTACGCCCTCCTAGCATGGCCCGTTTCCCAAAAATCGGCAAAAAATGTGAAAAACGCATTTTTAGACCCAAAACCCTAGGTTCACCTTTTCGACACCTACATTCCCGTAAAGTGCACAACGAGACGAAAAAACCAATCCAAGCACGCCCTCCTAGCATGGCCCGTTTTCCAAAAATCGGCAAAAAATTTGAAAAACGCATTTTTAGACCCTAAACCCTAGGTTCACCTTTTCGACACCTACATTCCCGTAAAGAGCACAACGAGACGAAAAAACGAATCCAAGCACGCCCTCCTAGCATGGCTCCTTCCATTCCAAGGTCGCTGGGGCTCACAACTTGCTTTTGGAAGCAGAACCCGTGTTACCACACTACTCAGGAGAACTCCTAAACATACGCAGTTCTCCTGGTAAGCACGCAATTTGCCTAACACTGTGGTCAAACGGTAGGATATCTTACAGGGGGATATTCACTCTCGTTTACGGTCGGCGGCAAACTTCTAAGAAGGTATCCAAAATCTTGTACCACGCTATGACAAATGCCTGCAAACGTTCGGCAGTTATGTGGAAAAGTAGTTTAAGAGGTGTATATTGTTGTGAAATAAATAATTTTTCTGTATCTGTACACAATTTAATTTTATTACCAAACGGAACTTACTTTCTGGACGTGCCTCGTATATTCATACCTCATTCCTTATGCTACATGCCGTATACTTTCCCACAATCCTGCGTCCTACTATTAATCCAACCCAAGTATATTTTAAATTTTATTGCTATAAGACGATGGAACCGTCCGATATTTTATTTTGCCTTTTTCTTTGATCTCGTAATTTAAGACTGGTAGGTTATCAGCGTTCCGAGCCCGAGCTCAGTTATGGGGCTGCCATCTAAGGTGCTGAGCCACCGGTTTGCTAACAAAGCGACCTATTTACAATAGGGAAGAAGGAAGATGGGAAAGGAGGGAAAAAAGAGGACTCATACAAACGTTTTGGGAAAGCTGATATGGGTAGGATCATCAGAGGAAGACGATTCCAGTGGATGGGACATATCATAAGAGCTGTCGAATCCATCCCTAACAGAGTGTTCAATGCTCAGCTGATTGGCAAACCTCCAAGAGGCCGTCCAAGGGCGAGATGGAAGGATAGGGTGATGAGAACGTTGCAGCAGGTGGAACCAACATCAGTACTGGATCATGCAATGGATAGAGAAAAATGGAACGGCATTTGTAACAAATGCTTGAGATTGTGATCGGAATAATGCCTCCTGTGTGATTAATTGGGATAGTGTTGTGTAATATTGTGTATTTTATGTGTTTGTTATGTTTCTTTATTTACTGTCATGGGCCTTAATGGCCTGATGTGAACAATAAATGATAATTAAGATTTGACGATGGATACAAAACACTGATATGGATGAGGCTGCGATAGAAGCAAGGCCAAAGGGATATGGAACAAGAGAACAATTGATTCTAGCGTTTCAAATGGAAAAAGGAAAGTTATATGATGCTGTTCTAAAAACTGGAATAATCTTTGATTCCAATTTCTTGCTAAAACGTTTTTCTCCGTAGATATAAAATTTCCCTTTTTATGGGACTTTTTAGCATACAAAGCAGAAATGTTTAGATATAATACCTCATTATATGTTTCAAAGTGAACGTTAGTTTGATTTTTCCAGATGGAAATATTCAAGACACAGCAGTTCACAATTTTTAAAACATTCATGAAAATGCATAAATGCATTTATTTTCATAAAAGCTGTGTGAAGGTAACGTCCTTGGCAAATTTCGATTATTTCCTGTTAATAATTCCTGAGATAGAGACAAATAAAAAGTTGGAGATAAGCTCGTGCAATATAGGACATTCTGGAGTTCCATAATAGTACATTATGAACGAGTCTATAATGGCAATAATTAGTACACGATTATGTTTATTAAACGAGCGTAGCGAGCTTTATAATTTCCATACGAGTGTCTTAATTACCGTTAAATGTGAGTTGCATACGACTGTTTATGTTCGACGATAATTATATCCATTTTATGTTCGAACATAAATTTTCATAAATATCTCTCGAGATTTAACCAGTTTTATGTACTGAACAGAGCACATGGGACGCAGAGAATACCTTGAATTTGACCATGGCCTCCTGGAATACCTAACTATGACACTCGCAAAGCAGTGAAATTTAAAATAGGGGCCATGAAGTGAGCACAGGTGCGATGCTATCCTCACCTAATTGGTCACACAACTGTTTCGAGCTCTGATTCGTGGGAGAAACTGTATCATAATGAAAGCTTGTACTATAATGAGCCTCATAATAGTGCAGTTTTCTGACATATAATATTTACATTTCGCCAGGGTCAAACATAAAATCACATAGACTATTATTTTTGAAATTCATGATTCCATTTTTAGCCTACTTTTCACATTTTGCAAAAATGAGGAAAAAGTAGACTTATGAGATCGGGCAAATGTGTGTGTGTCTGTCTGTCTGTTCTTCTGTCTGTCTGTCTGTCTGTCTGTCCTTCTGTCTGCCTGTCTGTCTGGCTGTGTGTGTGTGTCCCCCTATCAACTCCTAAACGACTGCAGCAATCGAAACAAAATTTGGTAGGAGTAAACATCTATACCTGAATATCTCACGGCTATATTTGAAAATGATGTCAGTGCTACCACCTGCTGAAAAATCGCAATTGAAATTTGAGCTCCATGTTGGATATCTTGGAAGGTATGAATGGGAGCTATTTCAAAATTGGCACACGTATAGATAATAATATTGCAGTTTAATTTCCAGGAGGCCATACATCGTAGTGTTGGCAAAGAGATTATAAGTCTGCTGATAAGTCCAAATTTTAAATGCATATAACTTCTACGCTATCAATTGGATTTCAACCAAATTTGGTATGTGGTATGTGTACATAAACAGATATGACTGAACGTATTCTTAAGATCCACCAGGGCTGCCAACTGTTAATAAATGCTCTCAATATATTTTATCCAGATACCAATATATCAGAAAGTATGCAAGCCGACAGCTTTAAACTATGCACACGTATAGTTCCTGGCATTCTATATTAATTTGGAGTAACGTATATACGTCAGTGCTACAAACATGATTCTAAGCCTGCTGAGAAGTCCAAATTTAAATACATGTAACTTCTATACTATAATTTGGATTTCAACCAAATTTCGTGTGTGCTATGTGTACCATAACATATATGTCTATGCCGATTCTTAAGAGTAACCAGGCCTGCCAACTGTTAATAAATACTGTCTCTATTTTTGTTACCCTATTATCAATATATCAGAAAGTATGCAAGCCAATAGCTCTAAACTTTTCACACGTATAGTACCTGGCATTCTAGATTAATTTGGAGTAACTAATATACGTCAGTGCTGCCAACATGATTCTAAGACTGCTGATAGGTCCAATTTTAAAATGCATGTAACTTCTATACTAACTCACGTATTTCATTCAAAACTGACACAACAACAGATCATATTATTTCAGATTATTTCTGACCAATACATGTATGTCATTGTTGCCAACATGATTTTACGCCCGCTGTTAGTTCCAATGTCTAACTGCATGTAACGTCCATGCTATCCATTGGACTTCAACCAAATTTTGTATTCTGTACCTTAAGAGATGGAACTAAGAATATATTCAGTCACCAGGGCTGCCAACTGTAGTTCTCTATTAGACCAGGTATACAGTATTTCGATCTAATTGGAAATTTCGATGTTACCAACTTAATTTCGTCATTTTTCTAGATAGATCCATATAGATTAATCATTGGCATGAATCTTAAATTTTAAGAAAAGTAGGCTCTTTAGTTCTTCACGGAACTTCTTGTTATAGTTTGTATTTTATTTGCAGTAAGATTCACTACAATTAGCTTGGCAACGTTTCTTCGTCACTCACAAATATCACGCTGGGATACATTTATTTTCCCATGTGTCTGTTGTGAGTCCTCCTTGTGGCGTAGTGACTAGCGTAGTGACTAGCATTCTTGGATGTCACTGCGGACGACCGGCTTCCATTCTCAGCTCTGCCAAAGAATTTAATAATTGTCTTATGACTGGAACGGGGTTACTTAACTTTGTGAGGCTCAGCTGAAAATAGGTAGGTTGGATTCTTACTTCAGCCTTTGTAAAAGAATTCTTATGGTTTCCACACGTCCATGCTTAGCAAATGCTGGAATGGTACCCAAATCCTAGATCCACTTAACATGTACACATTAGTTTAGGGAACACAATGGCACAGGATATCAGACAGATCCCCCCCACACACACACAAGTACACGGGGCTTCATTACCATGATATCGTAAAAGCATTAAATGAATCAACATCAACAACAACAATAGGCCTTTTAGAAACTACCACCCTACCTATTTTCGTACTGCTGACTTAATTAAACTCTGAGTAGGTCTATTCCTTTTTTCATATTTTATACATCCAAGGTAGCAAATATGCGTAATGTTCAACGTAACAGTCTTGCAACTTAGATGAGTAATTTCCCTTATTTGTGACTCCTCGCTTGACGAATTTCATGAAAATTTCCACCTAGATTCAGAGATTGGACTTTTTGTATTAATGGAACTATTGACTGCCATCTTCAATGAATATGATCCCTATACATACTAGAATTTCCTCAGATAGAATCAGCCATCATCAGTCAATCTTGAGAAGAGGTTAGCACACGAACAAACCATACCCTGCTTTCAACAAAGCGTATTACGTGAAGGAAATACATGTAGCTGGACATACGATAGAAAGCCTGGAGACGATTACGAAAACCGTTGATCAGTTCTTACAATCCGTATGAATCCAGCCACATATTTGCAAGGATGCTACTCTATACATTGTCAATGGGTCATCCCAGATCTTGAGGAACAATATACCAAGTTAATCAGCTTCCCCTAATGATATTGTTCTATGCAGCCCAACTAATGCGTGTTGACAGGAAGGTCGATATTTGTCTGGTTGCATCCTGTATGGTACTAATACACTGAAAGCATATCCCGCAAACAATACTGAACACTAATATTTTGCTCTCGTATTTGCCTGTATTCACATCGAGTGAAAAGTTTGCAGGATATGCTTGCAGTATCATGGAAGCAGAGAAATATTTATCTTCCTGACAACAACGCTAATTGGACTGCATTAAACAATATTATTAGGGGCAGCTAGATCTGTACTGGACAAAACGGAGGCAGACAGGTTTTTCTCCGGGTACTCCGGTTTTCCCTGTCAAAATTGCATTCCAGCAACACTCTCCACTATCATTTCATTTCATCTGTCATTCATTTAATCATTGCCCCAGAGGAGTGCGTCAGGCCTCGGCAGCCGGCACAGTTCATATCCTCGCCGCTAGATGGGGGCTTCATTCATTCCATTCCTGACCCGGTCGGAGACTGGAAGCAGGCTGTGGATTTTCATTTCATTAGGGGCAGCTGTTTCACCTGGTATAATACTAAAAACTGCCCCTACAAGGTTGACATATATATTAACAAAAGAGGACTACTTCATCGACGACATCAAAATACAGCATTACCTACCACAAAGCCTATGAGAATGCACGCTGAACGTTAAATGAGAAACGAAATGCCATTTGGTCCGACTTTTACTCCACAGATGCCATAATGACGGAGAAGTGGAAATAAGCTAATTACGAGCTACGACACGTAATTGCACGTTACGCCACTCATGGATTTCACTATAGATTCTGCAAAACCAAGAATTTCCACCAACCGAATGAAGACTGTGTATGTGACCTGTGCAACGAACATTGTGAAAGGTACCACGCACAAAACAGCAAAATGAGGACAACCTCAATAATAAGACTGGCATTAGCACAATTTATTTGTACAAATATGTATTTGCACATTGTGCGCTTTCTTGTAATAATAACACTAAAAGCCTTTTTTTTTGTCGTGTGACCTCCTGAGAGGCTGAGTGCAGGTCTTTCTAGTCGACACCCGTGGGCGAGTGGCGCATCGGGATGAGAGATGGAATGGATGAAGATGAATGAATGAGACTGGGCAAGGATGTGGAAGGAAGCGGCCGTGGCCTGTCAGAAGGTACCGTCCCAGCATTTGCCTGGTGTTAAAAATGGGGAAACCACGGAAAACCATTTCAAGGACGGCCGACGGTGGGGCTCGAACCTACGCGTCTACCGAGTCAGCAGAGGGCTTCTCCCCATGGCCTAACGCTGCGCTTTAGCCAGCGTAGCCATTACTGTCGGTAGGCCTATACTAAAAGCTGATATTGTATCATTCCACTCGTTCTAAATAGGCATACTACACTCGCCTTTTTGGTATATGGTAGAACCTATACTTACAGTAGCCTATAACCATTTATAGAGATTTTAAGCCATTATTGTTTTCAGTGTTTATACAAATTGACTTTTTGTAGCTTCTCTGTCGGCCAACACGGTTGTGCCCAATGAATGGGTGGGGTACAAGATTCAAATATATAAATACTCTCCTGGAAAAATTACATGTATTAGTTAATGTTCAAGAAAGCCTCCGTGGCTTAGGCGGCAGCCCGCCGGCCTCTCACCGCTGGGTCCGTGGTTCAAATCCCGGTCACTCCATGTGAGATCTGTGCTGGACAGAACGGAGGCAGACAGGTTTTTCTCCGGGTACTCCGGTTTTCCCTGTCAAAATTTCATTCCAGCAACACTCTCCACTATCATTTCATTTCATCTGTCATTCATTTAATCATTGCCCCAGAGGAGTGCGTCAGGCCTTGGCAGCCGGCACAGTTCATATCTTCGCCGCTAGATGGGGGCTTCATTCATTCCATTCCTGACCCGGTCGGAGACTGGAAGCAGGCTGTGGATTTTCATTTTCATTTCAGTTAATGTTCAAGTTTATGTTGCCCAATTTAATTGAAAATGAAAATCCACAGCCTGCTTCCAGTCTCCGACCGGGTCAGGAATGGAATGAATGAAGCCCCCACCTAGCGGCGAGGATATGAACGGTGCCGGCTGCCGAGGCCTGACGCACTCCTCTGGGGCAATGATTAAATGCATGACAGATGAAATGAAATGATAGTGGAGAGTGTTGCTGGAATGAAATTTTGACAGGGAAAACCGGAGTATCCGGCCCAATTTAATTACGTATATTTATTTCCAGGAGTGTGTTTATATATTTGTATCTCGTACCCCGCCCATTCATTGGGCATAATTTTGTTGACCTACTCAAAAACTACAAGGAGTATAACCATTTGTCTAGATTTAATACATGGTTATGCTTTGTCTTCGTTGGCAACCCGAATTGATCGGCAAGTTTTTCTAAATATAAATGACCAAGTAGTTCCTTGAAGAAAAATATAGCTTATTTTCAAAAAATCTACTATGTTAACTGGCTCTATCAGTATACAAAATTTCAGTCTGATTGCTGTCATAGATTAATAAATATTGAGAACCGTCTAAATATTTCGGATGGTCACCATGTTGGATTTTTATAAACATAGGCCATAGAGTTTTGTACTATTAGATGCCGATTATTGCGTAGGTTCATTATTCAAACGTTCACTTCGCATGATTAGGACAGAATAAATAAAAACTTCATTTACAAATTTTGCACAGCTACCATCTTGAGGTTATGTAAACGATTGCACTAAATTAGATGCCAGTGCATTACAATGTGTATAAACATTCGCTGTACCAAGGTTTACTGCACCAGGATGGTTAAATCGTAATGAACGTCTATTTAAATGTTTCAACTTCGCTTGGCCACCATGTTCGTTCTGTTGTCAACAGGTTTTTGAAAGTATCATACGGGAACGTTTAGTGGTACCCTTTAATACCGTACAAAGTTTTAGGGTGATATCAGGAATAGTTTCGTAGATATAGAATGCCGGTGAAATATTTCGCACAGACGCAATGTTGGATTGGTGAGACATAATAAAATTTGAAGGGCACGATCAGGGTCGGCCAAGATGGTATTATGATCTCACCAGGTTTCATTGAAATCGCTCCAGCTGCTTAGATTTTATTAGGGGACACACACACACGCACACGCACACACGCAGATGATCTCCTAAGCCTCCATTTATACAGGCTGTATTTGATATGATAGAAGTCCATTACACTGGTGATAGAAGCGACTAATCTAAGCACATATCTTCATGAAATTTAGTCGTATCTTAATTAGTGTACGTGGAATTAAATCACAAAAATCGTCGGTCAATGTCTTGGAAAATGTCTTAGGCTTCCTTCCCCTCAGCAGCACAGCTGACTTCTCCCCGTCGCCCTCCCCTCCTACGCTGAGAAATGTTGACAAGAGTCTGAAGTCGAGTGGCCTACTCGCCTTGTCTACCAATGGCATTGAAATACACAAACTGAGCCTATGAACAGCTGATTCACACCTTCATGGGGAGTGGCTACATGACTAGTGATGGTGGATCTGTCTAGGATTTTGCCAGCCTCATGGACTATGCATAGAAAATAGAAATCCTAAAGATTTGGGTAATTAATTTAAGGAACTCTTGGTCTCTCTTTTTGTGAAGATAGTGCAACAACTGTAATAAAAATATTAATAATACTAATAATAGTAATAATAGGCTTTTAGACACACTAACTTCTTTTATGTTTCTTTTTGGTTCGGTATGTCGAGTTGACAGACTTTAATGTACGAAGGATTTCTTGTATGTGCCCTGAAATCCATAGACATGATCGTATTAGATCCCATTCATTTACTACATGACTGAACGTAGATCGCACCCTCGGGAAGGTTAGCACTCTACCACCAGAACTACACATGCTGACTCATTATTATTATTTGACTATTATTAATATTATTATTATTATTAGCCTATTATTATTATTATTATTATTATTATTATTATATTTAATAGCACTGCTTCATAACAATGTATTTGAATTTTATTTTCATTTTCGTGTATTTTCATATGTATGTACATTGTTGATTAACCAATAAATCAACACCCCCCTCTCCAGTTTATGGCCACCCCAGGGCTGGAGATGGGATGTGACAATTCACAATATGAACATGTAGTACCATACTAGTATTAAATCTTGGTAGTAGTTTTCCATGGGTTCCCACTTCTACCCCAGGCAAATGCCGGGATTGTTCCTAACTTAAGGCCACGGCCGCCTTCTTCTCAATAACCATAACCACTGGCAGTGCAGCCCATGAAGGGCCTAGGCCTACCAAGCGACCGCTGTCCAGCCATTTGGCCTGCAGATATTAGGGTGACGCGTGGTCAGTGCATCGGGTCCCCTCGGCCATTAATCTTGATTTTCCTGACTCGGACACTGCCTCACTGTCAGACAGCTACTCAATTGCCCTCACGAGGCTTAGCGCACCGCGTTCCAGCCCTCACGTCAGTTTCTAATATCCCTGATGGAGCCGGGAATCGAACCCAGGGCCTCCGGGTGAGAGGCAGTTGCACTGCCCCAACACCACAGGGCTGGCGCCTTCTTCCGAATCCTCACCTGAATTACAAATTCCCACATTACTACAGAAACCACAAAAACACAGGTTATCACACAAATTCTACCCACACCCAGCTACATGGGGATAAATGACCAAAATCGCCAAGCCTCTCAAACAAAACATCAAGTATTTTACTTCGGTCTTAAATGCCAAGTTCTGAACAGACTACGGGATGTCGAAATTTTGTAACACTGTATTTCATTAAGTGAATGTTTTTAGTATTTTCAGAAACTAGTCAACAGAAGGTCCGACACGGACGCCAATGATACACCAGGGCTGAGTATCGAAATTAGTTTACACATGACCATCAATCAATGAATTCCACACTTACAAAGTAGGCTACACAATACTACTGGTCCTAACGTCCCAAGCCATTGCGTGCGTAGTCAACAACAACAACAACAAGAACAACGGCAATACACATTTTCTTACGAGACGGTAGCGCTTATCCTCATAACAGCTGATAGCCTACCACCCCTTAAGTCAACCAGTAAAGTCAATGCTCCGATTACGTAACAACTTCCCCTTCGCGCGTCGTCACACCTGGCTCCGCCTCGTTTCTCACAGCCGGCCGCACCACTTTCTACCTGATTAGTTTCTGAAATAACTAAAAACATTGACTTTTTAATGATTAATTATCAATTTCAAGATAGGGACATTTTTTTTTACCTAGGAAGCTTAGAATAGTCTCTTCTATCACCAGTGTAACGGACTTCCATCATATCAAATACACCCTGTATATAATAAAAAATAGTCTAAAAAGACTCTATTTTCTTTCTGCGTTGATTTTCTGCTATGCAAATTTAATAGATGATGATTTTAACAGTATTACGACAGATTAATACTTTCATGCGACAAATCAAACTCCAACATCTCGTGAGTTCATTGTTCAAACTGTTAGGCATGTCACTTTTTCTAAACAAATGGTTTATTTTTATCTAGGGTTATAACGTGGTTTTGATGTCCAATACAATATTTAATATTCCAATTTAGAGCTCATTAATTTCCACATTTATTGTTCCAGAAAATTTGAACTTATTATCCAAGAGCAAACTGAGTGCATTTTATGTATTTGATAATAGCCATACATTAACCCGTTGATGAATCATTAAAATATTCATATGCTAAACAAATGTAATTCAACTAACCTACAGGGTCATAATTTGAAATATGTGATTCCGAAATATGCATATTTTTCCGACTGGTCACTGTGATAATACAATTATTGTCTATATGTTTAGCATTGGAGTATTTAATGTTGCAGGGCGAAGGACGGATCATGTCTCATATTACATTCAACTCTCGGACACTCGTGCTAGTAATAGATACAGCGTTGCTCGCGCGGGCTACATATGTAGCCCAAAGAGTTATTCAATCTGATGAACTTTCACACGTTATTTTTGGTGGTCAGTTTCCATAATATGACAAATAGTAGTATATGGAATTATTATCGGCTAAATCTGAGGATTTTATGTAGGCGTTTATTTTTATATGGAGAGAAAAAACAAACCCAAGAAGTAAATTCAATTGTATCGTACAACTTCGGTAAAACTGTAACAGAAATAAAACTAATGGAACAGATAAATTATTTTTATGTAAATCTAAATACTTACATTAGTGCATATTTGGATTAGAATTAAACAAAAATAATAATAGATTAGATGATTTCCTTAGAAGATCAGCACTTATTATGAACAATTTCGGATTTTTTTTCTCGAATTGTTGAATTTTATTTTTGCCCTTTTGGCTACAATCTATAGCCCAGGAAATACATAAGCATGCTCACACAAATTTGCCACCCAAGCCTTAAGTGCAAAAGGACACAATGATCCGAGAAAATTATTATTGCACTTCACGCATCTGTTCCTTGTTGATTTATCCCTTCCTCGTCCACACAAGAAGCACAGCCTACTTTATTTCCACTACACTCAACCTATCCCTACTTTCATCTAAACACTGGCAGCTTCGGTGGCGTAGTTGGTAGCATGCTGAGCTTCTATGCCCAAGATAGCGGGTTCAAACTCGGCCGAAGCCGTCGGATTTTTAAGAGCGTTAAAATCCCTCAGTATGCCTTCCTTCATAGGCGTAGTAAAGCTGGCGGTCCCATATCATAGATGTATGGCATGTTAAAGAACCTTCCACTAATTACACCTGTGTGAAGCTAAATTGGATACATTAAGAATGTAAACAACGCTCATAGGTTTCTACGTTCGTTGCCAAGAGCCGACTGCGGTGGCATCTAGTAGCTAAGTTCTGAACTTGGCCTAGTAGTTGTTGACAGTGGCGCTTGGCGGCAAAAGTAGGAACAATTTGAAAAATTCTAAGTTTCAGTCTGTAATTAAATAAAAAAAACAGATACACACACTAATACAGCCATCACAATTAACACCGGTTATCAGATAGATTCTACACACACCGAAAGTACCCGGAGTTACATGATTGCGTTGTCGCAGCCCCTAAACTGAGGAACCCACCAGCCAACCGTCTAAACACTGACTGATTTGAAAGTCATCTACATGGCCACCTCCTGTGTGGCAACGTTTCCTTTGCACGCTCAATGCTGAAACGGCGATGCTCGCGTGGGCTACTATTGTAGCCCAGACGCCTTCTAATGCATCTGGTGTCAATTTGGTGTAATTATTTCAGTCGAAAACACACCCGTCTGTTAAATACAGAATCAACAGGCAGCTACAGAGATTCTCAAATTCCTAGCAAAGAATATACTCAGTGCTACAACAAAATAAATCACTGGGCTACATCAGTAACCCATGCGAATATCCGAGGGTTAAATAAGCTTGACGGAGTGAAAAATTATATCGTTCCTAAACCTCAGATAGGCCAACATTGTTGGATTGGGGATGAACTATAGAAGAAGATAGATGAAAGAAAATGGACCATAGAAGTGTGCATGTAGTCGTTCGCCTAAAATCGCTCACCACGACCGTATCGGGGAGCTTCAGCGATTCCAGAGATTGAAAGATTGAATCACTGCGCTGACATTGGCTCTCCTGAGCGTGATGTATCCTCCCTTCAAGCAAATGCCGGAATAACACCTTATTTCAAGTCCCGGGGCACCTACCCCATTCGTATCCCTAATACAGTCACACACACCACCACAGTCATCACATGAACACAGATTACACAAGTCAATAGTATTTTTGTTACAAAGAAGCTGAATGATTTTCTTAACTGAGTAGTGGGTGCTGAATTCTATAATTAAATCCGTTTTCGTCTATCTGGCAAAGTTTTCGTAATATGGTAGCCTCTATTTTATAACACCTTGAAAATGCTGCATTTTTGGTTACGTTGGCATTGTTTGATTAATTTGCTTTCAGTTTTGTTTTGCGAATGTAATTGTTGGAAATCAATCGAAATATAATATACAATGACGTCCATTCATTATTCTCAGTTCCGAAATGCACCGCCAGGGTACAAATGAGGCGGATGAGTTATGCTCCAACACATTGAAACACATTGGAGAGTGTTGCATTGTTTATTGTATATTCACTTTTCCTTACTCTAATGTAGCTCATTTCTATGATTAGTTTGTGTACTAACAAACATATTTCTGTTCTCCTTTTGCCAGTTACATCTCTATATTCCTATATAAATATCATAAATGCGAATGTTTGTGTGTGTTAGTTTGTTACTTCTCCACACTAAAACAGCTGGACGAATTTGGATGAAATTTGATATGGAGATAGCCTATACCATGGATTAACATATAGGCTGCCTTTCATCCAGAAATAAATCATTGTTCTAGTGGTACGGGAAACGTGGCTGAAAAAATACCAATAAAAGTTAACTGGGACAAAATATCGAAGTCGTCGAATAAAGACTGGACATAGATCATTTCACGCCCCTCGATGCGAGAAACAATACTCGGTGTGTCCCCACGAGACGACGAAAACCACATTTTAAGCCCTAAAACCTACAGTTTCACAGATATTCCCAGAAAACTATCCTTGCTCTGATAAACTGATGAACTAATGGCAAATCCGTGGCAACAGTACCTCAAGACGTGACTTCCAGTGTCTCATCTATCCCTGTAAGAGGAAATGCCAATCCATTTATTATCTAAAATACCATAAGAATATTAGAAACCTAAACGGTCATCCCTCTTTCAAGATATATCTAAACACGATAAGAACATTAGAAATTTAAACCGTCAGTACTACTAGCGGTCCCAAGTGTGTACGTAGAAATTCTTTGATTTTCATTACGCATTACCCTTTTATATTTTACTAGCAGGTACCCGCGGCTTCACTCGCGATGAAGACAATGGGGACGGTGCATTAATGCTGATAATTGGTCTATTCTATTACAGCAATCACGGCTACAGGTGGGTCCATTTAAATTCTGAAAATTCTGATACATACATTGTATTGATATGAGGAGCAAAGTGGGAATTTCATAGAGTTGAGAAAGTCTGCAAGGTACGATGTTACATTATGTGAAAACATTTGAAAATTACGTTTTTGGTTTTGCCATCTTCTGCTGAGACATAACGATTTTGTTGTCCGGATACTCGTGAGCACGCCACATACCGTTGCCCATGGGAAAAATGGCTTTGTCTAAATGTACACCTGCTGCTGTTAAGTGTGTGTCATTGCTCTTCGTTAACAATAATTGCGAATACTGTTTGAAGAGGAAGCTGCACTCATGCACACTGGAATGGCAAATCTATCGGAATATGGGGAGTAAAAAGTATTTTTCCTTGAGCTATTCAGGGTGTAATAATGCCACAATTATTGATGATTTGAACGTCAACATGTCGCTATTAACAGACCTATAGTAAAAAATCTCTCACCTTGGCCATTGATGTACATTATGCAGTCTCTTCCAGTGTTACATACCAGGGATTGAAATTCTCCAACAACCCTTTTGCCACACATGCCTCTCTAAGTACAGTAATTCAAATTCCTGATTATTGTTGTTTGAGTCTTCAGTCTTTTGACTGGTTTCATGCAGCCCTCCATGCCTCCCTCTCCTGAGCTAATCGTTATATTACTATATAGCTACCACATCCTACATCCAAGGCAATCTGTTTAACCTTGGTCTACCCCTACAGTTCTTGTCCTCGACCCTCCCATCCATAACTAAGCTTGCTATTCCTGGGTGTCTTAATATGTGTCCTACCAACCTACATCTACTCTGGATTAGCAGTCGCCAGAAACATCTCTCCTCTCCCACTCATCTTAATAACTCTTCATTTGTTACCCTATCTGCCCATCTGATCTTCATCACTCTCCTGTAACACCACGTTTCTTCGCTTCAATTCTCCTCTTTTCTGCTGCACCAACAGTCCAAGTTTCACTTCCTTATAGTGCCACGCTCCAGACATACCTTTCAAAAATGACTTCCTAATACCGAAATCCACAGTATATTCGATGTCAACAGACTCCTTTTCTGTAGAAATGCTTTCCTTGCCTGAGCCAACCTACTTTTTATATCCTCTTTGCTTCGTCCTTCACTGGTTATTTTGATTCCTAAGTAACAGAAGTCTCCTACTTCCCGTAGCGTTTCACCTGCCAATTTGATGTCCATAGAGGTTTCTGATTTATATCGGCTGCATACCAATATTTTTGTTTAACATTTATTGATTTTCATCGTGAATTCTTTCCGCAATACGGAGTCCATACCATTCAAAAACTCCTTCAAATTCTCTGGCGTATCGGCCAAGATGACGATCTCGTCAGCAAATCTCAGAGTTGAAATTATTTCTCCTTGAATCTTCACTGCCACTTGAAATGTTTCTCCAATTTCCTGATTATTGAGTTTTTAGAGATCTTTGAAATCCGTTGCCCTCGCACATGGTGTAGCCTAGATGCATTGTCAAAGGAAAACATTCCATGTTACGAACATGGGTCGCATAACCTGCACCGAAAGCTTCTGCAGATTTAACAGAAGGCCTATTCTGAACAACAGTTCCTTGAACTCAGATTTGCCAACATTTTATTGTGTCTCTCCATGTGGTATACCTCAGTACCTCAACATACAGAAGAGTGCTTTAAAAATCATGTCTTGTGCAAATTTTGGAAAAGGTAGTGAGTGTGGTTTTTGCCGGACTGGATACTCGCTCGTAGAAATTCTTTTGAGTCAAATAGACTGGTTCACAATTTTGTAAGTGCACATTGCTGTATGTGACGGCGGGATGTCTTAATTGTTACGGAAACGGCAATAGCCACCACAGGGCTTCGTTGCTACTGAAATAACGACCAGACTGATATTTGTACTTAAATATACGGGATTTGTGAGCCCAGTGTTTATGAAATTGAACGTAGCTATATCGCTTCCTTTATTTAGTAGCCGCTACTGTAGTGTTTAAAAATTAAAGGTGGCAGACTATTAGAAGGCGCTTCCCCTAATTTTTTACCCCTGGCACTACAGCCCATGAAGGGCCAGGCCTCTCATGCGACCGCTTCCCTGCCATTTGGCCTGCAGATATTGTGGTCACGCGTGGTCAGTGCATCGAGCCCCCTCGGCCGTTGATCTTGTTATTCGTGACGGGGGCGCTGCCTCATTATCAGACAGCTACTCAATTGTCCTCACGAAGCTGAGTGTACCCCGTTTCAGCCCTCACGTTAGTGTCTAAAATCTCTGACGGAGCAGGGAATCGAACTCGGGACCTCCGGATGAGAGGCAGGTGCGCTACCCTGTTCTTATTGTGTTTATATATAATAAATGGATTGACATTGCCTCCTACAGGGATATATAGAGAATCGCATGGCATACCTTGAGTTACTGTTGCCATGGAAACGGACTTGCCATTAACTCATCAGCTTATCAGAGCGAGATAGTTTTCTGCGAATATCTTTGAAACTGTTGGTTTTAGGGCCTTATAATGTGGTTTTCGGTGTCCCGTAGGGACATGCCGAGTATTGTTTCTTGCATCGAGGGGCGTAAAATGAGCTGTGTCCGGTCTTTATGCGACAACTTCGATATTTTGTCCCGGTTGAGTATTTTTGGTGACTTTTCAGTTATGTTGCCCGTTCCACAGGAGCAATGATTTATTTCCGTATGAAAGGTAGCCTATATATTATCCCAGGGTATAAGCTGTCTCCATTTCAAATTTCATCCAAATCCGTCCAGCCGTTTTAGTGTCAAGAGGTAACAAATTAACACACAAACACACACACACACACAGACACACGCAGATTTTCACAATTATAATTTACTAGCAGAAGTACCCGTTCTTCGAACGGTGTTCGTTGTTAACACCAGACATTATCAATTGAGCTACTGTTGCAATGGTTAGCGGTTTGTCATTCCTTTAAGTTTATCAGAACGAAGTTAGTTTACTGGGAATATCACACACACGGTTAATTTAAGGCCCTTATAATGTAGTTTTCGGAGACCCTTTATAGATTCCCGAATTTTGTGTCTCACATTGAGAAGCGCAACATATGCTTTGGTCGTCCTTCTAGGATAATTCTTATATTTCGCCTATTTTAGCATATATTGAGAAGTTTATCTCTATATCCACCCTTCTACAGTATGAAAAATACGGTGAAGAGTTTTATAAATGATTGGTGTATTGACTCTCATGGTTACCATACCTAATTTTACGATGCACCAAGCATCCGAACACGAGGTATAGGCGTACATAATGATACACAGAAAGACAGACAGACAGACAATTCTATTGTCTACAACATATTACCCAGATATCCAATCTACCACACAGTATCAAATAAAATCATCCTTACGATGAACCCGTATGTCGACAAAAAAAGTTAAAATGTGCTCTCAGACTAAATTCACCTAACGTGTACTTCCTGACGTGAAATACAATTGAAAGCCTTGTAGACGAAACGCAATAAACGTCACTTAAAAACTGACCCTCTACGTTGTGCTAGGTGCCCATACACAGGAAGACCCCTTTCATAAATTATAAAGGCTTGTGGTGCATGAAAATTCAGGTTCTTTAGCCTCAAATTGCCCAAATTCCTAAAAGCCGCAAAACATTCTGGTTCATTCAGGAATTTTTGAAAATAATGTTGCTGTTTGGAGATATAATAGACCTTCTCTACTATATGTCGAACGTGAAAATTGCATGAAAAAATTCTAGGTTACCCCTTCACCCCCTTAATTGCATTGATTAATTATACGGTCTAGGTTAGTTCCGTGATAACCTTATAGCCATTTGCAAACTCTCACAGAAATGCAATAAATGGAGTGACATTGCTTCTTACAGAAATAGAAGGAAAGTTGTATGCCACCCCTTGAGGTAATGTTCTCATGGTTACCGATTTGCATTCCTTCATTAGTTTGTTAAATTAAATTAGTTTTCTGAGAATATTTCAGAAACTGTTGGATTTAGAGCCTTATAATGTAGTTTTCGAGGACCCTTTAGTGCCCCCGAGTTTTGTTGCTGGCACCGAGGGAATTTGTCTCGTCGTTTTACGCCATAATATAATACTAATAATAATATAATATAGGAAGAAATTGTAACACCTAATTTTTTATATTTTTAATTCAGCCAATGGCCATCTACTTTTCTTTTCAGGACGGGTCAGGGAAGGGATATTATCAGAGAAAAAAGCATTCACATCACGCATGAGCAAAATGGAAATGGCCTACCATTTAACTAAGGACATCTATAAGAAAAGGTCAATATCCTTCAACGCAAAACTAAAACATTACTGCAGTGTCATCCGTCCGGAGGTCTTGCATGTTTCTGAATGCCTCACGATGAACAAAAAAGGCTTGGTCGAGAAACTGGAGGCCAAAGAAAGGAAAATTTTGAGAAAGATATTGGGTTCCATCAAAGACAACGGGGAATACAGAAGACGGCATAACCTTGACCTATATACTCATGTGGACAAGATAAGCAACGTCATCCGGAAGAGAAGGTTACCCTTTTTTGGGCATGTGAAACGAATGAGCCCAGCGAGACTGACCAAGCTCAACATAAGTTACTTTCAGGAGAGGAAAACAAAATGGGCCTGGTTCATTGAACTGGATACAGATCTGAAAGAAGTGGGGATTACACCAACTCACATTCAGGAGCGCGCCCCACTCAAAAGGAAATTTCAAGCTTGTAAAGGTTTCCAAGAGAAACCGAAGCTGAAAACGGGAAACATTTGGACCCAGGAACGGAAGGAAGTCCACCGAGAAGGAATGCAGGCGTACAGGGCAAACATCAAAGCAAGTAGGAGACGGTTGGAATGACGCGGTCCATACATGGTCTATACGAAATTAATTAATGAATGAATAATATGGGGATAGGAATATAATAGAACTGCCGTGAAAAAAATTGAGAGTACCCCTTGATCCCCTTAAGCGCATTATACGTATTGATGAATTTTGCGGCTTAATTTGGTTCCGTGATAACCTTCTAGCCGTGTGCGACCTTTCACACTAATGTAATTAATGGAATTGCATTGCGTCTTACAGCAATAGATGGACCTCTGAGAATCCGTTGGCATGGTTACTGGCTTGCATTCGTTCATTAGCTTATTAAATTAAATTAGTTTTCTGGGAATATCTCAAAAACGGTTGGTCTTCGGTCGTGAAATGTGGTTTTCGGGGACCCGAGTTTTGTCTCTCACATTGAGGGGCTGAAAATGAGTTTTGTCTCGTCCTTCTACGCCTATTTCAGCAGGTATTTTAAGGGGGTAGGCCCCCTTTTATGAGAGGTACGGAGAAGAGTTACATCAATGATTAGTGTCGTGCCTCTGATGGATATCTGTACCAAATTTTACGTTGATACACCCAGCCGTTCGCGAGTTATACAGGAACAACTTTGTCCACAGACAAACAAAGAAACAGACAAACAAACAGACAGACAGACAAAAAAATATTTTCGCGCTCATCCATCATAAAAGAGTCTGAAACGCGTAAATTTCTGTAGAAATTCAGAGAAAAACACACAAATTTTCATTTTTATATATAGAGAGATATACTGCACCGCTCGGTGTTGACCGTGTTTTATTACACAGATTTTGGTTTTACTCGCTAACCGTTGGAGAAATACGAAAAGTGATGAGGACCTTTCGGATAGAAAATTAAATGTTAAAGCTTATGTATACCATCAAAAGTTTGCTATTTCTTAGCGTTCTCTTTTTATTTGAAAAGGAAATATGAAATTTTGAAACCAAAGGGTGTAGTGACGTCACAAATGTCGGTTTTACTCGCTAACTGTTGGAGATACACGAAAAGTGATAAGGACCTTTCGGATAGGAAATGAAATTTCAAAGCTCGTATGTTCCATCATAAGTTTGCTATTTCCTACCGTTCTCTTTTATTTGATATGGAAATATGAGATTTTGAAACCAAAGGGTCTAGTGACGTCACTAAAATGGTCGCCATTTTTTAATAGTGCAAAATTTCGAAATCAAAAGTATCCTATATGTAAACCCTGTAAGTCAGCTACATCCATGAAAAATTTCATTTAAATCGGACCAGTGGTTCTTGCGTTATTAAGTAACACACAGACAGACAGACAGACACAAAGAAAGACATGCACCATCTCATTTTTATATATTAGTACTAGCAGAAGTACCCGTTCTTCGAAATGTGTTCGTAGTTAACACCAGACATTATCAATTGAGCTACTGTGCAATGGTTAGCGGTTTGTCATTCCATCAAGTTTATCAGAACGAAGTTAGTTTACTGTGAATATCACACACACTGTTAATTTAAGGCCCTTAAAATGTAGTATTCGGAGACCCTTTATAGATTCGCGAATTTTCTGTCTCACATTGAGAAGCGCAACATATGCTTTGGTCGTCCTTGTAGGATAAATTTTATATTTCGCATATTTTAGCATATATAGAGAAGTTTTTCTCTATATCCACCCTTCTACTGTATGAAAAGTACGGTGAAGAGTTTTATAAATGATTGGTGTATTGACTCTCATGGTTACCATACCTAATTTTAAGATGCACCAAGCATCCCAACACGAGGTATAGGCGTACATAAAGATACACAGAAAGACAGACCGACAATTCTATTGTCTACAACATATTACCCAGATATACAAATATGGGTATATCTACCACACAGTATCAAATAAAATCATCCTTATGATGAACCCGTATGTCGACAAAAAAAAAAAGTTAAAATGTGCTCTCAGACTAAATTCACCTAAGTTGTACTTCCTGACGTGAAATACAATTGAAAGTCTTGTAGACGAAACGCAATACACGTCACATAAAAACTAACCCTCTACGTTGTGCTAGGTGCCCATACAGAGGAAGACCCCTTTCATAAATTATAAAGGCTTGTGGTGCATGAAAATTCAGGTTCTCTAGACTCAAATTGCCCAAATTCCTAAAAGCCGCAAAAAATGCTAGTTCAATTCAGGAATTTTTGAAAATAATGTTGCTGTTTGGAGATATAATAGACCTTCTGTACTATATGTCGAACGTGAATATTGCATGAAAAAAAGTCTAGGTTACCCCTTCACCCACTTAATTGCATTGATGAATTATACGGTCTACGTTAGTTCCGTGATAACCTTATAGCCATTTGCAAACTTTCTTAGAAATGTAATAAATGGAGTGTCATTGCTTCTTACAGAAATAGATGGAAAGTTGTATGCCACCCCTTGAGATAATGTTCTCATGGTTACCGATTTGCATTCCTTCATTAGTTTGTTAAATTAAATTAAATTAGTTTTCTGGGAATATTTCAGAAACTGTTGGATTTAGAGCCTTATAATGTAGTTTTCGAGGACCCTTTAGGGCCCCCGAGTTTTGTTGCTGGCACCGAGGGGCTTTGTCTCGTCGCTGTACGCCATAATACGTATAATACTAATAATAATATAATATAGGGAGAAATTATAACACCTATTTTTTTATTTATTTTTTATTCAGCCAATGGCCAAGTACTTTTCTTTTCAGGACGGGTCAGGGAAGGGATATTATCAGAGAAAGAAACATACACATCGCGCTTGAGCAAAATGGAAATGGCCTACCATTTTACTAAGGACATCTATAAGAAAAGGTCAATATCCTTCAACGCAAAACTAAAACATTACTGCAGTGTCATCCGTCCGGAGGTCTTGCATGCTTCTGAATACCTCACGGTGAACAAAAAAGGCTTGGTCGAGAAACTGGAGGCTAAATAAAGGAAAATTTTGAGAAAGATATAGGGTTCCATCAAAGACAATGGGGAATACAGAAGACGGCATAACCATGACCTATATACTCATATGGAGAAGATAAGCAACGTCATCTGGAAGAGAAGGTTACCATTTGTTGGGCATGTGAAACGAATGAGCCCAGCGAGACTGACCAACTGCAACATACCTTACTTTCAGGAGAGGAAAACAAAATGGGCCTGGTTCATTGAACTGGATAAAGATCTGAAAGAAGTGGGGATTACACCAACAGACATTCAGGAGTGCATCCCACTCAAAGGAAACAACAAGCTTGTAAAGGTTTCCAATAAAAGCCGAAGCTGAAAACGGGAAAGTTTTGGACCCAGGAACGGAAGGAAGTCCACCGAGAACGAATGCGGGCGTACAGGGCAAACATCAATGCCGGTAGGAGACGGTTGGAATGACGCGGTCCATAGATGGCCTATAAGAGATGAATGAATGAATGAATAATATGGGGATAGGAATATAATAGACCTGCCCTACCACACCCACAGGTGTAAATTGCGTGAAAAAATTCTAGAGTACCCCTTGAGCCCCTTAAGCGCATTATACGTATTGATGAATTTTACGGCTTAATTTGGTTCCGTGATAACCTTCTAGCCGTTTGCAAACTTTCACACTAATGTAATTAATGGAATTGCATTGCGTCTTGCAGCAATAGATGGACCTCTGAGAATCCGTTGGCATGGTTACTGGCTTGCATTCGTTCATTAGTTTATTAAATTAAATTAGTTTTCTGGGAATATCTCAAAAACGGTTGGTCTTCGGTCCTGAAATGTGGTTTTCGGGGACCCGAGTTTTGTCTCTCACATTGAGGGGCTGAAAATGAGTTTTGTCTCGTCCTTCTACGCCTATTTCAGCATGTATTTTAAGGGGGTAGGCCCCCTTGTATGAGAGTTACGGAGAATAGTTACATCTATGATTAGTGTCGTGCCTCTGATGGATATCTGTACCAAATTTTACGTTGATACACCCAGCCGTTCTCGAGTTTTAAGGGAACAAATTTGTCCACAGACAAACAAAAAACGAACAGACAGACAGACAAAAAATTATTTTCGCGCGTATCCATCATAAAACAGTCTGAAACGTGTAAGCAACTCAAATTTCCGTAGAAATTCAGAGAAAAACACACAAATTTTCATTTTTAGCCTACTTTCGATTTTTGCAAAAAATGAAAGTAGACTTATGAGATCAACACAGGGCGAAAAAAAGTGTGTCTGTCTGTGTGTGTGTATGTGTGTGTGTGAGTCTGTGTGTGTGTGTGTCTGTGTGTGTGTGTGTGTGTGTGAGTGTGTGTACTCTGAATGTCTGTCCCCCCCTATCAATTCGAACACGGTGAATGCGAATTGAACGAAATTTGGTACAAAGGTAGCACTAGCAAAGGACACCTCAGTGTCATGTTTTATATCGCCGCCATCTTTACTAAAACTGAATGGCGGCCACTCAAACGTTCAAAACGTAAAATCAAATAACGACTAAACAAATCATCCGATCTCTACCAAATTTGGTAACAACATACCTTCGTATAGGATGCGTCTTGTGACCAAACTACAAGGTCGTCCGCCATACCATTTCAGGATGGCGGCCGTGCGAATTATGCAAACTTTATAATCCATATCATGGGACCCACCAGTTCCGATTATCGAGCCGAGAATCGTTTTAACTGTTCTAAAGGAAGAGGCACGTTTGAAATTAAAAGTTTATATTGTAATACTATAGTGCAGACGTGATTTTAAAAAGCTGAGCTGATTTAGTAATAAGACAAGATGGCAGCGGATATCTTGTGCCTGACTTATATTTCACTAATTTGAGTATTTCATGCAATATAGCGTACTGATATAAAATAAATAAACTTTGTATGAAATGCTTTATATATATATAATATACTCCAGTGATGAAATCGTTTAGTATAAATCACTATTTGCTAACAAGTTCTATGTAAGTTATTTTATATAGAACGATATTCGTTGACACAATTAGCTCAGTGGTAGAGCATTAGCCTATCGCTCAAATGCCTATGGTTCAAACCCGATCAGAGCTAGTTTTTTTGCTTGAAATTTTATATGTTTATTGTTTTGTAATGACTCAGATGTTTTAAAATTAAGCGTTATATTGTGCATATTATGATGTAAAATATATATTTAATTAAAACATAATTCGCCAGCAGATTTACTCGAGACATCTAGCTGCCAAAAAGTTAACTGCACGCCGACCAGATTTTATTGAAAAGTTTCTTCTTCTGGCCGCTAGAATGCACTCGCTCTGTTAGGATTATATTGTTAGATATTTCACCACTAGATATCACGACTAGTCTACGTGGGGTCCATTGATTACTATACCATTTGCATTCTATGCGCATCGAATTTGAAGAATGACAAGATGATACTACGATACATTTTTACTTTCTATTTTAAAGGGTTTGTAACAGCCTATTGTGCGTTATTTGAAAATGTTAATTGAAGTAAAGAACAAAACGATTTCACATAGTATCTGAACTCTACCGTTGGTGCTAGTTCAGGATATTAATTAATACTTCTATTTCAGCCAAATAGCAATCGAAAATATCCACATAGTTGGTATACACACGTCTCTGTAGGGTCATGGAAAGATTTGTTAATTCAATTAGGGTTGTGAAAGTCATACGCAGCCAGACGTGTAAAGACATGCCTCAACTCAAAGTTGGATGTTGCCCGCGTCAGGCCGATTATGAATAATAATAATAATAATAATAATAATAATAATGTTATTGGTTTTACGTCCCTTTTAACTACTGTTGCTTTTAGAGACGCCGGGGTGCCAGAATTTTGTCCCGAAGGGGATCTTTAACGTGCCAGTAAATCTACTAACACGGCTCCCTCGCATTTGTGCACCCTCAAATGCCAGCTGACTGCGCCAGGATACGAACCTGAAACATACGGTCCAGCAAGCGAGAACGTTACCGCTGAGCCACGCCGCCAGTCCGGTCGATTATGTCTCCAGATCCATAACATTCTTTAGATACTTCTTATCTTTCTTTCTTCAATGATGGTAGCAGTTTTTATCTAGGTTGTGGCGTTTGGTAGAGGTAAATCGTTTCTAAGGTCTTCAACAAAGAATAGTTCTATTATACTCTTTGATAATAACAACGAGTTATAACTATACTCATACATTTAGGAGAAAGTAGGCTATATGTTCTTTACTGAACATCTTGTTATATATAGAGAGATATACTGCATCGCTCGGTGTTAACCGTGTTTTATTGCACAGATTTTGGTTTTACTCGCTAACCGTTGGAGATATACGAAAAGTGATAAGGACCTTTCGGATAGAAAATTAAATGTTAAAGCTCATGTATACCATCAAAAGTTTGCTATTTCTTAGCGTTCTCTTTTTATTGGAAAAGGAAGTATGAAATTTTGAAACCAAAGGGTGTAGTGACGTGACAAATGTCGGTTTTACTCGCTAACTGTTGGAGATACACGAAAAGTGATAAGGACCTTTCGGATAGGAAATTAAATTTCAAAGCTCCTAAGTGCCATCATAAGTTTGCTATTTCCTACCGTTCTCTTTTTATTTGATATGGAAATATGAAATTTTGAAACCAAAGGATCTAATGACGTCACTAAAATGGTCGCCATATTTAATAGTGCAAAATTTCGAAATCAAAAGTATCCTATATGTAAACCTGGTAAATCAGCTATATCCATGCAAAATTTCATTTAAATCGGACCAGTGGTTGTTGAGTTATTGAGTAACAGACAGACAGACAGACACACACCATCTCATTTTTATATATTAGTATGATGATATAGGGATTTCGGTATGAAGGATATAATTCTGATGTTGCGTTTGTTGGATTTTGAGATTAATCAAGATGGAATAAGAAATAGTTTGGTAAAGATGAGAGAAGTTGCAGATTTATAATACGAATCACATGTTTAAGAACGGAACTTGGTAAGAGAAGCGAATATCGTTCCATCATGAGTGATTCAGTTTACTGTCGTCGCTATTTAGCAGTGTTAGCGTAACCTAAAAATGTTCCTATGCAACTGTAGAGCTCTGTCCTACGAAGTTGAATAGTGCGATATACTAATTCTCTACCACAGCCCAAAACATATTTGTAAATATCTTTGATACAATAAGTCGTCCTTTGTTCTTTTAACAATATCTTTGCAGAACGATAGGGAACCATTACATGAAACGCTGTTTTATGGAAGAGGTACAATGATATTACACATGGAACGATACAACACAATATTGGCAAATCTTAGTTCAAGGAACTGCTGTTCAGAATTGGCCTGGTGTTAAATCTGCAAGAGCTTTCTGTACAGTTTACACGGTCAATGATCGTAGCATGGAATGTTTTCCTTTGACAATGCATCTAAACATGTGCGAGGTCAACCTCTTTCAAAGATCTCTAAATATAATAATCAGGATTTTTCAATATTTAGAGAGTCATGTGCGGCAAGACGGTTGTTGAGGAATTGCAATCCCTGGGATGGAAAAGCTGAACAATGTACATCAGCGGCCAAGGTGAGATATATTTTAGCTATTGGTCTATTAATAGTGACATGTTGACGTTCAAATCATCATAATTGTGGAAAAAGTACACCCTAAATAGCTCAAGGAAATATCATTTTAATTCCCCATATTCCGATTTTTCCGATAGATTTGCCATTCCAGTGTGCAAGAGTGCAGTTCCCTCTTCAAACAGTATTCGCAATTACTATTAACAAAGCGCAATGACACACACTTACAACAGCAGATGCACATTTAGACAAAACCACGGGCAACTGTATGTGGCGCACGAGTATCCAGACAACAAACTAGTTATGTCTCAGCAGAATATGGCAAAACCAAAAGCGTAATTTTCAAATGTGTTCACGTAAGGTAACATCGTACCCTGTTCACTTTATCAACTCTGTGGAATTCCCACTTTGCGGCTCATATCAATATACTATATGTATCAGAAATTTCCGAATTAAAATGATCCCACCTTTAACCGAGATTTCTGTAATAGAATAGACCAATTTATCAGCAATGATGCATCGTCACCATAGTATTCATCGCGAGCGAAGCCGCCGGTACCTGCTAGTGTAATATAAAGGCTGACGCAAGCATTTACAAAATCAATTATAACATGGCAACTGAGGTCGTTAGGCCCAACGTAAATTCTGAGATTAGATCTGGATTCAGGGACAAATTATCTTCCAGAAACAGCTTGTTTTGTTTCTGTAACCGAAACAAGTTTTTTTTGCACACCAGGGTTATTGGCAGTTCGGAATAAAGCAAGACAAAAGGCGTTGCAGAGGGAAACGAGGAGCATGAAACAAGATTTCATTGAAGCACGCCGAGAAGCAAAGAAGATCTGCCGGAAGAAGAAGCGTCAGTGGGAAAAGAAGAAGATCGAAATCATCGAGGAATGTGCTGAGAAGAAAGATGTGAGAGGAATGTATTCGTGCATCAAGAGGGAGAAGGGAGGCTTCCAAGCACGGACTAGCATGTGCGAGGACTCAGAAGGCAATCTGGTGACGGAAGGAAGACGTATCCTGGATGGATGGGCTGTATACCTCGAGTATGTCCTGAACGAACTCAGTGAGAGTGAGGGTGGGCAGGATGAGGACATCTACCAAGGGGGGCCCGACCCATTAGTCGAGGCGCCTTCCAGGGCTGAATTAAGCGAAGCCATCAAGCGTTTAAAGAACAACAAGGCGCCGGGCGAAGACTTGATCACGGCAGAGCTATTGAAGAAAGGTGGCAGCTATCTTCATGGACAGCTCTATACTGTGATAAAGAAAATTTGGGAAGAAGAAAATATGCCTGATGAGTGGGGGATAGCCATCGTATTTCCTGTGCACAAGAAGGGCTCATAGCTGAGATGTGATAACTACCGAGGTATCCCACTCCTCAACATGGGTTACAAGGTGCTAACGAGTATCATCGCAGCGAGGCTAGAAGAGTTTGCAGAGCAATGTCTTGGGGACTACCAGTGTGGTTTCAGAAGGAGTCGCTCAACGACGGACCACATATTTACCATCCGATGCATGCTGGAGAAATGCTATGAATTCAACATACCGGTCCATCAGTTGTTTATCGAATTTCAAAAAGCATACGATAGCATTAAGAGGAGTTTTCTGTATGAAACATTGGACCATCTTGGAGTGCCTAAGAAGATCATCAGGCTAGTACGGATGACACTTACGAACACTAAGTGTAAACCTAGTATTGGAGAGGCTTATTCGAAATATCACTATAAGTGATAAGGGTACAATGCGCAGTTTCGTTGAATATCAGAGTGAAGCGGCAGGAACACTGTTTAATAGGCCAATCCAGTGTCTTGCATATGCGGATGATGTTGCGTCGCTGGGAAGGACATCAGGAGATGGGAAGAGGGCATTTGTTGAATTAGACCAGATGGCTTCAGGAGCTGGGCTGAGGGTGAATAGCACGAAGACAAAGGATGCTACGTGTCAGAGCTTGGAGGAGGCGTGCACGGGATAGGAAAAGCTGGAAGACTGTGGTGGAGCAGGCCAAGGTCCTTCATGGACTGTAGTGCCACGGGGTAAGGTAAGGGTTATCAGACGCCGGCCCCGTGGTGTTGGGGTAGCGCGCCTGCCTCTCACCCTGAGGCCCCGGGTTCGATCCCCGGCTCCGTCAGGGAATTTAAAACTGACGTGAGGGTTGGAACGGGGTGCACTCAGCCTCGTGAGGACAATTGAGTAGCTGTCTGACAGTGAGACAGTGCCCCGGTCACGAAAACCCAGATTAACGGCCGAGGGGACCCGACGCGCTGACCACGCGTCACCCCAATATCTGAAGGCCAATTGGCTGGGCAGTGGTCGCTTGGTAGGCATAGGCCCTTCAAGGGCTGTAGTGCCACGGGGTTAGGTTAGTTAGGGTTATCAGACAAGATTAGCACACTTTGCAGTACACGGGGCTTCGTCATTCGGGGCAGTGAAACCCAAAAATATTATTTTGAAACATACAAACCTAGCATCAAATTTATTACTGAGAGCTATATCTGTATAGAAACCTAGCACTGCAGTGGAATGTTTTAATTCATTCTACATGACTCGTAGTGTTTCAAGTTCGTAAATTCAAGTGTTGAATGGGGATGCTGACAACTGCCGTTCTGAGTATTGTTTTTCCCTGAGATTTTTACGCTCTCCCCAGCCTTATGCCAAGTCGTTATGTTATTTCAATTCATAAGTACCTACCCCAATCTCAGACACTAAAATTTGCAATTACATTGGTTATCAGACAGATTTAACATACACTCAATTATATGGGGCTACCTGACAATGATGTAGTGATGGCCCTAAAATGATTCAACATCTGCAGTCTCCTCAATAACACAGGTCATCCTACAAATACCATACACACACGAGTATACGCGGCTGAAAATAAGATGTTGTTGTTATTGTTTCATTTTAGGGGCTTAGACATTGTGATCATTTAGCACTTTGTACTTGAGTGTGCATAGAATTATGTGGCATGTGGTCTGTAATAATGTGTCTACTTGTAATTCAGGTGAACAATGGGTTTGCAATGGTCTTAAGTTAGTAACTATCCCAGCATTTGCCTGAAGTAGAAGTGGCAACCCACGGTTAACCACGGAAAACCACTTACAGAATGGCTGTGGTGGGGATTGAACCGGCATCTTATCATTTCTACCTCACTAGGCTCAGTGCACACCGTTCCAGCCCTCAGACCAGAATTATATTTCTTGGCAGAGTCGAGGAGGTACTCCAGTGCGTGAGCTAAGTATGCTAGCTGGCTAAAAATCAAATATGTCCTGAGCAATAAGTAAGCTTACAGAAGCAATAATAACAAGAAATCTTGAGAAGAAGTGTTGACAATATTTTCAAGCCAGACCGACTGTTGGAAATAAATGAAACACACTTTCGAGTAAACGTCCCTCACCACAGAATGTGAGTGGATAGAACGTAACGTTCCGCCAATGAAGTAAAGACGGGAGATAGGTTATTTTAGGAGGCAGAAGGCCTCTTTTGTGATTTGATTTCCTGAACTTGTAGGCGCTGTTCAAAGTTGATTTCCGACGATAGAAGGGAATATACACTCCTTGCTATCTCTGTGGACGAAGACATCTATTGAGCTGGAAATTGCCTTTCTCATATACTTCTCCATCCAATCCAACTAGTAAAACCCATAGCTTGAGGGAGATTCGGAGAAATCTTCTGACGGCTATGTAATCCTTTGTTACTGATTAGTACAGTTACCTGTATAAAGGATCTAAATCCCGCTCCATGGTCGTGATGAGAATTTATGCCAAGTCCGGAAATCAGATGTTCAAATCCCGGCGCTAACACTGGCTGTCCTGAGTGAGGTTTTTCCAAGGTGTTTCCCACACTAACTCCTGGAAAATACCGGGATAGTATCTTATTTCGAGTCAAGGGGCCCCTTCTCCCATCCCGACCCTAAATAAAAGTTATAACTACAACCACTAGACAACTACAGTCGCCACAGAAACACAGGTTATCGGACAAATTCAAGAAACACTCAAGTACACGAGGCTAATGGCTAAGGCGTCCTAAATCCTTCAAATGTATTAATAACATGTATAAATATATTCATTGTTGAATGTATTCACTTAGTCAATACTTTATTGTATACTAGAACCTCTTCTGTGGACACGTTTCGAGTTTAATTAAAACCTTCTTCAGGATAATAACAACTACTTAAAACCAAACTATCTCACTATTCAAAGTTATATTGTTTCGGGTGGATCATTATCAACAATCAGAATCCTAAAATAAAACCTTTGAAAACTATGGGTTTTTACATTTATACGCACAGCGACATGATTATTTCCAATGTCGTTGCTTGCGTGGAACTGTCAGTGCGCAATTGTTGACCATTCCACAACACTATGTAATATGTAGATATTACATATGTGTATATGTGGGCCAGGTCCCAGTTCTTTTGTTATTGTGAGGTCCATACCTTGTGCAAGTTGTTTTTCTTTTCTTTTTAAGTCTTCTGTTTGACTTATGTAACTACGGCAACAGTTGTAGACCTAGATACCAAGAAGCCATGTAATTAGGAATTCCGTGTCCAGACGTATTTAATGATTGAATATAGAGTCAATCCATGCAAGCCTTAATATTGAAAGTCAGGGTGATTCTTATTAACATTTGTAATTGGCTCAAATCTATGTTATCCGACCCAGAGAGAAAGAGGAATGCTCGTGGCTCTAAATTATTTTATGTTTATTGGAAACAGTATTTGTTTCTTGGCACCTGGGCAAGTTACAACCTGCACTACTCCGAAACGTAATACTGATGTTTACAGGAAGATACACTGGGCACATGATTCCAAAGTTCAATGAGCTTAAAAGAAGAGAGAAGAGAAGAAAGACGTACTTTCGTGTGGATTCGTCCATGCGCGACTACTGCAGGGTTAACTACGACATTAATCGTATACACCATTGAAATACAATATAAACTGCTAAAAAAATAAAGCACCCCTTTCTTCAAAGGCCACCAAATTTTGAAAAGTTGGGCGCACAAGCTCAAAATCTCAGTATGACGTTTGTCCTGACGCCTACCAAGCATATGCTTCAGCACAAATACCCAACTTGAGTAGTTTCGGGGTAGCGGCCCCAAAACCAGCCCATTTTCGAAAACGGCAAATTGAAGTTTGCGAAAAAAGCTGTAGGACTACTGTAGTCGCAGGTTGCCAAATCAGTCGAAAATTAATGAGTGTTGCTCTCAAAAGTTCCACAAACACGTTGAAATCGTTACATTTGATTTTTGGGCATTTTAAACCACCTTCATCATCCCCTAAACATGGACTACCATTGGAAGGAAAGAAGGAAGGAAGATTGTAGTTTTTACGTGACCGTGAATCTTGTGATTATGAGCCACGGCACCTCCTTTTTTACGTGGAATCCGAACCACAGGACATGGCATTTTACTTCGAAAATCTCACATGCATTGACCGGGAATCGAACCCGGACCGCCTTGGTGAGAGGCATACAGCTTGACCACTGAGCCATCACGCCCCCTGGACTACCATTGGGGGGGGGGGGGGTCTGAGAAGGTATCGGGTGAGTTTAATCACCTGAAAACCTGGACACCGTCCTCAGTTGCTGATTGCAATAAGTTATTAAGGCCTCCGGCAATGTCCACCCCCCCCCCCCTGACACCCTCAAGTGGCATGGGACCAAACCACCCCGTCTCGATTCCCCCTAAGGAAGGTTTTAAATACATGTTTATCAGTGCTGCGAATGGGGGGGTCTTCCCCTAACGTTTCGAAAAAGGAGCCGTGCCTATGACACCACCCTTTCCCCTGCTACCCCCGTTTGTATGATTTTTCGAATCAGGCCCTTTTAAGGGCTGAAACGAGGTCTTTATCGCTGAAAGGGCTGTGAAGGTCCTTAGAAGTAGTGGTGCCACGAAATCAACCCCTTCCAATCGTTGATTGACATTCCATCCCCCAAACTTGAAATTTTTTCACCCTCGACCCTCCCTGTTTGGACGCGTAACGCGTCATGGCAAAGTTTTCAGAGTTGGATGAAAATGAAGCTTATGGCCTGCAATCGAGCCCAAAGGAACAGGTTGGATGGAAATTCATCGGTAGGGTGGGAAACGAGACCAAAATTTTTCAAAAAAGTTAACAGGCTCTAGTATGTTCGCCCATGCATAGGCAACCCACATCGCGTTCGTGCGTACGGGTTGCCGATGATCGGTAATGGGTTAAAAAGGATAGAAATGGGAGAAAAATGACGTGATGTGGGCGTACTTACTAGAGGCTGATATCTTTTTTGAAAATGTTTTGGTCTCTTTTTTCGCCCTACCGATGAATTTCCATCCAACCTGCTGTTTTGGGCTTGATTGTAGACCATAAGCTTCATTTTCATCCAACTCTGAAAACTCTGCCATGACGCGTTACGTGTCCAGGCAGGGAGGGTTGAGGGTGCAAAATTTCAAGTTTGGGGGATTGAATGTTAATCAACGATCGGAAGGGGTTGTTTTCGTGTCACCACTACTTCTAAGGACCTTTACAGACCGTTCAGCGATTAAGACCTCGTTTCAGCCCTTAAAAGTGCCTGATTCGAAAAATCATACAAACGGGGGTAGCAGGGGGAGGGGTGGTGACACAGGCACAGATTTTTTTTTAAACGTTGGAGGAAGACCCCCCCCCCCCCCCATTCACAGCACTGATAAACATCTCGATTAAAATCTTCCTTAGGGGTGAATTGAGACGGGGTGGTTTGGTCCCATGCCAGTTGAGGGTGTTCGGGGAGGGGGTAAACATTGCCGGAGGCCTTAAGAACTTACTGAAATCAGAAACTGAGGACGGAGTGCAGGTTTTCAGGTGGTTAAACGCACCCGGTACGTTCTCAGACGACCCCGATTGTAGTCCATGTTTAGGGGATGATGAAGGGGGATGAAAATACCCAAACGTCAAATGTAACGATTTCAACATGTTCGTGGAACTTTTAGGGGCAACACTCATTCATTTTCGACTGCTTTGGCAACCTGCGACAAGTCCTACAGCGTTTTTCGCAAACTTCAATTTGCGGTTTTCGAAAATGGGCTGGTTTTGGGGGCGCAACCCCGAAACTACTCACGTTGGGTAGTTGTGCTGAAGCGTATGCTTGGTAAGCGTCAGGACAAACGTCATACTGAGATTTCAAGCTTGGGCGGTCAACTTTTCAAAATTTGGTGGCCTTTGAAAAAAGTGTTTTTTAGTAGCATAGTTGTTTCGACTGTTATACTCATACGTCACTCTTTCGATATGATCCAGTAACATGTAAGAATTAGATTAAAATTAGCCAATTATAGTGCTCAATTTCGATAATAAACAATTTTCGATTTATCAGTGAGCTCTTTTCAGACCATCCTTTTCATTGATAGCTTTTTTATTGATCACACCACTTACCATTGTTTGTTTGATTGTTCTTAAAGAAGACATCATAAAAATAGAGGTTTTACTCTCCGTTTATATGTACGTATACACACTATGCTTCATCTTTCTCTCCTCCATCCACTTCATTCCTGGTTGCCCCTCTTTGGGAGTTTGCTCAAACATCTGTTGTCTAAGTTTTTCTCTGTATGTGCTCCTGTCTGTCATGTCTTCTGTAGAGATGTTTAGTTTATTGAGGTCTTCCACGGTTCCCTTTACCCAATTGGCTTTTAGTGTACTATTCGTAACTGTACTAAATATCTTCTTGGTCAGTCTGTCTTCGGTCAACCTGTGTATATGTCCACAAAATGTTGCCCTCCTTTTCCTTATGTTGTTTGTAATCGTCTATGTCTGTTTGTACAGTTCTATTGTCGGTCTCTGTATCCATATCCCCTTTTTCTCAGATTTTTTTCTCTTGTTTTTCTAATTCCTTGATTTTTGTTCGTCCGTTGTTTGCTGTCGTTTCTGAAGCGTATAAGGCCTCTGGTAAGACTACTGTACGATAGTGTCGTAATTTGGCATTGATGGAAATACTTTTTATTGTAGTGATTCCATGTAAGTCGGTATGCTTTCTGCAATTTAGCGATCCTGTCTTCATTGGATGTCAAGTTCAGTTCTGTTTTCTGAATACTCTCTCGTAGGTATTTGAAACTTTCCACTTGTGTTATTTTTCCATACTTGGTTTCCACTGGGTGCCTGTCTGTAGATTTTTTGTCCATGAACTGTGTTTTTTCGTATGAGATTTGTAACCCTGTTTTGGCAGAGATTTCATGTAGCGTCTTTAGAGCTTCTTGAGCTTATTTTCTGTTATTTGTTATAATCGCTACATTATCGGCGAAGGCACATTTAATGTTGACTGTTCTTTCCTGGTGTTTTGCCATTTTTATGCCTTTGACTTCTTTTTCCCATGTCTTGATTATTTTATCGAAAACTGAGTTAAATAGAATTGGTGATAAACCATCACCTTGTCGAACTCCTGTCTTAATTTTGGAGGGTACTGAGATCTCGCCCATGAATTTAACTTTGGATATTGTATTCGTTAATGCGTCTTGCATTAGTTTTCTGGACTTACTGTCCACCTTCATTTCTTCTAAAGTGTTAAAAAGTGTTTCTCTATCTATGGAGTAGTACGCATTTTTGTAGTCGACGAATGTGATTGTTGTGTTCCTGGACTTTCTCGTTGCTAATATTGTTCTCAGGCACCAGATCTGCTCACTGCACGACCTTCCCTTCCTGAACCCTCCTTTGTATTCTCCTATCTACGGAGCTGAGGCTCTACCCGTTTTAACAGGGCTTTGGAGACAATTTTGTACGCGACGGGTAATAATGAAATCCATCTATAATTATTAGGGTTCGTTTTGTCTTCTTTCTTGTGGAGAGGGTGTATTAGGGCTAACTTCCATTCTTCTGGTACCTTCCCTGTTTCCCATATCTTTTCGATGATCCTGTGTATTCTGGGTGTAACATTTTCGTGGTCTAATTTCCAGATTTCCGAAATCAATCCGTCTTCTCCAAGCGCTCTATTGTTCCTCAGTGATTTTATTATTTCCACGATTTCTTCATGTGTTGGAGGTTTGGAATCTATGTTAGGTTCTGGCTTTTCGAACTGTAATCTCCGTGTTGGTTTATCACAGTTAAGCAGTGAGTCAAAATATTGTGCCAGTATCACAAAGTTCTTTTTCGGGTTTGTCTCCAGTGTTCCATCATGTCTTTGGAAGCATATGCTCGGTGGTCGATATCCTGTCATATTCTCTCTGAATGTTCTGTAGAAATTTCGTGTGTTTTTTTTTTGGTGAAGTACTCTTCTATCTCCTTCAGTCTGTTGATACCGTAGTTTCTTTTTTCACTGCGGATTATTCTCGACGAGTCTTTTTGTATCTTGTTGATTTCTTCCCATTTTTCGGATGTTCTATGACAGTTAATTTTTCTTTCCAGGCTTGTATTCCATCCTCTATGGCTCCGGCACATGTCACGTTCCACAATTCGTGCTTCCTTTTCCCTGTGGGGTTTCTGGAATTGTGTTGACATGATTTTCAGGTCGAAATTCCTACAGAAGTTTATCAAATTCTCTCCATTCTTGTTTGCACTCTGGTGCGCTGTATGTTTTCCTGTTGTGTCTCTAAATTTTCTTTCGCGGCCTAATTTTGCATTAAAATCACCAAGCTATATTTTTACATGCTTCATGAGGATTTTGTTGGTGATTTCTTCTAAATCCTCCCAGACTTCTTCTATTACCTGAGGATTTATTTTATTTTAGTTATTTGTGGGGGAATGAGCATTGATAATCGTATAAGCCTGATACCAGAACGTATCGTTAGAGTGGATTTTTTCAGGTTTGGAGGTGAAATCTATTAGAGATTTCAGTATTGAGTTGTGTACTACAAAACCCGTTTCGAAGAGTTTGAAATTTTTTCCTGGAATAGTTCTGGCAGGTTTCCCCTTGTATATTCTGTAACTTCCCGAATCGAAGCGATTCGCATCTGAAAATCGTCTTTCCTGTATAGCCAGTATTTTGATATTGAATGTGTCCATGATGTATTTTAGTTGATTCACTTTACCTGGTTTCAGGCGAGTGTTTACATTGAGTGTTCCCATGTAAAATATTCTCTTAGTTTTGAGGGTTTTTGAGAAGCTCCGATACTCCTCTTCATGACATACCAGATCCCCTGGAATCCGATGATCAGGTACATTACCCAGTTTTATTGACTGGGGCCCAGGGTAGCTTGTTCGTTCACGTCATTCTGTCATGATTATTGATGTATGTTCAAGTTGTGGTGGTGAAACCCCGAGGGATCTCACAAAATTACAACTGGAGTTTTGAATTCCAGAAGATTGAATCACAGCCGAGCTCACAGAGCCAACAGAGAACAGACACCGACCAGAGTACCGGTGGTAAGATTTTGATTTTCATCTAGTCACCCTATGCAGGGGCTCTCACAGGGTGCTACGTGATAAGGTCCCGGCCTTATTATATTGTTCAAAGAAATTATAGGATTGCGTTAACCATGTGCTTCAGTTTATTCCTGTTGTCACTATAGGTCCAATACGCACTTTAAAATCGTCTAGCTAAGTTCAAATCAATTAATATATATATGATAATTCTAGCCTATGAAATAAGTTGAAGGAATCTCCTTTCTAAGCGACTAATATCGCATTACGTTTAAATGTTGTTAAAGAACGAATAATATAGTTTTTAGCGTACGTAATATAAGGGTGTTCTCGAAGATGATTAATGTTTATCCACTCAAACACCGTTCCTTATACTGCTCGGGTCTAAGCTGCGTGAACCTGAGAGGAATGTGCATCGCGGACTATGAGACGTGGTGGTGACGAGTGATGAGGTTTCTCGGTCCTTGCGTAGTAACAGAAACAAATACATTAGTCGGTGACTCACCAACTCATTCGCAACGCCACACTGGTTTCAGAAAAGACCCTGTGTTAGCAGTATTGGAATAGACGAGAATGTCAGGTAACAAGGCGGGCTGTCGACAGGCTTCTCAATTCTCGTCTGCTCCTTCCCTGCCTTTGCCCTTCATCCCGCAAGTTTACGGAGCTTAGACCCGAGCAGTAGTTATATTCTGTGAGCTGCCTAAATAGGATTGACATTTCGCCGGAAATTCCACGTCAGTCATCACCCCTCCGCCTCTTGAACAATGCATGTTCCCATAGTTGATGTCATAATACTCTGCGTTGCAATATTACAGCCCACGTGCTTCAGTGCCTGGTCAGCTGTATCTCTGGCTTGTACAGTTTGGCAATCTCGTACTCAGACCACATGGCGATAAGAGAACTGTCAATCCTAATCTGGCAGCTCGCAGAGTATAACCTTCCTTGTAGGCACAAATAGCATTTTTTATTTGGGTCTCCTGTAACTTCAAGCATATTATACGATTATTTCGTCGTCATAGCAGTTTGCCACCTGATTAAGCAGCCACTGCAACACGGTCGTTTTGAGGCTCTCGTCTTCATCGTGGCACTGACCTTCGAGCTGCTTCTTCAGTTGCATAAATATGTGGTAGTCACAGGGCGCTAGATCGGGGCTGAATGGAGGATGATCAAATTGCTCCCTGTCAAATGATGTGATGAGATCTTGAGTTCGATGGGCCGCATATGGGCGGACATTGCCACGCAGCAAAATGATCCCTTTACTCAGTATCCACGCCTTTTGTTTTGAAATGCACGACGCAGTTTCTGTAAGGTCTCACAATATATTTTATGTAGCATTTATTGTGTCACCACGGGGCAAAACCTCCACAAGCAACTCCCTCTTCCTGTCACAAAACATGGAACACATGATTTTCCGGATTGAAATTGTCTGGTCTAACATCACTTTCTTGGGCGATGTTGGATGCCGCCATTGCATGGATTGTTGTTTTGTTTCTGGTGTAATATAAACCACATAGTTTCATTGCCTATGACAATTTGGCTTAAAAAATGGTCACCTTCAGCATCGTAACGCTCAAGAAAAGTCACGGCTCTGGCTAAACGTTCGGTTTTGTGAGCCTCAGTCTACATTTTTGGTATCCATCGTGAGCATAGGTATTATAAGCGTTCCGTAACAATGTTATAGATAACGCTTCTTGAAACTTGAGGTAACTCTTTTGATAACGAAGAAATCGTAAAGCGTCTGCTCGCTCTCACTTTGTCGTTGACTTGCTGCACCAACTCGACAGTGATCACTGAGGGTCGCCCATTCCGTTCCTCGCCATGAACATTCTTTCAGCCATCGTTGAAAGCTCTTACCCATTTGCGTACCATTCCATCACTCATAAGGTTTTGTCCGTACACTTCACAAATTTGACAGTGAATTTCATCTTCTTTCATAACTTTAGCACCAAGAAAACGGATATCAGCGCGTATTTCACAGTCAGCGGGATTCTCAATCGGTGGAAGCATATTAAATACGCAAAAGCAAATATAGCCTATACCTGGTCGGTTGTTGCCGCAATGGCGTCCGTGGCTTGCCGACAGATGTAGATACACGGGGCGCATGCGCGGGACACCGACGGCAATGTTGTAGCGGCTCAATTTCAAAATGGTTCTTACTTAAAAAACACGCTTCTTAAAATAACATTAATAATGATATTATCCCTTTATAGGTGCTTGGGATACTATCCTCCCACCATGTATTTGTAGAACGGTGTTAGGGAGAGAATCTTCCCACCCCTTACATTTCAAGCAGTTCCACTTGCATCCATAAGCTAGATGCAGAAAAATATTGAAAACCTATTAATTTGATGTATACTGTCATCAGAAACCAAAGGTGGGAAGCATATATCCCAGTGGTCTCCACAGTGCACCTGTTTGCCAGTTGGGTCATGTTGAGTGAAAGAAATGCATTGTTACAGAAGAAGGTGTTTTTATTGGAGATAAGAGATTTGTAAACGTTGGTATATAACTGAAATACAATGTTAGTAATGGTTTTGGTCACTTGAGTAAATATATTTCACCTAGAATGGAAATAATTATCCAGCTCGTGGTGTTTGCCACAGAATATAAGATTTTTAAAATTAATTTTCTGTGTTTTCAGTAAAAACTATTTTGAAATTATAGAATTATATTCGAATATATTAATTTTTAACATTCCAAAATCACTTTTACATTTTTGTAAAGTTTTCGGCAAAGATGATATAGGTGACTGACCTTGTGTTGCGTGGGAGTTACGTTTTTAGCCTACTTTTCACATTTTGCAAAAATGAGGAAAAAGTAGACTTATGAGATCGATCCGGGAAAATGTGTGTCTGTCTGTCGGTCTGTCTGTCTGTCTGTGTGTGTGTCCCCCCCTATCAACTCCTAAACGGCTGCATCAATCAAAACCAAATTTAGTATGAGCAAAGATGTGCACCGGAATATCTCACGTCCATATTTGAAAATGATGTCAGTGCTACCAACTGCTGAAAAAACGCACTAGAAATTTGAGCTCCATGTTGGATATCTTGCAAGGTATGCATGGGAGCTATTCCAAAATTGGCACACATGTAGACAAGACTATTTCAGTTTAATTTCCAGGAGGCCATACATGACAGTGTTGCCAAAATAATTTTAAGCCTTCTGATAGGTCCAATGTTTAAATGCATATAACTTCTACACTATCAATTGAATTTCAACCAAATTTTGTGTGTAATATCTGTACATAAACAGATATGACTGAGCGTATTCTCAAGAGCCACCAGGGTTGCCAACTGTTAATAATTGCTCTATCTATTTTTTATCCAAATACCAATATATCAGAAAGTATGCAAGCCAACAGATTTAAACTATGCACACGTATATTCTGACATTTTAGATTAATTTGGAGTAACTTATATACTTCAGCTCTACCAACATGATTATAAGCCTGCTGATAGTACCAATTTTAAATACATGTAACTTCTATACTATCAGTTGGATTTCAACCAGATTTCGTATGTGCTATGTGTGCCATAACAGATATGACTATAAGTATTGTTAAGAGCAATCAGGGCTGACAACTGTTAATAAATGCTGTCTATATTGTTTACCCTAATATCAATATATCAGAAAGTATGCAAGCCAACTGCTCTATACTTTGCACACGAATAGCACCTGCCATTCTAGATTAATTTGGAGTAATTAATACAAGGCAGTGCTGCCAACATGATTCTATGCCTGCTGATATGTCCAATTTTAAAATACATTAACTTCTATACTTACAAATGGATTTCATCCAAAATTGGCACAACAAGATATCATAATATATCAGATTGTTTCTGACCAGCACACGCATGACATTGTTGGCAACATGCTTTTACGCGTGCTGATAGATCCAGGGTCTAACTGCATGTAACGTCCATTGGACTTCAACCAAATTTTGTATTCTGTACCTTAAGAGATGGAACTAAGAATATTAGCCTACTTTTCACATTTTGCGAAAATGAGGAAAAAGTAGACTTATGAGATCGATCCGGGAAAATGTGTGTCTGTCTGTCTGGCTGTGTGTGTGTGTGTCCCCTATCAACTCCTAAACGGCTGCAGCAATCAAAACCAAATTTAGTATGAGCAAAGATGTGCACCGGAATATCCCACGTCCATATTTGAAAATGATGTCAGTGCTACCAACTGCTGAAAAAACGCACTAGAAATTTGAGCTCCATGTTGGATATCTTGCAAGGTATGCATGGGAGCTATTCCAAAATTGGCACACATGTAGACAAGACTTCCGATGAATTTCCATCCAACCTGCTGTTTTGGGCTCGATTGCAGACCATAAGCTTCATTTTCATCCAACTCTGAAAACTCTGCCATGACGCGTTATGTGTCCAGACAGGGAGGGTTGAGGGTGCAAAATTTCAAGTTTGAGGGATTGAATGTTAATCAACGATCGGAAGGGGTTGTTTTCGTGTCACCACTACTTCTAAGGACCTTTACAGACCGTTCAGCGATTAAGACCTCGTTTCAGCCCTTAAAAGGGCCTGATTCGAAAAATCATACAAACGGGGGTAGCAGGGGGAGGGGTGGTGACACAGGCACAGATTTTTTTTAAACGTTGGAGGAAGACCCCCCCATTCACAGCACTGATAAACATCTCGACTAAAATCTTCCTTAGGGGTGAATTGAGACGGTGTGGTTTGGTCCCATGCCAGTTGAGGGTGTTCGGGGAGGGGGTGAACATTGCCGGAGGCCTTAAGAACTTACTGAAATCAGAAACTGAGGACGGAGTGCAGGTTTTCAGGTGGTTAAACACACCCGGTACGTTCTCAGACGACCCCGATTGTAGTCCATGTTTAGGGGATGATGAAGGGGGTTGAAAAGACCCAAACGTCAAATGTAACGATTTCAACATGTGTGGGGAACCTTTAGGGGCAACAGTCATTCATTTTCGACTGCTTTGGCAACCTGCGACAAGTCCTACAGCGTTTTTCGCAAACTTCAATTTGCGGTTTTCGAAAATGGGCTGGTTTTGGGGGCGCAACCCCGAAACTACTCACGTTGGGTAGTTGTGCTGAAGCGTATGCTTGGTAAGCGTCAGGACAAACGTCATACTGAGATTTCAAGCTTGGGCGGTCAACTTTTCAAAATTTGGTGGCCTTTGAAAAAAGTGTTTTTTTTTAGTAGCATAGTTGTTTCGACTGTTAAACACATACGTCACTCTTTCGATATGATCCAGTAACATGTAAGAATTAGATTAAAATTAGCCAATTATAGTGCTCAATTTCGATAATAAACAATTTTCGATTTATCGGTGAGCTCTTTTCAGACCATCCTTTTCATTGATAGCTTTTTTATTGATCACAGCGCTTACCATTGTTTGTTTGATTGTTCTTAAAGAAGACATCATAAAAATAGAGGTTTTACTCTCCGTTTATATGTACGTATACACACTATGCTTCCTCTTTCTCTCCTCCATCCACTTCATTCCTGGTTGCCCCCATTTGGGAGTTTGCTCAAACATCTGTTGTCTAAGTTTTTCTCTGTATGTGCTCCTGTCTGTCATGTCTTCTGTAGAGATGTTTAGTTTATTGTGGTCTTCCACGGTTCCCTTTACCCAATTGGCTTTTAGTGAATTATTCGTAACTGAACTAAATATCTTCTTGGTCACTCTGTCTTCGGTCAAACTGTGTATATGTCCACAAAATGTTGCCCTCCTTTTCCTTATGTTGTTTGTAATCGTCTCTGTCTGTTTGTACAGTTCTATTGTCGGTCTCTTTATCCATATCCCCTTTTTCTCAGATTTTTTTTCTCTTGTTTTTCTAATTCCTTGATTTTTGTTCGTCCGTTGTTTGCTGTTGTTTCTGAAGCGTATAAGGCCTCTGGTAAGACTACTGTACGATTGTGTCGTAATTTGGCATTGATGGAAATACTTTTTTTTATTGTAGTGATTCCATGTAAGTCGGTATGCTTTCTGCAATTTAGCGATCCTGTCTTCATTGGATGCCAAGTTCAGTTCTGTTTTCTGAATACTCTCTCCTAGGTATTTGAAACTTTCCACTTGTGTTATTTTTCCATACTTGGTTTCCACTGGGTGCCTGTCTGTAGATTTTTTGTCCATGAACTGTGTTTTTTCGTATGAGATTTGTAATCTTGTTTTGGCAGATTTCATGTAGTGTCTTTAGAGCTTCTTGAGCTTATTTTCTGTTATTTGTTATAATCGCTACATTATCGGCGAAGGCACATTTAATGTTGACTGTTCTTTCCTGGTGTTTTGCCATTTTTATGCCTTTGACTTCTTTTTCCCATGTCTTGATTATTTTATCGAAAACTGAGTTAAATAGAATTGGTGATAAACCATCACCTTGTCGTACTCCTGTCTTAATTTTGGAGGGTACTGAGATCTCGCCCATGAATTTAACTTTGGATATTGTATTCGTTAATGCGTCTTGCATTAGTTTTCTGGACTTACTGTCCACCTTCATTTTTTCTAAAGTGTTAAAAAGTGTTTCTCTATCTATGGAGTCGTACGCTTTTTTGTAGCCGACGAATGTGATTGTTGTGTTCCTGGACTTTCTCGTTGCTGATATTGTTCTCAGGCACCAGATCTGCTCACTGCACGACCTTCCCTTCCTGAACCCTCCTTTGTATTCTCCTATCTGCGGAGCTGAGGCTCTACCCGTTTTAACAGGGCTTTGGAGACAATTTTGTACGCGACGGGTAATAATGAAATCCATCTATAATTATTAGGGTTCGTTTTGTCTTCTTTCTTGTGGAGAGTGTGTATTAGGGCTAACTTCCATTCTTCAAGTACCTTCCCTGTTTCCCATATCTTTTCGATGATTCTGTGTATTCTGGGTGTAACATTTTCGTGGTCTAATTTCCAGATTTCCGAAATCAATCCGTCTTCTCCAAGCGCTCTATTGTTCTTCAGTGATTTTATTGTTTCCAAGTTTTCTTCATGTGTTGGAGGTTTGGAATCTATGTTAGGTTCTGGCTTTTCGAACTGTAATCTCCGTGTTGGTTTATCACAGTTAAGCAGTGAGTCAAAATATTGTGCCAGTATCGCAAAGTTCTTTTTCGGGTTTGTCTCCAGTGTTCCATCATGTCTTTTGAAGCATATGCTCGGTGGTCGATATCCTGTCATATTCTCTCTGAATGTTCTGTAGAAATTTCGTGTGTTTTTTTTGGTGAAGTACTCTTCTATCTCCTTCAGTCTGTTGTTACCGTAGTTTCCTTTTTCACTGCGGATTATTCTCGACGAGTCTTTTTGTATCTTGTTGATTTCTTCCCATTTTTCGGATGTTCTTTGGCTGTTAATTTTCTTTTTCAGGCTTCCATTCCATCCTCTATGGCTCCGGCACATGTCACGTTCCACAATCTGTGCTTCCCTTTCCTTGTGGGGTTTCTGGCATTGTGTTGACATGATTTTCAGGTCGAAATTCCTACAGAAGTTTATCAAATTCTCTCCATTCTTGTTTGCACTCTGGTGCGCTGTATGTTTTCCTGTTGTGCCTCTAAATTTTCTTTCGCGGCCTAATTTTGCATTAAAATTACCAAGCTATATTTTTACATGCTTCATGAGGATTTTGTTGGTGATTTCTTCTAAATCCTCCCAGACTTCTTCTATTACCTGAGGATTTATTTATTTTTAGTTATTTGTGGGGGCATGAGCATTGATAATCGTATATGCCTGATACCAGAACGTATCGTTAGAGTGGATTTTTTCAGGTTTGGAGGTGAAATCTATTAGAGAGTCCAGTATTGAGTTGTGTACTACAAAACCCGTTTCGAAGAGTTTGAATTTTTTTCCTGGAATAGTTCTGGCAGGTTTCCCCTTGTATATTCTGTAACTTCCCGAATCGAAGCGATTCGCATCTGAAAATCGTGTTTCCTGTATAGCCAGTATTTTGATATTGAATGTGTCCATGATGTTTTTTAGTTGTTTCACTTTACCTGGTTTCAGGCGAGTGTTTACGTTGAGTGTTCCCATGTAAAATATTCTCTTAGTTTTGAGGGTTTTTGAGAAGCTCCGATTCTCCTCTTCATGACATACCTGATCCCCTGGAATCCGATGATCAGGTACATTACCCAGTTTTATTGACTGGGGCCCAGGGTAGCGTGTTCGTTCACGTCATTCTGTCATGATTATTGATGTATGTTCAAGTTGTGGTGGTGAAACCCCGAGGGATCTCACAGAATTACAACTGGAGTTTTGAATTCCAGAAGATTGAATCACAGCCGAGCTCACAGAGCCAACAGAGAACAGACACCGACCAGAGTACCGGAGGTTAGATTTTGATTTTCATCTAGTCACCCTACGCAGGGGCTCTCACAGGGTGCTACGTGATAAGGTCCCGGCCTTGTTCTATTGTTCAAAGAATTTATAGAATTGCGTTAACCATGTTCTTCAGTTTATTCCTTTTGTCACTGTAGGTGCAATACGCACTTTAAATTCGTCTAGCTAAGTTCAAATCAATTAATATATATAAGATAATTCTAGCCTCTGAAATAAGTTGAAGGAATCTCCTTCCTAAGCGACTAATATCGCATTACGTTTAAATGTTGTTAAAGAACGAATAATATAGTTTTTGCGTACGTAATATAAGGGTGTTCTCGAAGATGATTAATGTTTATCCACTCAAACACCGTTCCTTATACTGCTCGGGTCTAAGCTGCGTGAACCTGAGAGGAATGTGCATCGCGGACTATGAGACGTGGTGTTGACGAATGATGAGGTTTCTCGGTCCTTGCGTAGTAACAGAATCAAATACATTAGTCGGTGACTCACCCACTCATTCGCAACGCCACACTTGTTTCAGAAAAGACCCTGTGTTAGCAGTATTGGAATAGACGAGAATGTCAGGTAACAAGGCGGGCTGTTGGCAGGCTTCTCAATTCTCGTACTCTCCTTCCCTGCCTTTGCCCTTCATCCCGCAAGTTTACGGAGCTTAGACCCGAGCAGTAGTTATATTCTGTGAGCTGCCTAAATAGGATTGACATTTCGCCGGAAATTCCACGTCAGTCATCACCCCTCTGCCTCTTGACCAATGCATGTTCGCATAATTGATGTCATAATACTCTGCGTTGCAATATTACAGCCCACGTGCTTCAGTGCCTGGTCAGCTGTATCTCTGGCTTGTACAGTTTGGCAATCTCGTACTCAGACCACATGGCGATAAGAGAACTGTCAATCCTAATCTGGCAGCTCGCAGAGTATAACCTTCCTTGTAGGCACAAATAGCATTTTTTATTTGGGTCTCCTGTAACTTCAAGCATATTATACGATTATTTCGTCGTCATAGCAGTTTGCCACCTGATTGAGCAGCCACTGCAACACGGCCGTTTTGAGGCTCTCGTCTTCATCGTGGCACTGACCTTCGAGCTGCTTCTTCAGTTGCATAAATATGTAGTAGTCACTGGGCGCTAGATCGGGGCTGAATGGAGGATGATCAAATTGCTCCCTGTCAAATGATGTGAGGAGATCTTGAGTTCGATGGGCCGCATATGGGCGGACATTGCCACGCAGCAAAATGATCCCTTTACTCAGTATCCACGCCTTTTGTTTTGAAATGCACGACGCAGTTTCTGTAAGGTCTCACAATATATTTTAGCATTTATTGTGTCACCACGGGGCAAAACCTCCACAAGCAACTCCCTCTTCCTGTCACAAAACATGGAACACATGATTTTCCGGATTGAAATTGTCTGGTCTAACTTCACTTTCTTGGGCGATGTTGGATGCCGCCATTCCATGGATTGTTGTTTTGTTTCTGGTGTAATATAAACCACATAGTTTCATTGCTTATGACAATTTGGCTTAAAAAATGGTCACCTTCATCATCGTAACGCTCAAGAAAAGTCACGGCTCTGGCTAAACGTTCGGTGTTGTGAGCCTCAGTCTACATTTTTGTATCCATCGTGAGCATAGGTATTATATGCGTTCCGTAACAATGTTATAGATAACGCTTCTTGAAACTTGAGGTAACTCTTTTGATAACGAAGAAATCGTAAAGCGTCTGCTCGCTCTCACTTTGTCGTTGACTTGCAGCACCAACTCGACAGTGATCACTGAGGGTCGCCCATTCTGTTCCTCGCCATGAACATTCTTTCAGCCATCGTTGAAAGCTCTTACCCATTTGCGTACCATTCCATCACTCATAAGGTTTTGTCCGTACACTTCACAAATTTGACAGTGAATTTCATCTTCTTTCATAACTTTAGCACCAAGAAAACGGATATCAGCGCGTATTTCACAGTCAGCGGGATTCTCAATCGGTGGAAGCATATTAAATACGCAAAAGCAAATATAGCCTATACCTGGTCGGTTGTTGCCGCAATGGCATCCGTGGCTTGCCGACAGATGTAGATACACGGGGCGCATGCGCGGGACACCGACGGCAATGTTGTAGCGGCGCAATTTCAAAATGGTTCTTACTTAAAAAACACGCTTCTTAAAATAACATTAATAATGATATTATCCCTTTATAGGTACTTGGGATACTATCTTCCCACCATGTATTTGTAGAACGGTGTTAGGGTGAGAATCTTCCCACCCCTTTCATTTCAAGCAGTTCCACATGCAGCCATAAGCTAGATGCAGAAAAATATTGAAAATCTATTAATTTGATGTATACTGTCATCAGAAACCAAAGGTGGGAAGCATATATCCCAGTGGTCTCCACAGTGCACCTGTTTGCCAGTTGGGTCATGTTGAGTGAAAGAAATGCATTGTTACAGAAGAAGGTGTTTTTATTGGAGATAAGAGATTTGTAAACGTTGGTATATACACACATCAAAAAAAGTTTTGCATCACCTCGGTTCCAAGAGTTCCGGAACCTTTAAATACAAAGGGAATAGAGATCAACACAAACAACATTTCAGCTCGTTTTATTGCTCATGAGACCCACACATTGCATGTTGTACCATCATACAGCTAGACTTTCAGCATTTGTGGTCCAGATTGCAGTACACACCACTACCTCTAATACCCAGTAGCACGTCCTCTTGCATTGATGCATGCCTGTATTCGTCGTGGCATACTATCCACAAGTTCATCAAGACACTGTTGGTCCAAATTGTCCCACTCCTCAACGACAATTCGGCGTAAATCTCTCAGAGTGGTTGGTGGGTCAAGACGTCCATAAACAGCCCTTTTCAACATATCCCAGGCATGTTCGATAGGGTTCATGTCTGGCGAACATGCTGGCCACTGTAGTCGAGCGATGTCGTTATCTTGAAGGAACGCATTCACAAGATGTGCACGATGAGGTCGAGAATTGTCGTCCATGAAGACAAATGCCTCTCCAATATTCTGCCGATATGGTTGCACTATGGGTCGGAGGATGTCATTCAGGTATCGTAAAGCCGTTTCGGAGCCTTCCATGACCACCAGTGGCGTACGTCGGCCCCACATAATGCCACCCCAAAACATCAGAGAACCACCACCTTGCTGCACTCGCTGGACAGTGTGTCTAAGACGTTCAGCCTGACCAGGGTGCCTCCAAACACGTCTCCGACGATTGTCTGGTTGAAGGCATATGCGACACTCATCGGTGAAGAGAACGTGATGCCAATTCCGTGGGGTCCATTCAGCATGTTGTTGGGCCCATCTGTACCGCGCTGCATGGTGTCGGGGTTGCAAAGCTGGACCTCGCCATGGACGTCGGGAGTGAAGTTGCGCATCATGCAGCCTATTGCGCACAGTTTGAGTTGAAACACGACGTCCTGTGGCTGAACGAAACGCATTATTCAACATGGTGGCATTGCTGTCAGGGTTCCTCCGAGCGGCAATCCGTAAGTAGCGGTCATCCACTACAGTAGTAGCCCTTGGGCGGCCTGAGCGAGGCCTGTCATCGACAGTTCCTGTATCTCTGTACCTCCTCCATGTCCGAACAACATCGCTTTGGTTCACTCTGAGACGCCTGGAAACTTCCCTTGTTGAGAGCCCTTCTTGACACAAAGTAACAATGCGGACGCGATCGAACTGCGGTATTGACCTTCTAGGCATGGTAGAACTACAGACAACATGTGCTGCGTACCTTCGTCCTGGTGGAATGACTGGAACTGATCGACTGTCGTACCCCCTCCGTCTAATAGGCCCTGCTCATGCATGGTTGTTTACATCTTTGAGCAGTTTTAGTGACATCTATGAACAGTCAAAGGGACTGTATCTTGGATACAATACACACAGTCAACGTCTATATGCCGGAGATCTGGGAACCGAGGTGATGCAAAACTTTTTTTGATGTGTGTAACTGAAATACAATGTTAGTAATGGTTTTGGTCACTTGAGTAAATATATTTCAGCTAGAATGGAAATAATTATCCAGCTCGTGGTGTTTGCCACAGAATATAAGATTTTTAAAATTAATTTTCTGTGTTTTCAGTAAAAACTATTTTGAAATTATAGAATTATATTCGAATATATTAATTTTTAACATTCCAAAATCACTTTTACATTTTTGTAAAGTTTTCGGCAAAGATGATATAGGTGACTGACCTTGTGTTGCGTGGGAGTTACGTTTTTAGCCTACTTTTCACATTTTGCAAAAATGAGGAAAAAGTAGACTTATGAGATCGATCCGGGAAAATGTGTGTCTGTCTGTCTGTCTGTCTGTCTGTCTGTGTGTGTGTGTCCCCCTATCAACTCCTAAACGGCTGCATCAATCAAAACCAAATTTAGTATGAGCAAAGATGTGCACCGGAATATCTCACGTCCATATTTGAAAATGATGTCAGTGCTACCAACTGCTGAAAAAACGCACTAGAAATTTGAGCTCCATGTTGGATATCTTGCAAGGTATGCATGGGAGCTATTCCAAAATTGGCACACATGTAGACAAGACTATTTCAGTTTAATTTCCAGGAGGCCATACATGACAGTGTTGCCAAAATAATGTTAAGCCTTCTGATAAGTCCAATGTTTAAATGCATATAACTTCTACACTATCAATTGAATTTCAACCAAATTTTGTGTGTAATATCTGTACATAAACAGATATGACTGAGCGTATTCTCAAGAGCCACCAGGGTTGCCAACTGTTAATAATTGCTCTATCTATTTTTTATCCAAATACCAATATATCAGAAAGTATGCAAGCCAACAGATTTAAACTATGCACACGTATATTCTGACATTTTAGATTAATTTGGAGTAACTCTTATACTTCAGCTCTACCAACATGATTATAAGCCTGCTGATAGTACCAATTTTAAATACATGTAACTTCATTACTATCAGTTGGATTTCAACCAGATTTCGTATGTGCTATGTGTGCCATAACAGATATGACTATAAGTATTGTTAAGAGCAATCAGGGCTGACAACTGTTAATAAATGCTGTCTATATTTTTTACCCTAATATCAATATATCAGAAAGTATGCAAGCCAACTGCTCTATACTTTGCACACGAATAGCACCTGCCATTCTAGATTAATTTGGAGTAATTAATACAAGGCAGTGCTGCCAACATGATTCTATGCCTGCTGATATGTCCAATTTTAAAATACATTAACTTCTATACTTACAAATGGATTTCATCCAAAATTGGCACAACAAGATATCATAATATATCAGATTGTTTCTGACCAGCACACGCATGACATTGTTGGCAACATGCTTTTACGCGTGCTGATAGATCCAGGGTCTAACTGCATGTAACGTCCATTGGACTTCAACCAAATTTTGTATTCTGTACCTTAAGAGATGGAACTAAGAATATTAGCCTACTTTTCACATTTTGCGAAAATGAGAAAAAAGTAGACTTATGAGATCGATCCGGGAAAATGTGTGTCTGTCTATCTGGCTGTGTGTGTGTGTGTCCCCTATCAACTCCTAAACGGCTGCAGCAATCAAAACCAAATTTAGTATGAGCAAAGATGTGCACCGGAATATCCCACGTCCATATTTGAAAATGATGTCAGTGCTACCAACTGCTGAAAAAACGCACTAGAAATTTGAGCTCCATGTTGGATATCTTGCAAGGTATGCATGGGAGCTATTCCAAAATTGGCACACATGTAGACAAGACTTCCGATGAATTTCCATCCAACCTGCTGTTTTGGGCTCGATTGCAGACCATAAGCTTCATTTTCATCCAACTCTGAAAACTCTGCCATGACGCGTTATGTGTCCAGACAGGGAGGGTTGAGGGTGCAAAATTTCAAGTTTGAGGGATTGAATGTTAATCAACGATCGGAAGGGGTTGTTTTCGTGTCACCACTACTTCTAAGGACCTTTACAGACCGTTCAGCGATTAAGACCTCGTTTCAGCCCTTAAAAGGGCCTGATTCGAAAAATCATACAAACGGGGGTAGCAGGGGGAGGGGTGGTGACACAGGCACAGATTTTTTTTAAACGTTGGAGGAAGACCCCCCCATTCACAGCACTGATAAACATCTCGACTAAAATCTTCCTTAGGGGTGAATTGAGACGGTGTGGTTTGGTCCCATGCCAGTTGAGGGTGTTCGGGGAGGGGGTGAACATTGCCGGAGGCCTTAAGAACTTACTGAAATCAGAAACTGAGGACGGAGTGCAGGTTTTCAGGTGGTTAAACACACCCGGTACGTTCTCAGACGACCCCGATTGTAGTCCATGTTTAGGGGATGATGAAGGGGGTTGAAAAGACCCAAACGTCAAATGTAACGATTTCAACATGTTTGGGGAACCTTTAGGGGCAACAGTCATTCATTTTCGACTGCTTTGGCAACCTGCGACAAGTCCTACAGCGTTTTTCGCAAACTTCAATTTGCGGTTTTCGAAAATGGGCTGGTTTTGGGGGCGCAACCCCGAAACTACTCACGTTGGGTAGTTGTGCTGAAGCGTATGCTTGGTAAGCGTCAGGACAAACGTCATACTGAGATTTCAAGCTTGGGCGGTCAACTTTTCAAAATTTGGTGGCCTTTGAAAAAAGTGTTTTTTTTTAGTAGCATAGTTGTTTCGACTGTTAAACACATACGTCACTCTTTCGATATGATCCAGTAACATGTAAGAATTAGATTAAAATTAGCCAATTATAGTGCTCAATTTCGATAATAAACAATTTTCGATTTATCGGTGAGCTCTTTTCAGACCATCCTTTTCATTGATAGCTTTTTTATTGATCACAGCGCTTACCATTGTTTGTTTGATTGTTCTTAAAGAAGACATCATAAAAATAGAGGTTTTACTCTCCGTTTATATGTACGTATACACACTATGCTTCCTCTTTCTCTCCTCCATCCACTTCATTCCTGGTTGCCCCCATTTGGGAGTTTGCTCAAACATCTGTTGTCTAAGTTTTTCTCTGTATGTGCTCCTGTCTGTCATGTCTTCTGTAGAGATGTTTAGTTTATTGTGGTCTTCCACGGTTCCCTTTACCCAATTGGCTTTTAGTGAATTATTCGTAACTGAACTAAATATCTTCTTGGTCACTCTGTCTTCGGTCAAACTGTGTATATGTCCACAAAATGTTGCCCTCCTTTTCCTTATGTTGTTTGTAATCGTCTCTGTCTGTTTGTACAGTTCTATTGTCGGTCTCTTTATCCATATCCCCTTTTTCTCAGATTTTTTTTCTCTTGTTTTTCTAATTCCTTGATTTTTGTTCGTCCGTTGTTTGCTGTTGTTTCTGAAGCGTATAAGGCCTCTGGTAAGACTACTGTACGATTGTGTCGTAATTTGGCATTGATGGAAATACTTTTTTTATTGTAGTGATTCCATGTAAGTCGGTATGCTTTCTGCAATTTAGCGATCCTGTCTTCATTGGATGCCAAGTTCAGTTCTGTTTTCTGAATACTCTCTCCTAGGTATTTGAAACTTTCCACTTGTGTTATTTTTCCATACTTGGTTTCCACTGGGTGCCTGTCTGTAGATTTTTTGTCCATGAACTGTGTTTTTTCGTATGAGATTTGTAATCTTGTTTTGGCAGATTTCATGTAGTGTCTTTAGAGCTTCTTGAGCTTATTTTCTGTTATTTGTTATAATCGCTACATTATCGGCGAAGGCACATTTAATGTTGACTGTTCTTTCCTGGTGTTTTGCCATTTTTATGCCTTTGACTTCTTTTTCCCATGTCTTGATTATTTTATCGAAAACTGAGTTAAATAGAATTGGTGATAAACCATCACCTTGTCGCACTCCTGTCTTAATTTTGGAGGGTACTGAGATCTCGCCCATGAATTTAACTTTGGATATTGTATTCGTTAATGCGTCTTGCATTAGTTTTCTGGACTTACTGTCCACCTTCATTTTTTCTAAAGTGTTAAAAAGTGTTTCTCTATCTATGGAGTCGTACGCTTTTTTGTAGCCGACGAATGTGATTGTTGTGTTCCTGGACTTTCTCGTTGCTGATATTGTTCTCAGGCACCAGATCTGCTCACTGCACGACCTTCCCTTCCTGAACCCTCCTTTGTATTCTCCTATCTGCGGAGCTGAGGCTCTACCCGTTTTAACAGGGCTTTGGAGACAATTTTGTACGCGACGGGTAATAATGAAATCCATCTATAATTATTAGGGTTCGTTTTGTCTTCTTTCTTGTGGAGAGTGTGTATTAGGGCTAACTTCCATTCTTCAAGTACCTTCCCTGTTTCCCATATCTTTTCGATGATTCTGTGTATTCTGGGTGTAACATTTTCGTGGTCTAATTTCCAGATTTCCGAAATCAATCCGTCTTCTCCAAGCGCTCTATTGTTCTTCAGTGATTTTATTGTTTCCAAGTTTTCTTCATGTGTTGGAGGTTTGGAATCTATGTTAGGTTCTGGCTTTTCGAACTGTAATCTCCGTGTTGGTTTATCACAGTTAAGCAGTGAGTCAAAATATTGTGCCAGTATCGCAAAGTTCTTTTTCGGGTTTGTCTCCAGTGTTCCATCATGTCTTTTGAAGCATATGCTCGGTGGTCGATATCCTGTCATATTCTCTCTGAATGTTCTGTAGAAATTTCGTGTGTTTTTTTTTGGTGAAGTACTCTTCTATCTCCTTCAGTCTGTTGTTACCGTAGTTTCCTTTTTCACTGCGGATTATTCTCGACGAGTCTTTTTGTATCTTGTTGATTTCTTCCCATTTTTCGGATGTTCTTTGGCTGTTAATTTTCTTTTTCAGGCTTCCATTCCATCCTCTATGGCTCCGGCACATGTCACGTTCCACAATCTGTGCTTCCCTTTCCTTGTGGGGTTTCTGGCATTGTGTTGACATGATTTTCAGGTCGAAATTCCTACAGAAGTTTATCAAATTCTCTCCATTCTTGTTTGCACTCTGGTGCGCTGTATGTTTTCCTGTTGTGCGTCTAAATTTTCTTTCGCGGCCTAATTTTGCATTAAAATTACCAAGCTATATTTTTACATGCTTCATGAGGATTTTGTTGGTGATTTCTTCTAAATCCTCCCAGACTTCTTCTATTACCTGAGGATTTATTTATTTTTAGTTATTTGTGGGGGCATGAGCATTGATAATCGTATATGCCTGATACCAGAACGTATCGTTAGAGTGGATTTTTTCAGGTTTGGAGGTGAAATCTATTAGAGAGTCCAGTATTGAGTTGTGTACTACAAAACCCGTTTCGAAGAGTTTGAATTTTTTTCCTGGAATAGTTCTGGCAGGTTTCCCCTTGTATATTCTGTAACTTCCCGAATCGAAGCGATTCGCATCTGAAAATCGTGTTTCCTGTATAGCCAGTATTTTGATATTGAATGTGTCCATGATGTTTTTTAGTTGTTTCACTTTACCTGGTTTCAGGCGAGTGTTTACGTTGAGTGTTCCCATGTAAAATATTCTCTTAGTTTTGAGGGTTTTTGAGAAGCTCCGATTCTCCTCTTCATGACATACCTGATCCCCTGGAATCCGATGATCAGGTACATTACCCAGTTTTATTGACTGGGGCCCAGGGTAGCGTGTTCGTTCACGTCATTCTGTCATGATTATTGATGTATGTTCAAGTTGTGGTGGTGAAACCCCGAGGGATCTCACAGAATTACAACTGGAGTTTTGAATTCCAGAAGATTGAATCACAGCCGAGCTCACAGAGCCAACAGAGAACAGACACCGACCAGAGTACCGGAGGTTAGATTTTGATTTTCATCTAGTCACCCTACGCAGGGGCTCTCACAGGGTGCTACGTGATAAGGTCCCGGCCTTGTTCTATTGTTCAAAGAATTTATAGAATTGCGTTAACCATGTTCTTCAGTTTATTCCTATTGTCACTGTAGGTGCAATACGCACTTTAAATTCGTCTAGCTAAGTTCAAATCAATTAATATATATAAGATAATTCTAGCCTCTGAAATAAGTTGAAGGAATCTCCTTCCTAAGCGACTAATATCGCATTACGTTTAAATGTTGTTAAAGAACGAATAATATAGTTTTTGCGTACGTAATATAAGGGTGTTCTCGAAGATGATTAATGTTTATCCACTCAAACACCGTTCCTTATACTGCTCGGGTCTAAGCTGCGTGAACCTGAGAGGAATGTGCATCGCGGACTATGAGACGTGGTGTTGACGAATGATGAGGTTTCTCGGTCCTTGCGTAGTAACAGAATCAAATACATTAGTCGGTGACTCACCCACTCATTCGCAACGCCACACTTGTTTCAGAAAAGACCCTGTGTTAGCAGTATTGGAATAGACGAGAATGTCAGGTAACAAGGCGGGCTGTTGGCAGGCTTCTCAATTCTCGTACTCTCCTTCCCTGCCTTTGCCCTTCATCCCGCAAGTTTACGGAGCTTAGACCCGAGCAGTAGTTATATTCTGTGAGCTGCCTAAATAGGATTGACATTTCGCCGGAAATTCCACGTCAGTCATCACCCCTCTGCCTCTTGACCAATGCATGTTCGCATAATTGATGTCATAATACTCTGCGTTGCAATATTACAGCCCACGTGCTTCAGTGCCTGGTCAGCTGTATCTCTGGCTTGTACAGTTTGGCAATCTCGTACTCAGACCACATGGCGATAAGAGAACTGTCAATCCTAATCTGGCAGCTCGCAGAGTATAACCTTCCTTGTAGGCACAAATAGCATTTTTTATTTGGGTCTCCTGTAACTTCAAGCATATTATACGATTATTTCGTCGTCATAGCAGTTTGCCACCTGATTGAGCAGCCACTGCAACACGGCCGTTTTGAGGCTCTCGTCTTCATCGTGGCACTGACCTTCGAGCTGCTTCTTCAGTTGCATAAATATGTAGTAGTCACTGGGCGCTAGATCGGGGCTGAATGGAGGATGATCAAATTGCTCCCTGTCAAATGATGTGAGGAGATCTTGAGTTCGATGGGCCGCATATGGGCGGACATTGCCACGCAGCAAAATGATCCCTTTACTCAGTATCCACGCCTTTTGTTTTGAAATGCACGACGCAGTTTCTGTAAGGTCTCACAATATATTTTAGCATTTATTGTGTCACCACGGGGCAAAACCTCCACAAGCAACTCCCTCTTCCTGTCACAAAACATGGAACACATGATTTTCCGGATTGAAATTGTCTGGTCTAACTTCACTTTCTTGGGCGATGTTGGATGCCGCCATTCCATGGATTGTTGTTTTGTTTCTGGTGTAATATAAACCACATAGTTTCATTGCTTATGACAATTTGGCTTAACAAATGGTCACCTTCATCATCGTAACGCTCAAGAAAAGTCACGGCTCTGGCTAAACGTTCGGTGTTGTGAGCCTCAGTCTACATTTTTGGTATCCATCGTGAGCATAGGTATTATATGCGTTCCGTAACAATGTTATAGATAACGCTTCTTGAAACTTGAGGTAACTCTTTTGATAACGAAGAAATCGTAAAGCGTCTGCTCGCTCTCACTTTGTCGTTGACTTGCAGCACCAACTCGACAGTGATCACTGAGGGTCGCCCATTCTGTTCCTCGCCATGAACATTCTTTCAGCCATCGTTGGAAGCTCTTACCCATTTGCGTACCATTCCATCACTCATAAGGTTTTGTCCGTACACTTCACAAATTTGACAGTGAATTTCATCTTCTTTCATAACTTTAGCACCAAGAAAACGGATATCAGCGCGTATTTCACAGTCAGCGGGATTCTCAATCGGTGGAAGCATATTAAATACGCAAAAGCAAATATAGCCTATACCTGGTCGGTTGTTGCCGCAATGGCGTCCGTGGCTTGCCGACAGATGTAGATACACGGGGCGCATGCGCGGGACACCGACGGCAATGTTGTAGCGGCGCAATTTCAAAATGGTTCTTACTTAAAAAACACGCTTCTTAAAATAACATTAATAATGATATTATCCCTTTATAGGTACTTGGGATACTATCTTCCCACCATGTATTTGTAGAACGGTGTTAGGGTGAGAATCTTCCCACCCCTTTCATTTCAAGCAGTTCCACATGCAGCCATAAGCTAGATGCAGAAAAATATTGAAAACCTATTAATTTGATGTATACTGTCATCAGAAACCAAAGGTGGGAAGCATATATCCCAGTGGTCTCCACAGTGCACCTGTTTGCCAGTTGGGTCATGTTGAGTGAAAGAAATGCATTGTTACAGAAGAAGGTGTTTTTATTGGAGATAAGAGATTTGTAAACGTTGGTATATACACACATCAAAAAAAGTTTTGCATCACCTCGGTTCCAAGAGTTCCGGAACCTTTAAATACAAAGGGAATAGAGATCAACACAAACAACATTTCAGCTCGTTTTATTGCTCATGAGACCCACACATTGCATGTTGTACCATCATACAGCTAGACTTTCAGCATTTGTGGTCCAGATTGCAGTACACACCACTACCTCTAATACCCAGTAGCACGTCCTCTTGCATTGATGCATGCCTGTATTCGTCGTGGCATACTATCCACAAGTTCATCAAGACACTGTTGGTCCAAATTGTCCCACTCCTCAACGACAATTCGGCGTAAATCTCTCAGAGTGGTTGGTGGGTCAAGACGTCCATAAACAGCCCTTTTCAACATATCCCAGGCATGTTCGATAGGGTTCATGTCTGGCGAACATGCTGGCCACTGTAGTCGAGCGATGTCGTTATCTTGAAGGAACGCATTCACAAGATGTGCACGATGAGGTCGAGAATTGTCGTCCATGAAGACAAATGCCTCTCCAATATTCTGCCGATATGGTTGCACTATGGGTCGGAGGATGTCATTCAGGTATCGTAAAGCCGTTTCGGAGCCTTCCATGACCACCAGTGGCGTACGTCGGCCCCACATAATGCCACCCCAAAACATCAGGGAACCACCACCTTGCTGCACTCGCTGGACAGTGTGTCTAAGACGTTCAGCCTGACCAGGGTGCCTCCAAACACGTCTCCGACGATTGTCTGGTTGAAGGCATATGCGACACTCATCGGTGAAGAGAACGTGATGCCAATTCCGTGGGGTCCATTCAGCATGTTGTTGGGCCCATCTGTACCGCGCTGCATGGTGTCGGGGTTGCAAAGCTGGACCTCGCCATGGACGTCGGGAGTGAAGTTGCGCATCATGCAGCCTATTGCGCACAGTTTGAGTTGAAACACGACGTCCTGTGGCTGAACGAAACGCATTATTCAACATGGTGGCATTGCTGTCAGGGTTCCTCCGAGCGGCAATCCGTAAGTAGCGGTCATCCACTACAGTAGTAGCCCTTGGGCGGCCTGAGCGAGGCCTGTCATCGACAGTTCCTGTATCTCGGTACCTCCTCCATGTCCGAACAACATCGCTTTGGTTCACTCTGAGACGCCTGGAAACTTCCCTTGTTGAGAGCCCTTCTTGACACAAAGTAACAATGCGGACGCGATCGAACTGCGGTATTGACCTTCTAGGCATGGTAGAACTACAGACAACATGTGCTGCGTACCTTCGTCCTGGTGGAATGACTGGAACTGATCGACTGTCGTACCCCCTCCGTCTAATAGGCCCTGCTCATGCATGGTTGTTTACATCTTTGAGCAGTTTTAGTGACATCTATGAACAGTCAAAGGGACTGTATCTTGGATACAATACACACAGTCAACGTCTATATGCCGGAGATCTGGGAACCGAGGTGATGCAAAACTTTTTTTGATGTGTGTAACTGAAATACAATGTTAGTAATGGTTTTGGTCACTTGAGTAAATATATTTCAGCTAGAATGGAAATAATTATCCAGCTCGTGGTGTTTGCCACAGAATATAAGATTTTTAAAATTAATTTTCTGTGTTTTCAGTAAAAACTATTTTGAAATTATAGAATTATATTCGAATATATTAATTTTTAACATTCCAAAATCACTTTTACATTTTTGTAAAGTTTTCGGCAAAGATGATATAGGTGACTGACCTTGTGTTGCGTGGGAGTTACGTTTTTAGCCTACTTTTCACATTTTGCAAAAATGAGGAAAAAGTAGACTTATGAGATCGATCCGGGAAAATGTGTGTCTGTCTGTCTGTCTGTCTGTCTGTCTGTGTGTGTGTGTCCCCCTATCAACTCCTAAACGGCTGCATCAATCAAAACCAAATTTAGTATGAGCAAAGATGTGCACCGGAATATCTCACGTCCATATTTGAAAATGATGTCAGTGCTACCAACTGCTGAAAAAACGCACTAGAAATTTGAGCTCCATGTTGGATATCTTGCAAGGTATGCATGGGAGCTATTCCAAAATTGGCACACATGTAGACAAGACTATTTCAGTTTAATTTCCAGGAGGCCATACATGACAGTGTTGCCAAAATAATGTTAAGCCTTCTGATAAGTCCAATGTTTAAATGCATATAACTTCTACACTATCAATTGAATTTCAACCAAATTTTGTGTGTAATATCTGTCCATAAACAGATATGACTGAGCGTATTCTCAAGAGCCACCAGGGTTGCCAACTGTTAATAATTGCTCTATCTATTTTTTATCCAAATACCAATATATCAGAAAGTATGCAAGCCAACAGATTTAAACTATGCACACGTATATTCTGACATTTTAGATTAATTTGGAGTAACTTATATACTTCAGCTCTACCAACATGATTATAAGCCTGCTGATAGTACCAATTTTAAATACATGTAACTTCATTACTATCAGTTGGATTTCAACCAGATTTCGTATGTGCTATGTGTGCCATAACAGATATGACTATAAGTATTGTTAAGAGCAATCAGGGCTGACAACTGTTAATAAATGCTGTCTATATTTTTTACCCTAATATCAATATATCAGAAAGTATGCAAGCCAACTGCTCTATACTTTGCACACGAATAGCACCTGCCATTCTAGATTAATTTGGAGTAATTAATACAAGGCAGTGCTGCCAACATGATTCTATGCCTGCTGATATGTCCAATTTTAAAATACATTAACTTCTATACTTACAAATGGATTTCATCCAAAATTGGCACAACAAGATATCATAATATATCAGATTGTTTCTGACCAGCACACGCATGACATTGTTGGCAACATGCTTTTACGCGTGCTGATAGATCCAGGGTCTAACTGCATGTAACGTCCATTGGACTTCAACCAAATTTTGTATTCTGTACCTTAAGAGATGGAACTAAGAATATTAGCCTACTTTTCACATTTTGCGAAAATGAGAAAAAAGTAGACTTATGAGATCGATCCGGGAAAATGTGTGTCTGTCTATCTGGCTGTGTGTGTGTGTGTCCCCTATCAACTCCTAAACGGCTGCAGCAATCAAAACCAAATTTAGTATGAGCAAAGATGTGCACCGGAATATCCCACGTCCATATTTGAAAATGATGTCAGTGCTACCAACTGCTGAAAAAACGCACTAGAAATTTGAGCTCCATGTTGGATATCTTGCAAGGTATGCATGGGAGCTATTCCAAAATTGGCACACATGTAGACAAGACTTCCGATGAATTTCCATCCAACCTGCTGTTTTGGGCTCGATTGCAGACCATAAGCTTCATTTTCATCCAACTCTGAAAACTCTGCCATGACGCGTTATGTGTCCAGACAGGGAGGGTTGAGGGTGCAAAATTTCAAGTTTGAGGGATTGAATGTTAATCAACGATCGGAAGGGGTTGTTTTCGTGTCACCACTACTTCTAAGGACCTTTACAGACCGTTCAGCGATTAAGACCTCGTTTCAGCCCTTAAAAGGGCCTGATTCGAAAAATCATACAAACGGGGGTAGCAGGGGGAGGGGTGGTGACACAGGCACAGATTTTTTTTAAACGTTGGAGGAAGACCCCCCCATTCACAGCACTGATAAACATCTCGACTAAAATCTTCCTTAGGGGTGAATTGAGACGGTGTGGTTTGGTCCCATGCCAGTTGAGGGTGTTCGGGGAGGGGGTGAACATTGCCGGAGGCCTTAAGAACTTACTGAAATCAGAAACTGAGGACGGAGTGCAGGTTTTCAGGTGGTTAAACACACCCGGTACGTTCTCAGACGACCCCGATTGTAGTCCATGTTTAGGGGATGATGAAGGGGGTTGAAAAGACCCAAACGTCAAATGTAACGATTTCAACATGTTTGGGGAACCTTTAGGGGCAACAGTCATTCATTTTCGACTGCTTTGGCAACCTGCGACAAGTCCTACAGCGTTTTTCGCAAACTTCAATTTGCGGTTTTCGAAAATGGGCTGGTTTTGGGGGCGCAACCCCGAAACTACTCACGTTGGGTAGTTGTGCTGAAGCGTATGCTTGGTAAGCGTCAGGACAAACGTCATACTGAGATTTCAAGCTTGGGCGGTCAACTTTTCAAAATTTGGTGGCCTTTGAAAAAAGTGGTTTTTTTTAGTAGCATAGTTGTTTCGACTGTTAAACACATACGTCACTCTTTCGATATGATCCAGTAACATGTAAGAATTAGATTAAAATTAGCCAATTATAGTGCTCAATTTCGATAATAAACAATTTTCGATTTATCGGTGAGCTCTTTTCAGACCATCCTTTTCATTGATAGCTTTTTTATTGATCACAGCGCTTACCATTGTTTGTTTGATTGTTCTTAAAGAAGACATCATAAAAATAGAGGTTTTACTCTCCGTTTATATGTACGTATACACACTATGCTTCCTCTTTCTCTCCTCCATCCACTTCATTCCTGGTTGCCCCCATTTGGGAGTTTGCTCAAACATCTGTTGTCTAAGTTTTTCTCTGTATGTGCTCCTGTCTGTCATGTCTTCTGTAGAGATGTTTAGTTTATTGTGGTCTTCCACGGTTCCCTTTACCCAATTGGCTTTTAGTGAATTATTCGTAACTGAACTAAATATCTTCTTGGTCACTCTGTCTTCGGTCAAACTGTGTATATGTCCACAAAATGTTGCCCTCCTTTTCCTTATGTTGTTTGTAATCGTCTCTGTCTGTTTGTACAGTTCTATTGTCGGTCTCTTTATCCATATCCCCTTTTTCTCAGATTTTTTTTCTCTTGTTTTTCTAATTCCTTGATTTTTGTTCGTCCGTTGTTTGCTGTTGTTTCTGAAGCGTATAAGGCCTCTGGTAAGACTACTGTACGATAGTGTCGTAATTTGGCATTGATGGAAATACTTTTTTTACTGTAGTGATTCCATGTAAGTCGGTATGCTTTCTGCAATTTAGCGATCCTGTCTTCATTGGATGCCAAGTTCAGTTCTGTTTTCTGAATACTCTCTCCTAGGTATTTGAAACTTTCCACTTGTGTTATTTTTCCATACTTGGTTTCCACTGGGGGCCTGTCTGTAGATTTTTTGTCCATGAACTGTGTTTTTTCGTATGAGATTTGTAATCTTGTTTTGGCAGAGATTTCATGTAGTGTCTTTAGAGCTTCTTGAGCTTATTTTCTGTTATTTGTTATAATCGCTACATTATCGGCGAAGGCACATTTAATGTTGACTGTTCTTTCCTGGTGTTTTGCCATTTTTATGCCTTTGACTTCTTTTTCCCATGTCTTGATTATTTTATCGAAAACTGAGTTAAATAGAATTGGTGATAAACCATCACCTTGTCGCACTCCTGTCTTAATTTTGGAGGGTACTGAGATCTCGCCCATGAATTTAACTTTGGATATTGTATTCGTTAATGCGTCTTGCATTAGTTTTCTGGACTTACTGTCCACCTTCATTTTTCCTAAAGTGTTAAAAAGTGTTTCTCTATCTATGGAGTCGTACGCTTTTTTGTAGCCGACGAATGTGATTGTTGTGTTCCTGGACTTTCTCGTTGCTGATATTGTTCTCAGGCACCAGATCTGCTCACTGCACGACCTTCCCTTCCTGAACCCTCCTTTGTATTCTCCTATCTGCGGAGCTGAGGCTCTACCCGTTTTAACAGGGCTTTGGAGACAATTTTGTACGCGACGGGTAATAATGAAATCCATCTATAATTATTAGGGTTCGTTTTGTCTTCTTTCTTGTGGAGAGTGTGTATTAGGGCTAACTTCCATTCTTCAAGTACCTTCCCTGTTTCCCATATCTTTTCGATGATTCTGTGTATTCTGGGTGTAACATTTTCGTGGTCTAATTTCCAGATTTCCGAAATCAATCCGTCTTCTCCAAGCGCTCTATTGTTCTTCAGTGATTTTATTGTTTCCAAGTTTTCTTCATGTGTGGAGGTTTGGAATCTATGTTAGGTTCTGGCTTTTCGAACTGTAATCTCCGTGTTGGTTTATCACAGTTAAGCAGTGAGTCAAAATATTGTGCCAGTATCGCAAAGTTCTTTTTCGGGTTTGTCTCCAGTGTTCCATCATGTCTTTTGAAGCATATGCTCGGTGGTCGATATCCTGTCATATTCTCTCTGAATGTTCTGTAGAAATTTCGTGTGTTTTTTTTGGTGAAGTACTCTTCTATCTCCTTCAGTCTGTTGTTACCGTAGTTTCCTTTTTCACTGCGGATTATTCTCGACGAGTCTTTTTGTATCTTGTTGATTTCTTCCCATTTTTCGGATGTTCTTTGGCTGTTAATTTTCTTTTCCAGGCTTCCATTCCATCCTCTATGGCTCCGGCACATGTCACGTTCCACAATCTGTGCTTCCTTTTCCTTGTGGGGTTTCTGGAATTGTGTTGACATGATTTTCAGGTCGAAATTCCTACAGAAGTTTATCAAATTCTCTCCATTCTTGTTTGCACTCTGGTGCGCTGTATGTTTTCCTGTTGTGCCTCTAAATTTTCTTTCGCGGCCTAATTTTGCATTAAAATCACCAAGCTATATTTTTACATGCTTCTCGAGGATTTTGTTGGTGATTTCTTCTAAATCCTCCCAGACTTCTTCTATTACCTGAGGATTTATTTTATTTTAGTTATTTGTGGGGGCATGAGCATTGATAATCGTATATGCCTGATACCAGAACGTATCGTTAGAGTGGATTTTTTCAGGTTTGGAGGTGAAATCTATTAGAGAGTCTAGTATTGAGTTGTGTACTACAAAACCCGTTTCGAAGAGTTTGATTTTTTTTCCTGGAATAGTTCTGGCAGGTTTCCCCTTGTATATTCTGTAACTTCCCGAATCGAAGCGATTCGCATCTGAAAATCGTGTTTCCTGTATAGCCAGTATTTTGATATTGAATGTGTCCATGATGTATTTTAGTTGATTCACTTTACCTGGTTTCAGGCGAGTGTTTACGTTGAGTGTTCCCATGTAAAATATTCTCTTAGTTTTGAGGGTTTTTGAGAAGCTCCGATTCTCCTCTTCATGACATACCTGATCCCCTGGAATCCGATGATCAGGTACATTACCCAGTTTTATTGACTGGGGCCCAGGGTAGCGTGTTCGTTCACGTCATTCTGTCATGATTATTGATGTATGTTCAAGTTGTGGTGGTGAAACCCCGAGGGATCTCACAGAATTACAACTGGAGTTTTGAATTCCAGAAGATTGAATCACAGCCGAGCTCACAGAGCCAACAGAGAACAGACACCGACCAGAGTACCGGAGGTTAGATTTTGATTTTCATCTAGTCACCCTACGCAGGGGCTCTCACAGGGTGCTACGTGATAAGGTCCCGGCCTTGTTCTATTGTTCAAAGAATTTATAGAATTGCGTTAACCATGTTCTTCAGTTTATTCCTATTGTCACTGTAGGTGCAATACGCACTTTAAATTCGTCTAGCTAAGTTCAAATCAATTAATATATATAAGATAATTCTAGCCTCTGAAATAAGTTGAAGGAATCTCCTTCCTAAGCGACTAATATCGCATTACGTTTAAATGTTGTTAAAGAACGAATAATATAGTTTTTGCGTACGTAATATAAGGGTGTTCTCGAAGATGATTAATGTTTATCCACTCAAACACCGTTCCTTATACTGCTCGGGTCTAAGCTGCGTGAACCTGAGAGGAATGTGCATCGCGGACTATGAGACGTGGTGTTGACGAATGATGAGGTTTCTCGGTCCTTGCGTAGTAACAGAATCAAATACATTAGTCGGTGACTCACCCACTCATTCGCAACGCCACACTTGTTTCAGAAAAGACCCTGTGTTAGCAGTATTGGAATAGACGAGAATGTCAGGTAACAAGGCGGGCTGTTGGCAGGCTTCTCAATTCTCGTACTCTCCTTCCCTGCCTTTGCCCTTCATCCCGCAAGTTTACGGAGCTTAGACCCGAGCAGTAGTTATATTCTGTGAGCTGCCTAAATAGGATTGACATTTCGCCGGAAATTCCACGTCAGTCATCACCCCTCTGCCTCTTGACCAATGCATGTTCGCATAATTGATGTCATAATACTCTGCGTTGCAATATTACAGCCCACGTGCTTCAGTGCCTGGTCAGCTGTATCTCTGGCTTGTACAGTTTGGCAATCTCGTACTCAGACCACATGGCGATAAGAGAACTGTCAATCCTAATCTGGCAGCTCGCAGAGTATAACCTTCCTTGTAGGCACAAATAGCATTTTTTATTTGGGTCTCCTGTAACTTCAAGCATATTATACGATTATTTCGTCGTCATAGCAGTTTGCCACCTGATTGAGCAGCCACTGCAACACGGCCGTTTTGAGGCTCTCGTCTTCATCGTGGCACTGACCTTCGAGCTGCTTCTTCAGTTGCATAAATATGTAGTAGTCACTGGGCGCTAGATCGGGGCTGAATGGAGGATGATCAAATTGCTCCCTGTCAAATGATGTGATGAGATCTTGAGTTCGATGGGCCGCATATGGGCGGACATTGCCACGCAGCAAAATGATCCCTTTACTCAGTATCCACGCCTTTTGTTTTGAAATGCACGACGCAGTTTCTGTAAGGTCTCACAATATATTTTAGCATTTATTGTGTCACCACGGGGCAAAACCTCCACAAGCAACTCCCTCTTCCTGTCACAAAACATGGAACACATGATTTTCCGGATTGAAATTGTCTGGTCTAACTTCACTTTCTTGGGCGATGTTGGATGCCGCCATTCCATGGATTGTTGTTTTGTTTCTGGTGTAATATAAACCACATAGTTTTATTGCTTATGACAATTTGGCTTAAAAAATGGTCACCTTCAGCATCGTAACGCTCAAGAAAAGTCACGGCTCTGGCTAAACGTTCGGTGTTGTGAGCCTCAGTCTACATTTTTGGTATCCATCGTGAGCATAGGTATTATATGCGTTCCGTAACAATGTTATAGATAACGCTTCTTGAAACTTGAGGTAACTCTTTTGATAACGAAGAAATCGTAAAGCGTCTGCTCGCTCTCACTTTGTCGTTGACTTGCAGCACCAACTCGACAGTGATCACTGAGGGTCGCCCATTCTGTTCCTCGCCATGAACATTCTTTCAGCCATCGTTGAAAGCTCTTACCCATTTGCGTACCATTCCATCACTCATAAGGTTTTGTCCGTACACTTCACAAATTTGACAGTGAATTTCATCTTCTTTCATAACTTTAGCACCAAGAAAACGGATATCAGCGCGTATTTCACAGTCAGCGGGATTCTCAATCGGTGGAAGCATATTAAATACGCAAAAGCAAATATAGCCTATACCTGGTCGGTTGTTGCCGCAATGGCGTCCGTGGCTTGCCGACAGATGTAGATACACGGGGCGCATGCGCGGGACACCGACGGCAATGTTGTAGCGGCGCAATTTCAAAATGGTTCTTACTTAAAAAACACGCTTCTTAAAATAACATTAATAATGATATTATCCCTTTATAGGTGCTTGGGATACTATCTTCCCACCATGTATTTGTAGAACGGTGTTAGGGTGAGAATCTTCCCACCCCTTTCATTTCAAGCAGTTCCACTTGCATCCATAAGCTAGATGCAGAAAAATATTGAAAACCTATTAATTTGATGTATACTGTCATCAGAAACCAAAGGTGGGAAGCATATATCCCAGTGGTCTCCACAGTGCACCTGTTTGCCAGTTGGGTCATGTTGAGTGAAAGAAATGCATTGTTACAGAAGAAGGTGTTTTTATTGGAGATAAGAGATTTGTAAACGTTGGTATATAACTGAAATACAATGTTAGTAATGGTTTTGGTCACTTGAGTAAATATATTTCAGCTAGAATGGAAATAATTATCCAGCTCGTGGTGTTTGCCACATAAAATAAGATTTTTAAAATTAATTTTCTGTGTTTTCAGTAAAAACTATTTTGAAATTATAGAATTATATTCGAATATACTAACTTTTAACATTCCAAAATCACTTTTATATTTTTGTGAAGTTTTCGGCAAAGATGATATAGGTGACTGACCTTGTGTTGCGTGGGAGTTACGATTTTAGCCTACTTTTCACATTGTGCAAAAATGAGGAAAAAGTAGACTTATGAGATCGATCCGGGGAAATGTGTGTCTCTTTTGTCTGTCTGGCTGTGTGTGTGTCCCCCCCCCTATCAACTCCTAAACAGCTGCAGCAATCAAAACCAAATTTAGTATGAGCAAAGATGTGCACCGGAATATCTCACGTCCATATTTGAAAATGATGTCAGTGCTACCATCTGCTGAAAAAACGCACTAGAAATTTGATCTCCATGTTGGATATCTTGCAAGGTATGCATGGGAGCTATTCCAAAATTGGCACACATGTAGACAAGACTATTTCAGTTTAATTTCCAGGAGGCCATATATGACAGTGTTGCCAAAATAATTTTAAGCCTTCTGATAGGTCCAATGTTTAAATGCATATAAGTTCTACACTATCAATTGAATTTCAACCAAATTTTGTGTGTAATATCTGTACATAAACAGATATGACTGAGCGTATTCTTAAGAGCCACCAGGGCTGCCAACTGTTAATAAATGCTGTCTATATTTTTTTACCCTAATATCAATATATCAGAAAGTATGCAAGCCAACAGCTCTATACTTTGCACACGAATAGCCCCTGACATTCTAGATTAATTTAGAGTAATTAATACAAGGCAGTGCTGCCAACATGATTCTATGCCTGCTGATATGTCCAATTTTAAAATACATGTAAATTCTATACTAACAAATGGATTTCATCCAAAATTGGCACAACAAGATATCATAATATTTCAGATTATTTCTGACCAGCACACGCATGACATTGTTGGCAACATGCTTTTACGCGTGCTGATAGATCCAGTGTCTAACTGCATGTAACGTCCATTGGACTTCAACCAAATTTTGTATTCTGTACCTTAAGAGATGGAACTAAGAATATTAGCCTACTTTTCACATTTTGCAAAAATGAGGAAAAAGTAGACTTATGAGATCGATCCGGGAAAATGTGTGTCTGTCTGTCTGTCGGTCTGGCTGGCTGTGCGTGTGTCCCCCCCCCCCCCCCTATCAACTCCTAAACGGCTGCAGCAATCAAAACCAAATTTAGTATGAGCAAAGATGTGCGCCGGAATATCTCACGTCCATATTTGAAAATGATGTCAGTGCTACCAACTGCTGAAAAAACGAACTAGAAATTTGAGCTCCATGTTGGATATCTTGCAAGGTATGCATGGGAGCTATTCCAAAATTGGCACACATGTAGACAAGACTATTTCAGTTTCATTTCCAAGAGCCCATTCATGACAGTGTTGCCAAAATAATGTTAAGCCTTCTGATAGGTCCAATGTTTAAATGCATATAACTTCTACACTATTAATTGAATTTCAACCAAATTTTTATATGTAATATCTGTACATAAATAAAAATGACTGAGCGTATTCTCAAGAGCCACCAGGGCTGCCAACTGTTGATAATTGCTCTATCTATTTTTTTATCCAAATACCAATATATCAGAAAGTATGCAAGCCAACAGCCTTAAACTATGCACACGTATATTCTGACATTTTATATTAATTTGGAGTAACTTATATACTTCAGTTCTACCAACATGATTATAAGCCTGCTGACAGTACCAATTTTAAATACATGTAACTTCTATACTATCAGTTGGATTTCAACCAAATTTCGTATGTGCTATGTGTGCCATAACATATATGACTCTAAGTATTGTTGAGAGCAATCAGGGCTGACAACTGTTAATAAATGCTGTCTATATTTTTTTTTACGCTAATATCAATATATCAGAAAGTATGCAAGCCAACAGCTCTATACTTTGCACACGAATAGCGCCTGACATTCTAGATTAATTTGGAGTAATTAATACAAGGCAGTGCTGCCAACATGATTCTATGCCTGCTGATAGTTCCAATTTTAAAATACATGTAACTTCTATACTAACAAATGGATTTCATCCAAAATTGGCACAACAAGATATCATAATATTTCAGATTATTTCTGACCAGCACACGCATGACATTGTTGGCAACATGCTTTTACGCGTGCTGATAGATCCAGTGTCTAACTGCATGTAACGTCCATTGGACTTCAACCAAATTTTGTATTCTGTACCTTAAGAGATGGAACTAAGAATATTAGCCTACTTTTCACATTTTGCAAAAATGAGGAAAAAGTAGACTTATGAGATCGATCCGGGAAAATGTGTGTCTGTCTGTCTGTCGGTCTGGCTGGCTGTGTGTGTGTCCCCCCCCCCTATCAACTCCTAAACGGCTGCAGCAATCAAAACCAAATTTAGTATGAGCAAAGATGTGTGCCGGAATATCTCACGTCCATGTTTGAAAATGATGTCAGTGCTACCAACTGCTGAAAAAACGAACTAGAAATTTGAGCTCCATGTTGGATATCTTGCAAGGTATGCATGGGAGCTATTCCAAAATTGGCACACATGTAGACAAGACTATTTCAGTTTCATTTACAAGAGGCCATACATGACAGTGTTGCCAAAATAATGTTAAGCCTTCTGATAGGTCCAATGTTTAAATGCATATAACTTCTACACTATTAATTGAATTTCAACCAAATTTTTATATGTAATATCTGTACATAAACAGATATGACTGAGCGTATTCTCAAGAGCCACCAGGGCTGCCAACTGTTGATAATTGCTCTATCTATTTTTTTATCCAAATACCAATATATCAGAAAGTATGCAAGCCAACAGCCTTAAACTATGCACACGTATATTCTGACATTTTATATTAATTTGGAGTAATTTATATACTTCAGTTCTACCAACATGATTATAAGCCTGCTGACAGTACCAATTTTAAATACATGTAACTTCTATACTATCAGTTGGATTTCAACCAAATTTCGTATGTGCTATGTGTGCCATAACATATATGACTATAATTATTGTTAAGAGCAATCAGGGCTGACAACTGTTAATAAATGCTGTCTATATTTGTTTTACCCTAATATCAATATATCAGAAAGTACGCAAGCCAACAGCTCTATACTTTGCACACGAATAGCGCCTGACATTCTAGATTAATTTGGAGTAATTAATACAAGGCAGTGCTGCCAACATGATTCTATGCCTGCTGATAGTACCAATTTTAAAATACATGTAACTTCTATACTAACAAATGGATTTCATCCAAAATTGGCACAACAAGATATCATAATATTTCAGATTATTTCTGACCAGCACACGCATGACATTGTTGGCAACATGCTTTTACGCGTGCTGATAGATCCAGTGTCTAACTGCATGTAACGTCCATTGGACTTCAACCAAATTTTGTATTCTGTACCTTAAGAGATGGAACTAAGAATATTAGCCTACTTTTCACATTTTGCAAAAATGAGGAAAAAGTAGACTTATGAGATCGATCCGGGAAAATGTGTGTCTGTCTGTCTGTCGGTCTGGCTGGCTGTGTGTGTGTCCCCCCCCCCCCTATCAACTCCTAAACGGCTGCAGCAATCAAAACCAAGTTTAGTATGAGCAAAGATGTGTGCCGGAATATCTCACGTCCATATTTGAAAATGATGTCAGTGCTACCAACTGCTGAAAAAATGAACTAGAAATTTGAGCTCCATGTTGGATATCTTGCAAGGTATGCATGGGAGCTATTCCAAAATTGGCACACATGTAGACAAGACTATTTCAGTTTCATTTCCAAGAGGCCATACATGACAGTGTTGCCAAAATAATGTTAAGCCTTCTGATAGGTCCAATGTTTAAATGCATATAACTTCTACACTATTAATTGAATTTCAACCAAATTTTTATATGTAATATCTGTACATAAACAGATATGACTGAGCGTATTCTCAAGAGCCACCAGGGCTGCCAACTGTTGATAATTGCTCTATCTATTTTTTTATCCAAATACCAATATATCAGAAAGTATGCAAGCCAACAGCCTTAAACTATGCACACGTATATTCTGACATTTTATATTAATTTGGAGTAACTTATATACTTCAGTTCTACCAACATGATTATAAGCCTGCTGACAGTACCAATTTTAAATACATGTAACTTCTATACTATCAGTTGGATTTCAACCAAATTTCGTATGTGCTATGTGTGCCATAACATATATGACTATAATTATTGTTAAGAGCAATCAGGGCTGACAACTGTTAATAAATGCTGTCTATATTTTTTTTACCCTAATATCAATATATCAGAAAGTATGCAAGCCAACAGCTCTATACTTAGCACACGAATAGCGCCTGACATTCTAGATTAATTTGGAGTAATTAATACAAGGCAGTGCTGCCAACATGATTCTATGCCTGCTGATAGTTCCAATTTTAAAATACATGTAACTTCTATACTAACAAATGGATTTCATCCAAAATTGGCACAACAAGATATCATAATATTTCAGATTATTTCTGACCAGCACACGCATGACATTGTTGGCAACATGCTTTTACGCGTGCTGATAGATCCAGTGTCTAACTGCATGTAACGTCCATTGGACTTCAACCAAATTTTGTATTCTGTACCTTAAGAGTTGGAACTAAGAATATATTCAGTCACCAGGGCTTCAAACTGTAGTGCTCTATTAGGCTACATTATACCAGGTATATTTTGAACTAATTAAATATTTCGATATTACCAACTTAATTTCGTCATTATTCTAGATAGGTTCATATACTTTAGAATAATCATTGGCATGAAAAGTAGGCTGTATAGTTCTTCACGGAACTTCTTGTTTATTTAATTATAGAGCGTGATGGGTGTTTTTATATAAAAAATAAACCTAATTATTGAGTGATAAACACAGTATCATCATAATTTGGAGGTGGGAAATTATTACCCCATTTCTCATCTAAGAAAAAATACTGTCGGGTGTGGGCAGTGGGATAATAATTTCCCACCCCATATTTCATAAAATAGAATCCACTCCCATAAAATTGTTGCATATTCCTACTCATCTATCACCCCCAATTACAAATGTCCAAAAAGGAAAAAATATACCCCCATTCTTTTGCCCTATAAAGGGTTACCCAACGACATTTGCGTAATTAACATTCATATTTTCATTATCGTGAAGGAAGCCATTTTTCAGTGTTGCCTTTTTAATTGACTTTTTCCAGTCGGTCAGCATGAACCAACCTTTCCAATTAGGTACAACTGTGTTGACGGACTGAAAAACATTACATTTTTAACTCATTTTGTTCACGTTGTGAGAGTTCTTAAATCAGTAAATAAATTCTATTGGGCGCCACTCATTTCCACAATGAGAAAGAAATACAGAACACATAAGACTCTCCTCCCAGGCAGCAGGACAATAAGCTTGCTTATGGCAAAACACTCTTCCCCCTTCACGTAGAAATAATATATGTAAAGAGTAAATATGTAAATGACCAAATAACCACTACAGAGTATAATGATATGAAGAAAAGTACAATATTTGTCTAACTAACCAAAAAGTGCCGTGCATTGCATATTCTATTAGCTACCTAAGCTTACTTGTGATTTGGGTTTTAACGTATTCAGGTGTTCTTTATTTTCCGCAACTTGCGACATTTATGGTTCAAATTATAAAGGAGCATTTCACGTATACTTCTCCGTTATTTAAAAATGTGAATCTTCTCTATTAAATAATTACATTCACTAGGACTTGTAGAATCCCGTCGTTTTTTATAACAGCATCCATTCGATACCAAACAATAATATATTAAAAGAATCTTTACCAAAGTGTGAGTATATCTAGTCACCGCCGCCTAGATCCTAGTCAGTTACTAAACAGTGCGTTAGAACGACGTTTTACCATGTCGCTCCTAAGTAGGTTTCGCTTCGTATAGAACACGAGGCCCTCATGCAACAGACTGGATACTTACTTCCCTACTACAACTAGGCACTTTCCGATTACATTTACATAAGATACAATTATACATGCCAATAAACAATGATAAGGAGTGTCTGTGCAGATCCAAGATCTGTCACAACGTATAAACAATTATATTGTATCTCGTATTTAGAAATTTGTTACTTAAAGTTGTATTGTATATTGTTGCTATTCAAAGAATATGCTATATAATGCTTCATCATGGAACATTAATGTCCAGAGCACATTCATACATACCTATAATGATAGCAGGTTAATCTTAATGAACTGCATCACATACTTTGCTTGGTTGGTTGGTTCCTTAGCTTAGGAGTTGCGAAATTGCGGTCATGTCGCCCCGTGTACATTGAGTGTGTGTAAAATCTGTCTAAAAACCGGTGTTTATTGTCATGGCTGTATTAGTGTGTGTTATCTGATTAATTAAAGTAAGGACTGCAGACAGTAATTTCAAGTAGTTCCTACTGTTGCTACCAAATGTTACCGTCCTCGACATCTAGCATGCGGACGTGGCTACTACATTGCATCGTGGTCAGCACCTGGCGGCGAACGTTGGAACTAATAGAGCGTTATCAATTCTAACATACAAATTTTGGCTTCACACAAGTGTAGTTAGTGGAAGGTTCTTTTAGTGCCATAAATCTATAACATGGGACCGTCGGCTTTACTTCCCCTCCGAAAGAAGGCATACTGATGGATTTTTAACGCTCTTAAAAACTCCGACGACTTTGGCCGGGTTTGAACCCTTGACCTTGGGCAATGAAGCTCAGCATGCTACCAACCACGCTACCGAAGCTATCCATCACATACTTTGACGAGAGAGTATTAAGTTTGTTAAATGTTATTATCACGCATATACGTACTGTAATATTCAGTTAATATTGGTATTTGCAAGATTAAATGGAACACAATAAACGCAGGCTTGTCTTTCTTTCACTTTTTCATTATTCCCCCTGAATACCCTGGAATACTTTGATAAGCTCGGGAAATTATCCCATGTATTTACAAGTTCATTTATGAGTGTATTTTTCATTGTTTTGCTGGCGCTTATGAGTTACATCAATGTTTTGATCATTGACGCAGCAGAGAGAGAGAGAGAAATGAATACGTTACGTGAATATTATATTTCCAGATATTGATATTGCTGAAACATCAACTCCAAACAAGGGATATATTGGATTTCAAGCTCATATTTTGGTGTAGTTCATTCATTTATGGGCGATGTGATATCGTGGTCGTTTATCCCCATTTCTAGTGTGTATTTTGAATCAGTCTGATAACTTGTGTCGTTGTTGCCATGTGCATTTGTAATTTGTTGTTGTTGCTGCTTATTTTAGGGACTGAGACATCCCTGTCATATATCCCCGTGTATATTTTGGTGTGAGGAATTAAGTGTGATAACCTATGTTCTTATGATGGCTGCACGAGTGTGTGTATTTCTAAATTGGGGACACAGGATTGGGAAGGAGGCAGCCGTAGAGTTATGTTAAGAACCATCCCTGCATTTGTATGGAATAGAAGCAGGGAAACAATGGAATACCACTTCCGGAATGGCTGATGTGGGAATCAAACCCTCTTCTTCTCAGTTTTGCCTCACGGGTCTCGGTGTACCCCGTTCCAGCCCTCACACGAGAACTATAGTTTTTTTGGTACAGCCTGAAATCAAACCCGGACCTCCGTTGTGACAGTAAAGAACGCTAGCAGCTACCTCTAGGATGGCTAAGGTGGGAATTGCACTCTCCTCTTCTCAGTTTCGCTTCGCGAGGCTGAGTGTATACCTTACCAGCCCTCAGACCAGAATTGAATGCCTTGGCCAAGCTGGGAATCAAACCTAAACCTCCGGGGCGACAGACAGGAATGCTTACCGCTTCACCACTTGGTGGTCGTAAACATTTCTCTGCAACGTTGTGAATCGAACCTTTGTGTGCCAATAAGTCCACCACTTTCTTCATATCTACTGCTTATGCTCCTGATAACCTGGGATCTGTTTCTTTCTGCTGCGGATCCTGGAGGCTCTCGGGCGGGTTCTAGGCTAATGAAGCTCGTTAGAAGGGAATCTAATGGTTCATCCCCTGCAGTGCTCCCCGCCATTTCTTCTCTCGCTGTTATTATGCTCCTTTCAACTTAATATTTAGTTCATTAGTTTCCTCGGCGTACCTTCACCCTCGCTTTAGAAACTGCATCACTGAGTGATACCACAAACAGCCATTAATCCACGGAACAATGCTTTCATAATATCATCTGGTGCAAAATATCACTTAACATCGCAAGGGAGACAAAAACAGGAATGAGTTTAACACTGCTTTCATAAAATATGTAAAGCTGTGAATTAAGTATTTCAGGAGCATCGCTTAACCTGATGACGTCACACTCTTAACCTAGACGGAAGATTTTTTTTTCGTGTCCGAATCAAAGTAGATTTTTCCAGTAAGTAGCAACAGTTATAGCATTAGTATTTGCAGCCATAAGATCGTCTTTTGAACATATGTCCTCCATCAAGGGGCAGATCAGCAGGTGTTCTGGATCTTGTAACATGCTGCAGTCACAGAACTCGTCATTGTTGATGAGCATGTTCCATTTCTTGAGATTGTTCTTGCAGCGTGGAACCCCCGTCCTCAGCCTGTTCAATGATTTCCAAATTCCATATGGCAAGTTGTGACCAGGTGCCATTCTTTCTGATAGAGGAATAGTTGGGTCTGGGATCTCTGTCTTCCATATCTTCAAACGGGCAGCTTCTTGTGAGCCTTCGAGGGCTGTTACTCCCCTCAGAAAGCTGTTTCTGGACTTAAGTCTCTGTCAGGCTTGTTGTTGGCCGAAAAGTGGATGCCTTGAATCGGTTTCTTGCCGTTTCTTCTCAGATGCTGCTGCTACCGTTCTTCGGACATGAGGTGGAGACATTCCTAAAATTCCTAAGACACCCAGATACAATCCTGGAAGTCTCATTCAGAGCTTTATCCACCTCTTTGGAATGTGGAGAAGAAAGCCAAACTGGTGCTGCATATTCAGCAGCTGAGAAGCTCAGTCCAAGGGCTGAAGTTCTGAGAGTGGTGGGGTGAGCAACCCATGTCATTCCTGTTAGGCATTTTATTATGTTATTTCGTGCAGATTACTTTACTTTTGGTGTTCAAGCAATGTCGCTTGAAATAAAGAGTTCGATCGAGGGTGACACCAAGATATTTTGGTGTAAACAATGAAGGATTGTTTCACCTTAACACTTAATGTTCAGTGTCCTATTGGCTTCTTTATTTCGCAAGTGGAAAACTCAAAATTGCTTTTTGGCTGGATTTGGCTTCAAATTATTTATGTGATAGTATCGATTAAGTTCTTCCAAAGCACAGGGCAAAGAATGTTCTACTTCTTCAAAGCTACGACCTTGCACGGCTACTCAGGCAAGTGACTAGGTCGAGGGCTATGCATTGAGATTCCGGTTTGATTACCATATACCAGATTTTCCAATACATTTAATTTTGCTCTGAGGGATGGTAGGGGGTGCACTCACCCTTGTGAGGCAGTATTGCTCCGCTCCTCGGTCATAATAATAATAATAATTAATTCATAGTTTTACATACTTTATTTAATATGCTCATGTGTGATGTTGTAGCAATCTCGCATACACTTCTCACAAATCGTCATAGTTGGCTGCCCATTTATTCGGCGGTGACCTCATCTGGATGTCTTGGAAGTTCATGAAAGGAATTCAATAAAGCACCTTTGAACTGTTCTTTAAATGCATCTTCATTCAAACGATTTTCCTCCGTTTTCTTAATGAATCTACAAAGAAAAGCAAATTGATGCTTTTTCTTATCAACTCACTAAATGAAATTAACTTAGGCCTATTTCCATTGCAGAAAAGAAACAAGATATGCTCTAGTTCACAACGCTGCCAACTTTTTAATATGACAAGACACCTAACCATTTTGTATATTTTAGAAATGGATCAAATGAAAGTTAGGATTGATTTAAGCACCTGCTAATTAATGTGTACATATTACGAGGTAACTGATGTTGGACAGTGAAGTAACACCAGTTTTGGACAAAACAAACCATTTAGATAGTACCTAAAATGTGTAAGCTCTTTGCATTGGTAATCCAAAAGACAATATTTTGACCTCATCATTCATGTTATGAAAACAACACAAACTACCAATAAACCAAGATTTCTCATTTTATGTTAAGTACATTTTATGACTTTCTTGGACATGAATTTATTGCATATATAGGGACTAGCAGAAGTACCCATTCTTCGAACGGTCTTCGGTATTAATAACCAGATGTTATCAATTGAGCTACTGTTGCAATGTTTAGGGGCTTTGAACCTGTTTGTTGCCAAAGAAAAATTATTAGTTAAAATGTGCTCTGAAACTAAATTTACCTAACGTGTTCTTCCTGGCGTGAAAATAAAATTGAAAACCTCGTAGACGAATCGCAATACACGTCACATACGAACTGACCCTAATCGTTGTGTCAAGTGCCCAACTACAGGAAGACCCCTTTTATAAATTATAATGGCTTGTGATGCATGAAAATTCAGTTTTTTTAGACTCCAATAGCCCAAATTCCTAAAATCAGCAAAAAACTGTCTACTATTTCAAATCAGGAATTTTTGAAAATAATGTTGCTGTTTGGAGATATAATAGACCTTCTGTACGACATATCGCACGTGTAAGTCGTGTGAAAAATATCTAGGCTACTCCTTGAACCCCTTAAGCTCATTGATGAGTTTTACAGTTTTAGTTGGTTCCGTGATAACCTTATAGCCATTTGCAACCTTTCACAGAAATGTATTAAATGGAGTGGCATTACTTTTTCCAGAAATGGATGGAAAGTTGGATGCCACCTCTTGAGATACTGTTGTCATGGTTAGTGGCTTGCATTCCTTCCTTAGTTTATTAAATGAAATTAGTTTTCTGGGAATATCTAAGAAACTGTTGGTTTTAGAGCCTTAAAATATAGTTTTCGGGGACCCTTTATGGCTCTTGAGGGGCCCCGAGTTTTGTTTCTGACACAAAGGGTTTGAAAATGAGCTTTGTCTCTTCGTTGTTCGCCATAATAATGATAATAATTAAAAGAATAATAATAATAATATAACAATATAGGGATAGGGATATAATAGACCTCCCGGACCATACCCGCACGTGTAAATCGCGTTAAAAAATTCTAGAGTACCCCTTGACCCCTTAAGCGCATTATATGTATTGATGAATATTTCAGCTTAATTTGGATCCGTTATAACCTTATTGCCGTTTGCAAACCTTCACAGTAATGTAATAAATGGAATTGCATTGCGTCTTACAGAAATAGATGGACCTCTGAGATTCTGTTGCCATTGTTACCGGCATGCATTCCTTCATTAATTTATTAAGTGAAATTAGTTTTTTTGGGAATATCTCAAAAATTGTTGGTTTTAGGGCCTTAAAATGTGGTTTTCGGGGTCCTTTTAGGGCCCCCGAGTTTCGTTTCTCACATTGAGGGGCTGAAAATGAGCTTTGTCTCACGCTTATTTCAGCATGTATTTTAAGGGGGTAGGCCTCCTATTATGAGAGGTACGGAGAAGAGTTACATCAATGATTAGTGCCGTGCCTCTGATGGATATCTGTATCAAATTTTACGTTAATCCACCCAGCCGTTCTCGAGTTATAAGGACACAAAAAATGTTCTCCATGATCCACGTTATGCCTTACATTTTAGCGTCATTTTATATTCTACATCGTAGTGAGTAGAGTAAGTTGCTATTATGAATGGTGAAAGAAAATAATTTTCATTGCTTTGCGAACAATCAATAATTGTACATACTCTACATAATATATTTAAAACAAAATAACTTACCCCCACTTGTAGCCTGTACATAAAAGCGTGTTAGTTTGTGTCAAATATCTTAAGTAGTGTTTCTTCCTGTTAGGGTATGTAAATACTTGATTTTCCCGCCTAATGTAATTGCGCACAAATATGTGTGTTGACCGACTGAAAAGATTCCTTTATTTGATCTCGTATAGGAACACTTTCACATATTTATTAATTGATCACAATTGTAACAGTAAAACATATTGCACGATTTCCGTAAGATTCAACAACTGAAAAACAATGCAGCTTTCAAGTCGTCTTAAAACTGAAAGCTTTAATTTACTATCGATTTGTTCGAATTAACTTGCAGAGTTTTACTTCTGTTCGGCAATAATATGTGATGCATTTGAGAACTATAGAAAATACAGTATTAACGTAATTTTGTGTTATGACATTTGCCTACATCAATACGTCAGTAATAACGCAGAAGTTTACAACACCTGTATTTAAGGGTTAATGAAAATGCAGACTCGATATTAATAAATGGAATGTCTCTCTCCCAACGAGCAAGAAATATTGGGAATGAATTTTGTAATAAATTTATGAAAAGGTGCGCCTATCTATGTAGCAGCGACACACCTTTTTTGGAACATGAATTTTATCTTTGACCTCATGCATGTGTAGTTAACATGGTTCATAGCACAGTTTTGGGAATAGATAAACTAGTTTAGAAAGAATAGCGTGGTTTAATAATTTAAAAGAGCATGCTATTTTCACATCAGCAACTTCTCCTACCTAATGTTGATTTATGGAAATATTTCGCATCGTTTATAATGCAATCCATTAGTTCCATTACCGCTAACGTTAGCATTAATATTATCCATAAGTGATTGTAAAATTGCAGACATTACAACCAAAATGAGAACAAAACGTATTCAAGTTGTATTGAAAAATGCAAAATATATTTGGCAGCTGGATTTGCTCTAATTTGAATTTTTAGATTCCAGAACGTATTACTATATCAAGAGAATGGTGGGCGAGAACAGCATACAGTATCTTCCCTGTGAACACCATTAAATAAATCTGACAAACGTTCTTGTCCTCACATTAGAATTTGGCGTACTTAATTATTTTATGGAACTGAAAATGATAAATTCATAAGTTCATTTTTAGTAAACCATTTACTAATTATGTTTAGAATATATGGATAACTGGTATTAACTTTCAACAATGATATGATGACTGGTATGAACTATCGACCAGTTAATTTTATATGAACAACTGGTATGAACTACGAGTATTTAAAAGTTAATTTCATATGAACAGCTGGTATGAACTACTTACAAGTTAATTTATGTGAATAACTGGAGTGAGCTCTTCACCAGTTAACTGGTTTAGGTGGTAAGAAAGGAAGTACTTTAAGGACAACATTGGTCCAATACAACAAGCATAGTTTGCCACGTAATAATAAGGCTGGAAGTCAGTGGCTCAATAAAGTACAAAAGGCTAGGATTCTGATATGTAAGACCAGGATAGTTCCAAATTTTACGATATGGTTAGCTCTTGGGCCCACCACTGAAAATGAATAAGTCTCGGATACCCCTCGGAGAGGAGAGAATTGAGAATAATTTAATAGCCAGCTTCAATGGATATTGAGAACAAAGGAAGCCATCGATGAACTAGTCTTAAGCGCTCCTGAATAGGCCAGGGTTAAATCAATAATAATATTAATATTATTAATAATAGGATGTTGAGTACACCAGTAAGAGACCAAAAAATATTTTTTTACGAATTTTATTTATTTCAAGTATGATAAATAAGGTTTTAGTAATTATATTGATGTAAGTCGTTTCTAACGGCTCATATCGCACTTATATGTCAAGTTGACACTTGAGGTTATACCCACCTATTCGACATCGTACGCATCATTTTGAAATGAACTCCGTAATTTCAAACTTCGTGGTACAGCAGTGCGATCTGGTGGCACATCTTTGTTTCTACAGTGCGGAGCAACTGTTTCCGCCCGTCAGTATTTGTTTGGACATGCTTGAAGTTGTTTACTGAAAGCACATGTGTTAGTTTGTTTTGGTACTGAATGGATCATACTTTTAGAATGCCTCATTCTAATAGAATTTGTAAGACACGTACTGGAATAGGTGCAAGGAAAGGACGTGAAACAACATGTCAAATAGTTGGTTAATCAGGATGCCGGTAGTGAAAATAATGTCAACTATAATGTATCGGTTATTGCTAGGTTAGATAATGCCGCTACATCTCCAACCAACAGTGTGACACACATGCCAGCTGTGAGGCCTATTATTTCAAGAACAGCGCTCTCTGTGACTAAAAATACAGGTGATAACAATATAGTAAGGAGTGGTAATTCCATAATTAGCTTACAACTGCTTTCAGCTGCTCTGTGTAAATTTGTGCAGTGTAAATGTTGCAAAAAAAAAAGACAATGGCATTCAGTGTTAGGAAGATGAAAAAGGTGAGGAAAGGTGTAGTTAGTAGACTTATTTTGAAGTTCTTCAATAGTGTAGTGTGGAATCGTGTGCCTAAATCAATGTTTGTGGGGTATAAAACGTTGTGCATGGGGGTCCATGATGCAGTTTTATCATAAAATGAGGGGTGCGTAGAACGATTGAGGGTTCTGAAGGCTTTAGGCATTGAACCAGGTCAAAACATGCAAAATATTTGCAATGAAATTGATATCCTAAGGATAAAAATATCAGACATGCAGGCCCAAATGGTAACCACGAAGCAACAGAGAAAGGTGAAGAGATCATGTGAATTTAGGGGCAGATGACCTCGTAGTTCCGCCCCTTAAAACAACAATAACTAACTAACTAACTAACTAACTAGATCTTGTGAAGATGCTGAAAGGAATGCACTGATTGTGAGGTATCGTCCATCTCTGTTTCAATTTATCTCAAAACACATATTTTAAACTTCATGTCCCTATTTCTTTAGAACCACTGGAGTTAAGAACATGAAACTTGCATCACATCATCTTATTGGAGTTGAAAGTAGGCTGAGTTCATTTAATACTTCTGTTTTTTATATTTTCAAAATTTTGGTTATTCAAATTATAATTTTTGAAAGAAAAAATTACCTCTAGGAAAACAACATTCAAAAATATATTTGTGGGTTAATATTTATAAAACTAAACTTAAAGTGTGCACAAAGCGTCATTATTTAAGTGTGGTAAATCCTATTAACTTCTATGCAATGGTCTTTGAGAAAAATGAACATGGATTTTGAAAATTTAACAGTGTGAATATAGGGTGTACCACCTCCCTTTATAGTCTGCTTAATGCTACAGTGAGACGTTTGGGACTTTGACAGGGTCATGGAAGTACTGTCAGCGCACCAGGAGAAGTCAGCTAGGTTTGAACTTTAGGTGCCTTCCCGCGTACCGTGTATCGCACATTACAAAAACATCAAGTCTGTTACTACCTGCTTCACTCACTCAACGCGTTCTTCTTTTATATGTATTCTGTGTTCTGTTAAAAATAATCACATAGCCTTGAGAAAATACCGACGGTAGAAAGGGAACATTACACATTTTGAGCCGAAAGACCAACAAGCACAATGCAGGATAAACAGTAATTACCGTAAGTGCCGACGTATTTAGGTCGGGGATAGACGGTCTACGCATGTGCGTGGCAGAAATCCCCGCTTTCCTTCACGGCGTGCCAAACTGACTTCTCCTGGCGTACAGACAATATGTGCATATGTGAGTAGAACACGTACAGATTGCTAGGTATTGTTGGAGAAAAATATCTCGTCAGTATGGATTTAAAATTATATTTTTGATGCTTCATGATTCTAACAAATCCACACATCTTACAACACAAAGTAATTCTTCTAATTTAAACTCAAAGGAACTTTGACAAGTTAATTTGATTAAAATGAATATTCAGTACTCTGTCCCTAGAAACCTTTTATATAGATCAATAATTTGCAGGAGCGTGAAAGAAAAACGGGAAAGAACACACTCGGGATTGCCACTGTCATCGCCGGGATTCAAACCTATGATCTCCGGACTTGGTGTAGCTGCCCTCGCGGCCGTGGTGCGCGATTTAACGAGCACGGCTACACCGCGGGGCTGTTGAAAAAGAAGACAATCATCTCTTGGACAATATCTCCAACATTGCTGCTTGAATGGTTCGCGTTCAGCTGAGGAACCATGAATTCTATATGTGACACATTTTGCCTCGTAAAGGAAGAGTTCTAACCGTATTCAAGGAGTGCACAGCGGTGAAAAGTTGGCTACGGAATCACGATGGGCTTTCTTATGGTGAATGATGAGACATCTAGAAAGTCCAGACCTAAATAAAACTCTTACATTATATAAATAAAAGGAGAAAATAATAGAGCTGAAACATTCAAAAGAATATCTGAGGTGCCAATATTGCTGCATTCAAAACAGCGGGTATGCACCATCTGTTAAAATAGGTACGGTAACTGTAGACCTATATCAGGTGGCCCTTCTGCGCCATACTTTCCGGTCCAGGTATAAGCGTCTGCATGCACGAATGATAAACAGGATGACTAATCGCTGTTTTCAAATGAACACTACAACGGCAAAATGCAAATAGAGGCAAACGTCTATTTGGAAACTCCTGCATATACCATGTTGTGAGCTTTGGATGTATTGCGATCAGATTCCCTAGAGATTAAAATTGTTTGTGTTGGTGAACACTTCAGCCATTGCAGATACGTTGACAGCAACTGTAGTGCTTCTGTTCCAGATACCAGCTGACTTATATGCCCTCAAAAGTGAGGCTTCATAGCGCACTTGGGGGTGGATTAGACAAGCGGCATGAGGAACATGCAGCAAGCAGTCGTTTGATTATTATCATCTCATCCTAATCTGACCTAATATGTTACCCCTGAGAAAATCAGTTATTATACATCGCATTTATCATTATTGCATGTAGGTCACTTATGAGTAGAAATTACGGAGCAAATGGGTCCACTGGGTACATGTATATGTGTATAGGAAGTGAGTTATTGAAGTCTTAAGGGGCGAAACAGCGACGTCATCTGCCCTTTGGCTGTAGGAAATACATCTTAATATACAAAACTACTGATAGGGCCTATTGGCAAAAAAGTGAAAAATATTCAAACAAATGCTTAAATTATAGGAAAATCTAAAGTGTAAACATCTCAATACTGTATCCGGAATCATAAATTAAATGCTCGTTGATCAACTAATATAACATCTGGCACTACAGCCCTTGATGGGCCTAGGCCTACCAAGCGACCGCTGCCTAGCCATTTGGACTGCAGATATTGGGGTGATGCTTGGTCAGCGCATCGGGTCACCTCGGCAGTTAATCTTGATTCTCGTGACCGGGACGCTGCCTCACTGTCAAGAAGCTACTCAATTGACCTCACGAGGCTGAATGCACCCCATTCCAACCCTCACATCAGTTTCTAAAATCCCTTACGGAGCCGGGAATCGAACCCAGGGACTCCAGGTGAGAGTCAGGTGCGCTACCCCAACATCACGGGGCCGGCCATTGAGCAATTAAACTACAGCCTCTACCACTGGAAGTTACGAATTATAAATATTGTGATCATTTTAATTATGTATTACATTTATTAAATATTTTATATCAATTCGTGCATGCGTATTACATTTCTAGTAGAATATTATTTTCGAGGAAGTAGATTTTAGTAATGTGTAATATGCTACCAGAATGTACATTTATACATTTTAAATATATAGTGACCGTGTTTTATGATTTTTACCAATTACGTAATAATTATAAAGGTGTGATGCGGTGATGTAACTACTATAAGAAGTGAATATACAGTACATGTTGTTGCCAGCACGCTTAAGTAAAACGTATTAATTCTGAAAATCGGCAGGAAAGTTTAGCATATGTTAAAAAGCAGTGTTGTCGTTAAACAGAATTATGTTTCGAAAAGAAACACTTTAATTTTACAAAAGAGAAGTGAGTTGAATATTAAAACAGGACCAGAGAAATAGAAACTTGTTTACTCAACTGCAAAGAGGTCACCTGAAAGTCACTTCGACTCACGGCAATTTGATACAAATACTTGCGAATGTAAAGAACTATAGTGCGTCTCTACCCTAAAAGACAGTATGGAATTAATGTAGTATTTGCCTCTCACTCGCACTCCTATGTCCTGCAATTAGCTTCGTCCACTTCTACGCCGGCGATGTTGCCATTTCCCCATAATTTAAAGTGACAAATCTGAGACAATCTTTGGGTGGTCTTGTAGAGAATTTTCCGCTCTTTATGATAATGTAAAAATAACAGCCAAAAATAATTAACTCATGGCCCAATTTTCACAATTACGATATCTTAGCGCGATTCTATATTTTTTGCAGATATAAAACTTATCACGCCATAGATAATGAACTAATGATCGCAACAGATCAAGAATTTAATTTTAGATTGCCTGATGTTGGTAGAAGATACCTTATTTTTCAGGGCAGTAATTATTTTCATAATAAGAATGTTATGACTTTTTTCTTAAATGCAAATTCTGGGATGGTGTCACACAAAAGTTACGTAGCGAGAAACATTTTTGCTGTTGACTTTACGTTGGTGACTAACCGAGAAGAAATGTTCATTAATATCTGAAATAGATTTTAAAACAAGCCAGAGCTTGATATCCGATAGCATTCATAAGTTATAGCACTTTGCGTACTCCTCCCGCCCATCGCAGCGCTGACGCACCGTAAGTTTGTTTACTAACGTGCCCCATAGGCTATCCCCCGACTGCATTTGAAGGAGGGTAGGTGATGATGTGAAGTTAAACTGTGAAATGAAGTGGAGCTTGTGTTCATTACAAATTGTCCGCCTCGTTGCGTAGTGGCTAGCATTCTTGGCTGTCACTGTGCTGTCACCGTGGAGGCCCTGGTTTGATCCCGGCTCTGCCAAGAAATTTAATTCTGGACTGAGGGATGGAACGGGGTGTACTCATCTTCATGAGACAAAACTGAGAAGAGGCGGTTCGATTCCTACCTCAGCCATCCTCGAAGTGGTTTCCGTAGTTGGCAGTAGAGAGGCAGGGAGGGTTCTGCTTCAAATACCGTTATTTATGCAAATGAGGGGGGCGTGGCAAGGTCAATGACCTTGAGGTAGGTCATGGTCAATGACCTTGAGGTAGGTCATTGACCCCCAAGGTCGCCGGGACCCCGAAAGGTAAACAAACCTTGGAGGGTCCAGGAACCGGTTTGAGGGGGTGTGGGTGGAGGGAAGGGGTGGGGGTGGGGAGGGAGGGTGGGGGAGGGAGGGGGAGGGAAGGGTGGGGTGGGAGACGAGGGGGGGGGAAGGATGGAAGAGGCTCTGCACGAGACCCTCCTCGACCCAGTCTCTCTCTTGGACTGAGCGCCTTCTCTGATATTATCCTGGGCTATATAGCTTTGCTTTGAGCCCGATGAGATCCGAGTGTTGCCGAAGGTTTCCGAATCCTTGGTTGTGAATGAATCGTCAGAGAATTGAACGGTCAACTGGTGTGTGTGTGACGTCACAGCAGATTACGGGATGTGAGGTAGGTCATGGACGGGAGTGTTTTGAATGGAAAACATGAATGGCGGTGGATGGCGGCGGTTGTTGAACCCTGACGTGGTAGGTTGGTTAGGTGTGAATGGGTCTGAGAGACAAACAAAATGGGGTTGAAAGCGCTCAATGGTAAACACACATCAATGGTATCTGGAGTAGTGAATGGAATTGAGAGAGAGAGGGGGAATGAACTGGTTGTTGAATGTGCTCAATGGTAAACAAACGTCAATGAATCTGGAGTAGTATTTCCTGTAAATGGTAGGGTGGGGGTAGGATACAAATCGCATGGCATGTTGACTCGGCCAGCTCGACATGAAATAAAAACAAGAAGGTGTACACCAGATCTGATTTATTAATCCATGAATTATATGTGGCATTAAAACCTAGCCACTTAACAAAAAGTTTATTGCCACGTTTTTGTACAATTTTTTCAACAAGATAATGCTTGGGATATTGCGTCCTTTGCAGTTCCTCCATGTAGAATCCTCCTTGGATTGGCTGCTTGTTGAGGTCATCAAGTAAATAAACAACTGGATTAGAAAGTTTTACCTTGCGAATACGAAATATTTCTGTGCTCCAGTTTGGTGTGTATCCTTTGGCGAAGATTGTTTTATGTTTACTGATGCGCACATAATCACCAATACGTAATTGATGACGTCGCGGATCTACTGTTTTGATTTTGTGATGAATGCGATCCAATTGCGCAATGTTCTTGGTTACAAGGCGTGGTTTCATTTTGATGGTTCTATGTTTAGTGTTGTTGTAACGTGTCACCAGGTCGCCTACAAGTTCAAGCCAGCGATAGGATCCTCTTGCTGTAAATTGTTCCCACATGCGCGTCTTGAGTGTGCGGTTGAAACGTTCTACAACACTTGCCTTTAAATTGCTAAAAGTGGAATAGTGATGGATGTCAAGTGATTTGAGATAAGCGGAAAAAGTCTTGTTGAACAATTCTTTGCCTTGATCTGTTTGAAGCAAACGAGGTTGTCGTCTTGACCGCTGAACGATGGTCTTGAATGCAGCGGTGACCAGTTGTGCAGATTTATTCCGAACAGGTTCAACAAAGGCCATTTTGGAATAAACGTCGATGACGGTGAGCAGATAGTTGACCCCGTTGTTAGCTTTGGCATAGGGAATCATTTCAACCAGATCAGCTTGCCAAAGATCGTCAACGCCCCGTGTGATGACATGACGACGATGGTAGAGACGACGAGCTGGTCTATGCAACTCGCGAGCAATGCCAGCCTTAACAGGCGAGGGTGTATGAACACGTTGACTCATTAGACAATAATGCCAGCATGACGAAGCTCCTCTTCTATTTCTAAAACTTCCGCCTCGTGTCCGGTATGACCAGCCTGTTCCGATGCACGCAACAGTTGCAGACGTTTAACCAACTTATTTGGATTGTTCCAATAGGCGAAATCGATGAATGGTTTCAAAGTATTAAACGTGATACCGGACGCTGAATTTGCACGGCGAACACTTGCATAGGTGGGAAACAATTTTGATATGATGGTTTTATATTTGAAGCTCTTATTAGCATTTATTGCTTCAGAACGTTTATAATTACGTCTAAAACCATTTGTAGCCATCAAGATGTCTTTATACTTTTCATGATCTTCTTTATCATAGTCCTCGGTAGAAGGGGTACGTGAAAATAAAAGTTCTAAAAGACCTCGCGTCAATTTATAACGAACTGTTTTAACAATCAAAACATTGTCACTTATCTTGATTGGTGAATCGCCAATTCGAAATCTATTGTTTTCATAGCGAACACCATAGGTAGTATCAGTTTTCTTAGTAAAAAGATCTTCAAGGAAGGGAGTAACCAACGCACCATAATTTTGTAGTAAAATGGATTTTAACCGCACATATTGTTCGGGCGTATTTAATATTTCTTTAAGAGTAGGCTGCTTTTCTTTGGCTCTAGTGGGTGTTTCAGCAATTATTGATGTTTTCAAAAACTGGGGCAGCGGTGATTCTTTGGAGCTAGAAGACGGAAGCAATGGAGAAAAAACATCCTCAGGTTCTTCATCATTTTCTTCCTCCTCCTCTTCAATTGTTTGTGTTTCTTTTGATCGTGTACTAGGTTTTGATGTTCCTTTCAACACAGCTTCCAGAGGTGACTTCAAATGTTTTTCGACAAACAGTTCACTGTCGGCATGTGCACGTTTTAGATAGCGAAACTTTTGTCGAATGCTATTTCGTGCACGGATTATGTGCTTTTTTAATTGACTCCCTGTTGTCGCCATGACACCTGAACAAATGATGTTCAGAAAAGCAATGCAGCTACTTAAATACGAATGAAATGATCAAATCCCATGCGGTAGCGTCCATTGTTGATGTTGCTCTGCTTATCAATAACAAGACAATTGTGGTGATGAGCGTTCCAACACATGGCACACAACTGTGTAAAGGCTTGAAAGGTCATGTCTGGGTTCACGTGATCATCGTAGACGTGATGCATGTTGCGCTCATCCTGTCGGAAGAGAACAATCACGTTGGCATTGTCACGAATTAACTGTTTTGGTATTCGCGAATAGGTTTGAGCGAGATAAAAACAATCAATATATTTATGACGTCCCATGCTAAAGTAAGCCTGAATAATACCCTGTCGTTCTGTGGCCACATCGTCAAAAATCATAAGCGAATGGGGGCGAACATTGTCTGGAGAAATGACATCTTCGTGTGCTGCGAATGTGAAGTAGCCCATGTTGCGCAGACCTGACATGACCTGTTCCAAGAACACATACAGCGGCTGATACAGCGATTTGGCAAAAATATAGATATTTTGAAAGCGCACTCCGTTTAAGGAGGTGATGAGGGTAAGCAGAAGATTGGTTTTTCCACATCCCGACGGGCCGGCGATGAGACAGCGAATGGAGGATGGGAAGAGTGATCCATGACGTTGTTCGGACGATGTTGAGAAGAGGTGTGAAACCAAGTCTCCCACCGGAAGTGAATGTTGTTGCTTAATAATCTGCATATCAACTAAATGTGAAAGGGGAAGAGCTGGTCTCTATATACATGAGGCAAACGGGTGTTTCAGTTCCAGTGTAACCATGGACGCCTTTGGAAGAACTCTCAAAACAAATGAACGATTTGCTTTGACAAACGATCCAAAACATGATACAGATCCGGCTACTAAACGATATGTCGATGCTAATGTATTGTCACGCACTACAGATGGCAATTACGACTTTAATGGAAAGCGATTGACCAATATAACAGAACCCGTATTACCCTCGGACGCATGTTCAAAAAAGTATGTAGATTATTACCGATTACGACGTATCAAAGGAGATTATGAGGCTCAGAATAAACGTATTACGGGCGTTGCAGATCCTGTGAACGATCAAGATGTGTGCACCAAAGCCTATGTGTTAACCAATGCTGTGGTGTTAACAGAAGCAAAGGACTATGACGTACACCAACGTCGAATCACTCAGCTGGCTCTTCCAACAAACAACTCGGACGCTGCTCGAAAGGACTATGTAGATAACAAGGTGAAACAGGTGCTCAGTATTGTGCCCACCCTAACTGTAAAGGGCTATACAGCAAATAATGCACGCTTTGTGCATGTGGCCGATCCTGAAGATGATCAAGATGTTTGTACAAAACGGTTTTTAAACTCTGAAATGGAAAAGGTGTGGGAAATTAAGGAGAACGCTCTACAGATGAAGCGAAGACGAATAGCCGAAGTTGCTGATCCTGTGCAACCTCACGACGTGACGACGAAACGATTTTTGGAACAACGGTTATCGCTTTTTATTAAATCAATACCCTCTATATTTCTGCTTCACATTGTAAACCAACAACCGGTAAAAGATCCCAATAACCTCGCCTACATACTACGTTCGGGGTATGACAATTACCGTTTAATGTATGATGGTGCCATTCGTGTAATTGAGTATGCACCAGATTTGAAACATTTAGAGGTACGATTAAACGGTAGTGTTCAACCACTTATTGATCAACCGGTGAAAGTCGGAGACAAATTATTCTTTCACTTGAAACTCTCGTCTGAAGAAAAAGAGGCGGGGAAAACGATGAACGATTTTCCTCTGTATATAGAACTTGAATATACAGCCACCATTGAATAAATAATTATAGGTTCCCTTCCTGAGGAGCGTTAGTTGTGTTCTATACTTTGCGGTGTGAGGTTGTCTTGTTCTTTGGTCGCGATGGTGAAACAGAGATATGTGGTGAAGAAGAGGAAGAAGTTGTCAAGAAAGGGAGGCTTTAAAGCTATTCTTCATGCGGCACGTCAAGCTTCGCGCGGAGAAACAAATAGTGAGTTGGCTATTAAGAAAGCACTCCGAGCAGCACGATTGCATGCGAATCCCAAAAGTAAACTACGTTTTAGAAAACGTGCCCGAGTTATTCCTGTGCCGAAACGTGGTGGATTTTTACCTGCACTGTTTGCTGGACTAGCAGCCCTGGGTTCACTTCTTGGAGGAGCAAGTGCGGTAGCACGAACGGTGAAAGCTGTTGAGGAGGCGAAGCAACAGTTGAAGGAAAGTGAAAGGCATAATAAAACTATGGAGGCCATAGCACTGCGCGGTAAAGGTGTGAACATGAAGCTAGCACCCTACAAGAAAGGACTCGGCATTTACATGTCGCCAAAAAACGGTTAATCGATGCACTGCCACGACGAGCCATGACGCATGAGGAAGTTTTAAGATATGCAAAACAGCTAAAGATCTCCCACTTTCGAGGCGTGTTTATGCGCAACCAACTACCGTCTCGACCACGGAGCCATGAAAGTGCAGTTGTTAATTTGGATGACAGTCATGGACCGGGAACGCATTATGTGGCCTACATAAAGCATGGGCGAACCGTGTGGTACTTTGACAGTTTTGGAAATCTTCCTCCTCCGACAGAGCTTGTTCGCTATTTTGGAAGCAGTGCAACAATACACTATAATGTGAAACGAGTGCAAAATTTTAACACGCAACAGTGCGGTCGTCTATGTTTGACTTTTCTATATAAAACCGAGCATGGCGGGTGACGTGGTCATTATGACAACAGAAAGTAGAACGTTTACAGTGCACGGACAAGGTGCGGAAGTAACTGTTGACTTTTATCCTCCTATTGAATTGGGACGACGACCCTACGTGCTGGGACTTGTTTCGTTTGAAGGCTATAATAGAATCTGCAACATAATTGAAGACGTCAATGATAAGTTCTACTACGATGACTATGTGTTAACTCTACCGTCTGGCAGCTACACCGTAGATGATATTCACGATCACATCTACACAACTCTCACCAAAGAATTTAGTCTAAAAGCATTTCTGAACGGGACACGCAAGTTTGAACTCATAGCCAACAACGTGACACATCGCTGCAGTATTCTTTCTTCTTTTAGGATTGATTTTAAATCTCAACCAGATTCGATTGGGTCATTGTTAGGCTATTCACCACAAGTGTTAGTACCGAACGTGATACACAAGTCTGACCAACCGGTGAAAATAATTGAAGATCATCACGTATCTGTCACGTGTAATATTATTACAGACGTCTACACCAATCAAGATCCCTCGCATTCGCTTTATGATTTTATTGTTACTTCACCTGGTGGTTATATCATCCGCGAAAACCCGTCGGTGGTGCTCTATCATCCTGTGAGTGTGACCAACATCAGGAATATTACCTTAAGACTGGTGAATAGAAACCAACGTCTCATTCGGTTAGACCCTCATACACCTGTGACCTACAAACTGTATTTGAAGCCAGCATGAAACAAGTGTATAAAGCGGCAACGCTGTCAAGAACAGGCGTTAGTTGTGCTCAACACGTGTACAGGTTAACACGTGTCAACAAGCAGATCCTACAACAACTTGGTTACACCTTACGTCATGAATTCGATTCTAGACGTGACAAACCCTGTCGAAGTACAGGAGGGTATTGTAAGAATTGAACACCATTCCTACCAACCGTATACTCAGGGACTAAATAATAATGATGAGATTCGCATTACTATTAACCAACAAGATATCTACACGCTTCCACATGAAAGTTACATCCAGATTGAAGGGCAACTCACCAAATTGGATGGTACCATTCCAACAACGTCAAAGTTGGCCAACAATGCTTTGGCCTTTTTGTTTTCTGAGGTTCGCTACGTGATCAACGGTATTGAAGTGGATACTACTCGAAATGTTGGCATAACAAGTGTCATGAAACTTTATCCCTCGTATGGAAGCGAAGAGAGTAAAGCTTTTTGTATGGCTGGTTGGTGTCCCAACTCAACCAACGACTGGATGATTAACGATGATGGTACATTTACTGGACATTTACCTCTAAAATTAATACTAGGCTTTGCAGAGGATCATAAGCGCATTGTTGTGAACGCAAGACAGGATCTGATTCTTGTACGAGACAGGAGTGATTATAATGCGCTAAAGGGAGCTGATACAGCGCCAATAGATACAAAAATTCTACTGCAACGAATTCTATGGAAAGTACCGCACGTTACTCTATCAGATCAGAAAAAATTGAGTCTGCTCAAGATTGTGGAGAAGGATACAGCTTTACCCATTCAATTTAGAAGCTGGGAGCTGCATGAATACCCGGTATTACCACTCTCCGATACACATACTTGGTCTATAAAAACCTCACGGTATACAGAGCGGCCACTCTACGTCCTGGTTGGATTTCAAACAGATCGCAAATATCAACAGAATAAAGATGCATCAAAATTTGACCACATCCAATTACGAAATATACGACTTTTTTTGAACGGAGTTACCTTTCCCTATGAGGGAATGGATTTAAACTTTAACAAGAACAAATATGGTAAGCTCTATGACATGTTTGTAAACTTTCAGTCTTCCTATTATCAGAAAGAGGCATGCCCGCTATTATCACCACAAGACTTCAAGTCCAAGGCGCCTCTGGTGGTGATGGACTGTTCGTATTTGGAGGAGTCGATGAAGGAAACAACTATTGATAGACTAGAATTTGAAACATCTACAGTTATTCCAGAAAAAACAACAGACTATTGCCTTATTGTTCACGAGGCGCAAGTGTTTTATCAACCGCTGTCCAATATGGTGACCAGAGTATAAATAGCATGTCTTCCTCCATTGCCCTTCACAGTCATGGAAAGCTACGATGAAGTCACAACCCCCTCTGCGAGGTGGGTCTGCAAATGTGAAAGTGATTCACCAGGTTCAGATGAAGATTCAAGGTTTACCATTTATCGCGCCCTAGTGAGTGAAGCTATAACTGCCTATCACAAGAATCATACTGTGCTTAGAATGCCGCCGCATCTGGTTCACTATTTACCGGATGGATTCATGTCTACGTTTGGTATTCATGACAGGGGCTACAACAACAAGCCCATCGCTAATCAAACAAATAATGTGGACGATGGCGTTGCCAAAGCTTCATCTTGTCATGTTGGAGAGCGGGTAGATTGTATGGACTGCAAATGCGATCGTTGCTCAACAAGTCGAGACGCTGATGCAGCATTTGAGATTTATCGCACCCTGGTGAGTTTAGCAATACGCGCCTACCATAAAGCACAATTTCTTCGTGAAATGCCGCAGCATCTGATTGCCTATTTACCAGCTGGATTTCTGACCGCGTACGGTGCACACGACATTGACCTTAATTGGGATAAGCTACCATTACACCTCCGTATGTCGGCGGATGTTGCAGCCTGCCGTCCTTGTCGTAGACACTTTATGCATCGAGGAGATTCTCACTGTGATTGGGATGGTCCAAATCCTATGATAAAAAATTGTAAGCGATGTACTGATAACTTTATGAATAAAATTGTGTAATTGATTCTTTGTGTGTATATTATTTTCCCGCTCCTATCCAATCAGTTAGTTGTTAAGAAGCAGCGGTGGTGGATGGTGTGATATCCGTCGCCATGCCGAAAACATTGATTGTCGACGTGCAGGGTTTCAAGGTGAACGGAAACAAGTTTGTATTTAAAGAAGTAGGAATTATTGACTGCACAACCATGTGGGCACCAAGAGTAACCAGTTTTGTCTTTGAACCACCGTTTCCATTGCATTTGCAGTCAGACGAGGACAGAAGACAAACAGAGTGGTTGCAACGCAATTTGGGACTAGTCTGGAAAGAAGGCGACATTCCTTACCAGCATCTATCACTTGTTCTGAAAGCACACTTGTTTGGTGCTGACCTTGTATTTGTAAAGGGAAGTGAAAAAAAGGAATGGTTGCGTCAGTATGTTAATTCAACATGTCAACTTGTTGACCTTCATGATCTGGGATGTCCTGCACTGTACAACCTGTCCGTGCCTGATGAACCTCTACAAAATAAAACACTTCAAAATGTTTGGAAGCTTTTTGATTGGCTAGCTCGCAGAGCGTGTCAAAACTTGCATGTTGAGTGCAAAGCGTCGTAACGTCAGCTTCAGTGTGAGACATACCAGTGATCAGTGTGGACGTGTAGTAATATGGCAGCAATTGAAGGTTTGGACTCAAACCCCACAGAGCGAGCTATTGTCAAGTTTTTTGCCTGTAAAAAAAAGCTTGACAGTTTCACAGATGAGGAATTGAACGCTTTGCCCAAGGCGTTCCTTTTTTATGTTGCTTCAAACGCGGTGGAAAATATTTGGCACAGTGTACCTAGTGAATGGAGCAGAGATCCTGGTCTGCGTGAACTACAACCATGCACTGACTTTAGTCATCACCAGCAAGTGTCTATTACTAAAATGCCATCCATTAGACAGTGTGGAACGTGTCAGCTCATCAAATTGTACCACGGCCATACAAATATACCGTCCTGTAAAGACTTTGCTTCATCATTCCATGGTTGCGATGAAGAAGAGGAAGAAGAGACAGCAGCGGCAGTATCGCCAGCGCCAAAAAGTAAGACAACGCTTGAAAAAGATATGCCAGACCTTTGCTGGTCATGGTCTAGTTAACAAGGCCATTGATCTACTTCCCATTGAACTGCATATTCCTGGCTATCAATTTTGTGGACCTGGAACTAAACTAAGCCAACGTCTAGCACAAGGGAACTCTGGAATCAACATATTGGATGCAGCGTGTAGAGATCATGACATTGCTTACAACAACAAGAATATAGAAGTACGTCGAGTTGCAGACCGCATTCTTCTAAGAAAGGCCATGCAGCGTGTGATGTCATCTACTGCTTCTATTGGTGAGAAGATTGCAGCCTTGATTGTAGCAGGAGCGATGAAGTCAAAGCTATTGATTGGTGGTGGATTAGTGAGGAAAAGGACAAAGTAATAAACATGAATCAAATATTGTGAAGTATTTATTTGAGAGTCAGTCCACCAGTTCATAGTATACACAAAATATGGTTTAGTTTTCTTCTTGTAAAAAACATACAATTTTAATAAAAAGAATTGAAAATAAAAGTGTGTTCTTTTTTACAAGGTGTGGAAATGTCCATAAGGCAAGCTATTTACAACATCCCACAGACGTTTATTGTCATATGTTGTCAGCGATGTTTTATTTTGATTTACTGTAAAAATATTATGGTTCTTTGAAAGAATGCGTGTTTGCTGGTATAAGCGAGAGGTGTTTGCGTAGAGTACACATCGATATTCCTCAACATTGAGGAATTGTGTGACGCTACGAAGAACACCCTTCGCTTTGCATTGACCTTTATTCTTTTGTGTTGAAAATGCGTACATTTTCGGCGCCAAAGCCACAAATTCTGTCATAACATCACCGGCGCACTCATCCTTAAATAGACCTATTTTTTTTATTCATGGGAATTATGCCAAACATATTGTTAACCTCATAGTTTGAGGTATCAAAGTAATTTGGATGTTCTCTCATCACTGAGTAAACATCTATCGTATTGGTTTGATAAATAAGACTGTCTGTATCCATATACAGTAATTTTACATCTCCAAACTTTTGTTTGGCAAACTCATAATGAAATTGATACATTACAAATTTTGAAAAGTCAAGTATTACCATTCCCAAGTAAATTGGTTTGTTATACATGATTTCTGTCTTTGACAATTCAATGGTTACTAAATCAGTTTCAATAACTCGTACAGAATGGAAATTAGGCATAGCTATATATTTTCGTGCGCCATATCGACCGTCCCAGTGGTTTACCAAATGAATAGTTCTATGCTTTCGAATATTTTCCATTGATTTACCGTAGCACGCATTGTTCATTAATTTATAAAAATTTGATTCAAATGTGGTCTTGGCGTGTTGCCGATGATGAGTATTCAATTGCATGTACGGTTGTAACCATGGTTTTTGGTCAAAGCAAATAATGCGGTGAATGGATTGCAGTTTCAAACCATGTTTCAAACATTGCATTAAATTTTCAATGTGTATGACGTACCGATTTTTTGAATTTAACGTTGCCAGCAACTTTTTATTGTTGGAACGTGAACTGGGAGGTTGTAATTTTTCAACACAAAATGGTAGATCAGAATGATCATTGTGTATCTCACAGGGATATAATAAGTCGACCTCTAGAACGTAGCCACGCGTGTCATTGCTCAACACATCTTTTAAATTAAAATTTGAAACTTCATCTAAAGTCAACCATCGAAAATTTTGATATGGAAGAGGTTTTTCCATAGCATATCCGTATAAATTGTTACAATCTAGGTAGGTGAGGTATGTTGTAGGTTGGTTTGGTTTGTATGTATCCATATATGGATTATTTGCTTTGGCGTGCTTTTGTACAAGCGAAACAAGACCACCACGTATTCCGCGTTCAAAAAAGAGTAACATGTCGATGTCTGTTAATAGTTCCAGTTCTATGTCAGTCACCTTCAACATACAGTCCCAACTATATCCGGCAAGGGTGTAGTAATGGGCTGGATCTAGATTGTAGATTTCAAGACACAGTTTGCGAAAGTGTTCAAACACGTCTGTCAAAAGTAGTGTATCAATTTTGAGGTATAAATCAGCATACTCGCCCAAAGTTGATATCTTGAACACGTCCCATACTTTTTGAGCGTGTAAATAGTCTTCTTCAGAAATATGACTTTTTGTTAAGTCATTGTAAAATTTGTCCTTTGAAGGGAGTGCAGTTTCCTGTAAACATGCCCAATTGTTTACATAATTATAGGGAAACACCCCTTTTCGAATGCATAATTCAAATTGTTTGGCATCAGTAAAGTGTTGACGTACAAAATGCAAATTGTTTGGGTGAAGCCCTTGAACAAGCGCATCCAATGATGATGCGAGGAATCTATACGAATCTAAAAATCGTATACTGATTCCATTTCGCCATTTCGAAAACGAAATAAAATTTTCATGATTTTGTGGAATTAAAGAAAACTTTTGGTTTTCAAGGTTAACAAATTCCTTAATAATTAGATGACTGTCATACCGAGACATGTTGTGCAAGAAACAAGAAATATAGCGTGCTCTTTTATACGCCAAATTACATACACTATGAGCCGCTCCTCTAAATTTGCCAGTGTACCGATTATGGTCTCTCACTGGTGTGTCACAAGGTGCTATTGGTTTTTGACAAATGTGGCAAGTGGTTGCTGTTGCAAAAACCGCCTCGTCTGCGTCCGACATTTGAAGCGGAATTGGGTTTTCCAGGATATTGTACACCCGATCTGCCAAGGCGTCCAATTCATTTAAAAACCAAGCAGCAGCATCTGCATCGCGATAAGATTTGAAGTATGAAAGTGAAGGGTCGTATGAACAAATCACGTTTAGAGCACAACTGAATGGCACATGTTGCTGTACTTGTTGAGTGTACGGACGTGCTGGATCCGGTTTACATGTGTCAATGGGTGTGGTTAAACATTCAAAATCTGCATATACTGTAAATGGAAGCGGTTCTTGACGAGACACATTTTGAAATTTCATACTGGCTTTATCCTTTTCTGGAAATATAATTTTTACCGCTGGTTGTGTGATGCAATCAATAGTATGTGCTGTCAACTTTTGATTGCTAGTAAAATATTGCAAACAGCGATCACATATATGTACCCTATTTATTTTTTTTGTAACTTGTGAACGAACTAGTCTAGAAAGATCTTTGATATAACAATAATGGTTGCACAATTCCCCTTCAATGTACAGTAAATTAAAATGCTTTTCTTTTTTTCCCTTTGTCACATACAATGGACCAATAACTTTGTCCCCTTCAACTCCGTATACATTAATGGAGTAAAGCGGATTTTTAGATTCAAAACGAGAAATGGCGTTGAGGTCCATTGGGAATTCTATGTCTGCTAAATTTAGACTGATCATTAATTCCATAAATTTCGGGTGATATTTTCCCATTCTGTGAACATTTTCAGTTGCAGGACTTAACCCAGCAGCCAAGGACCACACAAAGCAGAAAACATCATTATTATCCACATTGATAACTGCGTGACGGTTTTCCAACTGTTTAGGTAAATTAACATGAGCTGAACCACTGTTCATGGGATCAAAGGTGCATACATTAATTTTAAAATTGTTGATAGCTTCCAGCGATTTGCCACTTTCCAATTCTTGAAACTCGACAAAGCGCGTCATGAGCTTATCGACAATGTTTTTACTATACCAACTGTGTATATTATCAGTGCGGTACAATTCGCACATTTTCGTATGTAAATAAATCGGTTTGGTTATTTCAACACCTTGTTTTAAAATAACAAAATCACATAATAACTCAGCGTTAATCTTTAACGCTACATGTTCTCTTAAACAGTCTTGCATTTTATTTTGAAAAATGTTGTAGCTAGCGTTTAAAAATTTATTTGGGTCTAAAAATTTAGCATCATTATTAATTTTTAAGCTACATAACTTATTATTAAAACAACTATCCACGTTCTGCCAACTAAGTTCTGATGCTGACATCATGACACTTACAGTAATTACATTTACTACAAAAACAGCAAATCACTGAACAGTTTGCAGAGAATGAAAACAAACAAAGTTTATTGTCTCTGCAAATTCTGTTTTAACATTAACAAATTTTAAATTTTATTTGATTCTTCAATAAATTCTACCAAACATCTTTTGTTTTCTAGTCCCAAATATTTTAGGTAGATGGTTCCTTTGTTGAGGTCATTTACAGCTTCGTCGTTGAGTTCCATGAACCTCGCAGGTAAGAAGACAGCGAAATCTTCTAGTTCACAAACTATTCTTTTCCCATATTTCGTGCTTACTCTGCGAACAGCTGTCACCAAATAGGACTCGTTAACTGGCAGGTCCTGTAAACGTTTAGTCTCCAGACCGGTTGCTCTGCCAATGAGATTCGCAACTGTTATAGCAGACATATTGGTTCTGAAAGGTAATTATAAAGTGTTTAGGTAAACTATTAAAAAGGTTCAGGTACCCTCCACCTTTATTTATTAGCACATTAACTCAAACCCTGATCTATAGACTAAACCATCAAATGTGTATACAAAACTTATTTGCGAAGACGAGGAGTCTCTAACAGCGCTCAGTCCCAGTAAATCAGTCGGATAGAGCGAGATAAGGTAATATCTCTTTTGACTGACGTCAAGCCTGGTAATGACTGTTAGTTGCAATAATAGTTTCATATATCCACTTGAGTAGTGTGTCCTGCATCCCCATCCAAACCTCTAGACTAAATTATCAAATGTGTATACAAAACTTATTTGCGAAGACGAGGAGTCTCTAACAGCGCTCAGTCCCAGTAAATCAGTCGGATAGAGCGAGATAAGGTAATATCTCTTTTGACTGACGTCAAGCCTGGTAATGACTGTTAGTTGCAATAATAGTTTTATATACCCATTTGATATTATTATTATCCACTTGATAAATATTTAAGGTCAACTGTATAACCATCGACAGTTAGAGAAACTAAAGGTACTGTGTTCAATATTACCTGATAGAAGATCTTTGCAGCAAAGCGATGTGTATACTACCAACTCGTGGACTTCTCTGGCTAGCAACAATAATGTCAGGGCTTATATACCCTTACAATCAGAGGCAACACGCCGGTTTGTCCGCTTTCTCAGTAACTGGATGACCTCCATATTTAGTGTCCGCTTTCTCAGTAACTGGATGACCTCCATATTTAGTATAAATGAACCTGCTACTTTACAAAGAATTGTCATTCACTGGTGCTATGTCGGATCAAGACAACACCCATCATGGCGATGATGAAGAATCCGCAAATTGGGATTCATCTTTAGACATTTTCATGTAAGTAATATTCATTTTTTTTTAAATTGATACCAGGCTAAAAAAATTAAATCAAAGCCTAGAACGCTAACCAATTAACCATGGGACCGGAATATATTTTTAATTAAGACAATACAAACACCCAGTCCCCAAGCCAGGGGAATTAATCACCAGAAAATACAATCCCCACAGACTTCCCAAAAGTCTAACCCAGGACCCTCCAGTTTAGAGGCTAACAGCAGCCAAGAACAGTATAGTTGAGCCACACAGCTAAACACATAGTTGTATCTTGTCTCGCAATAAGCAGTCAAGTTAATTATTACACTATTGTTTAAATGCAATGTCAAGCTTGGCTAACACTATTGCTGTTAATGTTAATAGCGTTTGTCAAATTGTGGTCAAGTAGCTTTGAACACTTAGATAGGCGTTAAGGTTTTATATACTTAGCCGGGTGTAGCCCGAGGACGGCCGACGGTGGGGCTCGAACCCACGCGTCTACCGAGTCCGTCCTGACAACCTTTTAATTGAATTTCATAGCTAGTTTTTTTGTCGTGTGACCTACTCAGAGGCCGAGTGCAGGTCTTTCTATTCGACGTCCGTGGGCGAGCTGCGCGTCGCTATGGAGTATATGAAGATGAAACTGGGTAAGGATGTGGAAAGAAACGACCGTGGCCTATCAGAAGGTACCGTCCCAGCATTTGCATGTGGAAGGAATCGGCCGTGGCCTATCAGAAGGTACCGTCCCAGCATTTGCCTGGTGTTGAAAATGGGAAACCACGGAAAACCATTTCAAGGACGGCCGACGGTGGGACTCAAACCCACGCGTCTACCGAGTCCATCCTGACAAGCTTTAATTGAATTTCATAGCTAGTTTTTTTGTCGTGTGACCTACTCAGAGGCCGAGTGCAGGTCTTTCTATTCGACGTCCGTGGGCGAGCTGCGCGTCGCTATGGAGTATATGAAGATGAAACTGGGTAAGGATGTGGAAAGAAACGACCGTGGCCTATCAGAAGGTACCGTCCCAGCATTTGCATGTGGAAGGAATCGGCCGTGGCCTATCAGAAGGTACCGTCCCAGCATTTGCCTGGTGTTGAAAATGGGAAACCACGGAAAACCATTTCAAGGACGGCCGACGGTGGGACTCGAACCCACGCGTCTACCGAGTCCGTCCTGACAACCTTTTAATTGAATTTCAGAGCTAGTTTTTATTGTCGTGTGACCTACTCAGAGGCCGAGTGCAGGTCTTTCTATTCGACGTCCGTGGGCGAGCTGCGCGTCGCTATGGAGTATATGAAGATGAAACTGGGTAAGGATGTGGAAAGAAACGACCGTGGCCTATCAGAAGGTACCGTCCCAGCATTTGCATGTGGAAGGAATCGGCCGTGGCCTATCAGAAGGTACCGTCCCAGCATTTGCCTGGTGTTGAAAATGGGAAACCACGGAAAACCATTTCAAGGACGGCCGACGGTGGGAAAAGCCTAGAACGCTAACCAATTAACCATGGGACCGGAATATATTTTTAATTAAGACAATACAAACACCCAGTCCCCAAGCCAGGGGAATTAATCACCAGAAAATACAATCCCCACAGACCTCCCAAAAGTCTAACCCAGGACCCTCCAGTTTAGAGGCTAACAGCAGTCAAGAACAGTATAGTTGAGCCACACAGCTAAACACATAGTTGTATCTTGTCTCGCAATAAACAGTCAAGTTAATTATTACACTATTGTTTAAATGCAATGTCAAGCTTGGCTAACACTATTGCTGTTAATGTTAATAGCGTTTGTCAAATTGTGGTCAAGTAGCTTTGAACACTTAGATAGGCGTTAAGGTTTTATATACTTAGCCGGGTGTAGCCCGAGGACGGCCGACGGTGGGGCTCGAACCCACGCGTCTACCGAGTCCGTCCTGACAACCTTTTAATTGAATTTCATAGCTAGTTTTTTTTGTCGTGTGACCTACTCAGAGGCCGAGTGCAGGTCTTTCTATTCGACGTCCGTGGGCGAGCTGCGCGTCGCTATGGAGTATATGAAGATGAAACTGGGTAAGGATGTGGAAAGAAACGACCGTGGCCTATCAGAAGGTACCGTCCCAGCATTTGCATGTGGAAGGAATCGGCCGTGGCCTATCAGAAGGTACCGTCCCAGCATTTGCCTGGTGTTGAAAGAAACCACGGAACACCATTTCAAGGACGGCCGACGGTGGGACTCAAACCCACGCGTCTACCGGGTCAGCAGAGAGCATGGACCGTGACCTAATGTTGCGCTACAGACTAGTTGGAAAAAAGACTTTCTTTTTTTTTCTTCCAGTCCCACTTAAGAAACATGACTAATTTATTGTAATTTAATGCAAATTGTATTACCGGTTGAAGACCTGTTAAATTTATTGCCAAGACATACTGCTTTAACAAAAATAAAAGTTAATAGCCTACATCCTCAATCTTGATACCAGTCTAATGTCAAACAGGCTTTCAATATCTTAGAATTGTGACAGTATCATTAAACTTGTGTTGGGCTGTTATGTAAATTAGCAGTAGTATACCAGCTCTCACTGCTAATCTGCAGTTTAAATCTCACTTACTTCATGTGAGATCTGTGTATGGTATCGCAAAAGTTAAATTGTTGTTGTTTGAGTCTTCAGTCTTTTGACTGGTTTGATGCAGCGCTCCATGTCTCCCTGTCCTGAGCTAATCGTTTCATCTCTACATAGCTCCAACACCCTACATCGGAGGCAATCTGTTTAACATACTCTAACCTCGGTCTACCCCTACAGTTCTTGTCCTCGACCCTTCCTTCCATAACTAAGCTTGCTATTCCTGGGTGTCTTAGTATGTGTCCTACCAACCTATCTCTTCTCTTCATTAGCAGTCACCGGAAACATCTCTCCTCTCCCACTCGTCTTAATACCTCTTTGTTTGTAACCCTATCTACCCATCTGATCTTCATCATTCTCCTGTAACACCACATTTCAAATGCTTCTATTCTCCTCTTTTCTGCTGCACCAATAGTCCAAGTTTCACTTCCATAGAGCGCCACGCTCCAGACAAAGGCTTTCAAAATGACTTCCTAATACCTAAATCTATATTCGATGTCAGCAGATTCCTTTTTTTGTAGAAATGCTTTCTTTGTCTGAGCCAACCTACTTGCTTCGTCCATCACTGGTTATTCCGCTTCCTAAGTAACAGAAGTCTCCTACTTCCTTCAGCTTTTCACCTGTCAATTTGATCTCCATAGAGGTTTCTGATTTATTTCGGTTGCATTCCAGTATTTATGTTTTACATTTATTTTCATCATGTATTCTTTCCGTAAGACGGAGTACTTTATTCCAATTGGTTTTAAAATGTCAAACAATTTAGTCCAATCAACTTTATTAAAAGCATTTTCTAAATCTACAAAAGCCATGAACGTTCTCTTATCTTTCCTTATTCTACCTTCTAAAATCAGCCTAACACTTAGTACAGCTTCTCTTGTTCCTACATTTCTCCTGAAACCAAACTGATCTTCGCCCAACTCTGTTTCTATTTGGCTTTCAATCCTCTTGTAAATCATTCTGGACAGGATCTTTGAAGCATGAGTAATCAAGAAGGTTGAATTAAGGATAACAAAATTAACAGTATTATTCTCTTCTTGCAAAACATTTTTTAAACTCAGCTTCCAAAAGCTTACATATAGCAGAACGCGGATTTTACAACTACAGAGGTGACAGCCGAGTTCAGCATTGCTTCCACTTACTTGTGTCAAGCTCCTCTCTGTCTTCTTTCCTGTCAACCTCGCTTGGTTAACTCTTGTTCTCTTCCAACTCCAACAGTATTAGAGTATCCAAGGCCCTTGCCACATCTTTTCTGATTCCCTCCTTCTGCAAGAGGCCAGTATTCTATTCCCATTATTTCCTACCTTCTGCCTGTCATTTAATCATTGATGCAGAGAAGTGCAAGGAGTATGCCTCCATAACTTAGGAGGTTTTCTGCTGTGTACTTTAATTTTCCCTGACACAAACATCAAGACAGTTTATATCCTCGCCGCTAGATTGGGTATTCTAATGACATTGATAGACATTTTTTCTATTTTATAGTTTCTCGAATGACCGTGTCATGGCGGAGTTTTTTCTCCGCATGATGATGATGATGGAGGCCGATCATGAAACGGAGGAAGGAAGTGAAAGTGAAGAGGAAGAAGAAGAAGAAGAAAAAGCTTCCGAAAATAAATAATTAAAAATTACAAGTAAATGTAAGGAAAAAAACTATTAATAAAAAAAATTCTTGTTTTGATTTATTTGTCTATCATTCCCACTTTTATTTTTTTATATGAAGCTGAGCGAGCCAACATGTCAGGTGTCAATCTCAGAAATTCACTCCTGTGACATCACACATCGGTTGACCGTTCAAATCAGATTGTTCATTCTAACACCCATCCATGTCCATTAACCATCTAGCACACCTTCCATATCCTCAGCTCCATAACACATAAATTCAAATCTCCCAAGTCAGCATAAATAAAAAATCCTTCGGCTGCACTAGGTCTCTGTGATTATGCCTCCATGGCTTAGGGAGAAGCATGCCAACCTCTCACCGCTGGGTCTGTGTTTCAAATCCCAGTTACTCCATGTAAAATCTGTGCTGGACAAAACAGAAGCAGACTGGTTTTTCTCCGGGTACTCTAGTTTTCCTGACTAACTTTCATTCTACCAACACTCTCCACCATCATTTAATTTTATCAGTCATTTATTCAATCGCTGACTCAGAGGAGTGCGATAGGCTTCGACAGTCGGCACAGTTCATATCTTCACAACTAGATGGAATATTCCAATGTCATCAATAGACATTACACCATCTTGTTTTTATTTCATGTCGAGCTGGCTGAACCGACATGCCATGCGTTTTGTATCCCCCACCCATTAACAATTTGTTTACCGTTAAGTATTAGAAAAAACAATCCCATCCATGACCTACACTACATTCTGCCTGTGACGTCCCAACCTCCATTCACAGTTCCATCTTCATTCACGTTTGTTTACCCGCCAACCTAGCACGTCAGGGTTCGACAACCACCATCCATCTCCATTCATGTTTCCCATTAAAACACTCTCATCCATGACCTGTGCTACATTCCGTAATCTGCTGTGACGTCGCAACCTCCATTCACGGTGCCATTTTCATTCACGTTTATTTACCCGCAAACCTACCACGTCAGGGTTCAACAACCGCCGCCATCCACCGCCATTCATGTTTTCCATTCAAAACACTCCCGTCCATGACCTACCTCACATCCCGTAATCTGCTGTGACGTCACACACACACCAGTTGACCGTTCAATTCTCTGACGATTCATTCACAACCAAGGATTCGGAAACCTTCGGCAACACTCGGATCTCATCGGGCTCAAAGCAAAGCTATATAGCCCAGGATAATATCAGAGAAGGCGCTCAGTCCAAGAGAGAGACTGGGTCGAGGAGGGTCTCGTGCAGAGCCTCTTCCATCCTTCCCCCCCTCGTCTCCCACCCCACCCTTCCCTCCCCCTCCCTCCCCCACCCTCCCTCCCCTCCCCCACTCCTCCCCCTCCACCCACACCCCCTCAAACCGGTTCCTGGACCCTCCAAGGTTTGTTTACCTTCCGGGGTCCCGGCGACCTTGGGGGTCAATGACCTACCTCAAGGTCATTGACCATGACCTACCTCAAGGTCATTGACCTTGCCACGCCCCCCTCATTTGCATAAATAACGGTATTTGAAGCAGAACCCTCCCTGCCTCTCTACTGTTGGCCTTTGTTCATCCCGGGAATGAACAACGGTTCATTAATGGTGCAGAGTTAACGTTTCTGTGCCAAAAGAACACGGCAGACACCCACGACGAAATGACTGGTGAAGTGTATGAAAAGTGGTTCGCCGAGCAATTGTTGCCCAATGCTCCCGAAGGATCTATCCTAGTAATAGACAATGTAGGCTATCATAGCAGAGAAATATGTTCGCTGCTTGCCACCATACCACAGTGAACTTAATCCCATCGAAAAGGTATGGGCGCAAGTAAAGAACTAGCCTATAAAAATTGAACAACGTCTCATTCAAGAAACAAGAAATGAATAATTTAATTTCGGCTGCATACCTCCACTTGACCACACAAAATTGGGTAAATTACGTGGACCACAATATATATTATTATTATTTTATTATTAAAATTATTATTATTATTAAATGTCATATTATAATTTATTATTACCTATGATATTCGAGAAAATGTAATATTATAATATTATAACATGTTATAATAATATCATAATCATGAATAATTGAAAATTCTAAATTATTATAATGTGTAAATTAAAATCGCGCTCTGTACTTCGGTGTATCATATCTAAATATTGTACCGTCGTTCGCTTCAAGGCAGGAGGTACAGTTATATACAACAAACAAGTATTTTGGAAATTTCCCGAGTTTTGCGTAAATACACGTCTGTATACGAGATATGTTACATCATGTGCCCCGCCTTGCAGAACTTGGTATATGCAGCAGATCTGGCATCAGCGCGCTCCATTTAATGCATACTGTCTTTTAAGGTAGAGACGCTCTATAGAGGACAATTTATTAGTATAAGAAGGATAGGAAGTTGCCTCGGTAGTGTAGCGGTCAGCATGGTTAGCTGCCGCCCCGGAGGTCCTGGGTTCGGTTCCCGGCTCTGCACGAAATTTGAAAAGTGGTATGAGGACTGAAACGGGGTCTACTCAGCCTCGGGGGGCCCAAATGAGTAGAGTGGTTTCGATTCCCACCTCAGCCATCCTCGAAGTGGTTTTCCGTGGTTTCCCACTTCGTCTTCGGGCAAATGCCAGCCACCTCCTTCCCGCGTCCTTGTCTATCCATCCCAATCTTCCCCTCCCTTCCCACTCCTCATAAGGTCCCTGTACGCTTTGCAGGAGCTAATCACACCTCCTCAGTTGTATCCACTCCGACCAGATGTTCCCAGCTCTAGGACACTGCCCGTAGAGGCGTTAGTGGTGCGTTCTCTCACTGAGTCCGTGGGTTCCACCAACCTAGAGGGTAAAATCGACTTAAAAGGAATTGACATCATAATTCATTATATTAACACTACCTTCAACAATTATTTTCGATGCTAGTTTTCTTTCTAGGGGAAACAAGTAGATAATAGAGCGCATTACGTCCAATCAACACGCAGGATGTTCCATAACCCCCTAGTTAAAGGTTTTGAGCATTATCCTCTGTATAGGCTAATCCTATTAAAGTGTTTTATACTGATCCTACTAGAGGGATCAAACGGCAGTATTGAAATGCCTAAAATGATCATGACGTGGTGGTAACAGTTGATAGCAGGTTTGTTTCATTCAGGAACAAGGAATTTGAATCCCATATTTAATGCAAACATGGGGATTAACGATGATTGTACGGGAGTGGATGAATATTCATTAGTAAGTCATTCTGTAAAAAAGGATTTTTCAATAAGTTAAACCGTTGCATTCCTGTCACCAACTTTATTAATATTGTACATGATCCATGTCATTTAGCAAGCCGAAGAGCTATCAAATTTCTACATTTTAATCCATGTCTACAAAACGTAGTTTACTTGGAATTTTCGGAATTTTATATTTGAGTTGAAGTTGATTTTACTCGGTTTCCTCTTAAAATACACTCAAGAACACTCCAGGAATAACACCATCTTGATTTAAGAGACGCATGTGACGTAATGCAAGGTTTGCCATTTTAGGTGGGTCCAAACCGGGTGTACAAAACGCCTGCTGATGAGCCTAACTTGGTACACCTCAGTCAAAGCCCTCAACAGACACTTCAAAAACCTACAAGATTGTAAGGAGTTTAGTTGTTTAACTGATTTTCCGTTGAATTCAATATTTAATCTTTTGGAAACCTTATAGCAAAGCAGCACTGCAATCCGCTACAAGTATAGAATGCAGTGCAAGTTTCGCTATCCTAGCGGGATCGAGACAAAGTGAACCAAAAGCCTGCCGGTGATCCTATCTTGGTACAACTGAGTTAAAATCCCGCAATAGACAGAGCTTGGACCTCAAATATTACAGTATTTTGTGTATATTGTTTAATGGTTTAAACAACTACTAAAATGTGGGATATACAGTAGATATCGCAAATGAAGTTTGGTGGATAAATTATTTTGAGTATAATTGTCATAAAGCTAATTAGTCCATTATATGCAAAGTTTATTTAGCTCATAAGGGAGTTTTCGGATAGCAAGAATCGGTAATTTATACTCTTTGTTGCTAACTTAAATGATACTAACCATTTATAACGATTGAATCAAATATGTTATGGATTTTCCACCAGTAAAGGACACCTCGGTGTCATGTAATATATTGCCATCATCTTAACAACCGATAGCAGTGGCTATGCGCGCTAAAGCGCAGCGTTAGGTCATGGGGCCAAGCTCTCTGCTGACTCGGTAGACGCGTGGGTTCGAGCCCCACCGTCGGCCGTCCTTGAAATGGTTTTCCGTGGTTTCCCCATTTTCAACACCAGGCAAATGCTGGGACGGTACCTTCTGACAGGCCACGGCCGCTTCCTTCCACATCCTAGCCCAGTTTCATTCATCTTCATCCATTCCATCTCTCATCCCGGCACGCAGGTCGCCCACGGGCGTCGTCTAGAAAGACCTGCACTCGGCCTCCTAGAAGGCCACACGAAAAAAAAAAAATCATCTTAACAAAAACAAAATGATGGCCATCTGAGTGTTTAATACTTAAATCCAATTACGACTAAACATCAATTGTCTATCAATTATTTTCAAAATGAACTCTTACGAAAATAACGTATGGAGTCGAAACTGCAAGGTCATGAACGGAATGATTTCATCATGCTGGCCGTGCGAATCATGCTATTTTGCAATCTAGGTGTATAAATCATGATCCTATCAAACACTGCCCACAGTTATCAGGTAGTTTTATCTAAGAACCCTCTGTTACCAACGTGATGAAATTCAATATTACGCGCAGCTTCCATTCTAAAATAATAAATAAAAAACAAATAGAAATACATTCAACTCTTATAAGCTACAGTAACGACAATTAGGTACTGCGCGACCTATTAGAAAATTAATATCGACAACTCAGAATCTAATTGCGTAACGAATACGAATCTTGACAAGAAATGAGTAGCCTATTATATTAGTTTCTCACTTTAGAGATTCAAAGGATTATCACACTAAATATAGTGCACAGCCATTTTGAAATTTCAAAATTTATTGCCTACTACTGGGTCCAACTATGCAATACTCTCCTTCTACCTAGTTTTGTGTTAATTGTGCAATGGTACTCAGAATTACTAAGTTGTATTGTTTACTAAACCAATACGCCTAGCTGCCGTCTTGAATGTATGGAGTCACTGTTCTATTGCTTGGGGCATATGAAGAGAATTATGAGGTTCTACATTATTGCTAGTTATCGTTATTATAGCTCTAAGAAACAGAAAGTCAATAAATTATTTTCAAATTTCAAGATGGACGCAAATGCCAGGATGACAACAATCTCAAATCCTAGTATGGATTAAGTATACACACACTAACACATGTATCACAATGACACAGGTTATCAAGCAAGTTCCATAGACCTCTAAGTACACGGAACTATATTAATCTATATTAATCAACAACTAACTTATATAAAATTCAAACTCAAGAAAACCAGTAAGCCTTGCAAGGTGGAAATGCACGCTGTTAGAAGCATAACCTTTAAATAATTCACGAGGAAAGCACAGTGAACCACACCTTGAAATCCTTTAAAGAAGATGTTCTATGCTTAGGAGAAATTTCCATATCCAACAGCTTCATTGTATTTCACTTTCTTCACATTTATTGCTTTTTATCACGACAGATTCCTGAATATATAATTGAAATATAACGTGCTATCTAATGCAGAGAGGAGAAACACCTGCATATCGCGCGCGACATTATGTTCATGCTATATACAGATTGCTCCAGTGGATAGGATATTACGTATCGTCACGTGATTCCTGGGCGCCGCTCCAAGTTGCATGTCAATTCGCCGTTATACGTCACTATGCGATTCAATTATGTAGGGAAATTAAAAGAGCTCATTGAATTGGTGGGGGGCACTTCACAAACTGAATTAAGTAGTTATGCAGTAGCTGATCCACATAACGTAGTATTTCTTCATTTTTCTTCACACCCAGACTGTGTAGCCGCAACATGGTCTTGTGATTCAATTATTATCCATCTCAGAAATGTATAAACATTAGTTACTATTAATCGTTAAATAATGAAAAAATAGTCTATTAAAGAAAAGAAAATAACGGAATAATAATAATAATAATAATTATATAGTATATTTTGCAACGAGCCTGTAATGGCAATAACTAAGACACGAGCATGTTCATAAGTCGAGCGAAGTGAGTTTTATAATTTCCATTACTGGCGAGTTTCATACGACAGTTTACGTTCAACGATAATTGTAACTTTATCTTATATATTAAAATAGTTTTCAAAAAATTTCACCCTTTACTAAAACTGAAATATCTCGGGAAGTATTTGCGCTACGACGACGTTTGTTGTCTTAAAATGTAATGCCCGTCAAGCACCGCCGATTGATACCCACCTTACTTGATTATATCATTCGAGTACTAAAATAATAGCGAATATTACTTCCTTCAAGGTCTCACGAAAATGGAATATTCGAATGACTTGACGGACATATTGTCGCTAGGTGACAACGACTAACACCGTATCATGATATTCACCGCCACCCCAATAATAAATATAACTTGATATTAACAGAGAGTTCCCTAATTACGTCATGATATCGTTAACTTCTACCTGCTCCAATCGGGTGCTAACGTCGCATGAATCCATACATGATATCGTTAACTTCTACCTGTTCCACTCGGGCGCTAATGTCGCATGTATCCATACAATAAGTAGAAGGGGATTCTGTGCACATAATTTTATTAAAACTTCTCAAAGAATTGATTACTTTGAGACTGAAATGCTCATGCACAATCAGCAGTCATTTTGCTAATGACACTGTCATGTCAACATCTGTTTGAATGACAACAAATACCGTATACGAAAGACAACTAATTTCACGAAGAGTCGGATGTGCCATTTTGTATTGTGTATCCGATATTTTTGTTATATAGTCTTTGGTCTCACCAGCTACAAACTCTCTTCTTTTCGTTTCATCATTCGTCCTTATAGGTTGTGTGCTCAATCAATACAATGAATCATATTATGATGAATGAGAGGCGACACTCAATTACAAATGTTATAAAGATTAAAGGTGACGGTAATTGTCTGCTCAGGTCATTGGCATATTGTGAGTACAACAATCAGAGTTTATTTACACAGGTTAGAAAGCGAATTGTAAAACATGTTACAGACTAGTGGAATAATTATTCTTCCTTTATTGTTGGCAACAGCGATATGTACGAAACTGCTATCAATACGAGCGATGATTACAAAATATATATGTCTATGAATGGTGTTCATGGAGGTCATGTTGAGTTAGTTGTCGCTGCTCAAGTTTGCAAAATGGATATTTATTCGTGGATTACTACTGTCGTATGGAAGGTGACCGGTTAAAATATATACGTCATCAACAAACGAAGTTACGATTTGATGCATATGCCGGTTTAGCAGACGCCTTGCATGTACGGGCAGAATATGAGAATCTCAGAGTCGGTCGTATTGTAGTTTTGCCATCTTCTTTTACAGGTAGCCCAAGGAAAATATTGCAAAATTATCAGGATACGATGGCGAAAGTGAGGAAGTTTGGAAAGCCAGATTTATTCATTACGTTCACCTATAATTCGGGCTGGCCAGAAATACTTAACAGCATTCATCTCTGGGAAACGGCTAATAATAGACCTGATATTGAAGTGAGAGTTTTCCATTGCAAAGTAAAGGAATTGCTACGATTGATTAATGTTAAGGAAATTTTCGGTAAAAGCATATCTACTGTATATACAGTGGAATTTCAAAAAAGAGGTCTCCCGCACATTCATTTACTCTTAACATTAACGGAAGAATGTAAGTTTCGAGAAATTTCTGACATTGACAGTGTGGTGTCAGCCGAAATACCAGATCTCGAGGATGAAGCGCTATACGAGTTGGTAAGGCGTCATATGATACATGGTCCTCGCGGATCTTTGAATCCTGCTTCAGTCTGTATGAAAGATGGCGTATGTAAGAAAGATTTCCCTAAACAGTTTCAGGAAGAGACCAAATATAATGCCAATGGTTATCCTTCGTATAAGAGAAGAAATAATGGACGGATTATTATAAAAAACTATTCGACGCATTGACATTGATGTCGATAGTCGATTCATTGTTCCCTACAATCCATTTCTTTTACTTTACGTGCAAGCTCATATTAATGTTGAAATATGCTCAAGTGTTCGGAGTGTTAAATACAGTATAACCACAAATATCTTATATATTAAAATCCACAAGTATGTGTATAAAGGTCATGAATGATGCCTTGTTAAAAAATGTCCTGAAGGCGAATCGGTGAACTACGATGAAATTATTTCTTTCTTAAATGCTAGATATGTTGGTCCAACAGAAGCCGTATTCAGGATATTTTCATTTGACATGCATGAAGAGTCACATTCTATCGTGCGATTACCAGTTCACTTGCCAAACTTGCAAAATATCTATTTTAAAAATGATAACGCTCCTGATATTTTACTTCAAGCACAGTTGCGCAACACGGAATTACAAGCGTGGTCCAAGTTAAATCAAGACTCGCAAGGCAGAAGTCCGTATATATATTGAACCCGCTGAGCTATGGTTCATGTGATATTTTTTATAACAGAACATTTATGATGGGATGTTGTACCTTTGATCACACCCAGAAAGCCACGTGGAGCTGAGAGATCACGCTATACTCTTTGAAGTAGCGGTGAATCGCACTTTTGACTTTGGTGAAATCTGCTAATTATTTATCTGAGGTCTTATTAATTAATTTTATCTTTCCACAAGACTCAGAATATTCCATTTCGTCATGCTGCATTATTAAAACATTTTGGAGAATGTTATTTTTACTTAAGATAAGGTAATACCCTTGCAGATACGCAAACAGGAACGTAAGTAGTCGCTCAACGACTTCGTTTTGACGACCTACTTCCTAGAGACACTTAGTGCCTTGCACTACGTCTGGAGAATCCGCCCTGTGTAGGCGTGGAATTGTTTTTGTTCTACAAGACGTAGAGAATATCCGCTGTTGAGCGTTGAAAGTGATTATCAGGTGCCATCGAGCACGCGAATACTACTATTCACTGTTATCCAAGCACAGTGAGCCAAAGAAGAATTTTGGGAAATAATAATTGGCAAGTATTAGTGAATTGCATAACATTGCCGTAACACCACATTTTGTACCCACGTGTTTGTGGAGGGCCAAACGCCTAGTGGAAAATATACAGGTAAATGTGTTACAACTATTATGAATAAGTGTGATTATGATTGTATGACATATTTAAATTGCCAAAGTGAAACTTTCATTTCAAAAACGACGCATAATTCACGGATGCTACGTGATATAAAAGTAGCGTCACTAGCACGTGAAGAATCATAAAACAGTGTTAGCTCACATATTAATTCACATCGACGAAATAAAGGCTGTGTCATATACTATAATTAAAGCCTATAACATTTACGACGAACATTATATTTTTGAAAGTGAAAGAATGAATTATTACGCAACTTATTTCACTATCCACGTGATTGGACTATTCTTCACCATGTTTGAGACAGTCATCATGGGCTAATACCATCCCGGTATGAGGGTGATGTTTCTACGGGAACCAGCATGATGGTGGAACTTCCAGGACAGCGAACGAGATGGAAGGAACCAAGGATGCCATTTCCAGGCATATCCAGCATATCCATGAAGTTGTCGACAGGGACAGATCGAACCCTGGTCTTTGGAGGAGTCCAGATGGGAATCCTGATGAGGATGATACCGTTCCAGAGAGCCAGAGATGATTTTGTACAACCCTTGTTGTTGAATAGAGGGCTGAGTGAGAGCTTCTCCATTTCGTGAGTTTTTGGATACCCCTTTCTTGTTCTAGTTTCTGGTGGTATAGTAGATTAAATGTAGTTTGTGAACCAACCGAACTTAGTGTCAGCCATTTCTATAGGTAGGGAATGTAACTAGTTTAATTAGATGTCATTTATTTCAGTTAGAGTGAGACACCCTTGGGTCAGACATTTTGGTCAGCCCTGGTGCAGCCTGATGAACGTCGTAGGACGTCAATGCCTATCTTTTGCTGAACGTGACCGTAGTCATTTGAGGCTACTTTGTTCAACCCTGTTTGGGGTGATTTTTCAAGTCTTTGATGACTTTAGTTATGGCAATCAGATGCCAGGGTTATTAGTTAACTGCATTCTTTGCAGCCATTCTTTGTTACACCCCTGACTGTCGTTAGAACGGTCGTATCAGTTAGGTAGTCAACTGTAATTACCAGTTTTGTAACTGCATTATATTTCATTTTGAATAAGTTCAGAAGCTATTCTTGGTCATGTGTGAACCTAATAATTAGAAGGAATGTTTTGTTGTCAAGCATCTAACTCAGTTCCCAACGTATCATTAAGCAGATCCAGAGTGTGAAATCTGCGTCACAATTATTATTTTGTTAGTGTCATGAGAAGGCACGTTTTATTTGATGTTGTACAAGCAACTGCTGAATTATATTTGAGAGCAAAGAGCTCCAGAAATTGTAATATTACTATCATTTAGACGTCTTTGGTTTAGAAGACGGAATTGTATTATTTTATTCAGATTTATAGCGTGTTTTATACACGTATTCTTCGAGGTTTTTAACCTGTGGTAAAGTTTTTTACGAAGAGGCCAGATGTATAGTTTTATTTGTTTAAATCGCCGGCCTTGGAGAGTCAATGTGTTGTGTCAGTGAAGCGCAGGAATTTTGAAACCTGCTAGCGACACATAAAATGGTTTGAGACCCAGTGCCCTTGAAAGCACGCCTGCTTTATTGTGAGGCGGAACTACTTTGACAAAGGACAGAATACGAGTTGTATTCGCATTTCCTTTCATTGCAACCTAGCTTATGGAACTCAGTGTCCATTCCTGTATCTGATCACATGTTTTATAGATTGTTTTTTGTTAGTTAAACACACTGCTGCGTGTGCAGTCGGTTGACGTGTACAGTTATGTCAGGTTTTCTATAATAAGTTGAAGGCTACCCTGTTATAGCAGGAAGTTATTGTATGAAGGTATTTTGAGTATTCCTTGTCCGGGATTGTTCCCGTTGACTAGATGTTATTGGAGGGTAACTGTAGTGTGCAGGCCCGTCCCAGAGTTATTGAACGCGAGCTTTGCGCCGCTGGTATCTTGTGTTATTGTGTGTCCGAGTTGTTATTGCTCGTTGATTATATTCCGACTGTTGAGTCGAGGCTTTTTGGTGGAGAATGATCTCAGTGGAGACGCTCCGTGCCCAGGCTATTGTCAATATTATTCGCCATAAACCAACGATAAACCTAAACCGACATCTTATTAATAAAACGCATAATTTTGGTAAAACAAAAGCTAACTAACGAATTCTTTCTATCTAACTTTGTTCTTTTGCATTTGGAACTGTTGACATAGCCGTGCAGATGAAGGTATAATTCCCTTTTGTGGAAATGACTATGACAGCTGACTCTTTTGAAGCGACCTGAAGCATGCATGAACCTTGAGTTCGTAGTTTGTGGAGCGCAGGCCATGCGATGTTAGACGTAGTCTTAACTACGCATTCGTCACCGTAACCACACACATATTAGATGACTATGGCTTACAAAGAGTAAACCAAGGTGCAGGCAGGCATTTTAATAAAACTACTGTGTCTATTTCATTACTTATTTATGATGTACAAGTGTATACATCCTACATGTTACCTTATTGTGTGCTGTTAGCACGTAGTTTCTAAGGATAATTAATTGTTTTTTTCATGGCTGTACACTTAGCTTTTGGATGTAATTGTTTTCTGTTACGGACGTCATCGCCGTAAATTTTGTTATTAACTGGTAGGACTTAGCTAAATGAATTAACGTTAAATGTAAATGTGGAGATGGTATCATCCTAACTTAGATTTGTTTTGCTACCCTGTTAAATGTAAATTCAGATATTAGCTTGATCTTGTAACTTGAACTAGGGACTTGCGTCGTACCATTTTCCTAGCGTTGCTGTTGTTGCTTTATTATTGTGAGTTAAATCCTTCGCGAGGGTTTTCCGTAACTTCTCAGGTAGGGACCTGCTCTTAATTTTTGTTTGTTTATTAGCTTGCGGATTAGCCGATTGTAACCCTCCGAACTAGGCTAGGGGCTTGTGAATTTTATCAATAAATTTTCACGGTGTTTTACATAAGTCTGGATGTTTATTTTCTCAGTCTAGTTTTTAAGGTGAACCTTTCCTTAGGCAGTCTATGACCATCGTCACCATGTACCACGATCCCTGTGGACTACGGACTCTCGTGCCGCTTTAGCCTATTTGGAAGTTCACCTGATCCTCACGGCAATTAAATTATGTGCTCGACGGGTGAGATGTTAGGGAAGTCATTGCGGTTGTTGGCTATCCTGACAACTCCAACCATGGCGGTCTCATAAAATAGCGCACAACGTTGTGGGCGGACTTGGGCCTCATAAAATGGCGCCCAACGCATGTGCTGACGTTATCGTGGTGACCCTCAGTTCCATGTTATTTTGGAGGATCTTAATGTTGATTAATGGTAAATTGACAATACTGGGACGAACTTAGAATGTCGTACTGCAGATCAATTGACCGCATGGCATTCATGTTTGATAGAAGTCCATGGGGTGAGGCTTTAGTGTTAGATAAATGAAGGATAGGATTTTTTTGATGATGCCTCATCCTGAGTAAATGTAATACTTTGCTTTGCTCACCGTTGTCTTTGTAAATGTAGAAGCACTTAGTTTGCATACCCCAGCTGTACTCGTGATATTTATATAAATGAAACAAGCTTTATACCACCAAGTAACTAATCATAGCTGTAAGTTCCAGTATAGATTCATCCCTCACTTTCTCATATATATTTATTGTCAATGGATGAGGAAACTATTCGTCGTGTGTTTGGAGAGATGATGGCAGGTTTGAATGCCAACCTCCAGCAGATTACTGCTGATTTAGGTGAAGTCAGAGGTGACTTAGGTCAGAATACTCAAGCTGTCAATACTGTAAGTGGTCATGTGGACCAAGTTAGACAGGAAGTCAACAATGTAAGACATGACTTAGAAGTCAACACCCAGTCTATAAACAATGTTAGACAAGATTTAGAAGTCAACACCCAGTCTGTAAACAATGTTAGTGGTCATGTAGATCAAGTAAGGCTAGAAGTTAACAATGTTAGGACTGATTTAACTCAAGTCAGGGCCGACATGGACGCATATAGAGTCGAAGCTAGAAATGATCTTACGGCAAGTTTAGCAGCTGTTAGGGTTGATGTCATACGACACCATCAAGAGGCTAACCAGCGCGTAGATTGCTTAACCGACCAGATGAATAGAGCTAGGGAGGATGTGCAAACACGATTGGAGGAGCGCACAGCTCAAATTCAAACGACAATAAATAGAGTCCAGATAGATATGAGAGCCGACCTGGAACACACTTGGGAAGAATTTGGGACTCGATTAAATCACGTCGAGGGATTTATGGACAATGTGAAAAAGGACATGACAACCATGAACATTGGATTAATCTTGATGAGAGGTGCTGCCAATGCTGTTAATAACAACGTAAAGACGATCGTTGATGGCATGATGGAAGTCAAAGACGAACTCAACACCAATAGGAGAAACATTACTGAGTTTACGGAAACCGTAGCCAGCCTACGTGAAACAGTTGATGTTCATCGTGAGGAACACAAAATCGATCTCATGTTATTGAGGGGTGACCTCAACGAACACAAGACCACAGTGGAGGCTAAGGTAGCCGAGGTCAGAGACGATGTGGGAAAGATCCAAGAAAACGTGTCCAGAGTTGAAGGAGAGATCGATTCCTTACAAAAAAGATTTAAGGAAGTCGCGGTAACCGAGAGGTTAGACCTCAGCTATAACCTCAGGACGGCCATACGCGAAGTAGACACGAACCTCAAGGGAAAAGTCGATAGGATCGAGTTACAATTGAACGACTTAGGCAATAAAGTCGCAGCCAGAACCATTCCAGGACTTGAAGTCATAGAAAGACGTCTGGACAGACTTGAGACGATTTCTAGAGAGAGACACATACACCCACAGATGGGAGAATCTCAGGAAACACCCGTATCTCAATCAGCAGGAATGATGCCTACCCATTTCCAACCCAGCGCACCTACAGAACCGCAACCATCACAATTCACTGGTTCAGCGCAAAGCCAGACTTCGAACTTTGACGCCCATCCGTTTCAACCAGAATCTAATCGACTTAGTCACGAGACTAACACACCTACGTATAGCTACATGCAGAATACATTCAGACCCGCGCATACGCAGGGAAATGTCACTATAATACGTTCGAGAGAGGAGCAACCAGCTCGCTTCTCAGGAACTGGAAGTGGTGTTACTCCAGTAGAATTCCTAGCCAACGTCGAAAGCTACTTGAGAGATACTATGGTAACTCCGGAGAGGGAACTCAGAGTTATAGAGCGATTGCTAGAAGGACAAGCCAGCACCTGGTTTAGAGCATTCAGATACTCATTTACAGGCTACCAGGACTTTAAAGAGGCTTTATTAAGAACATATTGGTCGAGCGACATCCAGCAGAGCATCCGAGCTGAGATGTACACTCGCAGATACAGTTCTAATACACCAACGCGTTATGCGAATTACTTCGCGATACAGCTTGCGAAGCTTCGTTGTCTTCAGCCCCCGTTGTCTGAACAAGATTTAGTGAACACCATTGTTTGGCAGTACCCTGCAGACGTACAACGTGTGTTGATTGCTGCAGGGGCATCCACTTTCCAGCAGTGTGACCAGATCCTGCGAAGGTTGGATGCGAACACGGAACAGTTCCCGACACACCGTCAGCAGAAGGCTGATAGGCGCGAGGAGAGACATATAAATTTGACTACTGTCGATAAAGTGAGCCCGACGCCACAACAGACGCAAACCCAAGAGAACTCTGGGCAACGTGATAACAACTACAATTATAGCAGGAGAGAATGGAACAATACTCCATACGCTCGAAATCAACAAGATGACCGTCGAAGTCATTGGAACCGGCGATTCGACCGAGGGACGAACGACAACCGACGTCATCAAAACAACCTCCGAGGGAATAATGGTAGAAATCCACAGCACGGAAGTATCCGTAGGGACTATCGATATATTAGAGAATATGACAGAAATCGAGACCCTAGATACCAGCCAGATAGAGATTGGAAAGGAAGAGCACGGGAGAGCCGTGAGTACCTTCAACAACTCAGAGAACTGCAAATCCGAGAAGAGGGAGAACAGAACCCGACTTCTAGGGAAAATAGAAATTCGGCGCAGGAGACGGAGCAGAACCAGCCCAGTACTTCTCGCCAGGACAGAAAAAAAACGCCGAAAAATCAATAGATTCTTGTTCGGTTGAGCACCGAGTAACTGCCACCATATTACTCTGGGAGCCAATCCAAGAAGAATTGTTGGACGAACGACGAACGACGAACCACAACTATGAATTGACGTGTCTACCCAAGATTGTAGCCACCTTGAATGGATGCAGCGTAGTCATACTCATCGATACTGGGGCGATGATTAGTGTTATTTCCGCCGATTGCCATGCCAGACTGAAAGCAAACTCTGAGGTGACAGAGCTGCCAGTTTCAGCTGTAAGAGTCAGAGGTGTCATACCTGACCGCGTTGTAACGTGCAAAATCCAGATTCTATGTACTCTGAAGATTTCGAGCCACGTGTACTTGCACGAATTTCTTGTAATGAAGGGCTTGAATCATGATGCCATATTAGGTGCAGACTTCATTAGAAAATATGGTGGAATCATTGACATGGGACGTAATACGGTAGAGTTCAAGCCGAACGAACCCATTCAGATGAACCTAGTTGAAGAAGAACCGGAATTCCTATCCGAAGTCGACGTAGTCGAAGAATTAAATGGCAAGGAAATTGAGGAGACACTAGATGCCGACGAAGAGGCAGAATCATTATCAGCACCCATACGAGAGAACCTTGATGCAATATTGAAAGAATACAGGGACATATTCGACACCACACCTGGTGAGATATTGCACTACGGGTACGATCTTGTGTTACTGGATGATTCCCCATTCCAGAAGAAGATTTATCCGATTGCCGAGAAACATCGCGAGGAAGCTGCTAAGAAGATCCATGAGATGGAAGCAGCGGGCACAATCAAGAAGTCACCGACTCCTTTCTTGAATCCTATAACACCTGTGGTTAAGGTGGATGGAAGTTTGAGACTTTGTCTCGATGCCAGAGCCTTAAATGAACGTCTAGCTCCTGAGCACGATAGACCGCCCAAGATTAGGGACATTCTCAGGAAGTTCAAGGGAAAGAGAATATTTTCATCATTGGACTTGGTACAGTCTTATTACCATATCAGATTATCTGAGCATACTCAGAAATATACTGGATTTCTGTTTGATCAGACCACCTATGTTTTGCGAAAACTACCTTTTGGATTGAAAAATTCCGGAGCTGCATTAATCAGAGCACTTGATGCCAAGCTGACTCCTGAAGTGAAGCAGAAGGTGATATGTTACGTGGATGACATTATCATAACTTCGGAAACAGAGGAAGAGCATTTAAAGACATTACGCCTTGTTTTTGAGAATCTTCGACAGGCTAACTTTAAGGTGATATTTGACAAGTGTCGATTCTTCCAGAAAGAAGTGAAATTTGTGGGACACATAATCAATGGAGAAGGATACAGACCGAATCCGGCAAAGATCAGAACTGTTGCTGCATTTCCAACGCCAACCCGTGTGAAACACGTGAGACAATTCTTAGGAATTCTCCAATTCTTTGCTGCTCATTGTGAGAAGTATTCCGAGACTGTCACACCACTGCAAGGATTATTGAAGAAGTACTGTAGATGGACCTGGAATGATGAATGCGAGATAGCTTTCAGGAGAGCTAAACAGATGCTCGTGGACTCAATTCAGTTAGAATATCCAGATTATTCCCGGAATTTTATTCTAGAAACTGATGCGTCTGCAATTGGAATAGGAGCCATTTTACTGCAGGAAGATGATGATAAGAAACCTCATTACATCGCTTTCTTAAGTCGACGTTTGAGAGCACATGAATCTCATTACTTCACTACTGAGATTGAAGCACTTGCAATTGTCTACGCACTTGAGTACTGGCAGAAACTTTTGTTAGGCCAGTGGATTATTGTGAGAACCGATCACCATGCGTTAACCTTCATATTACGAACAAGACTGGCAAGCGACAAGATCACACGTTGGACGCTATTTCTCCAACAGTTTGATTTGGAAATAGTTTATCGACCAGGCAGAGAGAATGTGTTGGCCGACTTCCTCAGCCGAAATCCTGAAGCCACTGTTAATGACATAGACATCGAGGGAGAATGCGAGGAACACCTTCGCCGACTTCGTCATCTACCTGAAGGACAACGACGTGAGGAGGAACTCTGGCATTATCCGTTTCCTAGAACGAAGAATGGATCCACAGGATGCTCATTATGCAAGAATTGCTGCTGTGGCAGATGATTATTTGATTTATTATCGTGTCTTATACAAGTTTGTAGACGAGGACCACACTCAACTGCGTGCAATGATTCCAAGGAGATACCAAGAATCTGTTATTCTTATGGTACATTTATCCATTGGACATGGTGGAACAGACAAGACCATTGCAACCATCAAGGAATCTTTTACTTGGAAAGGATTAGGAGCCACCGTTAGACAATGTTTACGTGCTTGCGACGCATGCCAGCGGAACAAGTACACGTCACACTTATTGAAGGAACAACCTAGACCAATACTCCCAACTCAACCTAGAGAGTTATATGCACAGGACCTGTATGGCCCAATACCTAAAGCTCGTCGTGGGAACCGCTACATCGTTGTAACTATTGATGTGTTCACGAAATATACGATGCTTCATCCGATTCAGAAAGCCACTGCACATCAGATTATTCAGAGGATTAGACGACAAGTGATACCGGAGGCAGGAAAGCCACAATTCCTGTTGACTGATCACGGATCACAGTACACCTCAGCAGAATTTGCCAATGCTATGAATGAGCTAGAAATAGGTCATGTTTTATCATCTATTCGCCATCCAGAGAGCAACTCAGCAGAATGCGTGATGTCTATTATCGCAAAATTCTGTCGATTATATTGTCAAGAAGAACACTGGCGATGGACTGAAGTCCTAGTTATTATGGCAAAATGTATTAATTCAACAGTCCATGAGAGCACTGGTCAAATACCTATGGTCTTGCATTTGAACCAGATGCCGCTGAGAATATGGGATCGTGTGATAGTAAATCCACCTTGTTTTCAACCATCACATGCCAGCAGACTTTTAGCTGCAAGGGAAACTGTGGACAGACAAGCTGCCAAGCGCTTGAGAAGAACTAGACGCCAGAGATTTAGAGAACCACTTGTTGAAAGAGACCTTATCCTTATAAGGAGACCCGGAATTTCAAGTCCTATAGACCGCATATATGGAAAATTTCTGTCTTTATATTATGGCCCTAGTCGTGTCCGACAGCCTTTGAACAATGGAAGTTCTGTAATTGAAGACATTAGGACAGGAGAGCGTATTGGAACCTTCCATGCAGCCAATCTAAAAAATATCACTCATGAATGAATTTCAAGGCAAATAAAAATGTTATCCCAACATTTTATTTGAAACGACGGAGAGGCAGATGAACCCGATGAGCTATGGTTCATGTTATATTTTTATAACAGAACATTTATTATGGGATGTTGTACCTTTGAACACACCCAGAAAGCCACGTGGAGCTGAGAGACCACGCTATACTCTTTGAAGTAGCGGTGAATCGCACTTTTGACTTTGGTGAAATCTGCTAATTATTTATCTGAGGTCTTATTAATTAATTTTATCTTTCCACAAGACTCAGAATATTCCATTTCGTCATGCTGCATTATTAAAACATTTTGGAGAATGTTATTTTTACTTAAGGTAAGGTAATACCCTTGCAGATACGCAAACAGGAACGTAAGTAGTCGCTCAACGACTTCGTTTTGACGACCTACTTCCTAGAGACACTTAGTGCCTTGCACTACGTCTGGAGAATCCGCCCTGTGTAGGCGTGGAATTGTGTTTGTCCTACAAGACGTAGAGAATATCCGCTGTTGAGCGTTGAAAGTGATTATCAGGTGCCATCGAGCACGCGAATACTACTATTCACTGTTATCCAAGCACAGTGACCCAAAGAAGAATTTTGGGAAATAATAATTGGCAAGTATTAGTGAATTGCATAACATTGCCGTAACACCACATTTTGTACCCACGTGTTTGTGGAGGGCCAAATGCCTAGTGGAAAATATACAGGTAAATGTGTTACAAGTATTATGAATAAGTGTGATTATGATTGTATGACATATTTAAATTGCCAAAGTGAAACTTTCATTTCAAAAACGACGCATAATTCACGGATGCTACGTGATATAAAAGTAGCGTCACTAGCACGTGAAGAATCATAAAACAGTGTTAGCTCACATGTTAATTCACATCGACGAAATAAAGGCTGTGTCATTTACTATAATTAAAGCCTATAACATTTACGACGAACATTATATTTTTGAAAGTGAAAGAATGAATTATTACGCAACTTATTTCACTATTCACGTGATTGGACTATTCTTCACCATGTTTGAGACAGTCATCATGGGCTAATACCATCCCGGTATAAGGGTGATGTTCCTACGGGAACCAGCATGATGGTGGAACTTCCAGGACAGCGAACGAGAAGGAAGGAACCAAGGATGCCATTTCCAGGCATATCCAGCATATCCATGAAGTTGTCGACAGGAACAGATCGAACCCTGGTCTTTGGAGGAGTCCAGATGGGAATCCTGATGAGGATGATACCGTTCCAGAGAGCCAGAGATGATTTTGTACAACCCTTGTTGTTGAATAGAGGGCTGAGTGAGAGCTTCTCCATTTCGTGAGTTTTTGGATTCCCCTTTCTTGTTCTAGTTTCTGGTGGTATAGTAGATTAAATGTAGTTTGTGAACCAACCGAACTTAGTGTCAGCCATTTTTATAGGTAGGGAATGTAACTAGTTTAATTAGATGTCATTTATTTCAGTTAGAGTGAGACACCCTTGGGTCAGACATTTTGGTCAGCCCTGGTGCAGCCTGATGAACGTCGTAGGACGTCAATGCCTATCTTTTGCTGAACGTGACCGTAGTCATTTGAGGCTACTTTGTTCAACCCTGTTTGGGGTGATTTTTCAAGTCTTTGATGACTTTAGTTATGGCAATCAGATGCCAGGGTTATTAGTTAACTGCATTCTTTGCAGCCATTCTTTGTTACACCCCTGACTGTCGTTAGAGCGGTCGTATCAGTTAGGTAGTCAACTGTAATTACCAGTTTTGTAACTGCATTATATTTCATTTTGAATAAGCTCAGAAGCTATTCTTGGTCATGTGTGAACCTAATAATTAGAAGGAATGTTTCGTTGTCAAGCATCTAACTCAGTTCCCAACGTATCATTAAGCAGATCCAGAGTGTGAAATCTGCGTCACAATTATTATTTTGTTAGTGTCATGAGAAGGCACGTTTTATTTGATGTTGTACAAGCAACTGCTGAATTATATTTGAGAACAAAGAGCTCCCGAAATAGTTACATTACTATCATTTAGACGTCTTTGGTTTAGAAGACGGAATTGTATTATTGTATTCAGATTTATAGCGTGTTTTTTATACACGTATTTTTCGAGGTTTTTAACCTGTGGTAAAGTTTTTTACGAAGAGGCCAGATGTATAGTTTTATTTGTTTAAATCGCCGGCCTTGGAGAGTCAATGTGTTGTGTCAGTGAAGCGCAGGGATGTTGAAACCTGCTAGCGACACATAAAATGGTTTGAGACCCAGTGCCCTTGAAAGCACGCCTGCTTTATTGTGAGACGGAACTACTTTGACAAAGGACAGAATACGAGTTGTATTCGCATTTCCTTTCATTGCAACCTAGCTTATGGAACTCAGTGTCCATTCCTGTATCTGATCACATGTTTTATAGATTGTTTTTGTTAGTTAAACGCACTGCTGCGTGTGCCGTCGGTTGACGTGTACAGTTATGTCAGGTTTTCTATAGTAAGTTGAAGGCTACCCTGTTATAGCAGGAAGTTATTGTATGAAGGTATTTTGAGTATGCCTTGTCCGGGATTGTTCCCGTTGACTAGATGTTATTGGAGGGTAACTGTAGTGTGCAGGCCCGTCCCAGAGTTATTGAACGCGCGCTTTGCGCCGCTGGTAACTTGCGTTATTGTGTGTCCGAGTTGTTAATGCTCGTTGATTATATTCCGACTGTTGAGTCGAGGCTTTTTGGTGGAGAACGATCTCAGTGGAGACGCTCCGTGCCCAGGCTATTGTCAATATTATTCGCCATAAACCAACGATAAACCTAAACCGACATCTTAATAATAAAACGCATAATTTTGGTAAAACAAAAGCTAACTAACGAATTCTTTCTATCTAACTTTGTTCTTTTGCATTTGGAACTGTTGACATAGCCGTGCAGATGAAGGTATAATTCCCTTTTGTGGAAATAACTATGACAGCTGACTCTTTTGAAGCGACCTGAAGCATGCACGAACCTTGAGTTACAAAGAGTAAACCAAGGTGCAGGCAGGCATTTTAATAAAACTACTGTGTCTATTTCATTACTTATTTATGATGTACAAGTGTAAAAATCCTACATGTTACCTTATTGTGTGCTGTTAGCACGTAGTTTCTAAGGATAATTAATTGTTTTTTTCATGGCTGTACACTTAGCTTTTGGATGTAATTGTTTTCTGTTACGGACGTCATCGCCGTAAATTTTGTTATTAACTGGTAGGACTTAGCTAGATGAATTAACGTTAAATGTAAATGTGGAGATAGTATCATCCTAACTTAGATTTGTTTTGCTACCCTGTTAAATGTAAATTCAGATATTAGCTTGATCTTGTTACTTGAACCAGGGACTTGCGTCGTACCATTTTCCTAGCGTTGCTGTTGTTGCTTTATTATTGTGAGTTAGATCTTTCACGAGGGTTTTCCGTAACTTCTCAGGTAGGGACCTGCTCTTTATTTTTGTTTGTTTATTAGCTTGCGGATTAGCCGATTGTAACCCTCCGAACTAGCCTAGGGGCTTGTGAATTTTATCAATAAATGTTCACGGTGTTTTACATAAGTCTGGATGTTTATTTTCTCAGTCTAGTTTTTAAGGTGAACCTTTCCTTAGGCAGTCTATGACCATCGTCACCATGTACCACGATCCCTGTGGACTACGGACTCTCGTGCCGCTTTAGCCTATTTGGAAGTTCACCTGATCCTCACGGCAATTAAATTATGTGCTCGACGGGTGAGATGTTAGGGAAGTCATTGCGGTTGTTGGCTATCCTGACAACTCCAACCTTGACGGTTTCAATATCCTGAAACACCAGTACATTACGTCTGGAATAAGAGCAACTGCCAGCGGCAAAAAAGAAAAAATGTTTCAAAAACTATGGGCAGAATGTATAATGTTTCGCCTACAGAAACAGAAAGGTATTATTTACGCCTGTTATTGCTTCACGTCATAGGTGCTACCAGCTTCCATAATCTACGAACATACAAAGCAGTTGTCTATTCTACTTGTAAAGAAACAGCTAAGGAGCGAGGTTTGCTGATTGACGATTCTGAATGGCAGCGTTGTTTGGCAGAAGCGTCACAATTTCAGATGCCTTCACAGTTACGACAACTGTTTTCTTACATATGTATCTTTCAGACCCCTCCAAATGTAAGATAGTATTGGGACATTTTCAAGAATTCATTATCAGAAGATTATCTGCAGTTTCACGAACCTAACATTGCATATCAGTTCACTCTTATACATATTTCTAATACATTAAAGCTCCATGGTCTTCCCAATACTTCTCTCGAATTGCCAGCAATTATTGATAATTTCCCTCAGACAAATTTACCAATGAATTATACAAAACTTAATGAGGATCAATTAAGTCGGATGATAAACCAAGCAAATGGAAACCAAACGGTTATAATTACAGAAATTTCGGGGTTAGTACAAAACAGCAATGAAAGGATGAGTAATGCATATTTCATTGACGGTCCAGAGGGCACCGAAAAACATTTCTTTACCAATGCTTGATTCACAGTTGCACAAATTTGGGGTTAAATGTAGTTTCTGTTGCATGGACTGGTATTGCAGCAATGTTACTACTGTACACAGCCAGTTCAAGTTACCTCTACATTTACATGAATAAAAGTTAACAGCAAGGAAGCTTGTTATATTCGTTCAGCAAAACTTATAATCTGGGATGAAGCCCCTATGGCTAATAAGCACGCCCTGATGTGTGTAAATCGGTTGCTCAAGGACATTATGAATAACGACGTGCCTTTCGGAGGAAAAATTATCATATTAGGTGGAGATTTTAGGCAGGTATTGCCTGTTGTGCCTCACGCATCTAAAGCAGCATCAGTCCAAATGTCAGTAAGGTTCTCTCCTTTGTGGCCATTATTCAAAATTATTAAATTCAACAAAAATATGCGAGCGGATACAGATCAACGTGACGTTGCAAACTTTTTCATACAAATTGGTAACGGTGAATACCCTCACGTCGATGGAGAAAATTCAGAATTAGTCCCACGCTGAAAAATATTTCACGCTTTTAAAAAATAGCGATTTTAGCACCTAAAAATGAACATTGAAAATAAATCAATGACAAAGTTTTAGACCTAATCCCAGGATCATCGAGAACTTACATCAGTGTGAATAATTTGATTTCTGAAGATGAGAGTGAACTTCTACAATTCCCAATATAATTTTTAGACAGCATAGGCATAAGTGGATTGCCACCTCATATCCTTCGACTAAAAGAAGGCTCAATTGTGATTTTGTTGAGAAATATTAATGTTACCCAAGGTCTGTTGAACGGTACTAGACTGTTGGTTTGGAAGATCCATGACAATTGCTTACACCTGGAAATTATTACTGGCGTAAATGTTGGAAACAATGTCTTACTCCCTCGCCTTGACCTTACGCCATCAGATACTTCTATGCCATTTTCCTTCAAAAGGAGGCAGTTTCCAGTACGTTTGGCTTTTTGTATAATTAGCAATAAAGCTCAAGGTCAAACACTAGATCAAGTAGGCATTTATTTACCTCAACCAGTGTTTAGCCACGGACAACTTTACTGTATGCCGCACTATCACGAGCAAAATCCTTTGATGACGTCAAAGTTCAAATAGAACCAAAAGGCAAGCGAACAGCAAATGTCGAATGGAAGGAAGTACCATTAGAATTTTGATACGAATGTTGCGGAGGAGCACAGAACTCAGCAAATGGGGCACAGATTAAATAACAATTATACAAGGACGTCCGCATCCCTAATACGATAACTGTCCTGTGGTAATGGTAAAAAGAAATTACTATTGTCCTACATCGGTGATTACTATCCTACATCCTGTTATTTCATTCCCTCTGTTCTATAACAAAGATATACTCAATCAAATTTACAGCTTAATAAATATTAATTCCTTCTGTGTAAGTTATCTTTTCATTTCTCATCAATCGCCTTTACTTACTATTCTATCTGTAGGGGTGGAGGCGATATCTGTCTTTACAGAGATGTGCAAATTGTTAGATTCGATGTCAGTTTTCCAAAATTGCATTTTTACTTTTCACTGTTTAATGCACTAAGTATGTTTACAAGGCGATGAAATTACTTCAAATGTTTAACCAAGACTCCTAATTATATTTTCATTTAAGAAACTCAAATTAAAATGTTTTTTTAGAATTTCCACTAACAGAGGAGCCTTGCAAATGCAAAATACCACACGTTTCGTTTTTATTACTTCACTCTACTTTACGTGTGAATTTAGAGCGGTGGGATTTGGGGTCTTTTAACTGATGAACGCTATTGAACTATTCAAAGATTCATGAAATATGCATTGAAATCACCTGACTTGAATTCTAAAGTCAATGAAAAAATGAAAATGGACCCAGCTCAGATATCCCTCGGAATCCAATAATCTGAAAGTTTCCAGACGCAATTCCTTATGGGAAAAGGTGTAATTCCACGGGAGAGGAAACTACTAAGTAGGACAACAAAAGAAGTTGGTCAATAAAATGATTTTGAATAAAAGTAATTACGACTAATTAAAATTATTTTATTTAATTCAATTAATTTGCACACCTCTATATGTTACCCAAGATTTACATCTCTAAATTCAAACATAGGAGATTATTTTATTTTTAAATTTATACCATTGGTATCATAAGGAGACAGAACACCAAATTGTACCGCTGTAGCCTTAAATTGTGTTGATATCTCTATCTACTTAGTATAAAACAAAGTTCCCAATTCTTGGATGTAACGGGTAATCTCGAGAGCTACTTGATGGATTTTGATGCGGTTTTCGCCATTCTGTAAAGGATTTATCGATGAAGGATTAGGTAGAAAAACATTTATTTATGACCAAAAGAAGCCGAGCATTTACGATTTCAGTGAATTGAGTTGAAGAAAAACCTAACGTCCATGTGTCTTTTAAAAAAATCGATATTATCTGAGAATTGTTCAGCATGAAAAGTTCTGCAAGAAAGTCCGCGACAGCTCCCACATCGACCACTGTAAATGTTTTTACGTTTTCATTTCTTCCAGCAATCTCCATTCAGTGGAAATTTAAATTACTAGCTTCAGAGTGAGTTGACGAGCTTGCGAGCGACCTGTCACCCTAGCTTCAGCCAGCAACAAACTGCCGAGTCGTGTCGAGTTAATTCTTCAGAGAAGAGTATAGATTATGTGTTTGGAGTTAGCTGTTCGCCTCGGCCTGACGTCCGTGCGCCTTTTAAGCTTACGCAGGGTAAATAGTGGGACACACACACAGAGGACAGGCAGACACCCACACATTTGATCTCATAAGCCTACTTCATCATTTACCCAAAAGCGACGGTACCGTAAATGTCTGTTCAGGTCACTAGCATGAAGACATGCAAATGTCATATGGATAGAAGTGCTGTGGGATTGTTGAAGTGAATGCTGCTGAGCAGCACGGGTCATCTAGTTTTATTTTATTTTAATTTATGTTCGAAAAGAAAAAAATCATAAATATCTCTCGAAATTCAGTCACTTGAATTTAGTGATCAGAGTGCAAGCGCTTGGTATGCTGTCTTGCTTTACAATTTCTCTGACCCACGCATGTGCCCTGTCTGATTGGCAATATCATATGTTTATAGCCTGCCGATCAGCAACAGCACTCACTCAAACTGTCACCGAAAACGTTCGAAATTAATGCCCTGTGTAGAGATTGGAGTTGGAGATATTAAGATACAGTTCTATATCTTTTCTCACATTTGCCAGTTTATTTACGTGAACATATAGGACGGTGCACTTTCCATGTCGCTAATATGTATATAGAAGGACGCTGTGTTGCAATCTTCTGGACGAGGATTCATAAATTTCTTTCATAAGTCATAAAATGTTCTTGTTACCGTAATGGTTCGTGCTGATTTTGCCTTAGTGTTTGGGATAGTAGCTACAATGGTTGATCCCACATCGTTTACATTGTCAACATTCAAATCATGTAATTTATGTCCTACATGTTGCATTTTGAGTGCATGTGCGATGCTGTCCTTACCTAATTGGTCAATGAATCTAAATATTGAGCTCTGATTGGTTGGAGAAACTCTCATAATTAAAATTAGTACTTTAACGACTGTCATTATGTTACAGTTTTCTGATATATAATATTTACATTTCGACATCGTCGAAAATAAATAATATGAAGTACGGTGACAGGATCACAAAACTTTTTCTCTCAATGAATTATGACGATGAATGTTGTTTAAATGGGTTGAACAACGAGGTCATCTACCCCTAAACTCTCAATGAAAGTCAAGAAATACTGGCTTAGTGAAATAGAAGGAGACCTTCGAGAAATTGACATCACAGAGGAAATTATACGAGATCGACTCCAATTTAAAACAGTAATCAACACCCAATCATTTTGCTGAGAAAATGAATACCAGGACCTATACATCATGGACTGAAGAACAGAGGAACACATTTAGACAACGATATATGCACACCTCAACCTGAAGAACCTTCCCGCCACAGTCGAGCAGTCGCCCAGGGAACACCCGGTCCTCACGAGTTCAGTCGCTGCAGTCGAAGCGCGGTCCGGCTAGAGCAGGCCACGCCAACTCAGGTGCTTCGCGAGCACCGGCCGGCACTGGCAAAAGCACCGGTGCCCTGCTGTAGGCGAGGCACGTGTAGTGGCAGTGCTTAGCGAGGCGAGAGTAGTGTTGTTGTTGTTGTTGTTGTTTGTTGAATGGGGCTGGGCAAATCATCGCGCGTCAGGTGGCGTACCGGTATGAAAACAAATCAAAATAATAATGTCAATTTTGTGTGCAGACAAAAATAATAGTTCTTTGCTCTCCTGATTTTGCACTAATTTTCAACGTTCTTTCTTTATCATTGGCATCGCTTTGAAGCCACTAATTTTCCGATATTTGGAACAATCTTTTTAGCCGTTGCAATCTGAAGTACAGCTTCCAAGGAAGCATCAGACAAACTTAACCTTGTTTTGTTAATATTCACAATTGAAAACAATTGTCCACAAATGATCGTTGTTCCGAACATAGCAACAAATTTCAGGGCAAGGGCATGAATCCTCGGAAATTCTTGTTTCTCGACGTCTTTATAAAATGATATCAAATAACCATTGTAATGGTAATAGCGATCTGTCATAATTGATTGCACTGTAGTTTTATCAGCTCAACTTGGAGAGATCATCGGGCATCCTCTGGGCGCACCCAAAAAGGCGTCATAAAAACTTTGAGTGCTGGTTTTACTAGTTTTATTTCTTCAAACTTATCTTCAAAATCTTTATGCAATGACTGTGACGATTTCGTGTACCCACCGATGTGTTCATAAGTACTTAAATTCGAGGATTTTTGAGAGAGAAAATTGCCCCAATTTCCTTCCTGAAGCTGACACTTAAAAAGCACAAACAGCAGTTTGAAACTTTCAATATTGTCACACATAGTACTGATGTGTCATATTCTATCGTGTCCTGAAAGAACGCAATCAATACTAGAATATAGTGAAGACAATGCCCGTAGGGCAGAGCCTAATACATTCTTTCTCTATTTATGAATGTGCGCATTTTCTAAATTTTCGAATGTACAGCTTCGATTATTTTACTTGTGAACCTATGAATCTAATGAAAGTTACAAGAACTCGAGAGAATCCGTGTACCTTCCTTGAAGAAAATTCCACAAAATATTCATTGCGAGCTGACCCGGGGCTGTCCACATGATATTACGAAAGGGTCCATGCATAACAAGGAACTGAGGCAGGGAGTGTGTTTCTTGTACGCCCGGAGCAGGCGGCTGATCATATCAGGACTGAGCTGGCCAGGAATGCGTCAATACATTCCACAGAACCGTCTTAATACAGCGGCGGCTTCTTGCCTTTCAGCAAGACGTCAAGATGCTCATCGATTCTTTAGTACGCCTTTCAACAGCTGTCTTTAATACTGCATTGGTTATTTGGCATTTCCTTTCACAATTGTACCACCCTGAGGTATGCGTTAATAACAATGCTACTACTACTACTAATAATAATAATAATAATAGAGTTCGTGAAACCCTAGCTCTCTGTTGAAGATCTCTGGAGATGAAGCCACTTGGGAGATTTACTCTCCAATTTCGAAATTCCGCGTATACTGCCACCTAACAGTGAACCCTATTGGGCGATCTGTGTCTCACATTTAATAAAGGTTGTCTAGCAATAAATAAACTTGATTCGAGAGATCTATTATGCACCAACATCTCACAACTCAGAGTACCGTGGATTAATCTCGCCCCTTAAATGTCCCAATCAAGAACATAAACAAAATATTTACCAGGCAACACCGAAGAAACATGACTTCAAAATTAAATTCAGGACGGTCAATTGAAAAATAAAAGTCTTCAGCCCACTGACCTGGTGCGAGACTTCCATGAATTGCATGACGTCTGACTACTACAATGAAATCATCTTATACGAGATAACCACAGAGATGTCATCATTCGATTTTAGCATTCTATATTTCCTTGGTGGCGGGTGTGCAAAGAATTCAATGTATGATTCTTGCTTCTAATTTTAGTGTTGTATCAAGATCAAGACATTGAAACCTTAGCCCATTTACCAGAGTATTTAAAAGAGTTTTTAAATGGTAAGGACTCCTTATGGAAAGAATTCATAATTGTTGTTGTTGTTGTTGTTGTTTGAGTCTTCAGTCTTTTGACTGGTTTGATGCAGCGCTCCATGCCTCCCTGTCCTGAGCTAATCGTTTCATATCTACATAGCCACCACACCCTACATCCTAGGCATGCTGTTTAACATTCTAACCTTGGTCTACCCCTACAGTTCTTGTCCTGGACGCTCCCTTCCATAAGTAAGCTTGCTATTCCTGGGTGTCTTAGTATGTGTCCTACCAACCGATCTCTTCTCTTCAATAGCAGTTACCAGAACATCTCCCCTCTCCCACTCGTCTTAATACCTCTTCGTTTGTAACCCTATCTACCCATAAGATCTTCATCATTCTCCTGTAACACCACATTTCAAACGCTTCAATTCTGCACTTTTCTGCTGCACCAATTGTCCAAGTTTCTCTTCCATAGAGCGCCACGCTCCCGACAAAGGCCTTCAAAAATGACTTCCTAATATCTAAATCTATATTCGATGTCAACAGATTCTTTTTGTGTAGAAATGCTTTCCTTGTCTGAGACAACCTACTTTTTATATCCTCTTTGCTTCGTCCAGAATTAAAATCAATAAATGTAAAACAAAAATAATAGAACGCAGATAAAAGAAATCTGAAAGCCCCATTGACGTCAAATTGGCAGGCAAAAGGCTGAGGAAGTAGGAGACTTCTGATAATTAGGTAGCAAAATAACCAGTGATGGACAAAGCAAAGAGGATAAAAGTAGATTGGCTCAGGCAAGGAAAGCATTTATAAAGAAAAGAAATCTGTTAACATCAAAAAATGATGATGATGATGATAATTGTTGTTTTAAGAGGCCTAATGGATTGGGTGATCGTGAAGGTAATGAAATGTAATTATAACTAAAACTAACTATTAACTTATATACTACACACACCCAAAGTACACGGGGCTACATGACCGCGTTGATGAGCCCCTAAACTAAGGAACCAACCAACCAACTAACTTATATACTAGAAGAAGAAATTGAAATCAATAGGAGAATAAGGCAAAAAAAATGACAGGAGGAAAAGAAACACCCTCAACCCTCGAAGACTGAGGCTTGAGGGACTTGGAAAGAAGGAGAGCCATGAAAGGCTGATAGGAAAGTGAAAGAGGAGAGGGTCCGCACCAGAGGTAATGGATAAAAGGGGGAAAACCGGACCCAGCTCTGGAATCCCTCGGGGTCGCCCACTCCCGAACTCACCAGCCGTGCGCCCTTGAGGGTGTAGCACTATCGAGGGTGCACCAGAAGTGGTGGGGCTACATATACCCTGCAAGTGCCTTGAGCAGAAGGCAGGATATATCATGAAACGAAAAAGAAGGTTGACCCCTCGAAGAATGAGGGTATCAGGAGAGATGAGACAAGGGCCAATTAAGGCGGGAAAGTGAAAGACTCCCTAGGCCTCGGATTTCTAATACCATCGGTGTCGGAAAAGAACAAGAGTTGAACAAGGGAGGTCGATAGGAAATATGACAGAAACGAGCCCAGCACAAGTAAGTGGAAGGAATGCCGATCTCAGCTGGGGACCCGTGGTCGCCAACCCACGTCCCACTAGTTGTGAGTCCCTAGGGGGAACATCAAAAATAGATTTAGGTATTAGAAAGTCATTTCTGAAAGCCTTCAATGACATTGCCACGACTATGTGCCTGTATTATAATTTTCCTTTACAATACGACTTACATACTACCGCATCCATGGAGATAAAATCCCATTCTCTTTGACAGACACGTGGGGTATCCACAAACTATCCCCAGGTCGATAACCTCCAGTCTAATAATCACATTCAGCATAGGAAATATGAATTCATTGAATAAAAAAAACAGAGATCTCAATTGTTGCTATTACGAAGAGTAAAACTTATCATTAGTTGGATTCATGTGAACGTTTTATTAAACTATTTTTCAGTGAAATATCTGGAGTGCCACTTCTCATAATAACCACTGAGTAGGGCATGCAAATTACACCCGAGCTAAATAGTGTCTTGGCCGTTTTCATGCTGGTTTCTGACAACCAGTCTTCGTTTAAATGAAAACAATCTAGACAACAATTGAAATAATCCAATACTTGAAATGTGTCATTGAAAATTGCTTAAGCTTCGAATCAAACCACTACACTGCCGGTACTCCGACACCTTGGGTCACCAGCATTCAATCACCTTCGCCAAAAGCACAACATATTTGGTGCTCCCTAGAAGTGTAGTACTTCACTACAGTTCTTTCGCCTGAACAGCTAATATCCGTGTCAGAGTTTTAAATCATGATTTACGGTGGTTATTTAACTATCTACCGTTAGAGATCACGTGGCAAAACCTACTAATTCAATCATATTTTCTCCATAAATTAGCAAATATTTAACGTACCCTGCACCAGAATATATCGCGACTGAAAGAATGAGTGTGGTGATGTGACCTGGTAAGTATGGCTTAATATTGTGTCCCCTACAAAATAGAGCACGCTTCGTCGTTCAAAATATTTGTCTAATGTCCAAGTCAAAGCACTATACTATCGATTCTACCACACCATGTATAATTTACATTTAACCGACACAACCACAATGGCGACATACAACTGGACGTTTACTACTTAAGAATGTCTGTTCCACCTGGAACGTTAATATCCTTGTCAGGGTGTTCCGTTATCGTTTAGTGTGTTCATTTAACTTTCTACCGTTACAGATCACGTGGCATAACCTTTTAATTTGATTGTTTGGTATTCCGGGCATGTGTGTTCTTTCAAGGAGCAAGAAATTATGTACATGTTTGTAGAATGGTCCTTAATATTTAGTGGGTGAATCGTGCATAGCCTATTCGATTTTCCCTTGCTAGGTTCATGATTCAGCATACATTATTGACACACAGGCAGGAAGCAGAGCAATGTCGACCTTCAGGAATTATGTAATGTAGTTGGGATTTATTAAACTAAATAATAATAATACCTAATAAAGGGCTAGTGGACCACTTTGTATACGAGGGGAACATTGAACAACCTACACGCTTAGTTTACGAATACATATATTTCATTTCCTTTCTTAAACAAAATGAACAATGCTGTGAATGGGGATGTAATAGGGCAAAATACTCGGATATCACAAGAGAATATCTAAGATATATATCCACTTAATGATTCATTAGCCTCCTATTGGTAGTCAGAGACAACAATTTTACGTAAGCAGGAAAAGTTGAGAAATTAGTTCACACATCGTTTTTTCCAATTGAAATGCATGCTGATCATCAAAACATCTAAACAATTTTGAATGTTGACTCTATTACTGTAAGACAAGGCAACGGATTATTGTCTGAGGCAAAAACATTCACCATATTGGAAAATGCTTAATAAATACTACGTATTAACTTCAATAACTAATAAGGCCCTAATTATTAACTGAGTTGAAAAGTTAACTCCATGATGCAGTAAGCGACTCTGTTCTCAATTAAACTGCTTCTTTCCAATATCATGATTATATTGGAAACTTCTCTTTTCATTTCCGGAATTGTGACTGGATCTCCCCTAAGGCCACAGCTGTTGTCTAAGTGTCATATTGTTAATCTTATTCTCCCCTTTGCAGCCTCCTCAATGGCCTACTTGCGAGCTAGATTTCGGGATTAGATAAATAGTAAGGTACTATGCAAAATAAAACCATTTCAGTTATGTCAGAAATTTGAAAAACAGGCATAAAATTACTTTCCTATGAGAAAATCTCAGAGGACAGTTGCAGTTCTTGAAGGGTACCAATCCATACAGCCCACCGATTAGTCACGACGATAAAGGTCAAACTAAGTAAACTGACCCATAAACTTGGGCGGAATTGCTTCACAAGCGATTGAAGTGGTATTCAACTCAACAGATGTTGCTATTTAACATATCTAAAATCAGACAAATCAGGCCATGGGACAGTCCCAAATATTCAAATTTCTGCCATTTTTCGAATTTTTGATAACATGCTTTGAAGATGTTTTGTAATATTTAGGGTAATGAAAGCACATATTTTATTAATGTAAGTGCACATATTTAAACAACAGATTTTATGTAAACAATATAGAGATAATTTAAATTTTGGTGAAAAGTATAAATGTTTCTTTTTTTTTCAGAGTTAGATAAGAGTAACTGTCTGCATCATTAAAGACCAAATATCTCAGTTCCATCCAACTCTGGCATAGCCCCCTCTCTCACTCACTGGCAATGGGCAATATCTCAGTTCCATCCAACTCTGGCATAGCCCCCTCTCTCACTCACTGGCTCAATTGGAGATTTGCGGTTGCTCTCTCGCAGCATAAACGTGATTCACAGTTCTAATTTTGACCATTGTGTAGGGCATACATTCATCTTTCAGTTTGCATAATATCAAATACATCCGCAGACTCCTTCCATTGTTTTGCGAAGAATGTAATTTTTGAAACAATTTTGACAAAATCTTGGCATAGCCGACTCTCTCACCGACTGCATCAATTGGTATGATCTCTTCCCGGAAACGACCAGGATAATTGACAAAGGATATAAATTGTTCTGATGTCGGCACCAATTCCTTCTAGTTTATGGAAAGTGATATTCCTCAGAAGATTTCTAGAGGATCGTACTCTCAGAACGTAACATGGGCAATGGGCAATGTTCTTTGTAGCAATGTCTAACATTATATCTCGGATCAATGGGTTATAATAACTATGAACAAATTGTCCGGGCTTGTAGAGCATGGTCCAGTCAGGATAGGCAAAATTGCTTCACAAGCGATTGAAGTGGTATTAAATTCAAAAATTGTTGCTGTTTAACATACCCAAAATAGGTGGTAATTTCATTTCTGTTGTTATATCAGCGATCATTCCCATGCCGTGAAAGGTATTATTCTCATCTAACGTTCGAATATTAGGATCAACATTGTCTGCTGCGAAGAGTAATGCATTATTGTCTGTCACATCCTCTGAAAAACTGCTACTTGTTATTGCAGCATTCCTTTTGAATTTCCTGACTTCTGTATCGGAAGAACTAATGCCCAGATGTTAGGACATCGATAATATAGCGTGATCTGAAGTTGTGATGCACTTGAGCTGGTAAACCTAATTTCAGTGGGGCGTATAGCTTGCATAATACTCTGATTCATAAGCATTCACATCACTTTTGATCAGTCTCGCAGCTGTCTCCATTATGTGTATCTTTTGTTATTCAGGATCACAATCATTTTAATTTGCACGGTAGGATCTAAGAATTTGATCAGCAGTCTCTTTTAAGGCTAAATGACCCGACACTATTGTAAGAATATATTTCAACAGATGGCAGCACAAGTGAAGCTGAATTTATTTATTTATTTATTTTTGTATCGAAGGGAAGTTCCGATCTGCGATCTGAAAACTACTATGCACTCTGTCTAGTAGCAGAATTGATATTAATTCATTGCTTACTTTTTAATTTCAAAAACAGAAAATTTGCTGTTTGTTTTTCAAATATCTGATTAAAATTCGAAAGAAAACGGGTAATACGAAAGTTGAGTTCTACTCACTGCTTCCAAAGCCGCATCGAAAACCTAAATCGGTTGAATAGAACCGTCGGGATCACTTTGGGAAGTTTGTGAGTAAAAGTGCTACTGTATTTGCAAAAAGGCGCGGCAGAAGAACAAGGTCATGGAGAGCGGGTTGGTCTAGGGTAGAGGGGAGGGGAGTGGAGCTAGAGTGATTTGAGAGAGCGACAACCTTGCCAGACGGTATGGATTTCCCGAGCATCTTGTCCAATATTACGATTGACTGTGCTGGTTTTTCTGAATTATTGTCAAGGTCTGGATATTTCTGAGTGATCCTTTGATATTTTACCAGTTCCTAGTTACGACTTCTTGTTTTCAGTTCATCGATCTCATTATTTACTTTATATTTAATTTATTTTACCTCCAACAGTATTATTTTTTAATGCCCGTTAGGTGTTCTATTTTCGGCACTTTATTTTTGGAGAGTATTTCTGGTGGAATAGATTTTTTTTATTTTAGTCAATTTTACCCTCCAGGTTGGTGGTTCCCACGGACTCAGCGAGGGAACTCACCACTACCACCTTTCCAGGCAGTGTCCTAGAGCTGGGAACCCTTGGTCGGATTGGATACAACTGGGGAGATGTGATCAGCACTTCACCCAGGCGGTCTCACCTGCAAAGCGAACAGGGGACTTATGAGGGATGGGATGGGAAAGGAAGAGGGGAGGAGGCGGCCGTGGCCTTACAGTAGGTACCATCCCGGCATTTGCTCGAAGACGAAGTGGGAAAGAACGGAAAACCACTTCGAGGATGGCTGAGGTGGGCTTCAACCCCCTCTACTCATTTGGACTACTCAAGGCTGAGTAGACCCCGTTCCAGTCCTCATACCACTTTTCAAATTTCGTGGCAGAACCGGGAATCGAACCCAGGACCTCCGGGACGGCAGCGAACCATGCTGACCGCTACGCTACGGAGGTTGAATAGATACATGTACATATAAGTAGACTACGACTGGTGGAGACCATTACGGTCATCACGTGGAGTTACTTTTTCTTTTTTGTTGAAAAATGGAGCCACCACCAAAACTGATTCAAGGGCGTTCTACTAAATCCCAGAGGAGATTGCGACTAATTACCAAGAAAAGGAAGCCAGGCCTTAAAAACAACAAAAAACAAAACAATCAAAAAACACCTCTTCACACCCGAAAGTTTTTTTGTTTTCCTAGTTTATATTTGAAATTATATAATTCTTTACGCTTGCATTAGAGAATCTGTAATGCTCTGAGCAGTTATGATTTCACTTATATTTTAACTGTAGCCTACAAGTTGGATGACTAAACGTCACCCTGAAATCTGCAGGCTACATGGCTGAACAGCGCAGCGGTTGCTTGGTAGGCCTAGTCCCTTCATGGGCTGGCGCGCCATGGGTGTAGTTTGTTTTTATTTCTAATATATAAGTGTTGAAGTACAAATTCACGAACTATTCAGTGTCAACTTTTTTCAGAGAAGCAAGTTCGACTTCAAATGAAAACAATGCGTTGTGTGGAAAAATAAAGGCGTAGTGAATGTGAAAATGGATAATTGGTTTCCGGAAATACTGGATTGAATTGGGATCCATAAAGACTGCAAACAATACTTTTGAAGTACCAGTGGGCAAGGTGAAGACAAACAGCTAACTGCAACCAAACTTTGGCGTTATTGCATGCAGCCTCTAATTGCAAAACGTTTCCAGCTAGTATCAAACACCACCAACAATGCTGCGGAAAATTATATGTCCCTTGTTGCAAAATCACGGGAGATAAGCAGATCAATCGAGGGAAACGAGGTTCCTTCACTCATAGAACCTAAGCTGCCGGACTGGTCTTTCAGTTAGGGCCATCCTGGCACTATAAAACAATGAAATCCGTTTGAAAAAAAAACTGCCACAATAGTGAAGGTCACTGCAATCAGCAGAAAGAGAAGAAGAGCAGCTTTCCGAAAAAGTTTATTTGCGTCGTGAGAAGGGAAAAGAATGTCCCGACAACAGTCTAATGAATAGAAACGTACTGTCTCACCTGATTATAGAAACCGATCAATGCAGTTGGATTTCGATGAGGTACCTTTGAGAGAGTTTAGTGATGAGAAGATCAAGCAACTAACGCTTAGTGAAGGCCATATGGAAAAACTGGAAAAGGAAACAAGGGGCCAAAGGGAAAATGAAAAGTGGCACACAGCTAGAAAGGACAGACTTACGGCATCCAATTTTGGATATCTATGCAAGGTGGAAACCTACTTCGAAATGGGCTCCATTAGCATAAAACATTCTGTACAGCAAATTTCACTCAAAACCAATGCAGTATGACTGTGATAATGAGCGATTTGCAAAACGAAATTTAGAGCACAAATCGGTAGAAAAGTCGAAGAATGTGGTATTTTCGTACATAAAACTTATGGGCTTCTAGGTGCCTCCCCAGACGGATTAATAGGAGACGACGCTGTAGTCGAAGTCAAGTGCCCTTATTCTGCACGGAATATGACCATACTGGAAGCCTGCAAAAAGCAAAAGGGATTTTATTTGGCAGAAAGTAAGCGAAAAAGAAAGCCAGAGAATGTCAAGGACAGTGCCTTTCAGAAGAGAACAGATTGATAACTCTCTAACACTCAAATGGTTTTTATTTCCACAACAAATAACATAGCGGAAAATATGTTATTTTGTGGTATGGACGCCTAAGGACATTCACATAGAAACAATAAAGAGGGACGAAAAGTTCTGGAGACAAAAAATGCTTATGTAACTGACATGCTGCTGCGAGAAAATCTTGTTGCCTGAGATAATTGATCCCAGGATGACCAGATCAATGGATATAAGAGATCCTGAGCTGAAGTAAAATACTGAGTGTGTTTACATCATGAAACGCTATCTTTGATATGGAAAAAATGAATCATTTATTTCAAGAACAGGAAATAGTTAGGTATAATATTTTTGTTTGTTTATAGAACGCAGTAGGCCTACTAGTGCCTGTGCTAACAATAGGCAGATGAGAATATCTTAGGAACTTTAATTCTATTATGTAGCCTACATAATAATTTTGCTCTTGTTATACATTTTCATAATTTGTTTATTGTAATACAATGTCCTACATAAATGAACTTTTATTATTACCTCCATGAAAATTGAAGTAAGTTATAGTGATTCGCCACACGAAGTAGATTCAGATCTCACGAAAAAAAGAAATAAGGGAATTAGAGTCAAAACAACCAAAGAACCATACGAATCACCAAAATAAATGTATGCCTGTATGTATGTATGTATGTATGTATGGAGGTCTATGTGCGTGCTCATTTGGCCTTTTATAAATCGATAATTGATTAGAATGCCCATGCTGTATTGTTTCTATGTCCATTGATTAGAATATTTCACGGTTTGTGGTCTTGTTTGTTATGTCTAGAAGACGATACCTAGAGTTGGACGTCCGCGTCGGATGGTTTTTAGAATAGATGTTCCCAATAATCCTGAACACGAACATATCTTGTCCATCTTTTTTCTAAAATATTAAGAACATGCTAACTACAAACCAGTCATATCTTTCTATACAGTATTCAATTTCGCATCGAGTGAAACCAGTCGCTGATCTGTGCGGTAAGAATTGTGCCCTACAAAGTATTACTAATGTCGGATATGTTTTATGTTCGGGAGTTTGTCCTCAAATAACTCTTAAACAGTTACCTAGAAGGGAATCCAACGCTGCCAGCATCTATCCTGAGTGTGTATTCTTCTTTTTTTTTCACAATCCCTCCAGGAAAATGCCGTGAGTACCGTACGTGAAGTTTCAGGGCACCTGTCCCATCCCTGACTCTAATACAGTTACACACATAATCAACTACACGGGACTGATGATGTAATAATAATAATAACAATAATAATAATAATAACGTTATTGGTTTTACGTCCCTTTTTACTACTGCGGCTCTTAGAGACGCCATGGTGCCAGAATTTTGACCCGAAGGGGATCTTTAACGTGCCAGTAAATCTCGCATTCGTGGACCCTCAAATGCCAACTGGCTGCACCAGGATTCGATCCTGCAACCTTGGGCACAGCAAGTGAGAACGTTACCGCTGAGCCAAGCAGCCAGCCAAAGGTACTGATGACCAAGATGTCCCAAGCCCCTGCAATGTATTATTATCAACAAGAATGTTAGATGAAGTAAGAAAGGCATCTGTACGAACACATTGTGTCAACGTTACATATTGTGACACTACTACAGTATTGCTCAGATATTTTCCACGCCTAGGCACTTGTACACGAAATAACTCATCGAACTATACTATTTGTGACTAGAGGAAGACAACTCCTTCCTGTCGTCAAATTGTTCCCTTCTCCCTCCGCTCTGTCAGCGCGTTCATCATTTTCCTTGCGCAAGAGATCTTGTGCAGCCGCGCAGCCTACCACCCTTTTCAAAACAATTCCCAAACTAATGCTGTCGATTCCATTCACCCGATTTTAATTCTGAAAAATGCATTGGAAACAGGAAATAAATCTCCATTTTCGTATTACCAGTTTTTTTCATATTTTAAGCAGAGATATAAAAAACTGTTAGTAACATTTTTGTTTGTCACATTTTGGAATATGCATCGAATTAATATCAATTCAATTGCAGTCTAGTATACATAGTGGTTTTCAGATCGCAAATACGAGCTTTCGTTCAAGAGAAAACTGAAAAGAGAAATTGTCTCACTTTGGTGCTGCTACGTGGTGTCAGAATTACAAACTAAAAAACGGGACATTTAGCCTTAATGTTACAATGTCAGCCTTTCCACTATCACCAGATATTATAACACTTTCAGCGTAATGCTTATTCTATCATAGGCTATGCTTTGCAATCACGTTCCTTCAAACACTCGACCATTTTTGAATTAAGACCCACTAGGAAATGTTCCCCGTCAAGACAAGTTGGCTACATGTATATAAAAAAATCTTCTTGTTCTTCATTGATTAGATGCCCATGTTTCTACCTCTTTGAGGACTGTTCGATATTCTTGAGGAATATATTCCCACTGTGAAAGTTTGCACAACATGTGCGGTAGTAGTCGCTATGGGCAGCATGCAACTCTGAAATAAAATATTCAATGCCTCCTTTTACTACAAAATACCATTCATCGCAGCGTTTCTCAGAGCGGGGGCACCAAGAGCCCGCCGATGAGCCAGCTTGGTGTCCTAGGCGAAACCCCACACAAGACACGGCAAAAACCTAGAAGAATTGCTGAGTTTTAATTCACCGGCCGTGAAAGCCAATATACCATCTTTTTGGAAGCCTTCATAGGGAGGTTATGGCTGCTTGAGCTTTTAGTTCTCGCAGTCAAGTAGTGTTTTGCACTCTATATAAGCGAGGTAGCGTGCAGTTCGTTACTCCTGCGGGGGTCCGGGCGGGGACATCAAGAACCCGCCGATGAGCCAGCTTGGTGTCCTATGCGAAACCCCCACACAAGCCACGGCACAAACCTAGAAGAATTGCTGAGTTTTAATTCACCGGCCGTGAAAGCCAAATACCATCTATTTGGAAGCCTTCTTAGGGAGGTTAAGGCTGCTTTAGCTTTTAGTTCTCGCAGTAAAGTAGTGTCTTGCACTCTATATAAGGGAGATAGCGCGCAGTTCGTTACTCCTGTGGGGGTCCGGGCGGGGACACCAAGAGCCAGCTTGGTGTCTTATGCGAAACCCCACACAAGACACGGCACAAACCTAGAAGAATTGCTGAGTTTTAATTCACCGGCCGTGAAAGCCAATATAATTTCTAACATTGTTATTATGAACAAGTTGTGTGATATATGGCGTGAGATTCAGCTTCCGTTTGTTCAGCAATCCGTCTGACATTCCCATCAGGCGGTATGGCCTCGTTTAGTGATCATGCTTAACTTTTGGACACTAGTGTACCTGAGGGAGAAGCTGATATTCATAAAGGTGTAAGTCAAGGCTGCAACATATCACCCATACTTTTCAATCTATAGGCCTACATTGAACTAGCAATGAAGAAAAATTAGAACTAAATTGGAAGAAGGAGTAAAGATGGAAGAAAAAATAAGTTCAACTCTGAAATTTGCTGATAATATTGTCGATTCACCAGATGATTTGAATGAGTATTTAAATGGTATGGACTCATGCTTATGGAATTCAGACTGAAATCAATAAAAGTAAAAGATTTTTTTTAAATGGAATGCTGCCGAACGAATATTGGCTGGTGAAAACTTAAGGAAGTAGGAAGCTTCTGCTACTTACCAAGCAAGGAGGATATTCAAAGTAGGTTGGTTAAGACAAGGAAAGCACTTCCACAGAATAGGCATCTGTTGACACCAAATATACATTTATGTATTAGAAAGTCATTTTTGAGAGCCTTTTTCTGGACCTTGACACTCTATGGAAATGAAACTTGACAGTTGACGCAGCAGAGAAAAAGAGGATGGAAGTGTTTGAATTGTGGTGTCACAGAAGAATGATGATCAGATGGGTAGATAGAGTAACAAATGAATAGGTGTGTAGACGAGTCGGAAAGGAGAGGTGTTTCTGGTGACTGCTAATGAAGAAAAGAGATAGGCAAGAAACCCAGGAATAGCAAACATAATTATGGAATAATATACCTATTTTTGTGGAAGACTCCGTCAATCAATACTTATATATTATGAAATATCTACGTCGGGTACATGTTTCGGACGAGTTAAAGATCCTTCTTCAGCCCTGAGTGGGTGAGTGGTTATAGTGTCGGACTACCAACCCCAAGATTGCAGGTTCGCCCCTGGCCATGGTAAGTGATTTTTGAAGGCGACAAAAATCACGATACTCATGTCATACGTTGTTGGCATGTTAAAGAACCCATTTGAATTCAGTAGGCCGTGTTCAATGGCAAAATTAATCTCGGGATTTTCCGCCAACACAAAGTTCCTCCATTCTCTACTTGAAAGCGCTGTGGTAGTGTCAAGGAGTTTAGATATCTAACCTCCTTGACTTTCATAGCGTTCAAAGGAACGACGAAATTCGACATGCAAGCTACCCTCTGGGTGTCAATTAACAAAGCTTGCACCAGGCACCCGAGGCCATACGATATTATTATTATTAGCCCTGAACTTAACATAATTGCACAATGAATCATGAATTTAACTACATCAACAACATACTCATAAAACATACTGTACATGGAAACATATTTGAATACACTGAAAACAGCACATGTTAAAATACATTGAAAACACATTAAAACACTGTTAAACAAGTAGTTCCGTGAAGAACTATACAGCCTATTTTCATATATCCTACTTATGTTAACTGCCACTATGAACATACAAAATTTCAGTTTGATTGCTGTAATAGATTCGTAGATATTGAGAACCGACGAAATATTTCGGATGGTCGCCATGTTGGAATTTATATATGTAGGTCCTAGAGTTATGTACTGTTGCATGAAGATTATTGTGTACGTGTAGCATTCAAATTTCATTCGCATGATTAGGACACAAGAAGTAACAAGGAGATTTTAAAATTTCGCCTAGCTGCCATCTTGTGGTTATGGAAACAATTGAATTAAATTATATGCCAGTGGATTAACATTCGTATAATAATTTACTGTACCAAGTGTCACTGCACTAGGATGGTTAAATTGCGAGAAACGTCCATGTGAATATTTATACTTCGCGTCGCCGCCATGTTGGATTTGTGATCACCAGGTTATTTAAAGTCCTATAGGTGAACTTATGTTCATAGCCCCTATGAACATAAAAAAATCAGTTTGATTGCTCTAATAGATTCCTAGATATTCAGAGCCGTCCAAATATTTCGGATGGTTGCCATGTAGGATTGTCAAATGTATGGGCCATAGAGTCATGTACCATTAAAGGAAAATTATTGCGTAGGTTCATTATTCAAACTTTCACTTTGAACGCATGATTACGACACAAGAAATAAGAACTTAATTTTAAAATTCGCACAGCCACCATTTTGAGATTATGTATACAATTGCACTAAATTGGATACCAGTGCATTAAAATGTGAATAAACATTTCCTGTACCAGATTTCATTGCGTTTGGAACATAAAATCGCGAGAAAGGTCTATTAAAATTTTTAATTCTCTTGGCCGCCATTATCGTTTTGTGGTTAACCGGTTTTTGAAAGTGCCTTTTATCTCCGTACACAATTTCAGTGTGATACCGCTAATAGTTTCAGAGATATAGAATGCCGGTGAAATATTTCGCACATCCGCCATCTTGTGGTTATGTAAACAATTGAACGAAGTTAGATGTCGATGCATTAAAATGTGTATAAACATATACTGTACCAAGTTTTATTGCGTTTGGTTGGTTAAATCGCGAGAAACGTCTATTTAAAAGTCGCAAATTCGCGTGGCCGCCATGTTGGTTTTGTAGTTACCAGTTTTTCAAATGTCACATAGGTGAACTTCTAGTAGTTCTCTTTATTACCGCAAAAAATCCAGGGTGATATCGGGAATAGTTTCGGAGATGTTGAATGCTGGTGAAATATTTCGCACAGCCGCCATGTTGGATTGGTGTGACGTAACAAAATTTCAAGGGCACGGTCGGGGTCGTCCGGAATAGTGCTATGAACTTTCCGAGTTTCATTGAAGTCGATCCAGCCGTTTAGAAGTTATTAGGGGGGACACACACACACCTCTCTCTCTCTCTCTCACACACACACACACACGGACACACACACGGACAAAAGGTGATCTCATAAGCCTATTTTTTCAAAATTGAAAATAGGCTAAAAATGAACTTATATTTGTTGCGTCATTATGTGACGATGTTGTCCATTGGAACGATTGGCCACATGCGGATGTTTGTGAACAGTTTTGATTTTAATTTTAAGTTGCGCTGTGGAAATCGTTGCGTCATTTTAATACTGTAGAGGCAGTTGACACTCAGTGCGTTGACACTATGTGACGTAATCTAATGGGTTTGTCCCATGCGAAAAGTAAGACGGAGGCTTCTTCTAATTGGATAGCTTATAAGAGATTCGTATGTTCTCCTTGCGCTGAGTCCTTCCAAAAAAGAAAAAGCAAATTAGAATAATTATATTCTAAAATTTAAAATTAAAAAATAAATAAATCCGTAAACCATTATGCTGACTGTATGCAAATTGACATACGCCCGTTGAAAGTTGAGAGAAAGGACCATAGCCTGTCTGTTCATGGAGTTAATTGTGAAAGAAAATAAATTAACTACCTATATATGTATGGAAAATAGAAGCTTCCTGGTGGAAGAAAAAAATAAATGAAGCAGAGATAGTTATGGAAGGTCCGAAGACAAGAACGGTAGGGGTAGACCAAGGTTTGAATACAGTATGTTAAACCGATTGCCTCGGATGTAGGGTATGGTTGTTATGTAGAGATGAAACGATTAGGTAAGGACAGGGAGACATGTAGGGCTGTATCCAACAAGCCAACAGACTGAAGATTCAAACATACATGACCACGCCTTTGAAAACACAATACGGCAAGGCTGTTTAGAGTTAGGAAATGGATGGTAGTGGTATCAATATACAGTATTTTACTTGAGCCTGTAAGTCCTTACAATCTCTATGGTATTACATTTTCCCAATCCTTTGAATTTGTTCGCATTTACAATTTGTTGTTGTATAGGCTACAAAGACGGGAATGGTGATTTAAGAGCTTAAAAAAAGAAGAAATGGAAAGAGATTCAATGTCCAAGGCATCGAAACTAGAAAGAGCATTGTTCACGTTTTTTTAACTTCATTCATGCAAACTGAGCCAGGGATAAACCAACTGTGAAATAAAGGAAATGGAAAGTCGTAGATTTAGCGATCATTTTAAAAGTTTTTACGCTGCAGCACAGTCTCCTGTTATCGCAGGGCATAGCGTTAACTTGCCTCCCCCTCCTCCCCTCAGCGCCCAGCTTGGCCACAGTGTCTGGATTGGCCTCACGCACCGTACAATTTTAGGACGAGTAAAAAAAAAGGAAAGAATCTACTTCCGCCAGCGAGTGTCGCGTTGAAATAAAAAATAACCACCGAACGAAGTTAGTCTCTTGATTTAGTGAGCCCGGCCGCCCAGTACATCCCAACTCATTACAAACATGAAACACTAAAAGCTAACCACAGCCACTTCAACACCTCCAATACTGTATATGAAGTGCTTTTGTGTGCAGCTGTAAATTAATGTCTCGTAATGTATTTAGATTTCAAGGGAATTGATCAGATGATAAAATCAAACGGAGTCCTGGAAATCGTTACACGAAAATCCCTGGCATGCTTGTCATCTGAGTGTCAACACTCTCGACTTTACGTCTGACTGAGGGTGGCCAGATAATTTTTACTGCATTTTCAATAGTCGTCGACATGCCAAACTCAAACATATGTACCTCACTCATACAATCACAATGTACAAGAAACACCAAAATAATTATTTACAGAAAATTAAAAACTATGTACAGTAAACGAGAAAAGGCAAAAACATAAATGAAAAGATAGGAAGAAAAAGTTCAGAAACTGGGTGAAAAAAATCCCATAATATAAAACTGAAATTCGAGGATCTAGAAGCAAACAAAAGATTACATCACTTCATTCGCTGGTACATTCAATCAAAAAATCAATCAACCTTTCATTCGTCTACATATTCAATCAGTCCATCCATCACAGGTTATCATCCTAGTTCAATACACATCTAAGTTACACGTGGATGATAACCAATATATCCCAATATGTAGCAATACTGTAGTAGTGTCACAATATGTAACGTTGACACAATGTGTTCGTACAGATGCCTTTCTTACTTCATCTAACATTCTTGTTGATAATAATACATTGTAGGGGCTTGGGACATCTTGGTCATCAGTACCTTTGGCTGGCTGCTTGGCTCAGAGGTAACGTTCTCAATTGCTGTGCCTAAGGTTGCAGGATCGAATCCTAGTGCAGCCAGTTGGCATTTGAGGGTCCACGAATGCGAGGGAGCCGTGTCATTAGATTTACTGGCACGTTAAAGATCCCCTTCGGGGAAAATTGAGTCCTTCCATACCTCCCATCAAAACCTATGAAGCTAAAGTTTATGTTGCATTGAAAAAGAGTTTTATTAACATTGTATGTGTCGGGAAATCAACGATGCATGAAGCAGTTTTCAAATAATGTTCATATAGACTTGATATTAAACTGGCTGGGATATTCGAATACCAATGCTATGTAGCCAATTGCATAATTCTGTAGCTGCTAAATTAAGGCTAGAATCAATCCGCACAAACCTGTTTTCCTGTACCAAATTATGTCATAAAGGAAGGAATTGATCAATATTACTGGCACATGTTTTGCTCCAAAGGACTGGGGAATTTAATTAAATCCGAACGCATAATTTGAATTCCATCTAATTTTTCGCAGAGGCCAAAACAATTCAGAAATAACCAATCTGTGCTGTTCAAATTTCAATAAGTGGACAAATCATGTAGGTCTAAATGGGAATGTCTTAGTTCTATGTTTACATTGTGAACTGATACACCCATACACAACCCTCATTAGCCTTTCAGTCATATGCTTCATTTTCATGAATTTGATAATGTAATTGAGTTAAAGTTAATGTATTAATTAGCTGGGTCTGTTACGTCCACACAAACAGTTCTGTCCGCCTCACGGGCTGTATGCTGGAGGTAAATAATGTGTTCTGCCACAATCCATGTGGAAAATAGGTCCTTGTGTTTGACGTCTGCTATCAATCAAATGATCTCACATGGGCACTTTCAATGCCGTGCAGATGAACAATGATCATGGTTACCACCTGAATGTAACTATATACATTACTTTTGTGTTCATAATTCATTATAAGGCTTGGGACATCTTCGTCATCAGCTCCGTGTAGTTGGGGGTGTGTTCAATTTGTCTGATAACCTGTACCTCTGTGTTGACTGTAGTAGTGCGTGTAGCTTTATTAGGGGCAGGGATGAGGTAAGTGTCCAGGGGCGTGAAATAAGGTAGCCTACTATTCCGACATTTGCCTGGAGGGAGTGTGCAAAACCCGAGGAAAACCTACACTCAAGATAGCCGCTGCTAGGATCCAGAGTTTGAATCTACGACCTCAAGACTTGCTGCTGCTGCCCTCGCGGCCAGGGTGCACGATTTAGCAAGCATGACAACGCCACGTGGCTGTATAAATTACTGATTAGAGAAGTTCTACTACCCATGAGTGCATCCACGTCCACAGCTGTGCGTGAAAAGTCAGATACAGGCTATTGTTGTTCGGTTCTGTTATTTTACTTCTGACGAGAAAACATGAACAGGCTCTGCACACGATGGAGATGAAGATGCTCCGTTGGACACTTGGTCTGACTAGATATGACCATGTCAGAAATACAGATGTTCGACAACAATTAGGTGTCACACCAATTACGGAGAAAGTGATGGAAGCTCGTCTGCTTTGGCATGGTCATGTTATGAGAATGCCGGGCGACTCTGTCGCCAAAGTAGCTTTCAACCTGGACCCAGGTGAAATGCGAACACGCGGACAACCTGCGAAGCATTGGATCGACAACATTAAGACGGATATGCACGATTTTGGCAACAACCTGCAGATGTCAACGACAGGAAATTGTGGAGAAGATTTAGTAGAGCAGCGGACCCCGTACTGGGATAGAAGCTAGGAAAGAAGAAGAGGAAGAAGACTGGTCACCGATTCTCAGCATCCTTTAAGACATCTTTGGTCAACTCACGTGAACTCGTTCACACGATATTTTTCAAGCAACCTGCGTTATTATGGTGATTGTAATTGTGTAATAGTAGGCTGTGGCGAAGCTACATTCATGCAACTGAGTATTCTAAAGTTCATACCTTATAGTTTGTTTTTTTTTTTTAGTTAAACTCCAGTCGTGTTTTTCGCTCAGCAAAGATATCAATGATGCGTTCTTTGAAGATTCAGCAAAATTATGTTAAATGTTCCGGCTAAGCTCAAATAATGTCAGCGTTTCGCCCCAGTGTACCATTGGGCTAGTCAGTTGGTGCGGTACACCTCTCCAATACGCTGAATAGTGCTCACTGAGCAGGCCAATGCAAGACACTTGATACACATTATAATATGTAGTATGGACGTCACGAGCAATGCCAAAGCACTCAGGGAGTATAGCCTTCCTTCCAAAGCAAATGCAAACCTTACCTTGGTAATCAATATTTCGAAAGAATGTTCTCGAATGAAAAGATGTCATACCTGGAATGACAGTTCACTAAACTCTTCTCAATACCCAGAGTACTCAAATTGCTCCGTGTAGAATCTGACATGGAGTTCCTTAAAAATGTGTTAACTCTCATACTTCGTTCACTTGAGGCAGTAAAACAGGAAAGGTAAAAATCATTCTTATGAGGGGCACTGTTTCTCGATATATTTTTTCTAGGCCGTTGTTCAATATTCTCTTCATAGGACAAGGAATAAAATGGTTTTGATTTTAAATACTGCACTCTGATCCACGTGTACAACTCACAAACGAACAAGCACGCGCTGAGATACCGCCCGTCTCACGGATGCACTGCTTGGAGCCTAAGCTCTCTGCTGACGCATTCAGCTATCCAACTTCCTCTTTGCGCATGCGCAATTGCCTTCTCTACCCGCAGAGACGTGAGCCTGTTTCAAAGGAAACTCACTGGCTGCTCAGCTGGCGTTAATCCCACCGTGATTACGGATAATAATACCGAAAACTAGAGATTAATTTGCCTATGCCAACGAAAAATAGGAAAATTTAAATGCGCATATTCCTTGAGAATGAAATGGGTATTCTAAGCCTCAAAGATTCCCCTCCAGCTTCGCCACTGATAGTAGGCGTAATTGTGTGGGTCTAGCAGTGGGGTGGGATTTCCCGGGACTTTATATCGTGAGATTATTCTGCAGCAGCGGGACCAAGGAGTAATAAGGAGAGGCCCTAACGGCAAGGAAGTTAAGCCAGAAGTTACTCCTTCACATATGCTCAAAACAATGTGTTACTCCCATAAGAAAAAGCATGTAATGGTGTGACGTACGTACTTAAAAGTGGTGATATTTCGCGTGTGGGACGAAATATCGACGTGTGGGGTATATGTTTGCACAAACAGAACTCCCACCTGCCAAAGTAATGCCGTTTCACAAGTAAATGCACTTTATTTGCCATTTATTGTGTTAAGTTTTCATCCTTGGAGTAGACACCTTACGGTACTGTTCTAGTATCATTCGTTAAAAGTTCAAATATTGGCATATGTGTCCACCAATATAAGTATTTTGATTGCTAGGAAATAATTACGGATATTTTCCTTCGTTTCTTACCGGAAATAGTTTCTGTTTGTCAATTAATGCACGGTATTACTGTAATCTAATTACCCCCAATCTATTTTTAACGTGGTTGGAGCTATAGCTGTATTGCTCGTGGGTGTTAGAAGATTGATCCTAGACCTTGTTTAGTTTGTTACCGGAACTGAACTGGCCTATTTTTTTAAACATCGTGCATTAAAAACAATAACGCCACCACCCAATTAGTTCACATGCCTTAATATTTTAAATTTATTCAATACACATTCGTGAATATAATGGCAGGCCTACTGGTATCTCGGTAATTATTTGCCTATTATTTGGTAATTTATAAGTTAAGAACAGTGGTGGGTGTCTGGTTGCCTGAAATCCCACAATAATACATGTTATAAAAACTGCATACTGTGCCCGTCGGAGGAGCTATCAGGGTTGCCAACAGCCGAAACGACATCCCTAACACCTCACCTGCCGGACCCATGTGCCATGAGGATTAGGTGAATTTCTTATAGGCCATAGCGGCACGACAATCCATGATCCAGGGGATCCGTGGTAACATGGTTGCTAAAAGGTCATAGACAGCCCAAGAAAATACACCTCCTAAAGCTAGACTGAGAAATTAAACTTCCAGACTTAGGTAAAACTTGTAGAAATATTTATTCAAAATATTCAGACACCTAGCCTAGTTCGGAGGGTTTCTATTGGCTAATCCGCAAACTAATAAATAAATAAAAATAAAAGATCAGTACCCTAACTGTAAACTACTGTAAACCCTCGCGAAAGATCTATCTGACAAAGTAAAGCAACAACAGCAACGCTGGGAAAATGGTACGGCAATATTCTCTAAATCAAGTTACAAAATAAGCTAATAACAGAATTTACATTTAACAGGATAGCAATAGCAAGTCTAAGTTAGGATAATACCATTTCCTTATTTACATTCATTTTTAAATCTAGCTAATTCCTAACAATTAATACAAAATTTACGGCGATGACGTCCGTAAAGCAAAAACAATTTAATACAGAATCTACATGACAAGCCGTCAATGAAAACATTAAATGCCCTCTTATAATCTAAGTAAAGGGTAAACATGGGGTTATCATACACTTGAAATAAGTAAAACAAGACCATAAACATTATTATTCCTGCCTTCACCCTGGGTTACTCTTTGTAAACCAGTATCATCTACGTGCATGTGATTTACGTTGGCGATTGCGTAGTGAAAACTACGTCTAACGTCGCATGAGGCTCACGCTCCACCAGCTACTGACTAAAGGTCGAGCAAACACTCCGTCGATAAAAATTAGTGTCATCTGTCCTAGATTACATCCACAAGAGAAGTGTTCACAAAGCAAGTGCCAGCCATCAGGTCCAAAATGCAAGAAAATCAAGGTTAAATGCTATGAGTAGTTAATTATCATCAGTTTTATAATAATGACGTTACTGATTATTAGAATCGTTGGTTTAAATTATCGTTGGTTTATGACGAATAGGCTGACAATCCTGAATACTTTGGGCTCAGCAGTAGCAGTCTCGTACGAGATCAATCTCTGCTATAACACCGTCAACGAGCTCTCCCGCTTGGACATAGCAATAACACAGGTTATTAGTGGATCTCGGCTCAATTAATTTACCTCTGGGTAAGGCCTGGTATGAAAATCAGTTACCTTCCTACAATAACACAGTCAACAGAATCGAAGTCTGGACACACATAAATATAGCCTCTAAACAGTTGCCTCATCTAGCCTCGTAATTACCATAAATAAACCGTAACATAACGTGAAATCATTCTCAGATGGAGAAGAAAGATATTCGCTTTAGTAGCGATGCAAACACATGGCTCTCGCCAGTCATCTCTAAGTAGCAAAACATATGATTATTACAAAATGGTGGCCTGGACATTGACCTACATATGAGACACATCATCTAAATGTTAGTAATGCTATAAGCATTGTCAAAGAGTCTGGAAAAGTTATGGTCTCACTGAGTGAGTGGTGCTCTAGTACACTGCATGCTGAGAACTGTAAACACCTGTCCCTGATTCGAGCTAGCCTCGCTACTCGTAATCATCTACACGGACGGTTTAGAAAATGCACATCACTGAAGGCAGGCAGCTTTCACGCAGAAAGTCCTATTAGAAAACTGGCCTTGTTATCATGTCCCAGATATAATACAAATTACATAAGCATTAGGCTTAAATCACGCCTCAAAACTATGCTCAAAGATATAGCATGTTTGAAAAGTCAAAATAAAGAAAAACATAGATATTCCACTTAATCTCAACCTCTTTGAAATGTGCAGATATGTCAGTTCATAACTGCTCTGTCTAAATATAACCAAAATAATAACTGTGTTGAAACACTGACACGAAATAAACATTATAAAGGCGCAAATCTTACAATTGCTAAGTTTGCCAATGATACGGCATTCATTGCTGGGTTCGATGCGAGATTGCATACAAACTGTAACACTCTGAATGTGTTCAAACTTGAACTGGATGGCTTCATAGCACATCAAAATGAAAAATGGCATAATATTACAAGACTGATAGCTTCAGTCGGCCATCCAACGATACGGACTGTTCTGACTAAATCAGTGGCGTGACAACATTTACTAGAAAGGGGTGTTATAAAAATAACACTGGTCATGACGTCTGATCGTCATCCCAAGTAACTGTACAGTAAATCACCCACCTAGGGTTGAACAATACGTAGTAACAAGACTACAGTCACGCTTAGCAGGGGTAGAAATAACATCTTAACGATGTCCCTCAGAATGCACCGTGATCGAAAAGAAATTAAATCACAACAGGTGACTAACAATCACTGAAAGTGAACTACAAGGATTAATTCTAACAGTACAAAACCTACCTATGGCTTGTCAAGGAGTTCGGCTGATTCTACAATAAACTACTCTAAGCTACACCACAAAAGAACCTCACAAGGAATGAATATTTCGGACTCACAAGAAAGGATGTCTACATCTCGATCGTTTCAACGACCCGAGGGATATAATAAGGCTTTGGTCTCCAGACAAGGGTTGTCCAATCTGAGCCTCCACATCGGCTCTATCCATTTCCACGGCCTTTATTCGTCCTCGTCGTTGTCGTGATGATATAACCAGACTCCTCCTCAATGCCGTCATCTTCCTTGGATTAGCGGGTGCTAAAGCCATGGTTCTTTCGTCATCGGCTGTAGTTCTCCGGTCCTCTCCTTCACATGATGAAGCTTAACAGCTCATCTCCACAGGTGATGCATAACAAGGATTGTCGTACAGGTGGTCGTCAAAATATGACATCTTGAAATATGACTTTACCACTTTAAGATACGATGAATAGGCGTAGCACAATTTCACAGAAGCTAGCTTTAACGTGGCACTAAACTCACTGCTGATACACGGCGCAGATGGTTTAAAAATTGGCCATGCACTATTATCTGCTTCACTGATACAGATTTCACTTGCCCAAAAATCACGTGGCATCGGCGTTGCGTTTCACTGAAAAGAATCGCACTTGCGATTAAAGCAATATTCGTAGTTATGAGTGTTGAAATGATCCACTCGGTTAATAATTATTTCACTGGGAGTGAAGTATTTATCGCCACTTGACGATGTCGAAATATGATGTTCAAGCACGTGGCTGAAAATGTGGCGTTCCACGGTTATGATCAATTTTCCCAAAAATCCACAGTATTCGTAGCACAAGCCTTCTCCGGCTGTAATATTTAATAATATCATGTACTATTCGAATTGAAATAAAGTGCGATGGACTAGGATTGCTTTCCTCGCCTTCAGGCGGACTGTTACCTCGTCTTATAGGCGGACTTGATACAAACGGCATCCAACTTGGATGATAATCTTAACACTTGTGGTGAGCTCTCAGCCATGCGCTGCGTTAGCTCGTGACTACACTGGTCGTGCAGCGTCTGCCTGGTTCCGGTTCGTGCATCTGCGAGGTTACTACCTTACCAAAACAGAACTCACATTCTAAGGAATGTTTCGATGATACAGAATTACAATACGATAACATCTGAGCTTCGTAGAAAATAGAAATGTCATAATTTAGCCTCAGATTATTTAATAGTGGTTTTCTCCGTAGTCAAAAGATCAACCATTTATAACTCCAAAGAATGTTAGCGACAGCATGGTCGGTCAGTGGGTACGTTCTAAAGTGATGCATCAAAAATGCGTTGCGGTGAAAAATATCACATGAACCAGTGGACAGCGGGTTCAATACCGGTATAATACATTCATTTTCCAAGTGCTATACTATATTTCAGATCGGTGTATTGCTCTAGTTTATGTTGTAAAATTAAACGTTTTACGGCAGTTTACATGATTTTCGAGTGCGACGAAAAGTATTGCGACTGCCGTACACTTCACGCTAGCCAGCAAAGGTCAACAAATATTCCTTTATTTCCATCGTCATATAGGCCTACCTTACAACTTCGTACTATACCTGCACACGAATCTTTTACTGGTAATCATACTTAAATCCCACTAATAAATAAGTCTACAGTCGTAGGCTCCACTTACCGCTCGAGCCGGGCAAGTATGGGGGCGTGGTCAGTGCTTCAACTCTCCGCATGCTATAGCGCTGACAGGGTGTCTCCTTATTACTCCTTGAGCGGGACCGACGGCCGGCTGCCGGGAGCGCGCACCCTCCGCCAGCCAACCGAGCTCGGGCTGCGGTATTGCGCGAGGTGGAGGCGAGCTAACCAGGGTCATTAAAGTCCATTAAGTCACTAAACATTCATCAACGAGGGTGTGTAGTGTCAGCGCACAGAAAAGAAGGTGGCATAAACAACAGCTGCAAGATTTAATTAAAAAACACAGATGTTTCTTTATTTCTTGGGAATCTGGATGACCTCACGCCACCAGTTAAAGGTTAGAACTTATGTTTTCACAGAATATACTAAAAATGTTCTCCTCCAGCTGACAGACAGACAGACAGACATCGTTACATTATGTCGCTACTCCAGCACACCCCCAACCCCTGCGTGGTTACTGTAATTAATCGCAGCACGGACCTAAGACCGTTTGTTGTTCATTTGTGGGTTAATTTAACGTTTAAAGTGTACAGATCAATTACCCGCACTCTAGTGGAGCTGGAGAATAATATACGGCAGCAGCAGGGAATTACAACAAGTAAACGCTAATTTATTTTCACGGTACAACGCCTGTCTGTCAGTTGAAGGAGCACATTTTCAGCATCTTCTGTGAAAAGGTAAGTTCTTTAGTCATGATTTGCTCGGTTGGCTGGCGGAAGGCACGCGCGCCCGGCAGCCGGTTACTCGTCCCGCTAAACAAAGGAATCACCCTGTATAAGGTGCTATCTTGATACATTTGTGGAGTGGTCATGAGACATTCTGTCAGCCTCGGGAATCCAGCTTCTTGTTTCCAGCCTGCAGCAATCCAATTCAACCATGGAGCTTGACAGTGTGGTCGACTGTGCTGCTGGGTCACATCTATTTCTGAAGGTACAGATTACTAAGATAATAGAGTAGAAAAGAGTTTAGTGCTTTTCAGTCGGTCAACACGAATGTACCCAAAAAGATGGGTAATGCCCTAATCCTGAAATAAATTACATGAGATTAATAAAACACTAGGATGACCAGTTTCGATCGTCAAGCGATCATCATCAGATCCATTACACTTAGGCTACAAAATCTATGTTTGAAATACAGGTGAAAATATTTACAATATGTACAATTATTTAGTTGCAGTATTGGTACTGCAACTGTCAGTGTATGCTAAATGCAGTATATATATGTTAGGTGAAATGCTAAATGGTGATAGCTATCCGGAGATTGTACTTTAGAGAGATTATATGGTTGTAAACTATGGTTAAACTCTAAAATTTTTGGCTAACTACTTATCAGAGCAACGAGGAAGCATGAAACGCTAGAAAATAAATTAAGAAAACTAGGAGAAACACAGAACCATCAATCTAACGAACAACACACGAATAACAATGAATTCAATTTCCACAGCAGAGTAAACAACAGAACGAACGTAACCTTTTCTCAAGGTGAAATGAATATGTTAGACAAAGGTTTGAAATACAACTGCACAGACGCACACACGAACCACAATATAAAACAGTTAATCACAGATATTGAGATAGCCAGTCACAAGCTCCCAGCAGAAGACAGGGAATTAACCAAAAATCTCGCCACCAACGAAGCCAAAAAATCCTCAAACGAGAGGGCGATAGCAATAACATTCAAAACAACAAACAGCTCAAAGAAATAAAGTCGTTGAAACAAAAAATAAAAGAACATGACTTAATCATCACAAAAGCAGATAAGGGAAACACTACAGTAATTTTGAACAAAACAGAATACATTGAAAAAGCAGTCGAATTCCTAAACAACAACGAAATCAAGGAATTAACAAAAGACCCCACCATTAAATTCCAAAAACAAATAAAAAGTGCGCTAAAAGAAACAGAATACATACTGACCAAAGCCGAAAAATCAAAACTAATAAACATGAACCCGAAAATACCGTCATTGAGGGGACAACCAAAAATACACAAAAAGGAATGCCCAATGAGACCAATAGTCAATTGTAGGAATGCCCCTAGTTACAAAATCAGCAAAGAGTTACTAAAAATCTTAAAATGCCGTCTTTCCAACGACAAAAACAACTCTGTAAAGAACACAACAGAACTAGTAACAGCATTGAACACCCTACAAATGAAACCTAGCTTCAGGCTAGTATCCTTCGACGTAACTAACATGTACACCAATATTCCGATTATTGAAGCAATCAACACTATCGAATACAACTTAAAATCCAACAATTCGGTAAAAGAAATTGAAGATATTGTGAGATTACTGAGGGTCGTTCTCACCCATAACGTGTTTCAATTCGACAATAAAATATACACACAGAGAGAAGGCCTAGCAATGGGATCGCCACTAAGTGGGTTAATCGCTGACATCTTCATCAATGCACTTTTTTTTTTTTGTCGTGTAGCCTCCTGAGTGGCCGAGTGCAGGTCTTTCTAGTCGACGCCCGTGGGCGACCTGCGCGTCGGGATGAGAGATGGAATGGATGAAGATGAATGAAACTTGGGCAAGGATGGGGAAGGAAGCGGCCGTGGCCTGTCAGAAGGTACTGTCCCAGCATTTGCCTGGTGTTGAAAATGGGGAAACCACGGAAAACCATTTCAAGGACAGCCGACGGTGGGGTTCGAACCCACGCGTCTACCGAGTCAGCAGAGAGCTTGGCCCCTTGACCTAACGCAGCGCTTTAACCCGCGTAGCCACTACTGTCGGTATCAATGCACTAGAAAAACAGTTCTTAGAAAAGACTTCAACAAAGGGAATAGTAATATGGAAAAGATACGTAGATGATGTAATTTGCATCTACGATAATGAACTAACAAGCGAAGAAACAATTCTCCAATCCATTAATAGCCTTCACCACTCTATCAAATTCACTAAGGAATCCGAAATAGACCGGAAAATAAATTATCTCGATATAACTATTGAACGTAAAGACAACGACCTTTCATATTCCATATTCCGGAAAGCAACACAAACCTCGCATGCAATCGACAATCAGTCTAATCACCCCAGTACGCACAAACTAGCGGGTTTCAATTCAATGGTGCACAGAGCTTTAAACATACCCATGTCAAAAGACAACTATAATAAGGAAATAAGAACTATTATGCAAATAGCAAAGGAAAACAACTTCTCGCCAAGCAAAATAAATCAAATTATAGCCAAACATAAAAATAAAGATAAAACGATTCCCAAACCGGACAGTAATGAGAAAAAATTTGCGCGTTTCAACTATGTGAATGCGAATACATATAAAATCACTAACCTATTCAAAAAACAAGGCATAAAGGTAGCTTTCACGACGAAAAACACAACCGCTAGGCACCTCCTAAATAGTAATCTAAATAAACGTGACCCGTATTCAAGGTCAGGGGTATATTCTATAACGTGCCAAGACACCGATTGTCAAGCTAATTACATCGGGCAGAGTGGAAGGCGAGTAGACACACGTTATAATGAACATAGGAATGCGATAAGATACGGAACACATTCAGCCGTGTGCGAACATATGTGTGACGCAGGGCACAGCTTTACCAACATAGAGTCGGACCTTAAAATAATCCATCACGAATCGAAAGGCAGAGCTCTTGACATAAAGGAAGCAATCGAGATACACCTAGCCAAACGAAACAATCCCAACAATCTAAATGAACACACGTTCATGGAGAGCTCACCCCTCTTCACGCTACTAAAAAACACACCCTGTCGGAAACAAAACACAATTTAGCGACACAGCCAAGCTAGATAAAAAAAGGGGGGAAATTAGTGGTTTTTTAATAGGTAAATGTTATCTGGATCAGGTGTACGATGTACTTTGCTTCTGCAATAAACCAAGGCCCATATTCGCGGCAGTATTAAAGGTGCCGGGACGTCCTCATAAGACCGTCAACGCTTAGATCGAATGGGTTATGCTCCTCGCGTGGCGAGGGCCAATCCACGGTCTTTAATAGTTGTGGACCCACCTCATTCAATAACATACATCTTATCTAGGTTGGCAACACCTCACATAAACACATCGCTATCACTCCCCACAGCACGTAGGGACAGGGGGGAGGAGGCAGGGGAAAAGCCAGTCGTTAAGATAACCACCGCAGTCGACCGCACAGCGAGTTCCAGTGAGCACGAAAACTGCGAGTAGCTGTAATACGGAAGACAATCAGATAAGTAGTTAGCCAAAAATTTTATAGTTTAACCATAGTTTACAACCATTTAATCTCTCTAAAGTACAATCTCCGGATAGCTATCACCATTTAGCATTTCACCTAACATATATACTGCATTTAGCATACACTGACAGTTGCAGTACCAATACTGCAACTAAATAATTGTACATATTGTAAATATTTTCATTGTATTTCAAACATAGATTTTGGAGCCTAAGTGTAATGGATCTGATGATGATCGTTGACGATCGAAACTGGTCATCATAGTGTTTTATTAATCTCATGTAATTTATTTCAGGATTAGGGCATAACCCATCTCTTTTGGGTACATTCGTGTTGACCGACTGAAAAGCACTAAACTCTTGTTTACTAAGGCAACACTGAAAATATGGCTTCAAACACCACAATGTTCACGGCTAGTCAGGCAAATCGTGAAGCCAAGAAATTCAAATCACTCAGGCTTAAACTCATGAATTTAGACAAGTCAATTTGGTTCAACAAAAAATGTATAGAACTAAACCTCACCCCTAAATACGTACCAATTAAAACCGTACCGAACACACCAGCCACGATCATTTCAACCAAACAAGCCAAAGCACTTTGGATAAAAAAAACGAATTAAGATTTGCATACATAAGAAAGCAAACAATTAACCAACAATTATACGACATTCAATTGCAACTAAGTAATTTCTGGCACGCGGCCCAATGGGACAGCTTCACCGAGCACCTACATGACAACATCAAAATCAGAGCAACGAGGAAGCATGAAACGCTAGAAAATAGATTAAGAAAACTAGGAGAAACACAGAACCATCAATCTAACGAACAACACACGAATAACAATGAATTCAATTTCCACAGCAGAGTAAACAACAGAACGAACGTAACCTTTTCTCAAGGTGAAATGAATATGTTAGACAAAGGTTTGAAATACAACTGCACAGACGCACACACGAACCACAATATAAAACAGTTAATCACAGATATTGAGATAGCCAGTCACAAGCTCCCAGCAGAAGACAGGGAATTAACCAAAAATCTCGCCACCAACGAAGCCAAAAAAATCCTCAAACGAGAGGGCGATAGCAATAACATTCAAAACAACAAACAGCTCAAAGAAATAAAGTCGTTGAAACAAAAAATAAAAGAACATGACTTAATCATCACAAAAGCAGATAAGGGAAACACTACAGTAATTTTGAACAAAACAGAATACATTGAAAAAACAGTCGAATTCCTAAACAACAACGAAATCAAGAAATTAACAAAA